>CM052667.1:7197776-7248142 GCA_028533165.1 Leontopithecus rosalia | reverse complement strand
ATAACAAGGTCTGAAGTCGAGGCAGCAATTAAGAGCCTACCACACAAAAAAAGCCCAGATCCAGATGGGTTCACAGTCCAATTCTACCAGACACACAAAGAGGAGCTGGTACCATTCCTTCTGAAACTATTCCAAATAATCCAAAAAGAGGGAGTCCTTCCCAAATCATTTTCTGAGACCACCATCATCCTGATACCAAAACCCGGCAGAGACTCAACAAGAAAAGAAAACTTGAGGCCAATATCCATGATGAACATAGATGCAAAAATCTTCAATAAAATACTGGCAAGCCGATTGCAACAGCACATCAAAAAGCTTATCCATCATGATCAAGTAGGATTCATCCCGGGGATGCAAGGCTGGCAGCATCTATTTAAGAAACAGGTTTTATGTGCTAAAATCTGTTAGATTCTGTAGGTACAACTTTGACTAAAACAAAATGATTCTCCCATTGTTTAACTTAAAGACAATGTGAGACGAAGGCCAATTACACAGGATTGGGTTATAGCTGCTGAAAAATTTTTTTAAAATGAACAAACTTTTTTTTTTTTGAGACAGAGTTTCTCTCTTGTTACCCAGGCTGGAGTGCAATGGTGCAATCTTGGCTCACCGCAACCTCCGCCTCCTGGGTTCAGGCAATTCTCCTGCCTCAGGCTTCTGAGTAGCTGGGATTACAGGCACGCGCTACCATGCCCAGCTAATTTTTTTTTGTATTTTCAGTAGAGACAGGGTTTCACCATGTTGACCAGGATGGTCTTGATCTCTTGACCTTGTGATCCACCTGCCTTGGCCTCCCAAAGTGCTGGGATTACAGGCGTGAGCCACTGCGCCCGGCCAAACAAACTTTTTTCTATATTCTCATAACACTTCTGATACCAAATGCATGCCTCTTCCATAGTAAGCAAGTCTCCAAATCTTCAAATACTAACTGGTCTCCTAAAATTCAGTCTAATTCTGACACTGTCTACCAGCAGTTGATATAGATCCCACAAGAAAATGGCTTAGTCCACGACTGCCTCCGCTTCAGATGCCAGTCTTAAGCGCTTAACTGTTAAGCACCCCACTTCTAATCAAACAGCTATAAATCTGGTGTTTCTACAACCCTTTTCTTTTTTGAAAGGTTTGAAAATTTGCTGGACTGACTCCCAGAACTCAGAGAAACAGTCTACTTACATTTACAGGTTTGTTACTAAGAACACAATTTAGGAACAGCCAATTGAAAGGGATGAATGGGCAGTGAGGGTCTGTGGGGTGGGAGGAGGTGGAGTGAGCTTCGAGCGTCCATGCTCCTTACACATGCACCATCGTTCCAGAGCCTCTGTGTGCTCACTGACCCAGAAGGTCTCTGAATCCTATCATTTAGGATTTCTGTGGATTTTCCATGACATACGCATGATTGATTAAGATATTGGCCATTGGTTATCGAACCCAATCTCCAGTGCCTGTCCACTCCCCAGAGGGCAGGAGGTGGGATTGAAAGTTCCAACCCTCCAATAACATGGCTGGTTGGCAAACAGTGCCCATTCTCTAAGATTCACCTCATTTGCATAAACTCAGGTCTATTTGAAAGGGACTTATTATAAATAATGAGATGATCCTCTCACTTCATCACTCAGGAAAGTCCAAAATGTTAGGTACTCAGTGCCCGGAACTGGTTAAGAAGACCAAATATATATTTCTTATTATATCACACTCACAGGTGCTATTTGAAAGAACAATGGGATGCTATAAACCCATTCTGACCATCTTCTTCCTTGGGAAGGAGGTATTAGAGACTAGGTGTTACAGTACCTAGTATCACGCAAACTAATAACACTCTCCGTACATACTGTGACAATGCATTAGGAAGAATTGAAAATAAGTTTTTTATTCTTATTCAAGCAAAGCAAGACTCAAATTGTGATAAAAATTTTTGATGCAAGGAAAAGGTTTAAAAGGATATTCTAATATGAAACAGCACTTCCTTGAGCTGGTCAGAAAGGGAGAAACAATTGAATTTGAGTTTTTGAAATGGGTATTTGAACTCTTAATAAATTGATGTTTTTCCAAAAATATATTTTTATCAAATATGATTGGAAAACAATGCATTATTTTATATCCAGCATCCAGAGTTCCATGTGCATTATCACATTAAAGGTTTTAAAGACCTGAAAGCAAACTGGTCGTTCTTAATCTCAGTTTTTCAAACTTGCTTTACAGGGCAACTCCTTTTCCCTTGTAAAACCTGTTAATACCTCACTGGAATATGTTTTGAGAAACACATTGGAAGTACTGGCTATAACTCGCTCTGAAATGAAGTTTAGCTTCACATATGATTGTCATTCAGTCTGATTACCAAATGTTTCTGCTTGTAGCTATTTTTGCTACAGGGAATGGTGGGTAATATGTAGATCACAGGTGTCAGAGGTCAGGCATCGAATCCCGATTCTTTCTGTCACTGCTAGCTGCCTGAATGGGAGCAGTTTGCTCTGGTCCTAAATTTCCTCGCCATAAAATGTGTTTCTTGTACAAATTAGATTAGTTGATACACATAAAGATCTTATGTGTAGAGCACATAGCAAGCACTTGACAAATATAGATGGTATCGGCACCTCTCTTTAAAAAGCCTACAGCTAACAGAGGAGTGAAGAATCCCACATATTAAAAATGAACAGAAATCAAAACAAAAAACAAAACAGACGTCAGCTCAGAGGGCAAATGCTATACCATGAATGGATACACCATTTTTGCAACATACGATCAAGAGATTCATTACTGAATAAGCAAGATGAAAGCAAAAACAAAGTAAACAAAATACTATTGCCATTTGCACACTCGCAATATTTTCCCAGTGCTAATCCATTTATTTATTTCTTTTTTTTAACCACTTCCTTATCTTAAAATTCCTGGAAAAAAAAAGAGCCTGCAAAATCATCAAGAATGTTTGACACTTTGGAGAATGGAATAGAAAGAAAGTAGAAAGGAAGGAAAAGCTGCAGAAATTCTCGTGTTCCTCAGAGGAATGAGGCGCATGACAGAAATGGGAGTCGGCAGCCGGAGGGAGCCCATAGCTTAATTAAGTCTCACAGGAGAAACCATGATTGCATCTTAAGTGAGGAGAAGAATGAATACGGAATGGTTCCAGGGCAGTTTGTATCAGCAGGGGACCCCTCTCCTTGTTTCTTCTCTCTGCCCTCAAAAGTGTTGTTTAAATACCAATATGTTGTCTTTGGCTTTTACTTTTTTTTTTAAGTTTCAGAAAATTAAGAAGATTAAAATATGAAGTTTGTCATAAGGGAAGCTCACTTTGGAGACATGAGATCATTTGTTCTGGAAAATCAGTGTCTAGGGGAATCAGAAGCAGCAACAATAGTCAAGGAGACATTTAAGTGAAGCTTTAATCTATAGGCTCAGCACAGATAAAGACTGTATAAAACAACAGATAGGAGGTAGCCAGTCCTAGGCAAGAGACTTTACGCAGCATAACATGTGTAGAGAATTTGCGACCTTGGAATTTGACATGTATTTACTTACCTCTTAATGTGCTGCGTGGAACTTTGCAACGGGGGGAAAGCATGTGTTAAAGGTATTGATCAAATATATTTCAACACATGTCAATCATTTATCCATCCCATTTGAGCCAAACTATTACACTCATGCCAGACAGGGATAGGAAATTGACTCTGTAGTAACTCCAGACAAATAACCTAATGCAATATTGTGCATGTTATCTTCTGAATGGTGACATGCCATGTTAATCAAAGTAACCACATTTCACCTTTTTTTTTTTTTGAAAGTCTTTTTTTTTTTTTTTTTTTGAGACAGAGTTTCGCTCGTTACCCAGGCTGGAGTGCAATGGCGCGATCTCGGCTCACCACAACCTCCGCCTCCTGGGTTCAGGCAATTCTCCTGCCTCAGCCTCCTAAGTAGCTGGGATTGCAGCCACGTGCCACCATGCCCAGCTAATTTTTGTATTTTTAGTAGAGACGGGGTTTCACCATGTTGACCAGGATGGTCTATCTCTTGACCTCGTGATCCACCCGCCTCGGCCTCCCAAAGTGCTGGGATTACAGGCGTGAGCCACCGCGCCCGGCCCTAAATTGAAAGTCTTTTGTATCTTTTCCTTTCTCACGGAGAGCTAAAGCCCGGCTCCCTGCAGTTTCTCAGGTATGCCCATGGTTGTAATTATCACTGTATGCTGATGCCATGATTTGCTTCTTAGCCCAGTTTTGTTCTCTAGTTCCTGCATAACTTCTTTATCTGTACCTATACAGGTAAGACCAAAATAGAGCTCATGATCTCCAACCCTAGTGCATTTAGTTTGCAAATCAGTAAGTTAGAAATTACCCATGACACCTCCCTGTCCCTCATCATTTACACAAAATTCACCATTGATTCCTTCTACAATCATTTAAATTATGATTATGTATTATTTTATCATTGTTCTCAAATGTATTTAACCATCTTCTGAGTATGTACACTGGTTCTAAGTTTTTGTTATATATAATATATAATGACATATACATTCACTAATATATTAAATAATATAGTATATAAATGATTTTATTAATTACTCATTATTTCCCTTTTGATAATTTCAAACCTCCTAGGAACTGTAAGTTATTCATAAAATTGGTCTTTGACATAGGAAAAAAGCGATGACTCCAAATGTTTTTATTACTTTTGAAACTCTAATAGTTGCAAATTTTCTCATTGTCTATGCATTTGTAAATGTTTTCATCAAGAAGTCAAGAAAGTGAAATGTATAAGACACCTTTAATCAATATTAACATTTTAGAATTACATATATCATTACATATTGCTACTAAGGATCACATGTGTTTCTTTTGTTGAGTATATTAAAGAAGACACTCGCTTTGTTAAAATAATTACTTTATATTTGAAATAATATTTGGAATATATAATATAAAATAGGTAAAATATATACAATCATTTATTTGGAAATAATTCTCTTCATAACAAGTATTTACCAAGTACTAACTATGGTTAGGAACTGTGCTAAGTGCTTTGCGTGAGTTGTCTCTCAATGATCTAATGCAACTGGTATTATTATCACAATGTTGTAGATAAGAAAATAACCCTCATGGTAAATATTTGTAAATATTTGTCCAAGGCTATTAATGGCAAAGACAACATGCTTTTAATATCTGAGCATTCTGCTATTACTTAATATTTAAAAATATTATTTAGAAGACAACTAAATTCATAATTCAACACCTTCTCAAAATAGAGAGCCAGTTTTAGAAATATAAAGAAGAAAATTTAATTCATCTTGATTACCTACATCCTATGAGTCCGTTTATTTATATTAATAGGACTCATAAAACTGTTATCATGAAATACTAATAATATATAGTTATAAATGAATTTTACTAATGGGACTAAATCTAGGACAAATACTCTTGTATATCTGTTTTCTTACATATAACAAAGTAACATGGCAGAATTTATAACCCTATTATGACATCACCAGATTTCTTCTTCTCATTTCCAAATTCCACTTTTTCTGAATCAGCACGCCACCTTTCTTTCATGAACAAGTAAACAAAGGCCAGAGTGGTTACATTTCTTTACCAAGGCCAGGAACGTGAGTCAAGGACCCAGATACACTTACAGAATGTAATCATTTCTACTTTCCATTGCATGCTCCTGTCACACATTAACATCCCCTTGACTAAAACTTGACTTATATGATTCTGTGAACACTCAGTAATTTTCAGATATTAAAATTCTCTATCACAGGCAAGTTACTTAATTATTTAAAATGTAACAGCTCTTTATTCTGTCTTCTACAGCTGCCATTTTCTGTAAATATTTAGAGTCTCAGTGTATTTAAATCAGGAAATTATCTTTGTGAAAAGAACTTTACTTAGAACTGCAGGTTGAAAACTCAACATTTCCCATCACATAGATTTTTCTTTATGAAAATGTTAGAGTTGAGACTATGAACAACACCTGACTTCAGTTTTATTTGTCTTTGCCCTGACTAAGGAAGGGCAGACACTGAGTTTATGTACAGAGAGCCTATAATCAGGTATTTCTCTAGGATAACAAATCTTTTCATATTACATAAAGAATAAGTAAATGCCTTCACTTTGTAAACAAATCTGATCATACAGATAAAGCTACCAGCACCTGCTGAAATCCCCTTTCTAACTTAGCAAACTTAGTGGTTTTTGTTGTGTACTTACAGATCTATTTCTACACATTTGTATTTGTAATGGATTTAATGATCAAAAACAAATACTACTGTATGTTACTGTACAGCACTTTAGGAGGCTGAGGCGGGTGGATCACCTGGGCGTCAGGAGTTTGAGACTAGCCTGACCGACAAGGTAAAACCCCATCTCCACTAAAAACACAAAAATTAGCCAGGCATCGTGGCAGGCACCTGTAGTCCCAGCTCTTGAGAAGCTGAGACAGGAGAATTGTTTGAATTTGGGAGGTGGAGGTTGCAATGAGCCAAGGTCATGCCACTCCACTAATCCTGGGCGATGGAGCAAGATTCCATCTTAATAAATAAATTAATAAATAAAATTAAAAAGCTATATAATTCAATTGTATAATTAAGATGCGATGTTTTATTAGAAATAAATATAATTCAATTTTTCTTTTATATATACTTGGTAATATGCATGAGATGTTTCAAAATTAGTATGTTTGGATCCATCACGTTTACTTTTACTGCTACATAGGAATGTCTGAAGTCTGTATTTCTGTTTTTTCTCCATTTCAGTTCCTCTAATCCAAGTATCCATCTTGTCGTCTATCATACAACTCTCCTGGAGGTTCATTTCTATTGTTTCTTATTTTGTTTTGTTTTCAACAGTTTCAATTTATATTCTGGTATCACTGTTACCTTTTTACTGAATGCTAGTCCTTTTATGTTAAAAGAAACAAAATGCTGGGAGTAATTTGTGACTCTGAGTACTAACTTTGTGCAGAGGAAAGCTTAGCCTATCCCAATGAGGAATTGAGCTTGCCAGAGCTCTGTTTCAGTGGTTGTAGGGTTTGTCTGTTTTGATGCATCGTTACTCCTGGTGTGTAATTGGTCACATCTGAAAGCCTGGAGCATTTGCCGTGTCCCTTCTACCATAGCAAGCCCTGAGATTGATTTTTTCTTCCTTGCCCTGGAGACTGATGAGAGGTCTACTTCGTTTTTCAGACTCTGTGCTGCTTTGGCCCATGTCTCATGTTGAAAAAGTTTCACTCACATCTCTTTATGAGCCTTCTTTTCAGTATCTTCACTCTGTGAATGCAAACTGTCCGAGTAGATCTCTGATGCCTTTAACGATATATTTTTTCTAGCTTCTTTAGAGTCTATTGTGTATAAGTTAGTCCTCCACTGCCAGAAGTTAAAGTACCTTCAAATGGTTTTTTAATACTTAAAAGGTGTTCTTATCAAATAATATCCTAATCATGTACCATTGACAAAAATAAAAATGTAGGCAATATTCTAAGTTGGATAAGAAATCATACATATCCACTGCCTTTAATATTTTAAGACTTTAAATTGCATGTCATTTTTTATAAGCAATTTAGCAATACCTGTCAAATTTTGGAATGCTCATATATATTGATTCAGTATTTTCTCTTCCAAACAGGTATATAAATTCTTACATACTCATACCACATAATAAACCTGTAAATGAATTTCAGCACCCTTTATAGTAGTAAATCCCCATGACCTACCTGATTCCATTACTAGTAGATTGATTTTATAAAGTTTTGTGCATTAATGAAAGGCAATACTACGTAATAATTTAAAAGGTGAGATAGGAGTACCAACGTAGAACCACAAATGAAAACAGTCCACAAAATATATGACAGTCCTTACAGGGTATCAAGTGAAACAGATAATTTTAGAAAACTGTATTTTATATGGCATTATTTCTAATTAAAATGTTGCATTAATGTATGAGGATGTGTGAAATAGTAACTGCCTCAAGGACAGGAATGGATAAGGGAACAGAAAATCATGGGATTAGGGTTTTAAGATCATCTTACTTCTTCTGTTATTTACCTTTACCTGCCAGTCTCAGTGTTTAATTTTTACTAATGTAGTTTATACAGAATAGGATAATTTGCCTCTAAATGGTAAAGTGGAGGCAATCCAATCACTGGGGCTGTAAAACTGACAAAGCAATTAGAGACTAATTTTCATTTTCATTATCTTTTTACTTCAGTGTTACAGCCATATGTGTGATAAGATGTAAGACCAAAGAAAGATATGTAGCTTCTAGTCTTTCTGGGTCATCTATGTCCAAGTGAAAATGAGCAATGTATGACTGGTGATCTACTTTTAGCAGGGATGTTTTCTCAGAGATTTGCTGCATTATCTCATGACTTGTGAAAATATAATAGCTAATATTACTATTCTGGGAATATATTAATATAATTACTTACTTCTTTTGATTTGTTAAATTTTTTTTAACAAATCACCATAGAAATTATTCATGGGGATGAGTTTATGCTTTTGTATCTTTCTCAAGAGCAAGTTTTTGTATCATTGTTGACACAATTTTCAATGTTAATGTCAACCGATGTCTACATGGAGAGTACAAAGTTCAGGCAACTTTCAAATTGTTTTTAGCCATCAGAAGGATTTGTGAAGAGACTATTATATAGTTAATTAATCTGAAATTAGTTGATTTAATCAAGATGTTGGCTCTAGATTTTGGATCTTAATTTTGAAATAAAACCAGATATTCTCAAGGATAATGTTTAACATGTACAAAACTAAGAGTTTTCATATGACAAAATTATTTTGCCAAACTTCTGAAAAGGAAGCACCTGCTGGGTAGCCTAGTTACTCTCTAATGGCCAATTCTAATAGAGCTTTAGTCTTTACGTGGTAGACAGAGTCACACAAAAATATTCAAAAAAGATATATCTATACTTTCTCATGCTATCACAGTTCATGCAATTATTTATGTTGGTGCAAAAGTAACTGAGGTTTAGCCATGGGATTTTTACCTCCTCCTCCTTTTGAGTGTGATGTGACTCTTCCTCCTTTGCCTCCCATCATGATTGTAAGTTTCCTGAGGCCTCCACAGAAGCCAAGCAGAAGCCCGCATGATGCTTCCTATAAAGCCTGCAAAACCATCAACCAATAAAACTCTTTTCTTTATAAAATTACCCAGTGTTGGGTATTTCTTTAAAGTAATGAAAGAAAAGTGCATTAAAATTAATGACAAAAACCACAATTACTATTGTACCAACCTAATAAAACATAATGAAATATAACAGTTAAAAAAAGACACAATTTTGTCCTTTTGATTTTGAATTATGTGTTGCCAGAGTTATTATGAAACTGGCACTGACACCATTAAGAAAGTCTAATTTACCAAGTCTAAGTATACAGTGAAAAAGGCAGTTTCATACAGTGGGATTTAATTATTAGATTCCTATTCTATGATAGTGGAGAAGCTAGTCCATTAAATAATATAGCCAGTTACTTTCTGCTTTGAAATACTGATTCTGAGTAAGTGGGAAGTGGAAAAGTAGAGACAAAAAGGCACATATAAGCGATCCCATGTTATAAGGTATTTTAAGACTTAAAGTCATAAATCTGTAAATTCAAGTTATTTTAGAACTTGATTATTTAATTTATACCTTATGTTGATACATGGGTTTATTTTATTTATACACTTAACATATTCATTCTTTTTCAGTTCACTATTATAAGAGAAGTTGCTATGCATGAAAAAACAATTATATGTTTGCATATTTAGTTTCTATAAACTTTACAAAACGATTAGTAGAATTAAATATCTCTACAAATCATAATATTTGTTCTATATCAGGCTTTCTTAAAGCATTCTGGTTTTGATGAAATTAATCCTCAGTTAAAAAACCGAGATCAATATTACATTAGTATTTCACCTTTATATCAACTACTTTTTGCCTCTTTCTTATTCACCATTGCAGACTGAAAACATCTTTTATATTTAATGGTTTTAAAACATATGATATATTGCTTTTGTTCATCTGTTTTTAGATTACATAAGGAAAAATGCCCTTAGAACTGATTGGGAACCAAATCAGTGTAAAGATGATTGGAATGACAAGTTCATTAGGAAACATGTTACTTATTAGAATGATAGATAATTGCCTTTCTTGAGGTCATTTAATTTGGAATAGATGAAAACAAAAGTTTCATTCCATCTCTCTGTTAAATAAGTAAGTCAGCTTTTTCTGTTTCTACAAGCAGAGTTTTTTGAGGTAATTGTAAAAAGCTAAGTCTTTCTTAGGTAGGAGATATTGAATTATCTTACATTTTAAACAAACCTGTGGAAAATAAATGTAATTTCATAATAGAAAATTATAGAATATACTTTTATCAAGGAACAAATCAAGGTCAATGAAAAGAGATTTTGTCTACATCTACAACATCAGAAACAGTGTCTACCATGTAGTACCTTCTTAATATGTATTTGTTGGTTACATAAAATAATGTAAGGTATTACCAGGGATTTTCAACATAAAAACTTTTATCATGAGACTAATTAGTCTTAAACATACCAATTGTTTTCTTATGAAGAAGTTCTAATTGGCTTAGTAATATTTACTATACAGTTTAAGCTTCAATGAATTTCAGTTCTTACAATGTTGGAGTCAATCAAATAATGTCCTTCAAAAATTTACACACTCCCTAAACTTTCAGAATGTAACCTTATTTGGAATTTAGTATCTTTGTAGATGTACTTAAGTAAAAGATTTCAAGATGAATCACCTGGGATTTAGGGTCTCTACCCAAATCTCATGTTGAATTCTAATCCCCATTGCTGGATGTGGGTCCTAGTGGGAAGTGTTTGGATGGTGGAGGTGGCTCCCTTACAGCTTGGTGCCGTCTTTGTGATAGCAAGTTATCCCGAGATCCAGTCACGCAACAAAAGGGACCAGATCCATATTCTCCTTCTCTCCTGCTCCTGCTTTTGCCATGTGATGTGCCTGCTCCCTGTTTGCCTACCACCTTGACTGTAAGTTTCCTGAGGCCTCCCCAGAAGCCAAGCAGATGCCAGCACCATGCTTCCTATAACACTTGAAGAACCGTGAGTCAATTAAACCTATTTTCTTTATAAATTACCCAGTCTTGGGTGTTTCTTTATTGCAGTGCAAGAATGACATAACACAGACTGGACCTTAAATCCAATGACTAGTGTCTTTATCAGAAGGAAAAAGATACAGAGAGGCACAAAGGACAAGTAAGTGAAGATGGAGGTAAAGATTGGAGTTATGCTGACGTAACTGAAAGGACAGCCAAGCTATCAGAAGCTGGCAGAGGCAAGGAAGACTTCTCTTCTAGAAACTACAGAGGGAACAAGATCCTGCTGACAACTGAGTCTGGATGTTTGCCTTTCAAAACTGTGAGAAATTTTTCTGGCCACCAAGTTTATTTGTTGTGGTAATTTTAGAAAATTAATACAGATCTAGAAAGCTAGAAAATTTATTATTCTAACCCTTAAAATAAAAGCAATATATAGATTAATCTATAGTTACAACTTCTATTAAATCCATCATGCCACTGAGATTGCAAAACATCCAACTTACCCAAAATCCAAGCAGACTAGTGACACCAAGGAGAGATAGGAGGCAAACCCTTGATTCTTGGGGCAAACAACAAGCAGGGCATCCATGGGAACAGTACCTCCATGGGGAATTCACAGGGGTTTTCAGACTCTTAGAGAGCTAATCAAGTGGTTATGAGAAAGATCTGGGGGGAGACCAGAAAAAGTCTTCCTCATTTGTTCAGGTGTGAATGTTGGCATAGGGGCGTAAGCAGCAGCTTCCCCTAGATAGATCTTTCTCCATTGTCTCCAATTAAAGATTTAAACTGGTGAGAAAATGGCGGCAAATCCAGGCAACATTAGGAAAAAGGCTGAGAAAAAACTGGATTTCAAAGGAAGAGAGGAAAATATCCTGATCCCAAATCACTAGAAAATTCATACTTCTGGGTGAGGGACAGGATAAAGAAGAAGCGCTGTCCTTCAGACACAGGAGCAGATGTCACCCCTAAGATGGACAGTAAACCAGAAAAACGGAATCCGACTCTCCCACCTCCGTGCACCACCACTGCCATCACCATCAGGCCCATAATTCAGCAATAAGCAACAGCTGTTTACTACTGGGGAGGTGAGCACAAGAGCATGGGAAAAAAAAACTCTTTAAGAAGCAAAGGAAGACTTTACGCTGAAGGTAGGGACCCCCTCTCCGGAATGTGTGTTGCTTTTTCTTCCTTATTCAGGTGTCTCATTTTTTGTTGTCGTTGAGAGTTGAAAACTGAGATAAATAGTAACTATTTCTGGGGCCTCACCTGTTTTGTGGTAGGTCCGTAGTGCAAGTGGTTGAATCAATCCAGCCAGCTGCGCTGAGCCTGGGATTTGTTGTTTTTGTGGTAGTTACCCATTCTCCACCCGCTTCACCTTCCTCTAGAGTCACCCTGTGCTTAGGATGGGGGATTATTTTCCAGACTGAGCTCCCACCCAGAAGTTAGAATTTTCAGGTAGGGAATATAAAATACCTATTGTTACTATGTTAACTACTTTAGCATAAAACGTTAACAACATGCATAGGTAATTTTTGCAGAGAGATGGAAATTATAAGGAAAAATTTAAAAAATGATAGAAATGAGAAGCATGGTAACTAAGAACAATGCCTTCAATGGGCTCAACAGTAGACTTAGATTCACCAAAAGCATGGACCGTAGAAGAAAAAAGTACAATAAGTTGAATTCATACTAATAATTTTTTTTCAAAGATGCTACTAAGAGAATGGAAAGATAAGGCACAGACTGGGGGGAAATATTTACAAATAACCTATCTGGTAAAAAACTTATTTCTCAAACATAAAATGCTCTTACAACTCAATAAGAAACAACTCAAATAGTAATGGATAAGAACTTAAAGGCCAGGCGCGGTTGCTCAAGCCTGTCATCCCAGTGCTTTGGGAGGCCGAGGCGGGTGGATCACGAGGTCAAGAGATCGAGACCATCCTGGTCAACATGGTAAAACCCCGTCGCTACTAAAATACAAACAATTAGCTGGGCATGGTGGCACGTGCCTGTAATCCCAGCTACTCAGGAGGCTGAGGCAGGAGAATTGCCTGAACCCAGGAGGCGGAGGTTGTGGTGAGCCAAGATCACGCCATTGCACTCCAGTCTGGGTAACAAGAGCGAAATTCCATCTCAAAAAAAAAAAAAAAAGAACTTAAAGAGAGCCTTTACCAAAGGAGATAAAAGAATCACACATGAAAAGATGCTCAGCATCATTAGTTACTCAGAAAAATGCAACCAAAACAAAATGTGATACCATTTCTCAATTATTAGAATGGCTAAAACAAACAGAAAAGAAAACAAACAGCTCATAAATATATAGAACAGCTAGAAATCTCATATATTGCTGGTGAGAATACAAAATGGTATAGTTAAATTAGGCAGTTCCTTAAAAAGTTAAAAGTATGGTTGCCATATAACCTGGCAATCCCAGCCATAGATTGTCAAAGTAAAATGAAATCTTATGTTCACCCCCAAACCTGTCTGTGATTTCATATAGTTGCTTTATTCATAATCATCTGAATGAGAAACAACCCACATGTTTTATGATAAGGAATGAAAAAATAAGCTATAATATCTCCATTCAGCAGTCACAAGCATTGAATAAATTACTGATACATTTAATAATTTGGATGAATCTGAAATGCTTAAAACTAATGAAGTGAACCAGATTTCAAATGCTATGTAGTGTATGATTCTATGTATATGATATTCTTCCTCCCTCATTTCATGCAGGTCTTTGCTTAAATGTCACTTCATCAGCAAGGCTTGCCATATCACCCAGTCTAAAAGATCTCCCAACATTCCCATTATACACTTTGCGTATCTATATTTTACTTTCTATGTAGCATTTATGTATATCAAGTGTTTACTGATTTACTATGTATATCCCTCACTGAAATATAAGCTCCATAGGGTAGACACATTTTATTCCTATTGCTCTAAAACACGTAGATATTTCATAAATATTAAATAGATAAATGAGTGATGATACTGCAACATCAAGAGATTATCAATTACTGGCTATGTCAGTAGTAGCTTCTACATGATCATCAAATTTGGGTTTAAATATACATCTAAGGATAGAGGTCACCACTGAGCAGGCAAATCATAAAAAAACAGACGAGACGGGGAAGGCTACCATTGAACATATACCATTTTTAATCAAGTAGTCCCACAAGTTGCAGGGAGTGGGGAATATTTATATTATGCATCTAAACCTTGTGAGTTTTCATGGATAATCTGGAAGTGTATTTTCTGTTATTATGATCCTGTGATGATTATTATATTTTTAAGTTATACCTATAAAAGTGAACACATTTTTACTGTTTACCCTATCTCATTTCTTTATGTACTTACTTTACAAATATCTGCTTATAGAAATTATCAAAAGCATTATAATTTTACTTGATTATGTTTGCGGTATGTGTTTTTTCTACATTTGTGTAAACAGACAAAGTTTAGAGGTTATTTATCTTTGCCTTAAATATCCACTAAGTGAAAACTGAGAAATATTAGCCCCGGATAGTCCACCTTTTAAAGAAATCTACATATTAAAATGTAGATCAGTAAGCACCAAATAGAGAATGATTGCCTCAATATGTCTTAAAGAAAGTTTTGCATGATGGCTGCATACATTTCACATGCTTTATGGAATGCACATTCCTGAATCTCTTTATATATATATATATATAACTTGAAACTCAAATAACAGTTACAGGATTTCTTATTTTTATAAATTACAAAATGGAAATAAATTGTAGAATACAGAGACTCAGTCTTTTCATCTATTTTGTCAGAGAAACAAAAAAACCGACCAAAGGGATTTTATAACAGACAGTTGTATAAATAGGACAACAATTAGATAAAAAGCCTTCATAAAATAATAATGTTCTTAAAATGAATCAATTGGTAATCAAAGGGCGCACAAACACTTAGTAAACACAATTAATAATGGCCTAAAGATTTAATCACTTCAACGTGATGGAATTGTGGAAAAGGAATTATCCCAGCCAGGTGGAAATGTATCTATTCCCTTTGAGACTATCTGGATTAAAACACATTTTACTTCAATTTGATAATGCCTAATTTTAGTAATTAACAAATCTGACTCTTGGGAATGTTTTCCTTCCATCTAACTTAAATAGAGTAAGCTAATAAGTAATTAGCTCATCTAAATGCCTTGTAAGGTGTAATCCCTAAGTTCCATCTATATGTCTAGATTTTCTTTGTTCTGTTTGCATCACTAATTGTTTCACTTTAAACTTTTTTTTTGAGAGAGAGAGAGAGAGAGAGGAGAGAGAGAGAGAGAGAGAGAGAGAGAGAGAGAGAGAGAGAGAGAGAGAGAGAGAGAGAGAGAGAGAGACAGACTCCTGCTCTGTTGCCCAGACTGGAGTGCAATGGCATTACCTCAGCTCACTGCAACCTCCACCTCCCGGGTTCAGGTAATTTTCCTGCCACAGCCTCCTGAGTAGCTGGGACTACAGGCATGCACCACCATGCCCCGCTAAGTTTTGTATTTTCAGTAGAGACGGGTTTCACCATGTTGGTCAGGCTGATCTCAAACTCCTGACCTCAGGAAATCTGCCCACTTCAGCCTCCCAAAGTGCTGGGACACTTTAAGCTATTTTTAATTTTGTGAAACTTTTTCCAATTAAAGACAGATAAGTAAATGTGAGTAAACGCTTCATTTAATATTATTCCTCTTGTCAATGGAAGAATAACCTTTTAATTCTTCAGAAGACAACATTTCCTTCTTTGGTTTTCTAATTAACAGATCACACGATTCTAGTTTTATGTATTAATTCCTCATTTGTTGTATGTCTCAGAATTTCATTTTCTAAATGACTTCCATAGCTGTTCTCCAAATTCAGTACCTGGCTCAGTTCTTAAGTTAGGCGGCACATAATAAACTAACTGGATATTTCTGTGTTAGGTACATCCTTCTATCTTCCAGCTTCTGTAGGAAGTCTTTCATAAGAGTTGATGATTCCATTTACTTTCTCTACAAGCTTTCACTGCTTGACTGTTCCATGCTGGTTGGGCACATAATTTGCACGGCTTAGTGCAAAATGAACATTTCAGTTCCGTGTTCAGAATCAGAGCTGGGGAGGAGTGTGTTTGGTACAAAGATGCAAAGTTTTCCCCCTTTTTAAAAGTTAGTTTCCTGACTTGCCATGGTATTTGCTATTCTGACATTATTTTAAGTAAAGAAAAATTAAAAATTTAAATTGCTAGCATGAGTTTTTCCATACCATTAATTTTTATATGCAATGCTAGTTTTAAATGCAAATAGAACAGTTAAATTGTATAAAGAATCACCCAGTTATACAGTTTGTATTTCATAGTTTGTCTTCACACAAGCTTCTTGTGCTCCAGCAGACCAGAACTAACAAATACAAGTCAGACTTCAGGGACAGAAAGGGGAGAGGATCCCTCAGGCATGGAATGCATCCAGAAAGGGCTCCATCGACACAGGGATGCTCAGTAAGCATGAGGATACTTGCCTATCTAGGGGAGATCCTGACAGTTACCCAGGTGACTTGCCTAGATGCCAGGACTCAGGACTCCAGCCTACTGAAACCCAATAGCTGCCAGGTTCTTCCTGGTGCCAGCCTCTGCGTACACATGCTTCACAGCCTGGCATTTCTCCTTCCCATTTGCTGGCACCACAGTCCATGACAATAGGTCTTTGAACACCAAATGCCTTTAGACTTCCACATCTGGGTGTACCAGGTACCTGGGTCACAAACCGCAAAAGAATTGTGCCCACAAAGATGGGCCAGGCTCTGCCAAACATGCTGCTACTTCCAGGCCCCACCGGAAATGTTCCAGAGTGCACACCCTCATCCCAGCACTCCCCGTGATTACATCTAAAACCCCGCAAGGGCAGAGGCTGACAACAGCATGATGGCCTTCTTTAAAAATTATCTGGTGGTTGCCTGGAGTACAAGACCTAGAAGAACTCAGGCAGTAGGAGAATAGATGTTTAAACCATTCTGGGGTAGCTGAGAGCCAGCAGGAGGCAGGACCTTGTCTAAGTCCAGTTTCCAATCCCCTGGCATATGCTCCTTTTATCAGATTCTGCCTACAAATCACAAGTTCAAAGATAAAATTATTAATAATATCAACAGGGCAGTAGCAAAGCATTAAACCAATGTGGGGAACTTCTGAGAATGGAGCCTAATTTAATTGCACAGTTCCTATAGCCATGAAGCAGGTCCTGCTTGAGTATAGTTCTCATGAACTATACTCAATTTTTTTTTATGTATAAAAAACGTCTTTAACATAATCACTCTAGCAGATGTCATCTATTTCATCCCATCTGAAAACTCAAACTTGTCAAAATGTAGTAACAGACTTCATTTCCTCCAACTCTACTGTTACTTAACCTAATCCACCAGGGTTTCAGGTCTACAAAAACAACTCTTTTTAGGAAAGTAATAATCTTTTTAAAAAATATATATTTTATTGCATTTTAGATTTTGAGGTACATGTGAAGAGCATGGAGGATTGTTGCATAGGTACACACGTGGCAGTGTGATTTGCTGCCTTCCTCCCCTTCACCTATCTCTGGCATTTCTCCCCATGTTATCCCTCCCCAACTCCCCACCCCCCACTGTTTCTCCCCTATTCCCCCCAACAGACCATAGTGTGTAATGCTCCCCTCCCTGTGTCCATGGGTTCTCATTGTTCATCACCCGCCTATGAGTGAGAACATGCAGTGTTTGATTTTCTGCTCTTGTGTCAGTTTGCTGAGAATGATGGTTTCCAGGTTCATCCATGTCCCTACAAAGGACATGAACTCATCATTTTTGATGGCTGCATAGTATTCCATGGTGTATATGTGCCACATTTTCCCTGTCCAGTCTGTCATCGATGGGCATTTGGGTTGGTTCCAAGTCTTTGCTATTGTAAACAGTGCTGCAGTGAACATTTGTGTGCATGTGTCCTTATAACAGAACAATTTATAATCCTTTGGATATATACCCAGTAATAGGATTGCTAGGTCAATAATCTTAATATCACAAATTCACTGAGAATTTTTCAATTACCTTACAGTATTTTTCGGCAACTTTCATAATTGCTAACTGCTCCTTTGGCAACCTCTGTTCTTTTTTATGTCAATGTAATTATAAGTTTCTGTCTACCAGTTTGAGCTCTCATCCCCATATCCTTTTGCTGCCCTCACCTATATTATCCAGCCTTTTAATGCTCCGTTTCCTAAAGATTTGGTCTAAGTCCCTAAAATCGTTTTAACAAGCTTCCTGTTTTAAAGCAGTTTTCATCTTTGGGCATATTTTTGATGACCCCCAACTTACAGTTTTATCCGAGATATCACCTCAGAACGTTAATGCTGCAAGATGCCTGCAAGATGACTCATGGCTAACATACATACAAGAGGTATCAAGATCTCCTTGAGTCCTTCTTCACTGTTCCCTCTCCTGCTGAATTACATCACCCTCCATTTTCTAAAGCCATTTGCTAAAGCTAGAAACCACATAGTCACCCCAGATAGCTCTGCTTTCCTTGTGCACCTCATTCAGTCCTATCACAAATTCTCTCATTTTAGTTCCCGAATATCTCCCTAAATTTTTAGCTTCTCTTCTGTAGTCATCTTTGCTATAGCCTGAATGCACGTGTCTCCCCTACATTCATGTGTTACAGTCCTCACTGGCAAGGTGATGGTGTTAGAAAGTGGGGTCTGTGGAAGGTGACTAGGGATGAGAACACAGGCCTCCTGAATGGAATTACAGCCTTTATAAGAGGCCTCAGAAAGCTGCCTTTCCTTTTCTACTGTGTGAGCAGATACCCTCTATGAACCAGAATGTGAATATGCCAGCACCTTGATGTTAAATTTGACAGCCTCCAGAATTGTGAGAAATAAATTTCTGTTGTTTCTAAGCTACCAAGTTTATGGTATTTTGTTACAGCAGCCTGAATGGACTAAGGCAATCTTCAATACTGTCACTGTAGTCTAAGTCACCCTTACTTCTCATCTGGGTGACTGCAGTGGTTTTCTAATTCTTACCCATTCTTTATTTGTTCTCCAACATTGCAACCAAAGTTTCCCCCGAAAATATAAAATTAGTGATATTCGTTCTCTGCCTATGACCTTTCATTGATGTTTTTCTGATTCCAGGACACATGAGAAAGTCATATGCCTTGAACACTAGTGTGGCAGGCAAAGTACAAACTACCAAAGATGTCCATGTCTTAATCCCTGAAACTTGGGAATAGGTTACTTTAACGTGGAAAAAAGAAGTGATTAACTTAAAGACCTTTAGATAAGGATATTATACTGAGTTATCCAGGCAGGCCAAATATAATCACAAGGAAACAGAGAAGGAGATAGTGAAAATGAAAGTAGAGAATTAGAATGTGTAGCATGATAAAGGCTATCGGTCATTGCTAGCTTTAATGATGGAGAGACGCAACCATGAGACAAGGGGTGGGGTTTACCTCTATAAAGAATGGACAGATACAGCTGGTAGAAAATCAGTAAGGACATAATTGAGCTTGAGAGCACCAATAGTCAACTAGATATGATTGACACATACAGACTATTTCATCCAATAACAGCACAATACATGTTTTCTTCTGAAGCTCACATGAAACAAGCAAGATAGATTATGTTCAGGGCCATAAACCACATCTTAACAAATTTAAAAGTATAGAAATAATAAAATGCCTGCTCTCAGACCACAGTGAAATTAAACTAGAATTCAATTGCAGAAAGATAAAAAGAAAATCCCCAAATACTTAGAAATTCAACAACACACTTTTAAATAACACATAGATTAAAGAAAAAATTTCTAGATAAATTAAAAGATATTTCACACTAAATTAAATCGAAAATGCAACTCATCAGTATTTATGGGATACCTGAGAGCAATGCTTGGAGTGAAGTTTATTGCATCAAATGTATACATAAGCAAAAAGGAAAAATCCAAAATTAATAACCTAAGCTTCTACTTTAGAGAACTAGAGGAGAAAGAACAAATTAAATCCAAATTAATGGTAAGAAAATAAATAATAAAAATTAGACCACAACTCAATGAAATTAAAAACTGAAAATTAAAAAGAAAACTTCAACATCTGGTTCTTTGAAAAGATGAATGAAACTAACAAGCCTCTTACCAGTCTTACTGAGATAAAAACAGAAGACAGGTTACTAATATCAGAAAAGAAAGAGGAGATGTCCCTGCAGATACCATGGAACCTAAGCAGATAATAAAGAAAGGTAATGACAGACTCTTTGCCCATAGTTGGGTAATCTAGATATTATGGACTAATTATTTGAAAGATATAATCTGCCAAATGCACACAAGAATTAAAAGATAATGAATAAATAATTAATAACCTTCCAAAAGAGCAAATGCCAGGGTGGTTTCAGTGGTAAATTTTACAATTAGGAGAAATTATCTCCACAGTCTCTTCCAGAAATCCAACACTCTTTTATGATAAAACTCTTAGCAAACTAGGAATAGATGGGATCTTCCTCAATTTGATCAAGAACATCTTTGGAAAACCTGCAGCTAATATCATACTTAAGGTGAAAACCCAAAGCTTCCCCATGAAGATCAGGTAAAAGGTGAAGATGTCTGCTCTAACCACTGCTACTTAACATCATATTGGAAGTCCTAGCTAATTCAGTAAGACAATGAAAACGAAATAAAAAATGCCTAGATTGGGAAGGAAGAAACAAAATTCCCTTTGTTCACAGATTATATGATTGTCTATACAGAACGTATAAGTGAATTGACAAAAAAAGCCCCTCCTAGAATTAATTGGTTATAGCAAGGTTGTAGGATACAAGAGTAACCTACAAAAGTTAATCACTTTCCTACATACCAGCAATGAACAGTGAAATTTAAAAAAAAACACCCATTACCACTCACATTAGAACTCCTCAAAATAAAACCAGAGGTATAAACCTAACAAAATATGTGCAACATCTAGATGAGGAAAACTACAAAACTGACTTAAAAAATCAAAGGACTGAATAAATGGGAGATATTGCATGTTCATAGACAGGAAGACTCAATATAGTGAGATGTCAGCTTCTTCTAACTTCATCTATATAACAACACAATCTGAATCAAAATCCCAGCAAGCTATTTTTTGGATATTAACAAATTGATTCTGAATTTTGTGTACAGAGGCAAAAGACCCAGAACAGTTTTTGAGAGCTCCAAGTTAAACTGGGTTTCCAGTACCAGAGTGGGTACCGATTATGCTCTGACCCTACCCTTGTCCTGCCCAACTACGGTCATTCACTTGAAGGAGGGCCAGTCATGGAAGTTTACAGTGCATCTTTTACAGACTACTTAGGACCTGGCAGATGGTTAAATGCCTCATTGCCCCACCCATGACCAGGAAGCTTGTTTATATTGACAGAAGAACTTGTGGCTCTTTCCTAACTCCTGTCTAGTTTATGCCTGCTTGACAATGGCTCTGACACATAAAGCCTGACCTTGTATTTCCTTCACTGTCCTGGGGAAAACCCGAACTGGGGTAGCCCCTGGTTCTTTAGATGAAAGGCACAAATTCAGTGTACCACCATAATGGAAAATAAATTCACAGTTTTACTTAAAGATCCTGGGCAGAGAGGGTGCAATGAATCTGGAGGGCAGTTCTCTGTCCCTGGGTCACTTGAGGCAGGAATGAAGAGTCAAGCAGAAAAAGAGAGAGCTATAATATATATATATTTTTTTATTTATTTTTTTTTTTGAGAATCTCCGTCACCCAGGCTGGAGTGCAATGGCATGACTCAGCTCACTGCAACCTCTGCCTCCTGGGTTCAAGCAATTCTCCTGTCTCAGCCTCCTGAGTAGCTGGGATTACAGGCATGTGCCACCACACCTGGCTAATTTTTGTATTTTTAGTAGGGATGGGGTTTCATCATGTTGGTCAGGCTTGTTTGGAACTCCTGACCTCATGATCCTCCCACCTTGGCCTTGCAAGTGCTGGGATTATAGGCGTGAGCCATTGCGCCTGGCCAAGAGCTGTAACTTAATTTTTTGTAGAGATGGTATCTCATTATGTTGTCCAGGCTGTTCTTGAACTCCTTGACTCAATTGATCTTCCCACCTTGGCCTCCCAAAATTTTGGGATTACAGAAATAAGCCACTATACCAGGCCTAAGTTTTGATTTGATTTATGTTTTTTTCTTGCCCCTTACCCCTGATTAGATATTTAAAACATAGGGCTGGATGAGATCACTTTAAGAAAGAACATGCTCTTTTCTCTGATTCTCTCTCTCTCTTTCTCTTTTTATAACACCTTTTTAGTTAAGTTAATTAGTGATCTAGACACTGTTGAAGATAAAATTAGTGAATTGGAAGAGCCATATAGGAAATTAAGTACAATTTACTGCAGAGAGATAAATGGATTTGAATGATAAAATAAAATGTTAAGAGATATGGAGAAATAAATAATCTACAAACACACACACACACAAAATAGAGTTTAAGAAATTAACTCTACAAAGGGCACCATGAAAAGTGAAAATGGCTCAAAATTTTGTAGAAGAACTCAAATTCTCATGTTGAAATGTGAGGAGGAAAAACAAACTTTTTGAAAAGAATGTTGAAGAAAAATGTCCTCAAGGGACTCCCAGAAATCAATTAAGAAAAATAAGTTAAGGAATATAAGAAAATGGGCTGGGAATATTGGGATCATAAATTGCGGATTCAAATAATCAAAAAGCAATATTCTGAGAAGTAACAGGTGATGGAATATTGAGTGTTAATAGAAAAGGTACACGATAGGATGCCACTGGGAATCCAAGATTAGAGGGCTGATATGTAGTCTTGGGCTTTGGAAGAAACCAAGGTATTCAGGAAGTGTGAATCATGATCAAAGTCTTTCAAAGGAAACAAAGCAATTAGAAAAGGTATTTATTAGTATGAACTTGATAAAACAAGACATTTGACATTTCTTCTTAGCTTGAAACAAGGAGGCCTTTAGCAGTGAGCTATCCTCATTATCTTTGCAGGTGTGCAAGGCAGATGACAGAATTATTTTAAGGTCTATTTTGAGATGAAGGCAAGAGACATCAAGAACCAGTTGTGTGGTTGCTTAATTGCTCTCCTATGACTTGTGAAATGGTTTCATGGGTGTGAGGCAGTGAGCCTTTGATTGATATTCCTTTAATTGAATGTCACCTTCAAGTTGATCTGTTCGTCATCATACCTCAGTTTGGGCAGAAAAATCCTCATTCACTTCAAATGGATTATATAAGTTAAGAGTAAGGTAGTAAACAATAATATAGAGTTTTAAAATCTAGGATGTAATTACTGAGCATATAAATTTAGTGCTTTTTTATTATTCTTTTTGGCTCTGGCTTAGCTAGTAACCTATGTGAGTATGCTGTCAAAGTAATTCCTTTCAGAAATTGGGCACCGTGGTGAAGGGAGTTCAGTATCAGCATTTAGTTTATGTCCTGTCTGACTCTAGTAGTATAAATTTACTCTACTTCTGCCATGTTGTTTTTTATTGTTTATGAAGCTGAACAAAGCAATTACCTAATAAGATTTTCTTGGTTCATTTTAAAGATCAATAGTGTATACTGATGAGAAAATTGCAATTAAGAAAAACAGCTGGACTTCTTTCAACATAATTCAAATGAAATAATTTCACATTTCCAAAATCTTGCTTTTATCATATTATGATCTATTTTAGTTGCATTTTCTTTTCTAAAATGCTTAAATGCTAATTATCTTAAATGACAATAACTTTACAATTGCTTTTAAACTTGTGAATGAAAAATAATTAAATTCATTTAAACTTTTTACTACTCAGGATGCTCCAGAGAAACAGAACCAAAATATAGATACAGATATTAAATAAATATACATTTTGTATATATATAGGTACTACCTAGATATACATGTATATATAGAGATATGTAAAAAGAGATTTAATATAAGGGATTAGCTGACATGGTTAAGGGGGCTGAACGGTTTTACAATCTTCCATCTGCAAGCTGGATGACCAGGAAAGTGGCACCTGACAACCAGGGGAAGCAATGATGTAAGTCCCCATCTGAGTCTGAAGTCCTGAGAACCACTAGCTTTGGTGTCCAGTGGCAGGAGAAGATGAAGTCCCAGCTCAGCCGCAGAGAGTTGGTTTGCCTTTCCTCTGCCTTTTTGTATTATTTGAGCCCTCATGAGATTGGATGATGCCTGCCCACATTGGTGAGGAGGGATCATCTTTACTCAGTCTAACCATTCAAATGCTAATCTCTTCCAGAAACATCCTCACAGACACTCTTACAAATAATGTTTTCTCAGCTATCTGTGCACTCCTTAACTCAGTGAAGCTGGCATAAAGTTAACCATCAGACTCCCCTTCCTTCCTTTAGATAAATTAGTGCCTAGTATCATGCAATGTTTTTCTTCCATTTTGCTTTCGTGCTTGAGCTATCAATTCTTATACAAGGGCACAATATTATTCACTCTGTTCTCTGAATGGAAGTTAAAATGAAAGTACACATTCTCACTGGCTTTACTCATGGTTGCCTCATCACATATTTATCAGTAGAATCCTAATTTGTATACTTGTTAACAAATGATCTCTGCCATCACCATTGAGCTGGCCTCTTCTACACCTAAAATGACTGAAAATCACGACACGATAATTTTTCTTTTCATGTATGGGGCATTATTGGGTTAACTGTCTTCTCTGATAAAAATACTATACTATACCATGCATGCAAAAATTATCTTGACATAGAAAATTACTATAGAACACTTCATGTCTTTGCTGTTGGCCTTTCTTTTAGGAATTTGTGAATTTGTACACACTGTTTCTTGGGATTGGGCCGTGGTAGCCTTGGTGTATTCGACTCGGATAGTAACAGGTGTTTAAGTTCATCTCTTTAGAGTGTGAGTGAAAACAGTGATGCTACCTGGATTTTGCGATGCCTATTGCCTGTTACGCAGAATTGTTGGTCTCTTCTCACTTTCTCATGAGGTTTTGGTGCTGAAGTTTCAATGAATACGAACTGTAAAGTCAATAGAAGATAATAAACATCAGTTATTCTTGCTTTCCACTGTTAAACTTCCCTTGCCACCTTTATTGCAGATACTTTTTTCCTCTTCTGAACTTGTATTGCATGTTTTTCTTCCTTTATGTAAACTTTCATACTCTATAGTTTCTTAGGATTATTTGTAAATATTTCATTATTTTTCCCCCACAAGGTTTTAAAGTGTTGTTCTACTGATATATTTGTGTTAGTATCACACTAAAGACCAGATCAATCATAAAATGTATTTATTTGGGGAATGAATATCTAAAGATAGTTAAGATAGCACAAAGCACATTGATAATTGTATGTGATCATATTATCTACCTAATCACCCTAATTATAGTTCACCAGATATCTTCGTATTTCTATTTAATAGCTTCCATATCAGGTAAGTTATGTAGTCATGTATGTCCTATTTATAAAATCTCTTTTAAACCTTCTTCTCTTCTTTATTACCATTTTCACTGTCTATTAAATGCTAATAACTAATTTTTCAGGTCCCCGAAATAAACTTGCAAATGACCTTCCAGAGTTTTCTCTCAATTAATGTATTTTCTTTCCTGAATTAAGCTGGTAAAATATTAACCCTATCGTTGATTCTAATGTTAGACAAACAATAAATCATTAGAATATTACAAAATGCCCTTGACCATCTGACTGCAACCTCCCCTTCTAACTTCATCTCTCAAAATTCCATACTCTGTATTTAGGCACACCAAATGATAAGCTCAATTCTAGTAGCATTAATAACTGTCACACTGCAATGCCTGCATTTGAAGTTGCTGTTTATTGGAATGCCTTTAGCTGAACTGCTGCATCAGGTGTATTGCTTCCATCTCGAAGACCCTCCTCAGCTATCCTTCTTTTCAACGGATTTGTCACCTCACCCACCCTAAAAACACAAATAGATTAAGCCATTGCTCAAATATTAAATCACTCTCTCTACAAAAGCTCCTTGTGAATCACTTATGGTTATAACTCTATTCTCTATTCCCTTACCCAAATTATGTACTTAGAAATCTTTTTCAAACCGTCTTCCTCCTGAGTCTATGAGCTCTAAGAGAGTAGAGACTTTTGTCTTTATCACTTCCTTATTCCCATGTATTAAAATATATGCCTGTATATTATATTTCTAATGCACTTTCTAATAAGATTAACTCATGTTCTCGAATCTGGAGTGCTTCTACTTATCTGCTTCCATGATTCTGAACACATGGGGTTCAGAATTGTGAGACCTTATCTCACAATTGATATACATTTAAAATTGCCTGACTAGCAACCATGGACTGAGACATACATTCTATCAGATACAAAATTTACAGTGAAACAACACTGTAAAAACTAGCTTTATTACCTTTCCCTGCAATTACATGTTCATTCTTTGTAACTACTGAGATTTAACTGTGTTTGAACTTGCTTCATAGTAAATGCTTTCAGTCAGATGAAGCAGCAAGATCCATTATGCTTCTCTGTAGGCTCATACTATTAACACATTCATATATAGAATATTCAAGTTTTACATTAAAAGATGTCTGTTTTTTTTCTTTTAAATCCATGCTGTTGGTGTGACAGCAGCACACAGACTGCAAGTATTTAACAAAAATAAATAAATCAAATAACAAAAATTAGTGCTAAACATTTGTGGTTACCAAATTATTTTATGAAATAGCAGGTGTGTCCATGCACCTGCTATAGACAGTGAAATGCAGTAAAATTTTTCAAAAGTAAAACTAAAACATAGAAAATATAATTAATATGTAGCAATTATATTTGTCTTTATCTAATGTCCAAAATAAATTTTTTATTTTCACTTCATTAAAGTAAAAAAAAGAATTTGTCTATGACAGGTATAGATACGGTTTAAAATCTCCTAGAACTGCTCAATAAAATTCTATGTTTAAAATTACTTTCTCTAAGATTTTAAATGTTAGAAAGATTAATACTCTCTATGTGAACATATACATAACATAAATCAAATAATTTTAAAAATAAATTTTTCATTTTTTTCTGTAAAATTTTTATTTCTATCTCCCTTACTTAGTATTACATATTTATGTTATTATTACAACATTCTAAAGGAAAACGTGTTCACAATTTGTGGTCTGTAGTCTTTAGCCTGAAAGTAGGAGAAACCCTACTAAAACTTTTTTCTGAATTTTTCTTAATGTGTCTAATGCTTACATAGTTTTAAAGGCATTGACTATTGCGACTACTGTATGCACACATCTAAGGTTGTATACTTCAAAGATATGAGAACCCTGATCTCAATAAGATATGTGGTTTTGTTGAAATTCACGAAGGATTTCTCCAAAATGTTCATAGTCGTCTATAAATAATGGTGAAAATAAAGATTGCCTTATTTTCTAGTAGTGAACCTCAGCAGTTCATTTTATCCTAACATGCCATCATTTGTTTAAGATTTACACAAAACATCGGAGTTTTCGTTTAAACATTTGTTGAAATAGATCACTAATCCTTAAATTTTGTGTTAACACTTCAACATTTGTACTGAAAACACCAAAATTCAATGTAAATGTTTTAATAAACCAATCATTATAGTTTGGCAACCATGAAAGCAAAAATCATGGGCCCCTACTTTGCAGTGTTTCTAATTTTACTTGGAAGAGGCAACTACTTATAATTATTTCTGGATATTGTCTTTATGTGTTTTTCCAAACTCTTAATAATATTTTTAAAACCCTCTAGTTTATATAGTTTGATGAATAAATTAATTTACATTATATGCTTCTTTACCATAAAATAAGAAAAGTAACCTATTCATCATTCTACTTCTCCTAACTTCCTCCCTTATCTGATTAGGAGTTTTTTGTTTGTTTGTTTTTCTTCCTTTTTAAAATTGTACTTTAGGTTCTGGGGTACATGTGCAGATGATCATGCAGGATTGTTACATAGGTACATACATGGCATGGTGATTTGTGGCCTCCATACCCCCATCACCTATACCTAGCATTGCTCCCACATTATCCCTCCCCACCCCTGACTATCCCTCCACTAGCTCCCCCTACCTAAGACCCCAGTGTGTGATGCTCCCCTCCCTGTGTCCATGTGTTCTCATTGTTCAACACCCACCTATGAGTGAGAGCATGCAATGTTTGGTTTTCTGTTCTTGTGTTCAGTTTCCAGATTCATCCATGTCCCTACAAAGGACACAAACTCATCCTTTTTTATGGCTGCACAGTATTCCATGGTGTATATGTGCCACATTTTCCTTGTCCAGTCTATCACATCATCCTTGTCCAGATGGGCATTAGGGTTGGTTCAAGGTCTTTGCTATTGTGAACAGTGTCACAATAAACATACATGTACATGTGTCTTTACAATAGAACCATTTATAATCCTTTGGGTATATACCCCGTAATGGGATTGTTGGGTCAAATGGAATTTCTATTTCTAGGTCCTTGAGGAAGTGCCACACTGTCTTCCACAATGGTTGAACTAATTTATACTCCCACCAACAGTGTAAAAGTGTTCCTATTTCTCCACATCCTCTTCAACATCTGTTGTTTCCACATTTTTTAATGATTGCCATTCTAACTGGCATGAGATGGTATCTCAATGTCATTTTAATTTGCATTTCTCTATTGATCAGTGATGATAAGTATTTTTCCATATGTTTGTTGGCTTCATATATGTCTTCTTTGGAAAAGTGTCTGTTCATATGCCTCACCCAGTTTTGGATGGGTTTGTTTTTTTTCTTTTAAATCCTTTTCAGTTCATTGTAGATTCTGGATATTAGCCCTTTGTCAGATGGGTAGATGACAAAATTTTTTTTTCATTCTGTTGGTTGCCAGTTCGCTCTAATTGTTTCTTTTACTTTACAGAAGCTCTGGAGTTTAATTAGATCCCTTTTGTCTATTTTGGCTTTGTTGACATTGCTTTTGGTGTTTTAGTCATGAAGTCATTGCCTATGCCTATGTCCTGAATGCTTTTGCCTAGGTTTTCTGCTAGGGTTTTTATGGTGTTAGGTCTTCTGTTTAAATATTTAATCCATCTGGAGTTAATTTGAGTGTAAGTTGTTAGGAAGGGGTCCAGTTTCTGTTTTCTGCACATGGCTAGCCGATTTTTCCAAAACCATTTATTAAACGGGGGATCCTTTCCCTATTGCTTGTTTTTGTCAGGTTTGTTAAAGATCAGTTGGTTGTAGGTGTGTGGTGTTGCTTCAAGGGCTCTGTTCTGTTCCATTGGTCTATATCTCTGTTTTGGTATGAGTACCATGCTGTTTTGATTACTGCTGTCTTGTAGTATAGTTTGAAGTCAAGCAGCCTGATGCCTCCAGCTTTGTTCTTTTTGTTTAGGATTGTCTTGGCTGTGCAGGCTCTCTTTTGGTTCCATATAAAGTTTAAAGTGTTTTTTTGCAGTTCCGTGAAGAAGGTCATTAGTAGCTTGATGAGGATAGTGTAGAATCTATAAATTACTTTGGGCAGTAGATTAGGAGTTTGTTAACATTTTTGGCTTTTGTCTTGTGATATTTATAACTCTAAATAATGCATTCTAATCTTTCTTCTTGTTCTGTTCAATAAATAAATAATATTTTCTGACTATACAAAATTAGGACATTACTCTATCCACCCTTCCATTTATCTCTCCTATTGGTATAAATTACTTTATATTGCCCTATTCAGGAGTAGCTGCCTATCTAACCTGAGGTCAGTTTGATCACGTTCTGGAATAACTCATGTGTGTGCCAACTAGAATCTACTCCAGTAATCATTTTATTTTATTGAGTATCATCTATTAAGTTATTTCTAATTTAAAATACCTAGAGGAAATTCTGATACGTATGCTGAATACAGGCTAATATTGTTATTACATAGGGTCTACAAGTTTATCATATAATCTGGAAAAAGGAAGCAATTATTATATATAAGAATTACTTTGTATAATTTGCTGCAAAATCAAAGTGAGACTTCAGTCACGATTCATTTGTCGCTATATGAAGAATGTTCTGAAAGTCACAATCAAATATATTCTCTATCTTGCTCCCTCTCTGTCATTCTTCATGCCTCTTTCTCTCCCCTTGTCCCCATCATTTCCTTTGCTTTACAAATTGTATCATGTGGAACAACTCTCAAAATTTATATTAAATGCACACTTTTGCCCCTGCATTCTGTCCCAGTCTGCTCTTGCTGATAGTGAAAATGGAGATTATCTCTGGCTATATTATTGTATCCTTCATATTATGAGTTTTTTCCCCTTTCTGGTTAACTATAATTTCAATTATATTTAAAAAAAGAGGGCACTCAAGTATTTACTTAATCCTGTATCTTGAACTGCTGGTAAGTTGTTAAGTGTTTTCCCAGTTCATATAAATATAAATATCAACAAACGTATCTTACAAATGCTAGCTCTCCTCCACATTAACAATGCATTTAATTAAATATTTATAGGGCATCTAGTATGTGATTTTTAAAAATTACATTCATTGAATAATGAGCACATTAGATATGGGTGTTCAAGTTCATAATTTATTGCAAGAGGCAAACAATAAATAATTACATATATATCAATAATTAGCTGGCTAAAAATAATACCATTAGAAACTAATTTAGAGTAAGAGAAATAAAAAAATCTACTAAAAAATAATGATTAAACTAAAACTCAAAGCTTACCAGCTTTTTTGTTTTATTTTATATTTCATCATCTCTTTATTGATATTAACTTATGTAACATTGGTAAGTTCATGACTGTCCCTAGATGCACAGCATTGCTTTATTTTTTAAAACATACTTTCATCAAATTATTGAAGCAGTTCTTCTAAAGTGTATTCTTCATTAATATTTACAAACTTATATTTACAAATATATGTAAATAGTTCTCTTACTGAATTCGTATTTATTTTTTCAACATTTCAGCATCTATCGATTTAGCATTTTTCTAATCAGGAATATTGTATCTGAATTTGTTGTTGTTTGAAGACTAATGTAGATGGCCTTTCTCTGACTCATAAATTGAGAACTATCTGTAAAACTCAATTATGTTTTGACTCTTTCATGACACCTGGTTACCTCAAGTTAATCTTTGATATTGACTGACGATTTCCATTTAATTTGCATTTTGGGGCTTGTTACTGGCTAATTTTTTCTATTCTTAAGGAAGTGAAAAACAAGTTACAGATTGACAACCTGCTGTTTGAATATTGTGACTACATTCTGTCCTAGCCTTTTTGGGGTACAATTACAAAAATACCACAGATGGGGTGACCCATAAATGATAGGATTTTATTTCTCATAGTTCCTCTTAACAAGGATGTCAGTTCTTACTCTGAAAAACAGCAAAGATTTAGAAGGAAGAGACTAGAAAGTCCAAGCTCGAGGTGCCAATAGATTTGGTGTGTGGTGAGTGCCCACCTCCTGGCTCGTAACCGCCATCTTTTTGCTGTGACTTCACAAAGAGGAAGAAAGGGTCAGGAAGCTTTCTGGGCTCTCTTTCATAAGGGTTATGATACCATTCGTGAGGGCGATGCCCCCATGACCTGTTGTCTCCTAAAAGCCCCATATCTCAATACCACCATTTTGGAAACAAGGTTTCAAATATGAATTTTGAGGTGACTTAGTCTGTATCATATTCCGTATATGTTTTTTTCCATATGCATTGTGAGAGTTTAACCTATGATTTACTTCAGGAAGTTTAAGTCACTTAGGCAAGAAACAGAAGTAAAAGAAAGTCCTATAAGTTACTGAATTTTTAAAAATCCATACCTATTTTCCTTGATCAGTCTACATTTGTCAGAAATTGCTAATCTGGTTACTGTGTTTTTGTTACATGTCTTGCTCCACTTCACCCTTGCCTTTATGTCTTACTCCACTTCCCAGGTTTAAACAAAAATGCTATGCCAGTGAAGTATCTTCTTTAACTTTTCCTGTTTTGCTGTTCCCTGTTAGAGGGATGATCGCCTGTGTTTTTGCTTCTTACATGGCTCTTCCTTCCTCCACTACAAACTTTTGTTGTTAAAAGTTTCACAGTTCATAATACATGATTAGAAGTCACTATTATGCTGGTCCAAATTATATACCCTCTAGCAGATACTCTTCCAGGTGTATGTTGCTTGTTATTTTCTAGCTTCAGAAAGTGGCCGTGTCCCACCTTGTAGCTCATTTCTTTCTTTATGCCATTCCACTTTGAGTTATACGATGTGTAGTCAATATAAGGACAACATTAAACCACGATAAACAGAATGACAGAAGGTAGTATGCTTATGTAATTTCAAAAACTAGCACTCCATGTATTGCTAATTGAACAAAAGTGTGTTAAAATTAAATATTTTAGTTAAAAATTAAATATAGGGTACGTACTATATGATTTTTAAAAATTATATTTATTGAATAGTTAGCAAATTAGATATGATCTTCAAGTTCATAATGTGTGTGTGTGTGTATGTGTGTACACAAAACTAATTTTTCCATTATTTGCTAGTGAAAGCTCACTCTAGAAAGGGGGAGAATAAAGAAGAATAACGATCTGTCTCACTAGGAGAAACAACTCGAGAAAATATTCCCTACATATTAAATATAACTTCAAGTTCAAAAGAAAAGCTGGGAGCTATTTAGTTAAGCTACCAATTTGAATTGTCCTTTTCCTCATCCCTGAGAAATAGTCGTGCAAATTGTCTTTAAATTCTCCAAGAATTAAAAATGCTCCAGCATTCTAAGCATTTATTCAACATTTGACCACTCCTTATTTTGTGCTTAATATTTTATTGGCCGTGTGTATACTACTGAGGATAAAATAGTGAATAGATGACGGTTGGATATAACACAATAAAGAGGTTGTCTATAAATACTGAACAGTCTTTAGCTGATGAGGGAGAATCAGAGGAAGCAACACAATGAATGCATTGAGTGGGTCCTCAGAGTTAAGTGTTGAGAGGCAGCGCAGGGGTTAGGGAGATATTAACATTAAGGTTGTCAAGTAAGCAGCTGTGAGGATATGGACATGTTTTTATTTCTTATATGGCGCCTTGGATTTTATCATCTATGCAATAGAGTGATTGGCAAAAAATTAAGCACCAAGTTTACACAGAAATATCTTTATTTTACATAGATCATGCTAGCAGATTTTCCAAATTTGAAGGAGGTGAAGAGGGAAACAGGACACCAGTTGTTGCTGTGAAAAGCAACAAAGATTTGGAAAGGGCGGAGGTATATGAAAACTCATTTATCTGTCTCAATTCCACCTGCTTATCCAACGCAGAAGTCTATCAGACATATGAATGGCGAAGGAACAGAAACGTAAGGGAACTGAGATTGCAGAGATACAATCGTTTTTCCTTCTTTACTATCCCCTGATCACCATGTGTTGTGTGCATACAATGTATATTAAACTCATTTTTTTCCAAGATTCCATAGAATTTCAACCAAGAATACCACTGTCAATGTAGTTTCTTCTGCTGAGAATGCTTTCTTCCTACCACACTTTTTTTTTAACTACACCTTGATCCACTTGTCAAACAAGGGTCAAACTGAGCCTTCAATCTTACCTTTGGGTCTTTTAACATTTGCCTTTATGGTAGGTCTGCTATGCCACCCCAACAGATTTAATTCCTATTTTATCCATTGTCCTATACTGATACTACATTTGACACTACACATGGCACTGAGGGGGTAACCAATAACTATTACTTAAGAATTAAATTATAAAATTTTAAAATTATGTTAATTATGGAGATGATTAAAAGCATGGATGGATAAACTCAAATATATCTAAGTATATGATTATATTGTTATTTATTATTCATTGTTATATTTTAGCCTGTCTAACTTGTTCATGACAATTTACCAAAAAATAAAAAAAAAAGGAATCAATTCTGCGGATGAAAATCTTAAAACCATCACTTGCCAAAATTGGTCTCAAGGAGGCATTCAAGTCATCTGTAGAAGCATCTTCACCAAAATTATACTTAAATAACCAGTAGTACTCAAATTAGAGAAAAAAGCGCAGCATTTTATCTATACTCTTTATCATTTTATCTACTTTAAAGCTACTCAATGAGAAGCTAATATGTATACAAAGTATTAACAAGGCCTACTTTATACAAGGTAAGAAACACGGTGTGACAAAGACTTTTGCTTGTCCACTAACATTTCTTCCATCGGTCTTCCTTTAATATTAATAGTCTTAATTGAAATCTCCTTTACCCATTCTTAACGAGGCCTTTTTTTCCGCAACCTACCTTGAAGGTAGATGTGGCCAAATGAAGAAATACTGGCCAATGTAATGTGAGATGTGAGCTCTGCATTTCCACCTATGCCCTTAAAATATACACATTTTTAATTTCCTATATGTTTTCTTCTTCTTCTGATGGGGAAAGTGACAGGTGGATCAACCACTATAGATGCAGAAATGACACCTAAATGCTGAGGACGGCAGAGTCATTTTTGGGGTTCTGAAATTTTTACCTCTGGACTGCTACTTAAAAGTGAAAGATCATTCTGTCTTGTTTAAACTACAATAATTGCGGATCTCAATGTTAATAAAGCTTTTTAAAATCAATACTAACAAAACAGAGAAAATTGTAAGGTAACATTCTCTTTGAAAGTGCAATCCAGTTAAAGAATAAAGTTACATAATCAGGAATCTTGACTATCAGCCCACTGGTTTGGCTGCTAACTAATAATAGTATTTCTGTATTGAGGTAGGTACTCATTAAATAATTACTATGTGCTATTTATTGTGCTGTTCATTACTATACTTCTATTTTGGCAAGTTAGGTTTCTCTGGAATCATATTATAAAAGTTGATTTGGGAAGAAATTTGCTTTTTGATTAAAAATCATTGCCTATTACTCTTTGGCCCCAGTATTTGAGAAACAGATAATGTGGTAATATGCTACTGAGAAGAACCTGTCTCATTCATCCTTTTACATTGTATCTCTTGCTTCTTCAATAGTAGGGCATTTTGCACATTTGTAGTAGGCAGTTAACAGATGTTATTGAAATAATAGAACTCACTGCAGATGGGACAGACTTAGTGGGTGAAGGCAGTTCATAGTGAATTCACAGAATTTAACAGGCATGACTCATAGATCGGTAGCCATATTGATACTCCAAGACACACTGTACTTGAAGTTGTCAACACTGACTGAAGGTAGATGATTGTAAAATTTGAAGACAACAAATAAAAATCTGAACTTGGAAGTTCTTTTCATTTAACAAAATTAGCCTTCTTGTTAATAAAACTTTATATCAAAAAGTTATAATATATCTGGTCAAAGAGGATAGCTGAAATTTAATGAGCTACTACATTCTTTATTTTTTTTGAGACAGAGTTTCGCTCGTTACCCAGGCTGGAGTGCAATGGCGGGATCTCGGCTCACCACAACCTCCACCTCCTGGGATCAGGCAATTCTCCTGCCTCAGCCTCCTGAGTAGCTGGGATTACAGGCACGCGCCACCACGCCCAGCCAATTTTTTGTATTTTTAGTAGAGACGGGGTTTCACCATGTTGACCAGGATGGTCTCTATCTGTTGACCTCGTGATCCGCCCGCCTCGGCCTCCCAAAGTGCTGGGATTACAGGCTTGAGCCACCGCGCCGGCCCTACATTCTTAATATAACATAAATGGTTAACGATGTTGTTGCTAGCTTTATTTCCAAAACCACAGCTTTATGAAAAAATTATGTATATATATTTATATATCACACTTAATAAACTCATGTTGAGTTAAACTCATATTCAGTTATATGCAAGACACTGTAAGAGACAGATGTAAAAACATGTTTCTGCTCCACTGTGGATCACAACTGATAAAAAGAAATTAAGTATACAAGCAAGATAGACTGATGAGTGTTATTGCTAGATTGAAATGTGACAACTCCTTTTACAGACAAATTATGCATGTTAGCATCATATTCTCAGGAGAATGTATCAATTTACTTAGCATAGAAATTAAAAACTAAAAAATGGAGTACACTTATCTAAAATATAATGGAGCTCCAAACGGTATTTGTCAGAATGAATTATAGAGCAATGAATTTAACAATAAAATATGTAGACTAGAACTTTGAAAATCAGCCTAGGCAAAATTTAAGTTTTTTTTAAATGGAATAAATATTTAGACTTAAAATTAGGCAAACTAATTCTTTTAAAGCAAGTTAAAAAAATCAGGAATATATTACTATACAACTGGGTTGATCATTAAAAAAAATACAGTTCTTTAAGATGCTCAGATGAACCTTAAAATGAGTCAGTGGGTTGTGGAAACTAACACATTTTCTTCCCAATTATTTTTGAAGGGTTCTTGACAAACATTTTTCTAGGGAAGAATGATAGACTCTCTTCTTTATTTTGTTTTTATGAGACTGTTATTTTTATCCTGTCATAAGAGGAAAATGGCAGAGCCATGATTGGGTAAGCTAGGTAGCAGAGGCTCAATTTGCACAATTTATGATACAGCTTTCTTTAATCCATCAAGGAATGCAAGTTATATGGTCTTTCAATAAAAGATGTAGGTTTCGTTATATATGTTCATGGATTCTATCTTGACAGTCTTAAAGAGGTACCAAAAATTGCTGGAGCAGAAACTGTATATGATACTGAATGCCTTAGAAAACAGCCTCAAGCATTGTGAAAATTTTCTACCTAAGTATTTTTGCCATACAGTATAAAATTTAAAAGTTAAGTTCCGATACAAATAATTAGAAAAGACTGCATTGAAAATGACAGCTCCGTGTAACTGGGCAGGTGATATTAGAATACCTTAATAATTGAAATGTGAAAGGTTATTCTTTACTTTTAACAAAAAGGCTGTTATTCAAATAGTAACATAAAATATTGTTTTTTAAGATTTGAAAACAGTTAATAACATTTTGAAATTACATTGTCTCACCAGAGCGGTGAGACTTCTATTTAAAGATGTAGAGTATCTGCTTTCCTGTGAATGTTTAAGATGATATGTGTCTCATATTTTTCAATTCTTTTAAACTTGGTTCAGTAGCTATTTAAAACACGGTATACTCTGTTTTGAAAAGCATACTTATTTTCTAGTCAATTTCATTCTTCTGAACATTGGTTTTCATTTAGTCTGATGAAAAGCCTTGCTACGGGCTCTCACCACCTGGGCTACTGAGCATGTCCAATTCTGACAAATTTATTTCAATGTTCTGCAAGAGCTTTCATGGAGGGTTGAAATTAAAAAAACTGTTGGAGAGAAGCTCTTTCAACATAGAACTTAAAATTCTGATGGTCATAACAGCACTTGCTCATTCATTAAACCAACAAAGCAATGAACAAACAAATAAAAATGGTGATTTTAGCTTAAATAGACTGACTTTTCTTAGATCTAGCCAGCTGTACTGGCTAAAGTGTCTTCTGTTTGTAGTTACTAAATACATGTATTGCTCAGCATCTACCTATAATTTTTCCCAGGAAAGAATGCCATTGCCTATCTCTTTTAAAATATGTGACTGAATTCAATTATTGCTACTCACTCCCTCAGTCAATACCAAGGAGATATTACTAAAGGCAATATTGTTAAATGATAACTATATTGATTTGATTGTCCTCAAGGGTGTGTAATTTTCTCTCAGTGATTCTTCGACCTGAAATACAAATACAATAGTTCTCTAACTGGGCTTCATCCAACCACGTATTACTTCACACAGTTGCCAGAAAAGAAAAATCAGCAATTAATGATGTCCTTGTTCTCATGTAATATCTTTTGGCAGAAGATTAAGTCTATTGTCAATGGGCATTTGGCTTGGTTCCAGGTCTTTGCTATTGTAAGCAGCACCACAGTGAACATACGTGTGCATGCGTCTTTATAATAGAACGATTTATAATCCTTTGGGTATATATCCAGTAATCAGAGTTCTTTTTAAACAATCTCATGTTTATGCCTGGTTATTAAAATGCTCAGCTATATTGAGGTTCTCTGTTAACTTCTTTCAGTAGCTAAGGAATTAGCTCCTTTGCACTCCTCTTTCCTTTGACTATCCCCTTCATATTGCTAGATCAAGACAGCACAATTTTTATACTATTCTGACTATGTACATATAAACAGAGCTAAGCCAAATAATATATTAATGAAAACTTCCTTTCGGTTTTGTTTCCTGGGTTTAATAATTGCCTTATTTTTTATTAGCTCAGTGTTCTAATTGTTTCAAGTGTTCTTACAGATGTGTGATGTGCCAGTCATAATTTTTCAGAATGCCCAAATATCCTTGCAAATACTCAAACATTCTAACAACTCGATTTTAAGAATTCTTCTGCTTTTCTTTCTTCTTCTCACTTTTCTAAGACCTGCTTGCCACAGTCTTCCTGCCTTCTACTGCCTTCTAGAAAGATTCACTTTTTAGGATTCATGCATACTGTCGTCCAGGGACTTTACTTTTTCATGTTCTATACTCAGTGTTTTCCTTTCCTTTGCTTTGTTACTTCGTTTTATTGGAGCCCATTTTCCACAACTCTACCAAATTTAAAAAAAGGAAAACATAAAAATATCCAGATTTCTATTTAATGATCCATTTTTGAAAATGTCTTTATTTAACCTTACCCTTGAGCTATATTTGTTTGGACCTGAAATCCTTAAGCAGCATTTTTGTTTAAAGTATTAACAATATTGCACTATGCTTTTTTTAAAAAAAAATATTCAGGGTTGTTTCTCAGAAGATGGATACCATTTTTCAATTTTAGAAAGCATTTAAGATTATTTCCTCTCATCCAAGGAATTCTAAAGTTTCAGTAAAATATGAGGGGTGTGTGTGTGTGTGTGTGTGTGTGTGTGTGTGTGTGTATTTGAGAGAGAGAGAGAAAGAAAGATTCATTATGCAGTACATGTGATAAGTCCATTTCACCTACAGACTAATCTCTGGGAAATGATTTTGTGTTTTTCTTTTATTAATACTTTCTGCTTTTCACTTCTTTTTAACTCTTTTTCTAACCACAGTTTCTATCACCAGATGTTGAAACTCTTACATTTTATTTCCTCTTCTAAAGTTTATATGTTGGTATATTATTATAATTTCCAGAGTAAGTTCATTGACTTTATCTTCAAACTCTCCTATTGTTTTTATGTTTTTTTTACCATTACTTTTCTCTAATATTAGTAAATTTTAAAATGTACTTCTTGTTATTGTAGTGTATCTTTATAATGTCATATTGCTCTTGTTTCACAAATATAATATTGCCTTATAATTTGCAGTGATTTTAATGATTATTTAGAGGCTCCCTATGTTGTTTCTGTCCCAAATTAAATCTCTTTTCTGTTGATGTTAACATTTTATTATTGATGATTATTCATCTGCCTCTTTTATGCTAGAGCCTTTTCTATGCCCCATGGTTATTGATCCCCATTCCCATTTAAAAATGTGTCTCTAAAACATAATTTAAAACTGAGTTCATGGGTAGGTCTCTTTATAGAGTATAAGCTAATTTAAGCTGTAACTTACATGGAGTGATTAGAAAGCTATCTGTCTTTTTATCAGGATACCTCAAATATTATAAACTATAACTCTTTTCTAGAGAATCCAATTTTTTTAGGTAAAATTTTTCTAACATATTGGCTGGAGTATCGGTGGGTTGGGGTGTGGGAAGAAAGACCCATATCTCACTACCAGCTTTATTAGCATACACACTTTTAACCAATTCCCATTTGAACTATGTGGTTATGCACCATTACTTTGGCATCTGGTACTTTTGTGCTTTTTTTGGGGGGGATTTTGCAAAAGTTAAATTGCTGGTTTCTTATTATTATTTCCTGTAGGGATTAGGTTTCAACCTTTTCTGTTAAGTGACTTCAGTTACCATCTCTCCATCTGCTTCCTCTTTCTGAAAATTTTGGTGACATATTCATCTCCTATCAACTGCTATTTATTTTTTTGGCCTAGAAATACCTGAACAGATTCGAACATAGTTTCTAACAGTTCAAGGATGATCTCCTAGCATGACCCTAGCCCCTCTTAGAGTGCCTGCCTGAGAAAACTCACAGCTGTCAGAAGAATTTACTTTTTGTTCCAGCAACACCTAATGTTAGGGCCCATGTTTCTGTGGAAAGGTAGGAGCTTAACTTCTACAAGCACCCGTTAGCAAACCCAGATAAATACAGTATAAGTGGATGTCATTTAATACCTGGCATTAAAATTACTTAATAAATAATTTAAAAACCGTTATTAAGCTTCACTAAGCCTAAATTTTCCCATTTTATAGCATGAAGATAATAATGATACTTACATTTCTGAGAATTTTTTTTCTTGTAAGGTGTTTTAAAAATGCCTAACAAATATTGAGAACTCAAAAAATGTTAGCTCTCCTCTTCCTCTGCAACCTCCTTGTCTTCCAATCTCTTAAACTTTTTTTATCTCTTATACACTCCTACAATCATATTTTACTTTTTGAACCAGCATCTAAACTTTTGCTCTTAATAGAGAAGAGCTTAGCTGTAAATACTTTCTGTTCATGGTATCTAAGCTTTCTCTTTCTTTTTCACTCTACAAACCATGTAATATTTCTATTGTTTTTAGTAATTTTCAGAAATGAATTTAGTCTTTATATTTTGATAGTTGTTTGGCTTTTAAAAAAGTTTTACTAGCCGGGGGCAGTGGCTCAAGCCTGTAATCCCAGCACTTTGGGCGGCCAAGGCAGGTGGATCACGAGGTCAAGAGATCGAGACCATCCTGGTCAACATGGTGAAACCCCGTCTCTACTAAAAATACAAAAAATTAGCTGGGCATGGTGGCGCGTGCCTGTAATCCCAGCTACTCAGGAGGCTGAGGCAGGAGAATTGCCTGAACCCAGGAGGCGGAGGTTGTGGTGAGCCGAGATCATGCCATTGCACTCCAGCCTGGGTAACAAGAGTGAAACTCCATCTCAAAAAAAAAAAAGTTTTACTAATTATCAACATCTTTTATAGTGATGTTTTATTTATTTATTTTTATTTTTTATTCAAGCAACATTTTTTATTGTCATGTAGCAATTCTTTTTTTACTTTAAGTTTTGGGATAAATGTGCAGAACATGCAGGTTTATTACATAGATATGCATGTGCCATGGTGGTTTGCTGCACCTATCAACCTGTCATCTAGATTTTAAGCCCTGCGTGCATTAGGTATTTGTCCTGCTGCTCTCCATCCCCTTGTCTCCCACCCTCTGACAGGCCCTGGTATGTGTTGTTCCCCTCTCTGTGTCCATGTGTTCTCATTCTTCAACTCCCACTTATGAGTGAGAGCATGTGATGTTTGGTTTTCTGTTCCTATGATATAACAACAAAATTAACATTTTATTCCTACACATTACTCTTCCATTTTTCTGTTTATCCTAAGATTACTGTGTGTTTTCATTGTGTATATGTTGTCAGGTGGCCTTTTGACTTTAGTGTTTGTTTGGGAATCTATATATGATATTTATACAAATAAATTAACTGGTATAACTTTTCTTGAACTTTAGAGTAGTCTTGCATACTTTTAAAATGTGTCTTTGGTTGGCTGCAATATAAGCAAATTCTGGTGATGTTTAATACAGCTATACTTTATGAGTACATATATACTGAGGGAGTCTTTTACATCTTAAATATTATTTAGTTTTTATTATAGTAAACATTTCTAAGAACAACATTTTAAAATATGTTCCTTTTTTCTTATTTTTAATGTACATCTTTTATTTAGTCTGTTCTCTCTCTGGATATCTGTAACTTTTTTAATGTTAAAAATCTAAAATTTTCAAATTTTAGTCTACAGAATTTGATCATATAGTTTTTACTTAAACAAGTCTTTGGGTATAGTTTCCTATTAATTTGTTCTGTTAACTTATTACAGACTTACAAAATTAGCATAATACTTTATTTTTACTTTTTTTACTAGTAGTTCTTATTTTTTACATTATTTACATTATTTATTTATTTATTTTTGAGATGGAGTCTCACTCTATTGCCCAGGCTAGGGTGCAGTGGCACAATCTCAGCTCACTGCAACCTCTGCCTCCTGGGTTCAAGCGATTCTCCTGCTTCAGCCTTCTGAGTAGCTGGGATTACAGGCAGGTGCCACCATACCTGGCTAATATTTATATTTGTAGTAGAGATGGGCTTTCACCAGGCAGGCCAGGCTAGTCTCAAACTCCTGACCTCAAATGATCTGCCCACCTCAGCCTCCCAAAGTTGTAGGATTACAAGCATAACCAACTGGGCCCAGCCATTTCCATTCTATTGAATAACCCAAAACCATCCCAAGTTTATTTTTCATGAGATAATTTAGACAGTAGCAAATACTTCCTGAGCTGTGGCTCTCAGACAGGTTTTCTAAACAGTGACAATATTGACATTTGGGCAGGTTGCTTGTTTTGCGTGGGGGACCATCTCGTGCATTATAGAGTGGTTAGCAACATTTCTTGCCCACTAGAAGCCAATGTATTTTTTCCCACAGTCTTAACCATTAAGAAAGTTTCCCGATATTGCCAAATTGCCCCTGAAGGACAAAATTGGCTCCAGTTAAGGACTGCTCTTCCAGGCGAAACTGACAGAAAGAGGAAAATATTACTTTGTTGTTCCTTGCAGCATAGAAATTCAAGACAGAGAAATGAGCTTAGATGAAAATTGATTGGTTTAAAAGCATAAATAAAAGAGAGTAAGCTATCTTATTTGGGTTTTCCACAATATCACAAAACCAACCTGCCTCTAGATCCAAAAGGTAGGAGATTAGAATACAAATGTCTTGAGTTACAATGATTTTTAACTATTTCTCAGTGAAACACAATTCAGCATTATAGCAGAGATAAGAGAAAGGATTTCTTTTCTTTTTTTTCGAATTTTATTCTAGAATCGGGTACATATACAGGTTTGTAGCAAACATACATTGTGTAATGCTGCAGTTTGGAGTGTCAATGAATCTATTACCCAGGTAGTGAGCATAGTACCCGGTAGGAAGTTCTTCAGCCTTTACCCACCACTGTTTTCCCCCTCCCCATGTCTGTTGTTTCCATCTTTATGTCCATGTGTACCCAGTGTTTACCTCCCACTTATAAGTGAGAACATACGATATTTGGATTGTTGTTTCAGTGTTAATTCACTTAGGAAAATGGCCTCCAGCTGCATCCATGTTGCTGCAAAGAATATGATTTTATTCTTTTTTATAGCTGTGTAGTATTCCATGGCATATATGTACCACATTTTCTCTATCTAAACCATTAGTAGGCACCTGAGTTGATTCCATGTCGGAATTTCTCAGAGAACTAAGAATTGAATTGCCAGACAACCCAGGAATCCCATTATTGGGTATATGCTGAAAGGAGACAAAAGAGACAAGATTATTCTATGAAAAAGACACATACAAGCATGTTTTCTTCTCATCAAAGTCTTTTTCCAAGAGGAGTGAGGGAAAGGAATAGAAAGAGAGAAAGGATCTAAGAAAGCCTTAACTGTTTCTAGAAAATAATTTTAGATATAATTATTTACATATGATGTTAATAGAGTAGAAATCTTTTAAGTTTTGTGCTGCTTTATCATCAATGAAAACACAAGGCTTATAATTATGAAACAACTTCACTGTCACCAAACATGCACAATCAGAAAATGTGCTGTGAGTCAAAGTCAAGCGGGGGTAGTCATCTAAACTAATGCTAGATGTCTCAATGAATAACAATAGATAAGAAAGGATGTTGTAGAGACAGTCAATAGATGTATGCAGAATAAATAAGGGAATTGATCTCAAAGATAATCAGGGGTCTGGTCAAAAAATGTCCTCAACGACCCAAACAATGGATCTTCTAGGTGCTTGCAAAGCAAGATTCCGTAACTGCTCTAAACATCCATTCTCACCTTCTCCAAATGGATGATATTTTTGGTGGCTATTCCTCCTTCATCAAGACATATTAGATATGTATGTATTGGTGTATATAATTTCTCCTGTAGCTAGCAGGGTTCTAACTTATAGAGACTACATTGATCAAGATGTTCTGGACAATGAACCAGATGCAATAACTAAATTCAGTTATTTTCTATTTGGAAATGTGGATAAGTATGTTCTATCTGTAGACAGATCATAGGAATATTTGGTAACCAGAAGCAATGATCACTACAAGAAATATTAGTTGTCTTTTAAAAATCTGTCTTCCTGGTCATATAGTACTACATTCTCATGTTGTCTTGATTAAGTAGATTTTTGTGCTTGGGATCTATTAAATAGATTGTGAGAAGCGATGTACACCATTTTCAAGAAAGAAAAAAAACTCTTAAAGATCAGCTATTCCTCCTCAAAAATCCTCTTTTCTTCCCTGTCCCCAGCAAGTGGATGCTGGTGATACTCTGCGAATGATGGTTTCTTTGGATTATTGTACAGAGAAACTTGACCCTAAAACAAACTCTGATGACGACTTAAACATTTAGAGAAATGTAAAAAAAAGTCTTTTGTGTTCAAGTTTTATGTTTGGAATCTATTTTTCACAGCCACTCATTCATTACTAATAGTGGTTACAATTATATAGTTGGGTCATATTTTGGAAACCCGTATTTTGGGTCATATTTTGGACTTTTCTAATAATTAACTACATAGGAAATACTGTTCTCTCTCTCACTGCTCTACACACACACACACACACACACACACACACACACACTCTCACACTTTAAATGCCTCAGGCTTTCTGTGTTTGTCTATTAATTTAATGGATCTGCGTCTGAAATAGTGCAGAAACACATGAACAAGGCCTGTCTCAGCGACAACCTGGCTCTCAGTTACTTTGCACTCAGTGGATCATGCATGATAATAAATATCCATGTGAAAAAGATAACAATAAGGACAAGATGCCCCTCAATCACAGCCTTCAATAGCATACATACTTCATAATCTTTGATAATTTCTTTTTTCTTTTTTTTGAGGTGGAGTCTTGCTCGGTCAACAGGCTGGAGTGCAGTGGTATGATCTTGGCTTACTTCAGCCTCCCCTCCTGGGTTAAGTGGTTCTCCTGCCTCAGCCTCCCAAGTAGCTGGGACTACAGGCACAGGCTACCACACCCAGATAATTTTTGTATTTTTATTACAGACAGAGTTTCACCATGTTGGCCAGGCTTGTCTTGAACTCTTTACCTTGTGATCCACCTGCCTCGGTCTCCCAGGGTGCTGGAATTACAGGTGTGAGCCACCACACCCAGCCAGTCTTTGATAATTCAAGTGCAATCTAAGGGCAAAGAGGACTTTTCAGTGAGAGATAATTTGCTTTCTACCACTATGGTGTGAAAGAAGATATAAAATAAAAAGTTAAGGTTTTATTATTTTCCTAAAGTGGCACGTTTTGCTTATACACTGGTTTGTGAACTAAGCTGTATCTTCATTTTAGTTGTTGCTAGTCACATAATTCCTATGTTATCATGTCATCTCACCTTTTACTACTTTATAGGGAGTTAAAGACAAAACAATTAAGTGATTTGTCGAACTTAAACGTTAATCAGAAATGGACAGGCCACTAGAGTAACATTTTGTGTAGATAAGTTTGAAGGTCCATATTAAAGCAATCAGTAGAACAACTTCTGCCATGAAAGTCTTTGAAATAATTTCAAATATTTAAAATACGTTAGTGATAGAAAAATAATATACTAATTGAAACATAAAAATTAGAAAGAAGCATAAAGTTAAAATGAAACAATAAAATTGTTGACTACAGTTGTATTGTATTTTTATAGCTTTTGCCCAGTTTATATTTGAAATGCAATTCTAAGTTTTATTTAATGTTCTCTGTTGCCTCAGAATGCTGCTTTGAATATATAATCATAAATGTTTTTCCTCATGACCTCACATTTGGAGTGTTATACTCTCTCACACACATTACAATAGTCTTGTGAAATAACTCATTTTTAACTTGAATATAAACAAATTACAAAGTAAATAAAAAGTGTACCGCTCATTACAACCATGTAGTGACATTTTCTTTCATTGACGGTACATTTGGATTTGCAGATATATGCACAGATATTATAATATGCAAATCAAATATAGGTAACTTTTAAAACTATTTTATGACTCATAATCAACCCATTTGGAATAGATAGCAAGAGTGTTCTGAACTTTGTCTTAGTGCAGAGCATTCTTAAGTTTCACTTGGTGAGTCTTCAAATGGGATAAAAGTAAACTGACTACTGATTACGTAAGTCAACAAAGTAATACATTCTATATAGTATGTTAGAGTCAGTCAGTTCATGGGCTTAACCTTGTTATTCAGCTTTAGCTCAGAAAGACCTAAATGCCCCCAATATCTATTTCTCATAACTAGAAAACTAGAATTTTGTTTGTTTTGTTTTTCTCTCCTCCCTGACCATTTGGGTTGTGTCCATAGGTGACCTTGATCCTATGCAACCACTATTTCAAGATTCCAGGGCCTAAACTGGCTTCTACCTTTTAACTAACTCTTCCTTTGTTCTTTGAACTTTCTGAAATCCAGGTCACATACTCAATTTTTTTTTAATGAAACCTCCAATCTAACTCCCAACAAAAATTCCACAATTTTGTTTCAGTTTATTTTCAGATGTTGCCTTTTCAGGTTTTGACCTACAAAGTTGGATGTCAAGCACTCAATTATTTCTTCATATCCACTAAAATCTTTCTGGAATTGCTGAATTCTTCTCCAATAGTTTTTTTTTCTGTCATAGAACAAAGTCTTTTATGAGTTTATTTCACATTATATGCAATTTTAAATAATTAGGAATTTGGCCCTTTGAAGTGTGTTTATTCATTTATATTAACTGATTTCCACAGACATTAGGTTGAAAGTTTTTTTAAAAAAGAAAACAGAAGTTAGTAATTAAAAGAAATTTGAATGCCATGAAACATGAAAGGCTCTTATTGTTAAAAAGCTTACTTTTAAAAAATATATTACCTTAACTATGGACACATTTAAATTAATTTCAAGATAGAAGTAAAGTTGACCAGTTTATAAACATCTGCAAATCTATTAATAACAATTCTGTAATAATATAATTGAAAGTTTTAAATTTCATTGTTGCCCTCCCATCTTGTAACATACCTTAAATTGTGTTTGGCTGATAAATACCCATGCAATAGATGCTGATTATTTTTGTTTTTAAGCACCATTAGATAAAGCACAATGATGGTTTTATAACTGCACTCTGCTTGAACTCAACCCATTCTAAGTTGAATGTAATTCACATATATTAAATGAATGAATAAATGGGTCATTACTTACTGCATTTAGCCTGGAGTATCATAGCTCTTTCTGATTATTATTTATGTATATTACTGATTCTTGGAAAGAAATATATCCCTTATCAATATCATGTTACTGGTACTGATGTTTTATCTGATTCATCTGGAACAGGGTCGTCAAAGGATCTATTTGACAGATAATGGTTATCGTATGTTAACCATGAGTCTTTTGTGTTGTCACATATTCATATCTGTAGGATCTCAAAGCAAAATGAGCAATACGAGTCTATTAAGATTTCTTTCTCTTCTTTCTCATTACATCATGGCTTGAAATGAACAATTTAGAAGTGATTTCCCCATTGCAATGGCTGTGTCAGTGACCACGAAGAGAATCTTCAAGCTCTAGTTTAGAATGCCATGCAGAACATCTTGGTTAACATCTGTTTGAATGTCAACATCAACATGGTATTGATCATCCAGGAAACATAAATTTTGATCATCTTTTGGTACTTATGTACAACTGTATAGACTAACTCCCGTTATCTGTCAGGGCTTATCTGATTAGACTAGCGCTGGCAAGGACTTTTACTCTCTTAATGGACAGACACCTTATGGGGAGGGTCATAGCTGATCTTCCATGAGTTATAGAATCAAGTGCACAATTCGCATGTGAGTTAGACACCGAAGGCAGGGAATGTGTCTTCCTATCTCTAATTTCTCATTTGATCTAGGTAAGCAAATAGTGTTCAAAGGAAACTTGATAAGCAGCAAAACAGAACAATTAAAAATGGAAAATTAAAGAAAAAATGCTTTGTGATTTACTTAGATTATCTAAAACACCCTCCTAGCACCCAGAAATCAAGTGAAATTGATCTATTCAGAATCGAAATACTGGAATTCTGGTGCCCAGAGTGAAAATGATAGAGATATTGCCAGATTGAACTGCAATTTATTCATGGTATAAAGAACAGATGTACAATCAATAGTGAGCTGCAAGATGATCATGTTGTCACCTCACTCACATTCAAACACTGCAGAGATAATGCTGCCCATCACATCAGGCACTGATTATCAACAATTACATTTGATGGAAGCATTGGGCAGATGCATTTTAGAGAACAAGCCAGATAGATGGGTAATAATTACATTAAAAATATAGGAAAGTAACATTTGTTTTAAAATAATAGAAAAATATATTTATAAATTATTTTTCTTCACATCTAGATCAGTTATTACAGCTTTACTCAATTTCCCTATTTTCAATAGAATAGGAGACAGTATTTAAGTTTTAGTGATAGGACTTGGAAGCCAAAGTAAAACCAACAATAGCGTTTTCAAAGGGAGACTAAATAAGTGTGTTTTCCATAAAATCAGCTATAGTCTTAGCTATAGATCACTGGATTTTGTTCTTAATATTGTTGAGATTTATTTTTAACCATACGATTTTTTTTAGCATTAACTCTTACCATACTCCTTAAAACACTAGACTTAGTGTTTGTACAAATCTACATTTATAACATAGAAATGCTTTGTACTGTATAAATCACAATCTTTGCTGTTATTGATTAAATATGATTTTTCATTGATAAGTGTTATAGATGGCCTCAAGAGAATTACAGGTGTGTTGTATGTATAGGAGATATGAAATGAGTAGAAAACATCAATTACGAGCATCCGTGCAGTAAACTAGTTTATACACTTTGCTAGTTTTAAACAAAGAACTTTTGCTCTTTGTACTTATAGCCAAGATTAAGGGGTAAAATGTAGAATGTTTTCTCCTTTTCTATATTATAGATAAGCAGTGTGTAATAGAAAAATTTTTTTAAAAATTTCTGTTTTGATTGTCAAGCATTTACTTTTAAATTTATTATGATTTTTAAAGATTTCCACAATACAGATCATTTTATGTGTGAATTTTTACTATTTTGTTAACCATTTTTGATACTGTGTTTGTGAATTGTTTCGAATTATGTATTTCGGTAGGTTAAAAATTACACTGACAAAATAACTTTTGTGTAATTTCACATGTGGTAGTGTCAATAGCTTATATGTATAACATTGGGGCTATTCCCAGTAATTAATCAACCAGACATCTTTCTTCAAAAGCTTATTTTATAACTGAATAGACTTTCTCAAAAGGCAGTGAACTTGCAAATATTTAAATGCAAATTGGTGTGTCATTATTAAACGGTATACTCAGGCACCACTAAATTACTTCTGAGTCATAATTACACACTTATTCTAGGCATTTGAACTCCCTGCACTTAATGGAACAATCAATTGTTGCATATATTTGAACACTGAACAACTGGCTTCATAAGTTGGATCTCACATCATGATATTCCCTGGCTTATCAGAGAACATTAGTATAAAATTTAACCATTACCATCTTTAGCTACTAGTGAAAATTCTGATGATAAAATATATTTATACTAATGCATTTAAAAAATAGTTGTTAGTAATTATGACTGACTACATGAAGGTAAATTATGTTATACAGAAGAAAGACAAATGAAAAAAAAATCACAGCTCATTTGTTCAACACATTGGACCTGATTATTCCTCATAATATCCTAATTAAGAGAATTAAGTCATATAAAAAGGACTTCATCTATATCTATATATTTGTGAGTATAAAGATACACACATTTTTTTAAATTGCATTTTAGGTTTTGGGTTACATGTGAAGCACATGCAAGATAGTTGCATAGATACACACGTGGCAGTGTGATTTGCTGCCTTCCTCCCCTTCACCTATATCCAGCATTTCTCCCCATGCTATCTCTCCCCAACTCCCCATCCCCCGCTGTCCATCCCCTATTCCCCCCAACAGACCCCAGTGTATAGTGCTCCCCTCCCTGTGTCAATGCGTTCTCATTGTTAACACCCGCCTATGAGTGAGAACAGGCAGTGTTTGGTTTTCTGTTCTTGTGTCACTTTGCTGAGAATGATGTTGTCCCAGTTCATCCATGTCCCTACAAAGGACACAAACTCATCGTTTTTCATGGTGGCATAATATTCCATGGTGTATATGTGCCACATTTTCCCTGTCCAGTCTATCATCGATGGGCATTTGGGTTGGTTCCAGGTCTTTGCTATTGTAAACAGTGCTGCAGCGAACATTTGTGTGCATGTGTCCTTATAGTAGAATGATTTATAATCCTTCAGATATATACCCAGTAAT
>CM052667.1:7136802-7197276 GCA_028533165.1 Leontopithecus rosalia | reverse complement strand
TCAGGAGCTCTTGTAAAGCAGGCCTGGTGGTGACAAAAATCTCTGAGTACTTGCTTGTTCACAAAGGATTTTATTTTTCCTTCACTTATGAAGCTTAGTTTGGCTGGATATGAAATTCTGGGTTGAAAGTTCTTTTCTTTAAGGATGTTGAATATTGGCCCCAACTCTCTTCTGACTTGTAGGGTTTCTGCCGAGAGATCTGCTGTGAGTCTGATGGGCTTCCCTTTTTGGGTGACCCGACCTTTCTCTCTGGCTGCATTTAGCACTTTCTCCTTCTTTTCAACCCTGGTGAATCTGACGATTATGTGCCTTGGGGTTGCTCTTCTTGTGGAATATCTTTGTGGTATTCTCTGTATATCCTGGACTTGAATATTGGCCTGCCTTGCTAGGTTGGAGAAATTTTCCTGGATAATTTCCTGAAGAGTATTTTCCAGCTTGGATTCATTCTCTTCGTCACATTCAGGGACACCTATCAAACATAGGTTAGGTCTCTTCACATAGTCCCACATTTCTTGGAGACTTTTTCCTTCCTTTTTGCACTTTTTTCTCTAATCTTGGTTTCTCGTTTTATCTCATTGAGTTGATCTTCGACCTCTGATATCCTTTCTTCTGCTGGTCAATTCGGCTGTTGAAACTTGTGCATGGTTTGCGAAGTTCTCGTGTTGTGTTTTTCAACTCCATCAATTCACTCATATTCCTCTCAAAGTTGTCCATTCTTGTTATCATTTCCTCAAATCTTTTTTCAAGATTCTTAGTGTTTTTGCTTTGAGTTAGAACATGTTCTTTTAGTTCACAGAGGTTTTTCATTACCTACCTTCTGATTTCTGATTCTGTCTTTTCATCACACTTATTCTCCATCCAGCTTTGTTCCCTTGCTGGTGAGTAGTTGTGATCCCTTGTAGGAGGAGAGGTTTTCTGGTTTCAGGTGTTTTCCTCCTTTTTGTACTTGTTTCTTCCCATCTTTGTGGATTTATCCACCTGTCATCTGTGTAGCTGCTGATTTTCCAACTGGGTCTCTGAGTAGACGTCCAGGTTGTTGACAATGAAGTTATTTCTGTTTCTTAGTTTTCCTTCTAACAGTCTGGCCCCTCTGCTATAGGACTGCTGAGGTCCACTCCAGGCCCTGCTTGCCTGGGGAGCACCTGCAGCGGCTGCAGAACCATAAGGATTGCTACCAGTTTCTTCGTCTGCTATCCTTTTCCCAGAATGATGCCCACCAATTGTCAGTCTAATCAGTCTTTTGTGAGGTGACTCTTTGGATATATGGGGGTCAGAGAGCTGCTTGAGGAGACAGTCTGTTCTTTATAGGAGCTCAAATGTTGAGCTGTGAGCTCCATTGTTGTTTCAGAGGTGCTAGGCAGGTACGTTTAAGTCTGCTGCAGCAGAACTCATAAACCGCCTTTTTTCCCCCAGGTGCTCTGTCCCGGGGAGTTAGGGCTTTATTTATGAGTGTCTGTTGTGCTGCTGCCCCTTTTTTTTTTCAGGGCTGCCCTGCCCAGCAAGGAGGCAGCCTAGTCACTGTCTGCCTACAGAGGCTTTGCTGAGCTCCACCCCACTGCCGTTGAGCTTCCCTATAGTCCTGTTTGTATGGGTGTGGTTAGAACTGCCTCGGCAATGGTGGCCCATCTCTGTAATGGCAGACTCTCTCTGTTATGGCGGGTTGCCTCAGCAATGGCAAGCTACCTCAGCAATGGCGGAGTATCTCCATAGGGGTGGAGTGCCTTGGTAATGGTGGACGCCCCTCCCCCACTGAGTTGCTCTCCTGGGTTCAGCTGTGCTTGCCATGAAACTCTCAACCCCGAGCATTTCCAATTGCTGTTTTTCTTGTTTGTTTTTGTGGGGTTGGACCCGCTGAGCCTGATCACCTGGCTCTTTACCTCACAGCCTTTTTTTTTAAGTTGAATTGTTGACTCTCTCCTAGGTGTTCCAGTCGCCTGCTGAAAGGGTGCCAGGATCTGTGTGATTTCCCAATTCCCGCACCAATCACAGTGCGGTGACCCACTCTGCCGGCTGAAACAATGGTGCTGCTCGGGAATCTCCTGGTGAGCTTAAAAGGGCAACCAGACCAGTGTATTTTGTATGGAGAGCCACTGCGCCATGGTGCCAGCAAAACAGCTGCACTTGCTAAAACAGCTGTGCTGGCCAAACAGCCACGCTGGCCCAAACAGCCACGCTGGTGGCCTGTAGGGCTCCTCCGCCTAGGAATCTCCTGGTCTGTGGGCAATAAAGATCTGTCTGGAAATGCAGCGTCCACTCACCCTCTGTGCTTTCACTGGGAGCTGCAATCCTTAGCTGTTCCTAAAAGGGCCACCATCTTGGATCATCCATACACACATTTTTTAAATAGTCAAAATGAGAATCATAATCAAACAAAAAGTTATAGTTACTTGCAAAAAATGTACTCATTGGGTTTTGTTTCAGAGATTTTAATCCAGTTGAGGATAAATTGTACTATCATATGAAGATAGCAGAAAGCTGTAGACACAAAACAAAGCCACAAATCATTTGTACAAGTAAAGACTATAATAGAAGGGAACACTTGACATAAAAAGGAAGGGCTGGGTATGGTGGCTCACACCTGTAATCCCAACACTTACAGAGGCTGAGCGGGGCCTATCACTTGAGGTTAGGCATTCGAGACCAGCCTGACCATCATGGTGAAACCCTGTCTCTACTAAAATACAAAAATTAACCAGGCATGGTGGCACACACCTATGATCCCAGCTACTCTGGAGGCTGAGGCACGAGAATCTTTTGAACCCAGGAGGCAGAGGTTGCAGTGAGCCAAGATACCACCACCATTGCACTCCAGCCTGGGTGACAGATAAGACTCTGTCTCAAAAGAATAAAATAAAAGAAGAGAAAAAAATGGAAGTGATGGCAACACTGTCTCACCCTCCATCAAATTGGGAATTTGTGCTAATAGTTTTCCCTCTTTTATCTGAGTCATTTATCTTTACCTCTCTAATTAATTATATGAGTAAAACTTGTTTCAGTATTTCCCTTCTTAAAAATAAACACTTCCCTGCAGATGCCTATTTTTTTCTCTGCTTTCCTTTGTTGCAGAATTTCTCAACAAAGATATAGACTTGTTTCTGCTGTGTCATATCTATCTCTGTTCAATCCACTATGATTCAGTTTTCATCTCCTCAACATCCCTGCACCCATTTTGGTCAAGGCTCCTAGCCCTCAGTACTTAACAAATATAAATAGGTTCTCCATCCTCCAGTCCATACTTTACTAATAATTATTCAAAATATTTGACCAAGTTGATCAGTTTCTCCTTCTGAAACCTCTTTTCTTTCTTGGCTTTTGTGCTTTTCATTTATGTACTGGCAAGAAATCTATCTATCTACCTATATATCTATCTGCATATCTATCCATTCAATCATTTTACTAGAAGTCTTAGAAAATTGCATGTGTCTTAGTACTGTAACAGAATACCCAAGACAGGGTAATATATGAAGAAAAGAGGTTTATTTTGCTTATGGTTCTAGAGGCTGGGAAGCATCTGGCAAGGGCTTCATGCTATATTATAACATGGTAGAAAGTTGAAGGGCAAATAAATGCATACAAACCTTCAAATAAACTTTAGATTCTGAGAGTATGAATGAGATTTTGCAATAAGTTAATAGTCTTAAAACTAGAAGCTTTTGAGAGAAAATGTATATGTTGATTTCATTTAAGTGTTGTTTAAAATATCCAAAACTATCCCAGGAAGTGCAGAGCAGAGAGTTTCCTTCATAGGATAATTCCTTTTTTTTTCTCTTGATGGCTAAGCCATTTATAATTGCTGATCTTTAAGATATTTAAAAAATTACCTTAAAACTCTTATGTTTAATTAGATCCCATTTGTCTATTTTGACTTTTGTTGTCATTGTTTTTGGTGCACAGCAAAAGAAACAGTCATCAGAGTGAACTAGCAACCAAAAGAATGGGAAAAAATTTTTTCAATCTACCCATCTGATAAAGGGCTAATATCCAGAATCTACAAAGAACTAAAGTAGATTTCCCATTGCTTGTTTTTGTCAGGTTTGTCTAAGATTAGATGGCTATAGATGTGTGGTGTTGCTTCTGAGGCCTCTGTTCTGTTCCATTGGTCTATGTCTCTGTTTCAATACTAGTACCACACTGTTTCGATTACTGTTGTCTTGTAGTATAGTTTGACGTAGGGCAGTGTGATGCCTCCAGCTTTGTTCTTTTTGCTTAGGATTGCCTTGTCTATGCAGGCTTGCTTTTTTTGAGAGGATTAAATGCCTTCTGTTCCCAGAAATTTCTCAGAACCTAACAGTTTTCTATATTTGTTATGCTCACCCAGCACAACACAATGGAATTTGTAAAGTAATACTGTAGGGAGTCATTTATTAATGCCAATCATTTGCAGACAAAGGAAAACTGTCCCATGTTCCTCACGTCTATCTCCATTGATGAAATTACATAATTATTAGATAAATGCACAGAAACTTATTCCATACATTTAAAATTTTTAGTTGATTTTCTAAAATTACACTAAAGAGAAAAAATATCCAACCATAATTCTATAGTTCAGAGAAAAAACATTCCTAATGTTAGACATTTTATATATACTTTTAGAGAGATACACTCTAGCATAAGTGCTTTTAGTCTATATATATGTTTTAATTTTCTTAAGTAAATATTTAGAAGTTTGATAATTTAGGTAGATACTTACCATTATGAGAAACTGACAGGTTGATTTGCAGACGAGTTGTTTCATATGCAGACCCATCAGTGATGTTTGGAAATTTCAGTTGCATAAATTAACTCATTTAATCCTCCTTCACATACTCTGACGTCAGTATTATCATCATATCCATTTACAACGACCAAGTCCGGCTTCGAATGCATCGTGTTTGGCCTTCCAAATGGGATTCCTACACTGGATCATACCAGTAAGCTCATTTTAATTCCATTCATCTGGTTGAAATGTGGAAATTGACTATGGTTGAGAATTTAGTCTCTTAGCTATCATGTGGGGCATTCCATTTCCTTCTGTCAACATTTGCTCATGCACGTGATCCACTCTGCTATCCTGATTTCTGCTTAAACATCTGTTGGTTTGTGTTCTTCGTTCTAGGATAGACTGCCCAATTTTCTGGTCAAGCCAGGCACTCTCAGCTCCTCTGCTTTGGCTGCTGCTCCGTAAGTCTCAGCCTCTGAGGTGATTCATGTAGTCTCCCCACTTGAATGAGGAAAAACATCTTTCCTTCCCATTTTTCCACCTTTTAAGGATTAGGTCACACAGTTTACAGTCTCTTATTCTCAAATTCCTACATGTCTTAGTAAAATAGCTTTTTAAAGTATTCACTTATTTGTTCTCCTGGCTTATAGCACATGTCCCTGTGTACATGAAAGAAATGAAGGAGGCTGAAGAATGAGTTCAACAGCAGGAACTCTGACCTCCATCAACCCTACTGCATGCAACTTTTCTTCCATTTCACTGAGTCAAATCAGGACATCCTGTCAGCCACTCTCCCTTCTGTAAATATATTCAGAAATGCCAAAACTGGAGTCTGTTATGCTAAAGGGAAGCTCAAATGAGACATAATCTCAATACTTTCTAAGTCAAAATAAGTACTTGATAATTGTGCAGACTTAAGAAATACATTCAAATTATTTGCTTGAGATTTTCAGCTTTCCAATTGTCTTGGCATTAAAGCTTTGCTGACATGCTGTAGAATGTTCAGGGGTTAATATCGTGGTTCAGATGCTCATTCTGGAAATAGAATATTGCTACCAACATGACAGTTCTGCCTCTCAAGGGACAGGATATCATATCAGTTATCAAATGTAGCTCTCTTTCAGTCACTAACACTGGACTGAAGACAGTATTAAGGCTGTCAACAGCAGCAATCTTAATCTTTTACAGAAATAAAATAATACGTATTTCTAAAAGGTAAAATGCATCATTAAGGTTCTTGATTACATTGAAAATAAGACTTTGGAGTGATTGCTTTGAAGTTATTATTTGACACTTAACATAATGTGTTTGCTCAAACTCCTAAAAACCTATAGATATAAATGATATAAATAAGGAAGGAAGGGACATTGATGTAGCATTTACATGCACCCGGCATTGTTCTGAGCACCTTACATTTGGAAACTTAATTAATTTCAGAACAACTACACCAGACTCCATTGTTTTTTCTGCTCTTAAATGAAAAAATAAGACAGACATAAAGCATCTCACCTGTGATCATATGGCCTTTGAGGTTTGAATACACACTCTTTGTCCCCAATGTAAAAGTGACTGAGATCTAATTCCATAGGTGTCTTTTCGTTCTTGGAAATTTTAATGACACTAAATTTGAGAATATCAGTAATCACACTTTTGATTCCTTTCCCATAAACTGTTTTGGAAATATGGACTTGAGTATATACACATGGTTCATTTGTCATTCTTGTATTTTTTTTTCACAGAACACAGTAGCAGGATATTTTTTGCGGCTAACCTCCTTAACTAATTATGCTTTAACTTTATCCTAAGAACAATTTCCAAAACCGAGAAACAATAAATAATAAATAATACTTTCATGCATATTAAGGCCTTCTGTGGCAGAAAGACTAAGGAACTCTTATTCTTTCACTTATGAAAATTAGTGCACTAAACCACCTCTCCTGTCAATTGTGGCTCATAGGTGGTTGGTTACCTGGAAGAATTAGTGAATGTGGAGGGAGAACACTAGAGAAATGTCAGTCACTGTCCTAATCCTTTACATATAAGAAATAGCTTATAAGTTTCAGGCATTTGGTAGACCTGGGCATGAATCAGCATGTTTTTAAAGGAGGGTGATACATCTGCTAGTTTAACAAGTGGACCAAGTGGAGGTTTACTAAAGGATGGCAAATTGAATGGGGTCTAAGCATATTCTCTTCCAACTGCTTAGCTTCAAGTTTTGTGTCTGGCATTTATTAGCTTGTGACTTAGAAAAATTTAATCATCCTTGGTCTCAGTTTTTTCATCTGTAAAGAGGTATTAATAATAATACCTACCTAAGAAAGCTGTTGGGAAGCTAAGTGAGATGGTGTATGTTGAAAGTCCTCTGTGTCATGTCTGAGCTATGTAAAGTTCTCCGTAATGGTTAACTTGTGTTTCTTCCTTAAGAATAGAGCTTTATCTATTATATAATCTGCCCGCTTTATCTGACCTATTTCAAGAGCAATGAATTATAGAAAAATTGGACAAATCATGAGTTTCAATCTAGAGTCTACCAATAACTGAATTTCTGACCTTCATTGTCACTTACTCCTAAGGCTTTAAGGTTAATCACTGGCAAAATGGAGTCAAACTAAATGACTTTAGAGACTTTTCCAGTATTAAGATTTTATGGTTTTTCTTAAGTGCTGAAATCATCACACAATTTAGTCACTGAAAATATGGGACCTTAAAAATCTAAAACATTAATCAAATAAAGCAGTGATTTTTAAAAAATAGAAAACAATTTTTTATTAGTTTAGTCTTCTATGATCTTTAGTTTTATTTTTACTGAAGATAAGTAGATTTTGTTGTAATTTAAAAATAATTTTAATGGGTCTAATTATCTGTGAACTTGGATTTATTATACAAAGGAGTGGGTGAATTTATTACATCATATAATTAGAGGACAGATTCTGAGACAAAATTGAACCAGCGAATTCTGATTTCATCCTCATGTTACAGACACAAAGGGATATACAACATCAATATTTATTCTTGTCCCTAATATTCACAATTTCTTTATGACTTACTAAAGATACAGTAAAATACCATTCATGATGAATATGTAACCGGTAAATTTATAAACTAAATTCTTTCGTTTCTGATAAAAACTTCCAGTGAATTTCAGACTCTTAGTATAATTGCTTTAGTTACTTCTCTTTAAATCATTTCTTAAAATTCTACTAAAGCTATCCAATATTCACTATATATAGAAAAATGAATATATTTATGAGATAAAAATCTATTGTACATTGAAATAAATAGTCAGAAAATATCAATAGATTCAAATTTTTTGAAGTGATATCAATACATGTTGCCTTATAAACTTCTTGAGTATTTCTAATCTCGTCATTATATCTGCTTTCAGAAATAAAGTGTTGGCCGAGTTACCAACATTTACTTTTGAACAGTAGAGTGCTTTGGTAGGAATACTGATCACTGTAGTAAATTGACGTATATGATACATCACCTACGTTATTGTCCTTTTGTGAAGCATTAACTGAGTTCCTCAAGTCTTTAAATACTCAGCTGCTTCTTTTTTTTTTTTTGAGATGGAATCTTGTTCTGCCATCCAGGCTGGAGTGCAGTGGCCTGATTTCGGCTAACTGCAAACTCTGCCTCCTGAGTAGCTGGGATTATAGGTACCTACCGCTGTGCCTGGATATTTTTTGTTTTTTTGTATTTTTCTAGTAGAGATGGGTTTCACCAACTTGGCCAGGGTGGTCTTGAACTCCTAACTTCGTGAGCCACCTGCCTAGGCCACCCAAAGTGCTGGGATTACAGGTGTGAGCCACTGTGCCTGACTTAATCCTCCACTTCTTAATCTATAACATGTAAATAATAATACTTAGGGAAATGGAGAAATAATTAAATAACATTCAAAATGCTGAGAAATACCTGATAGTCACTAACCTTTTAATTCAAATGCATTATTTTACAAATATTTCCCCTAAGAAAGAAGCCATGAAGATAAATGCAAATGATTTTGATATTGTCATTAACTGTATTTAGAATTAGCATTAAAGTCAAGGAATAATGCTATACCACCAGCAGATATAGCTAAGTGTATGATTTATGTATTTATGTATTTTTTTTTGAGACTGGTTCTCATATTGTTACCCAGACTGGAGTGTGATGGCTATTCACAGGTGCAATCCCACTACTGATTAGCATTGGAGTTTTGACCTGCTCTGTTTCCTACCTGAACGGATTCACCCATCTTTAGGCAACCTGGTTGTCCCTTGCTACCGAGAGGTTATCATAGTGATGATGAACTTAGTGTGGACAATCCATCGGTGTAGCACACTACAGCCCAGAACAACTGAACTCACAGTGATCCTCCTGTCTCGGCCTCCTGAGTAGCTGAAAGTACAGGCATGTGCCACCACGCCCAGCTAGAATCTATTATGGTTTTTTTTTTAACAAAATGAAGTCCACTCTCCCATTATTTTGATATAGCCAGCTCTTAAAATACACCTTTCTAAGCATAACTTACTCTGAAATTCATTAAACATAACTCCTCGTACATTGCCTGGTAGGTGTAATAAGGTACACAGAAGGTGTGTGTTGGAGAATTTTCAGAAAAATAATTATTGATAGGGGAACTGCCTCACATAAATAGTGTTAAAAACTGTAACATATTAGTAGTCACTAAAATATTAAAGAGCCTCCTCCTTTGGATTAATATTTAATTAAGACATTTACTCAAATATAAGTCAAAACAAAACATTATAAAATATGTATGTTATAATATACATAAATGAAAATGTATGAGTGGATTAAGTATGTGAGTTAACTGAGGGGTCCTCAGGTCCATAGCAGGATATGTTTATTATTGCCTTACCCAGGGTTTCTCAACTCTGGCCATATGATAGTATTGCCAACCTGGGAAGCTTTGAAGATGTTTATTATATGCTACCTTTTCTATATGTAAATTGTTCTTCAAGAAAATTGTTTAGAAGTACTGGTTAATATCCAGTCTGATCCTCAGCTTCTGATTCAGTTTTTCTGTGGTAGGGTTCAGGCCATGCTATTTTTTCTAAAGTTTCTTAGAGGATTATATTGTGAGGCTAGAATGGAATAAACACACTAAACAAGAAGTTTCTATATTCTCAAGTATGGTTTAAGGTTGAATGGGAAATGGTGAAGAATTTTAGAAATGGAAAAAATAACTTTTTAAAGCCATCTTAAGTGGTAAAGACACATTACTTTGACAACAGACTTGGAATCACCCATTAGACCACATGGCTCTGGAATAATGCATCCAATTTATTATTTTAGGCTATTCATGTACACTAATAGTTTTCTTATATATCCTCTGACCTAAACTTCACCTTAAAATGAGAAATTTGTGTTGTGTGTATCAGACTTTCAGAGTGCCCAATGTTGCCAAGTCGAGTGGTCAAATTTGCCCTTAAAGGCATGTTATCTACCTTTGAGGTCTTTGCTCCTTAATAAGATTACAGTGTGGAAATAAAGATCTCCCAATTAAGATAAACCAGGGACTATTTATTTAGCTTTTGTTGTAGCAAGGGAGTCAGCTCCCATCACTTATATTTATCAGAGATTCAAAGGTTTAATAGTTTTGCTTTTCTTTTTTTGTTAGGAAGTCTTTAGGTATGTTTTAACTGGAAATTGTTGACATGTGGAAGCTGGAAATAGGCCAGTTAGAAGGGAGGCCTCTTATTTGTTTGATTTGATGAACATATTTGGCTTTATCTGGTTAGTCCTGAGTTGGAAGCTGAAACAAAATGTAACAGTCATTGGTCAAGTTCTGAATGTTCTGGACCATTTGCTTCAGAGGTTACAGTTTGGCTTTCCAGGGTTGGATGCTGCAGAGCTGTGGGTCAGAGTTCTGTTGCCTTATATGGTTTGGTCATTGTCAACTGTGTATTCATTCATCTCTCAAAAAGAGAAAATAAATCACCTTTATCTAGTATCTTAATAGAAGATAACATTTTTGAAAGTTACATGAATTCTTTAAGGCATTCATTATTTGTTCAATGGTAGCAGAATCCTAAAATAATGGAAATCATTGCTTGGAAATATGAAGTACATTGGGAAAATCTGGTTTACTTAGAAATTATGTTGTGATGGTTAATATTGAGTGATGACTTGATTGGATGGAAGGATACTAAGTGTTGTTTCTGGGTGTGTCTGTGAGGGTGTTGCCAAAAGAGATTAACATTTCAATCAGTGGACTGAGAGAGGAGGCCCCCCTCAATCTGGTTAGGCACCCTCTAATCAACCACCAGCACAGCTAGAATAAAGTAGGCAGAGGCTGGAGCGTGCTGACTTGCTGAATCTTCTAGCCTCCATCTTTCTTTTCTGCTAAATGCTCTCTGCTCTGGAACATCAGATTCCAAGTTCTTCAGCTTTTGGGCTCTTGGACCTACACCAGTGACTTCCCAGGGGCGCTGGGACCTTTGGCCACACACTGAAGGCTGCACTATTGGCTACCCTACTTTTGAAGTTTTGGGACTTGGACCAGTTTCCTGGCTCTTTAAGCTTGCAAACGGCCTATTGTGGGACTTTACCTTGTGAGGGTGTGAGTCAGTTCTCCCAATAAAATCCCCTTTATGTATTCATCTGTCCTATTAGTTCTGTCATTTTAGGAACTCTGACTAATAAATGCATGCATTCATTATAGAACAATCTTACCTAATATTTTCTCTTTTAAAACTAACACTTCCTATTATGAAAAGGCATATTAGAGTAAACTAAACAATACTAAATATATCAAAATGTTATAATATGAATACAATTTTAATGGAACTTTATATGTCTGATATTGACAGGAGTTGGGGGTGAGTGACTAGAAGGTATATTTCAAAGGATTAGACGTTCTAGTTATATTAGCAGAGACATATTTAAATCCAGGTGTTTATCACAGGCTATAGGCAAGTTTCCAGTTTTTGTAAATAAAGTTTTATTAGAGCATGGCCATGCCCATTCCTCTGAGTATTGTCAGTGGTTATTTTCCATAAAACAATAGAGTCAAGTAATCACAACAGCTTTATGGTCCACGGAGCCTAAAATATTTACTATTGGGTCTTTTACAAAAAAACGTTTGTTGACTTCTGCAACGCATATCTAAATATGTGAAAATATAATCTCCAGATTCATATCGCTAAATTAAGACTGTGGAACTAAGCCTTAGAGATGACATAATTTATTAAGCCTTACTGAGCCATTTCAGAAATTATAAGAAAATTAACGATTGATTTTTACCATTGTCAACATAACATTCCATCAGTACTTTAGAGGAAAAGACTCCTTTAGGGTCAGTTTTGCTTCCTACTTACAGAATGCACCAGGATCCATTAAATCTGTGCCATACATAAATAATTTCAATTCCTCAAGAAATTAGAACATTCATTCTGCCTCACAGTTAAATTCAAGGTTGAAAAAGTAACTTTATTTTCTTTCTACCCACTAATCAAGGCTCAAATGGCTCCCATTTTCATGCTAATGGAAAGCTGACTAAGAAAGAAAATCATTCATTTCAATATATCAGTTAGCTAATAAAATACTTTTCTAAATGGGTGTTTGCCTGGTAAAATATTGTGAAGATCTCGTGTTATATTTTAATTCCTCCTGCATAAGCCATTTCTAAAAGATGATTTTCAATTACATAAGACCTTTTTTGTTTTCTTGCAATTTATAAACATTTACTAATGATGGTTCTTTATCAGTATGGTCAGAGGAGTCTATTGAGTGGTCTCACACCAGGAATACTTACACACACACGCGCACACACACACACACACACACACACACACTCCCTCTCTCTCTTTCTCTCTCTCTCTGCATTCGTTGGGCACTACATAAACAGTTTTATTAGGTAATGAAATCTTTATTTTGTAAGCCCTAAACTCAAAATAAATAAATAAGTGTAAAAAGAAATCATGTTGATTTAGATCACTCTTGGAGATATTACTAGAAAGTAAATAAAAATAACTTGTATTTTCAGTATTTTAATAGTAAATGTATATTTTAATAACATATTTTAAAGTTTTTCTTATGTACTTCAGTGTCCCTATAAAACAAAATTTTTGAAATAAATTTCAGTTTTCTCTTTTTGCTGTATCATTAATATCTGACATTATTAATCATACTGTCTTGTAAGTTAGCCATATTTTGGGGACCTTGACTCTAACAGAAATGGTTTTAATTGCTAACAGCATGCAAACATTATAGGAACCTTTGAATATTGGAAATGGGGTTTTTAATCTGCTGATTAAAAATCAATCACTGTCACGCATCTCAAAGAATCCAATCTACTTCAGGTGGAGGATATAGGATATATATGCAAACAACACATTCCTATGAAAAATATTATTATATGTATATAAAATACAGTAGAAAGAGAGTCATTCTTTCTGAGCATATCAGAAACATTTATAAAAGAGGTACTACGTAATCATTATAGTAAAAGGAGATATATAAAACAAAGCTGTTGATTATAAAAAATACATCCTATGACAGATGTTGTTGGTACTCATAAAATAGAACAAGCACAATTGGCTTTTCTTGTTGAATCTATTTGACTATTCCCCAGACACAAACCTTTATCATATGTCTAAATTAGAGATAAATAAAATATTATTTTACATATGTTCTGTGCTTATTAATATCTTGGAGATATTTTATACTTTCCTATATAATTATGAAGAGAAGTCATTCTTGATTTTTATTCATATAGGTAAAGGAAATATACCAGTATTTACTTTATCTACTCACATTGATTACTTTTACCTTCAGAAATCATTCTTATTTTTTTTTTATAAATATTGATTGCTGTACTCACAAACGGTATGAATAGAAAGGTGTGTTCTATGCTGTGACCTTATAATTGCATAAAGTAATACCAAAGTTTTCAATGACTGTTTTGTAGAAATGCATGTGAGAATGTGTAATGCAGTTTAATTGATGGTTGACTGAAAGTCCAGTTGTTTATTTGAAACTTCATTTCAGTGACCATCAAAAAAACTTATACTGAGACTAAAGATTTAGTTTGCATAAAGGTCTTCGAGGCATTTTTATTTCTATCAGCATCTTCAGTCCTGAAATGACTTTTGACATAGAACAGATTGGTAATTATTATCCTGTTTTAAAGACGAGGAAGCAGATATTAAGAAAATTTAAACGATCAGCCTATTTCCACATAGTGCTGGTAAAAAGTGGATGGATCAGATAGATATACATTTTTAATGGATAAGACTCAAAGGCAGCAATGGCTGCATTTAATTTGATCTGTAAACTAATGCTAAGGCTTTTTCTAATATGTGTTTATATGAGCAAAATAGAGGTTGAAAATAAGGAAGCTTACGAATGAATACCATGTAAAATAATTCTTTAAAAATACAATTTTTCTTAATTTATCTAATCAACCTCTCTCACTTGGGTTTATTTTAAAGGTCTTTTGGCCTATTTTCTCTTTGTCAAATGTCTTTATGTTAGAAACAATATAATATTGATAAAATTGGATTAATTAACTAGATGAATATGTGCTTAAAATTATTTTTCTTGAAAAATACACATGTATACATTTCTGCCTTGTGCAACTTGTGTTAAATAACATTCAATTCTGTAGCTAATTCCGAAGTTATCAAATGCGAAATAGAATAAAATGGAGAATAAAAGGTAAACTTAGTATGTTATTAAATCACTTCAGTTTAATGTGATGGTGTCATATTTCAAGGTCAAAATTCAATCCTTAAATTTGTTAGTTAACATCTAGAATCCTCTTGATCACCTTATATATGATCACATAAAAACATTCTATAAGAAGCCATTTAAAAAGTCATGATTTTCACATTTCCAGATGTTACATTTTAAAATGCTTCAGCATATCTAGAGAGGGAGTATTATAGAAATCCTAATAAATAAACTAGTTAAGAGAGGTAATAAATTTGATATAGATATAGCCAATTTTTTATTATTTTGGGGGAAGATAGGAAATGAAATCCATAGATAATCCTCAAATCTGATTTTTGCAGTTACATTCAATCTGCTGCCCTGCTGAAACCTTCAGCAGACCGGATCATGCAGACACATTGGGTGAAGTCAGTAACGTTGTCTCTCCTTTTCTCTTGTCCAGAGGAAATATGGGGGAGGGGTGGCAGCAAAGAAAAGAGCAAAGAGAACAAGCTCTTTTCATCATTCACAAACACATACTCAGACCTGCAACTCTGAGTGGCTACCCCCCACGTTGCTGGACATATATAGGCAGTTCTAGTTATCAAGTTCACTCTGTGATGCAAATTTAAAACAAGATTTTGGGATAGGCTCTGAAGTGTTTTCACAATATGTACTTGGTTCTGTTTCACAGTTGATAAAGCAATCGAAGGAAATGGAACAAGTTAGATAGAATTTTAGTTGTATTCCAGCTTTGCCATTTGCAGCTGTAACTTCTGGACAAATACCGTTAACTGTTGCAAATCTCAATTTCCTCAATGCTTAAAATGACTTTCTAAAACCTATTTTATAAGTTTGTTATTTGCATTGAAGCCTATATAATTTTCCTAACATGGTGCCTTGGACATAGTAGGGGCCCAATAAAAGTATCAATTATTATTAGAACAGTTAGTTAAGATGAATTCAGTCTTTTAACAATAATGGAAGACTGGAGAAAAATATTGCCCAGTTCTAAAATATGTGTACCAGTAACTTTAAAAACCTATTAAAGGCATTTATTGTTTATGCTTTCTTAATGGTAATAATTTGAAACACATCCGTCTGCTTCAAAATATGTAGAATCTACAAACAAGGCTATTGGATAGAGGGAAACTCAAGCCAAGGTTATGTTCCAAGTGTAAGAGAATTTATATGTAGGCACATGATGCTTGGACATAAACCCAAGTTCTGTAAAGGATAGGGCAGTATCCAAAGCAAGTATGACAATGCCAGATAATTTATGATTATCATGAGTTTACGGCTTGCAAATCATTATTCTCTTATAGGTAAGTATAAGACAGAGATGAATGATCAATGGCTAAGATTGTCTTCTGTTAAAGAAAACATATGAGGAAGTGAGATGAAGTAGAAAAGGAAAAAGCAAAGAAGGTATCAGAGAGAAGTGAGGCAAATAAAAAAGGAGGGAGTGAAAGAAGTAGTAGAGAAGGAGGAAGTCAATACCTGAGGAAGCAAGTGAGCACATAGAGAAAGGTGATATGACTGACTCTTGAATACCTTAGGTTTCTGTTCCCTTTACAAAATTAGTTTTTTCTTAGTTTATTATTTACTTATTTTTACTAAAAGCCTGACTTTATAGGTTATTTCAAGCCAAAACAAAAAAGAAAAAAAAACAAATCTATAAACCAGTGGCTAATAACACTGTGTTTAATAGACTACAGCCATTAGTATTAAAAAATACCCCAGACCTCTATTTTGTTCTATCGAAGTTTCAGGAAAGTTTCTTATAAAAATTAAAATAAGTTTAGTGCATTTAAAATAGGGAAGAGGAGAAGGTAGAATACATGCTGGGGAAAAACTTATTTTTGGTGACATCTTGCCTGCAAAACACTACCAATACATATCAATGGGGCATGGAAGCCAACTTTCTCCAAAAAGTATTCTGGTTACCTGATATGTGAGAGTAGAGAAGTATCCTTAAATCAAGGCCAGAGAACACATATAAATTTTAAGTTATAAGGTACTGGACCCTTTGAGCACAAAATCAATCTTTTCAATAACTCTGCTCCCGGTGGGTCTGGCATGGTGCCTGACATTCCTGTTACGGAAATTCCTTTGAGTTACAACGTGGCCTTCAGAAAAATCTTTGTTAAATCAAAGTATATGACTTGGGAGGTTTAACAACTCGGTGTCTTATCCGTTTGAATTAGATAATTAGCTGTCAAAAGGAGCCTCTAGAGAGAGAAACATAGGTTAAGTACATTTAATTGAGTGAAAGTACAAACGGGGATAGAAGGATTTTCACAGATCACAGCCCTGTTATCACCTGGAATAGGAGTAAGCAGAAAGCAGAGGCCTCAGAAGGTCTTTGGGTATCTACTGTAGGGAAATCTGCAGAAAAGATAGCATCAAACAGGCCAAAGGCAGCACAGAGCAATTATGAAATAATTAAATTGAATGAAAAGGAATGAAAATAAACATGAAAAGAAAGAGAAGATATGGAAAAGAAGCACATGAAAATTTTACAGTAAAATACGATAACTGGGAATAAAAAGTAGGTGAACTCTAAAGCAGTATAAACAAATCACCACACAGTGTGATCATCTATATTTCTGTATTTTTTATTTTATGACAATTAAAATGAAATCTTTTCTCTTTTTCTTTTTCTTTCCCTCTCTCATTCTCTCTCTCTGTTTCTTGTGTGTTTAAATTACCTCATCTGAAAGTGGTTTTAGCTGGTTTCTTTACCAGGACACTCTTGGGAAAAGATAAAACGTTTCTCCTTCAGAGTGAGTTTTTAACAAGATCATAGATCAAAATTATTGGATAAGAAAATAAATCGCATATTACACTGTCCATTCTAACTCCCATAAATTGTATTTGGTTATGAAATACGGTTTATAACATTCTAGATACAACTAATTGTATAGGTGTATTCATTTTACTGACATTGAGAGATAATGTAAATTGTCTTCTCAAGTGTTGTTCAACTTATTTAGTCCAAATTTATCTTTTAAAATTTGTAACTATCGTCACTTTACCTCTGACCTCTGAATTTTTCAAACAAGGATAAATAATTTGCTGATTTATTGATGTTCAAAGGATAAGAAACCATTGCTATATGAATTCAATTTCTGCTGCAAATATTTCAATAGCAACGTTGAAGAATAATCAGAGAGTTTTTTTAACAGCTTATTTTTTAAAACTTGTTAGCCTTTTAGAATTACACAGCTGATTACATATGAGTCATGCCTTGTGGGTGTCTTTATATACCCTTTTTCAACATGTGGTCATAGCCCTGTTTTTCTTTCTTTTCTTATAAGAGTCGAGTCATATTAGATTAGAGCCCCGCTCCTGTGACCACATTTACCTCAATTACCTCTTTAAAGGCCTTACCTCCAAATATAGTTACATACTGTGGATTAGGCCTTCAGCATAAGAATTCTGAAGTAGCGTTCTGCAGTCCATAGCAACAGGCCTCCTCAGTCATTGCCTTTATCCCTGTGGGGTGGGTTCCTTGCAGTAACATTGCTGCATCGTATGTGAAATTTTATGTTTAATTTTAATAGATGCTGTTTTTCAATAAGATGGTAAAATTTATCTTTTTCATCAGCAAATTTTCTTCATATCTCTACTGGGCATAGTTGAATAATTCTTTTCATTTTGTGTTCATTCAGAGGGAATGATATATCTCATTGATAATTTAGTATTTATTATCCTCATGAGACCAAACTTCAGATTCTTTACATAAATTTATTGGACATTGAGATTTGATCCCTGTGGAGTCCTTATTGTTATATTTTGTTCAATTTTAATGGGACTGAGAGCATTTGTTTTTGTTTCTTGCAAACTTGGAATTACTCTTTGTATTAGAGATGATAATGATGAGAAATTATTCATTATATATTTTTTTCTGGAGTCAGTAATGTATTTTGCCAAATAGAGTTTTTGAGATTCCGGGTTTGTTTGTGAGGTGTTCCTGAGAAATATCAAACAAGCATTTCCAGTTCCTGTTAGAATTTGCACTTTACTTCCCCCTTTCATTTTTTAAAGTTAGGCATTAGTGTGAGACTTGTTTTGGCTAATACACTGTGAGCAGAAAAGGCAAGTCAGATTTCTGGGAAAAAGTATCCGGAGCTAGTGTACTATAAAAACCAGCATCATCTATGATGATAATTTTCACTAATCTCTGGTCTTAGGGTGATAAGAGTCACTGACAGCCTAGGATGAATGTACAATGTAATGAGATATAGGCTTTATTTTTATAACCATTAAGGTTTTGCAATTTTTATAACAGCACAATCTAGTCTATCTGAGTTAATAGAGTTAGTAACATTCTTCCAAATGTAGTTTACACTGAATTTAGATTTTCTTAAAAATATTTTTATATGGTTTTAAATAAATAAAACATTTAAAAATTTTCAAATTTATTTTTATAAATAAGGTAGACATAAAGGTCTGACTTCGTTTTATTTCATTTATACAACCAGTTGTAAGAGCAATAAGTAACTCATTCCAACCCATTGAACTGCTGCTTTTTTCATCTATAAAGTTCTCACAAATACTACTTTCTCATTCTAGATTCTATATTCAATTAAATGAAGTAATATGTTATTCTGGTCCTACACCTATATAAACTGATTTGTGGTTTTATCCTGTGTCTTAATGTACTATAAATTTTCATAGGGCCTGTTATCCAGCTGTTCTTATTTTTTTTATAATTTTGGCTTTTATTAATTTATCAAATATTTTCTTTTTGAATGTTTATTCTTTTGTATAAAATGTAAATAATTTTATATAAGTCCAAGACAATATACAATAAATAGTCCCTTTTAGGTTTCAACTTTCCACTATGGTGTAGTAATAAGAAGTGGATTTCTCTTCACATCATAAATAACTAGAAGACTACACCAAATATTTAAAATTATTATTAAACAATAAGTCAAAAGTAGAGCCAAGTGGAATTCAATAAATCTTCAATTAATCTAAAAGAAGGTATAAAAAAGGAAAACAAGTAATAAAAAACACATGGAGAAAAGAGAAAACAAAGAAAGATGATAGACTTGAATCTACCCATATTAATAAATTACACTAAAAATGCATGGTCAAACACGTCATTTAAAAGGCATGGATGTATATACGTATATACATATACATATATATATATGTATATATACATACATACATACATATGTATGATTGAATCAGCCATGATTCAGTCCATAGCAGAATAATTGTGGAGACACAGCTGAAGAACATTTTGGAAATTTGAATTATGAATCTCGCTGGAAATTCACCTTCTAAGACAAGGATTGCCAACTTTCCATAAAGGGCCATATACATATATATGTATGTGTATATATATATGTATGTATGTATATATATTAAAGAAAAGAACAAACTACATACTTCCTACAGGATACCCACTTTAAATAAAATTCACATATAGATTAAAAATAAAAGGAGAAAAATCATACTCATTGTGTATCAATGAAGGCTAATGAGGAGACAGCAGAGAATAATTTGAACGGGGAAAGTTTACCTTAAAGAATTACTAACTCTAACAGAGAATTAGAATAATGAGGGATTAGCTAGCCAGAAGCACAGAGAACTTGAGAGAATATACGAATAGCAGATAAAAGGAGCAGCTGAACATCTACAGGGCTGAGAAAGAGTGCACAAGAAAGAAAGAACCTCCCAGAAGTTAGATTCAGACGTTGTTGGAGGGAGCACAGCCATGATTCAATCCATAGCAGAGTAATTGTGGAGACGCAGCTGAAGAACATTTTGGAAATTTGAATTATGAATCTCGCTGGAAATTCACCTTCTAAGACAAGGATTGCCAACTTTCCATAAAGGGCCATATAGTAAACCTTTTAGGCCTTGTGGACTACCATACAATCCCTGTCACCATTACTCAATTCTGCAGTTGCAGTGTCAAAGTTGCCAGTACAACTAACTAAAGAAATGGGTGTGGCTAAGTTCCAATAAAACTTTCTTTGCAAAAACACCTGATAGGCTAGAGTTGGCATACGGGCTCTAGTCTTCTAATAACTGCTCTACAGTGTGGGGGAATTATCTTCAAAGGATGTTCTCACTGGGGGCACTCTGCTACAGAACAGCCTGCTGGAAGCTGCTGGCTGCTGGACACTACAGAGCCTGGTGTCAGAAAAGCCCACCTCACAACAGGGATTTGTTACCAGGAAAGCTGTGTATGCTGTAGAAATGATTTATTTTTCCAATTTAACTTTGCCAAATTAAGAAAAAATTCCATTAGGATTCCAACTTAAGAATTTACAATATTTGGTTATTCTATTTCTATAATATGTCTCTCATGGCCTATGTTTATCAATAAACAGTTATTCTTCATATTGATCCTGCTTACTTTCTGAGAAATTTATTTTTAATATATCTTTTTTTATTATTCTAACTTTAAACATAGACTGTTATTGCCATAATATGCACAATAATTACTAAATGCAAATGAATATTTTGCCTTTTCTTAAAACTTTTAATTTTTTATTTGTGGATACAGCGTCTCACCTGTGTTGCCCCTGTTGGCCTTCAACTCCTGAACTCAACAGATCCTCTCGCCTCGGCCTCCAGAGTACTGGGACTACAGGTGTGTCTCCCTGCTTGGCTTTGTTTTGGCTTCTTTATTTAGTATTAATTAATAATTTCATCGTAGGTTTTAAGTGCCAGAGTTTCAAATTGTAGAGTTGTAATTCCTCTCCTATTTATTAAAATATAAAGTGGAATTTGAAAATCTATCTCTCTCTATTATCTATCTATGTATTGAAAATAAATATAGTATCACTCTATACCTAATTTCCTATTTTTTCCTCTTCTAAAATTGCAGTGGTTTCTGGGATACAGATGGTTTTGGTTACACAGATGAGGTCTATAGTGTTGAATTCTGAGATTATTTTGCACCCATCACCCAAGTGGTGTACAATGTACCAATGCATAGTCTTTCACCCCCCATTTCTCTCCCAGCCTCCCTCACCGAGTCCCCAAAATATGTTATATCACTCTGTATGTCTTTTGGTCATCCTGGCTTAATCCCCACTTTTAAGTGAGAACATATGGTATTTAGTTTTCCATTCCAGAGTTATTTCACCTAGAATAATGGCCTCCAGCTCCATGCAAGTTGCTGCAAAATATATTATTTTGTATAATCATTTTATATTATTATTTTGTTGTTCATATGACTGAATAGTATTTCGTGGTGTATGTTTACTACATTTCCTTCATTCACTCATTGGTTGATGGACACAGGTTAGTTCCACATTTTTGCAATTGCAAATTATGCTGCTATAAACATGCATGTAATATGTCTTTTTTCATACAATAACCCTTTCTCTTTCGTTAGATACCCAGTACTGGGATTGCTGGGTCAAGTTGCAGTTCTACTTTTCTTTCTTCTTCTTTTTTTTTTTTTTTTTGAGATGGAGTCCTGCTATGTGGCTAGCCTGGAGTGCAGTGGTGCAATCTTGGCTCACTGCAACTTCCAAATCTCTGGTTCAAGTGATTCTCCTGCTTCAGCCTCCCAGGTAGCTGGAATTACAGGCAGCTGCCACCATGCCCAGCTAATTTTTGTGTTTTTGGTAGAGACAGGATTTCACCATTTTGGACAGGATGATCTAGATCTCCTGACCTTGTGATCCCCCCCCGCCTCAGCCTCGCAAATTGCTGATTGCAGGCATGAGACACTGCACCCAGCCCTACATTTCTTTCTTTCTTTCTTTCTTTCTTTTTTTTCTTGAGACGGAGTTTCGCTCTTGTTACCCAGGCTGGAGTGCAATGGCGAGATCTCGGCTCACCGCAACCTCCGCCTCCTGGGTTCAGGCAATTCTCCTGCCTCAGCCTCCCGAGTAGCTGGGATTACAGGCACGCGCCACCATGCCCAGCTGATTTTTTGTATTTTGAGTAGAGACGGGGTTTCACCATGTTGACCAGGATGGTCTCTCTTGACCTCGTGATCCACCCGCCTCGGCCTCCCACAGTGCTGGGATTACAGGCTTGAGCCACCGCGCCCGGCCCATTTATGTCTTTGACGCATCTCCATACTGTTTTCCATAGCGGTTGTACTAGTTTACATTCCCACCACCATTGTAAAAGTGTTCCCTTTTCAGTTCGCTCACACCAACATCTATTGTTTTTTGAGTTTTTAATTATGGCCATTCTTGCAGGAGTAAGGTAGAACCTCGTGGTTTTAATTTTCATTTCCCTTATAATTAAGATGTTGAACATTTTTTCATACGTTTGTTGGCTGTTTGTGTATCCTGTGACAAATGTCCATTCATGTCCTTTGTTCACTGTTTGATGGGTGTGTGTGTGTGTGTGTGTGTGTGTGTGTGTGTGTGTGTGCTGATTTGTTTGAGTTTCTTGTAGATTTTGGAAACTAGTCCTTTGTCCAATGCATAGTTTGCAAACATTTCCCCCCACTCTGTCAGTTGTCTGTTTACTCTGCTGATTATTTCTTTAGTGGTGCAGAAGCTTTTTTTAAAATTATGTCCCATTGATTTATTTTTTTCTTGCATTTGCTTTTGGGTTCTTAATTATTAATTCTTTGCTGAGGCCAATGTACAAAAAAGCTTTCCTAATGCTATCTTCTAGAATTTTATGATTTCAGGTCTTAGATTTAAGTCTTTGATGCATCTGAGTTGATTTTTGTAGAAGGTGGAAGATAGGTATCCAGTTTTATTATTTGACTCTGGCTTGCCGGTTTTCCCAGCAACATTTATTTAGTAAGGTGTTCTTTCTCCATTTTATGTTTTTGCATGTTTTTAAAAGATCAACTGGCTGTAAGTATTTGGCTTTATTTCTGGGTTCTCTATTCTGTTCCATTGGCCTATTTTATTTATTTATTTATTTATTTATTTATTTGAGACAGAGTCTCATTCTGTCACCCAGGCTGAAGTGCAGTGGCACTATTTTGGCTCACTGCAATGTCCGTCTCCTGAGTTCAAGTGATTCTCTTGCCTTAACCTCCCACATAGCTGGGTTTATAGGTGTTTTTTTATACCACACCTAACTAAATTTTTTGTATTTTTAGTAGAGATAGGGTTTCACCATGTTGGCCAGGCTGGTCTTGAACTCCTGACCTCAGGTAATCCTCCCACCTCACCCTCCCAAGTTGCTGGAATTACAGGCATGAGCCACTGCACTTTGCCTATGTGCCTGTGGATTTATATGCCAGTATAAATTTATTATTTCAGTAAATAGAACCTTGCAGTATAATTTGAAGTCTGATAATGCAGTTCCTCCAGATTTGTTCTTTCACTTAGTATTGCTTTGGCTATGCTTTTGGTACCAAATGAGTTTTAGGATTTTTTTTCTCATTCTGTGAAAAATGATGATGGCATTTTGATGGCAATTGCACTGAATCTGTAGATTGCTTTGGGCAGTATGGTCATTTTCACAATATTGATTCTTCCTATCAGTGAGCATGGGACATGTTTCCATTTGTGACATCTCTGATTTCTTTTGGCAGTGTTTTGTAGTTTTTCTTGTAGAGGTTTTTCACCTTCTTAGTTGAGTATATTCCTAGGTTTTGTTTTTGATTTTGGTGTCTTTGAAGCTGTTGTAAACGAGATTGAATTTTCGATTTGTTTCTCATCTTGGTTGTTGGTGTATAGCAGTGCTACTAATTTATGCACATTGGTTTTGTAACTAGAGACTTCGCTGAATTCATTCACAGATCTAGGAGCTTTTTGGATGAGTCTTTAGGTTTTCTAGGTATATGATCATATCATTAGCAAACAGCTACAGTTTGGCTTCCCATTTTTCAATTTGGCTGCCTTTTATTTCTTTCTCTTGACTGATTGCTTTGGCTAGAACTTCTAGTACTATGTAGAATAGCAGTAATTGAAGTGGGCATCTTTGTCTTGTTCTTATTCTCAGGGGGAATGCTTTCAACTTTTCCCCATTTGGTATGATGTTGGTTGTGGGTTGTCATACATGGCTTTTATTACTTTGAGGTAAGTGCCTTCTATGCCTAGTTTGTTGAGGGTTTTTAATCATAAAGGATGCTGGATTTTGTCAAGTGCTTTTTATACGTCTATTGAGATGATCACACAGTATTCATGTTTAATTCTGTTTATGTGATGTATCACATTTATTAACCTGCATATGTTAAACCATCTCAGCATCTCTGGGATTCAACCCACTTGATCATGATGTGTTACCTTTTGATGCACTGTTGGATTTGGTTACTAATTTACTATTTATTATACAAAATGGATATTCAGTTTTAGAAAATGCCCTTTCTTCATCAATTAAGATGATTCTTTTTCCTTCTTTAAACTATGTGAATGAACTTAAAGGGACTAAATTACCATTAAGTGATATGTACAAAAGGTTTAACTATAATATTGGTCAATAGTTACTTTTGTTTTTAAAATACACAAGTTTAGAAGCATCATTTATATTTTGATATATAGAAAATGTGGATATGTGCTTGTGTTATAGTTTATTATCCACAAGTTACGTAATTCTGGACTTATTCTGGAAATTATTATGTGAACAATGAATTAGTATTATAAACAAACATATACATTTAATATTTAAAAGTCAGTTACATTTCCTTTCATCTTATTTTATAATTTTTTAGTTCATAAGCTGTTCTTCAGATATAAATGAAAAAATATTTGAAATGATTGATTATTCTATCAGTGATGAACAAAAGTCACAATGTCTACGTTCAGCATCTATCATGTTTTCTATTAGTTAGTGTTTCAGATCCAGTTTTCTTAAGATTTATGTTCTGCTTCTGTGCAAACATAATCATCAAAGAGAGCGTAATGAGACATCATCAATTTAATTTAAATTTTCAAATGTGCCAAGTTGATTGATCTTTTAAAGTGCCATAGGGATCTTGAAGGTAAACATCTTTTTCAGCATTATTAGTTTAAATCGGTGGTACAGTGGATCCTATGAGAGTATTATGAACACTGAATCCTTCATAAAATTTTATATGCCAGTGCACTAAATTATAACATATGCTTGAAAGACTAAAACTTAATTAGTACAGCCATGCAGGAAAATTAAGGAGTCGATATCATAATTTCACAAAAAGTCTTTAAACTGTTTTGAATTATATAATTTAAAAATATTATATCTTCTCACAAACTAATAAAAGCTCATGTTGCTAAGGGCTTAATTAGGTAACATACAGTTTAAGAAGTTTCATTCTGTATCAGAGTTCATCATATGAATTCAACTGTGTAAGTCAAGCTTCTTCCTGATCATCCAGATATTGGTAAATCATATTGGTGCCAAAATTGAACTTGTTTCTTTGACTTGTGTTGGGTCCATAACTTTCCTTCTTGACATCAAATGCTCCACATGGACAACAGTTTAAATAGCTGGCAAGTATGTTCAGTAGAATTAATAGATGTCTCTATATACCTAAAACTCACTACATCTTTGCATCTGTTTTTTTAGGTTGCTAAGGGAGAAACAGAAACATGTACTCTATGTAGTTTTCTATAAATAGATAACAAAAAATTATTAATGTAGAAAAATATTCTTAAAACTAAGTCAACCTTTAAAACACAACTGTTGGGTCAGTAATGTTCCACGGGAAAAAAAAACGACAGTTATTTTAGCTGAGTTAATTCAGTGTAAGGAATCACTAAATAGCTATTTAAAAAAAAGGAACACAGCAATATTACACCAGCTGAAACAATGGGAAGCAGTTTCCAAAGGGAGTGGTGAATTATTGATGCTTTAAAGCTTGAGAGAGGGATCCCTTGGCCAGGGACACAGACCTTGCCCACCAGGGCCCCAGCTAGCTGGCACTGTCATCTCAGAATACACATAAGGTTAGTTTTGTCATTGTTTGAAAACTGAAAACAGCAATAAACTATTGCTGAAAAAGTGACAAAGGCAACACAGACAGGAAGGAAAAAGAAAACAAAGAAGGACAGAAAAAGGAAGCAAACAGGAAGGCTGTGTGTTCCTTCTCTGTGTTTCCAGCCTCCCGACTTCTGTCGTCACAGAGAAGGAGGCAGTTGGAGAGGAAAAGTGTGGTTTGCAGTCACGACCCCCTTATCACAAACCCAATAATATAGAACCGGTTTGTAACTGGTGCAATGTTTAATAGTTTGCACATTAGTGTAAACAAGTTTAATGTCTTTAACGTCAAAAGAAAACCTTTAAACATCTCTATAAAGGCTTTTCTGTTGCTGTATTATATTTTCCAACTTAGTATAAGGCTACCTCAGGACATGTTATTTGAGTGGATAGTTATAGCTGTCATTGCCGGGTTCCCTTTTACCTGCAGGTGAACGTTTCCTCTCACTTTGTGTGTTGGCATTGTTTTCATTATTTTCAATCACGATGTTCACATTTCCCTATTTGAGTATTAATTTACCTGTAACTATTTTCAGTTTGGTGTGAGGCAGAGATATAATTTGATGTATTAGGCCCCACCCATGTGAATGGGCAGTTATCTCAGAATAACAGACTGAGTAACCCACACTTTGTTCTCCATTCCCAGCGCCACTTCTGACATACATGAGGAATGCAAATAACTATAGGTATGTTCGAAGCAGTTTATTCTGTTTGTTTGGTCAAACTTTATTATTGGTTTTTAAATTTTTCCACAAGAAATTTAGGATAAAGTTTACAGGATTTGTGAAGGAAATGCAATTGTAATTTGGATTAATTTCAAATTAATTTGTGAAATATCTAGTTTTATGATTTTTAGTCTTCCTCTGCATATATTTCTTAGGTCTTATTTTATTCCTGTGTTTTTCTGCACAAGTCTTAAAATATCAATATGTATTTATTAGCTTTGCTTCTTGGTAAATTGTATCATTTACTATTCTTACAAACAGCATTTTAAAATAAACTTTTCTTTCTATAATAGCTTTAGATTTATAGAAAAGTGGAGAAGATAATACAAAGCATTCCTAAAGATCATTCTCCTTTTTAGTATCTTACATAACGATGGTGCATCCCAACTAATGAAACATTTTAATACATTATTTTTAGCTAGTTTCTAGACATTATTCAGATTGTATTAATTTTTCCTAATATTATTTTTCTCCTCCAGGATCTTGATACTACACTGCATTTTAAACCTTATAACTCCTTGGCCTTCTCTGGTTGGTTTCTCAGACATTCCTTATTTTTGATGACTTCAAAAGTTTTGAGAAGTACTAATCAGCTATTTTTAGGATGTTTCTCAATTGAGATTTTTCTGATGCTTTTTTTTTTTTTTTCTAAGATGGAGTTTCGCTCTTGTTACCCAGGCTGGAGTGCAATGGCGGGATCTCGGCTCACCGCAACCTCCACCTCCTGGGTTCAGGCAATTCTCCTGCCTCAGCCTCCTGAGTAGCTGGGATTACAGGCACGTGCCACCATGCCCAGCTAACTTTTTGTATTTTTAGTAGAGACGGGGTTTCACCATGTTGACCAGGATGGTCTTGATCTCTTGACCTCGTGATCCACCCTCCTCGGCCTCCCAAAGTGCTAGGATTACAGGCATGAGCCACCACACCGGCCGACGCTTTTCTAATGATGAAACGATAGTTATGGATTTTTGAGAGGAAGACCGTAAAGTGCTCTTTTCACCGTATGATATCAGGGATTCATGCTATCAGCATGACTGGTGATATTCACCTACATGCTAGTAACATGACTGCTGATATTTTGATGCTCACCTTGATCATGTGGTTTGAGGTAATGATTGTGAAGCTTCTCCAAGGCAAGGTTATTCTTTTTTTTAACTCTTTCCCTAATGTACCCTTTGGAAAGAAGTTACTATACTCAACATTTGCTCAAGATGTCACATGTAAATGATATTGTTTAAAATTGTAGTTTATACTATTTTTATGGTAGATAGAAATATTTTTGATTCTACATATTAATCCTTACACTCAGAAACTCTTTAATTTTTCTATAATTCCAGTAGTGTGTGGACTTTCTTTTACTTTCTAGGTAGACAATTGAGTTTTCCAAAATGTGTCCAGGTTTTATTCTTTCTGCTTCCAATCATTATACTTTGATTTTTTTTCTCACATGTCCTACTTGGCTGGCTTCGTCTCTTAGTAAAGTGGTGATTTTTTTCTTTTATTTTTCACATCAAAATGGAAAAACTCTAATATTCCACAACATAGTGGCTGCTTTGTATTTTAATGACTTATTTATTTATTTATTTACTATACTTTAAGTTCTGGGGTACCTGTTTGGATCGTGCAGATTTGTTACATAGGTACACATGTGCCAAGGTAGTGGTTTGCTGAATTCATCTCCCTGTTATCTACGTTAGGCATTCCTCCTAACGCTGTCTCTTCCCAATCTCACAACCCCCTGCTATTCCTCCCCTAGCCCCTCACCCCACAGGCCCCAGTATGTGATGTTCGCCTCCCTGTGTCCATGTGTTCTCATTGTTCAACACCTACTTATGAGTGAGAACATGCAGTGTTTGGTTTTCTGTTCTTGGGTCAGTTTGCTGAGAATGTTGGTTTTCAGTTTCATCCATGTCCCTGCAAAGGACATGAACTTATCTTTTTATGGCTGTATAGTATTCCATGGTGTAAATGTGCCACATTTTCTTTATCTAGTCTATCTTGATGGGCATTTGGGTTGGTTCCAAGTCTTTGTTATTGTGAAGAGTGCTGCAGTGAACATATGTGTGAATGTGTCTTTATAATAGAACCATTTATAATCCTTTGGGTATATACCCAGTCATGGGATTGCTGGGTCAAATGGTATTTCCATTTCTAGATTCTTGAGGAATCACCACACTGTCTTCCACAACGATTGAACTGATTAAGACTCCCACCAACAGTGTAAAAGCATTTCTATTTCTCCATTTTTATCAGCATATAAAAGATTACATTGTCTACAAATTTCCCCCTTTAGCTCTTTTAAATAAATATGTCTGTATGCCTACCAAATTTTAATAAATAATATACTATAATTATTTAAATGACTGCATTTGCTTTCCATATGTATGCGTATGTATACGTGTGTTCATGGATTTAAAAATAATATCTTCTTAAGAATAATTACATCTATTTCAAAACTGAGGTTGATTAATAATTTTTATTTCTTAACTTCTTAAGTGTTTCCATGTTGTAGTAGCCTTCTAAAATGCCCCTTTCCCCCATTTTCCCACCTCTAAATCTGTTTAATACAGACCATGTTAGCACTTTCAAAGCTGGTAAAACTGTGCATCACTTTAAAACATTTGAAAATTGAGAAAATTTTACATCACCTCGCCTAGTGCTTATTCTAAATTTGGAATTTAATTTCATAAAATTTTCAAGTCCATTCAGGGTTCTCATTTTTCTTCAGTTTCTTATGAGTCTACTTTTTTTAAAAAGTAGATGTCTCATTCATCTATATTTTTTAAAGTATTGTGAAGTTTTCTTACTATTCTAATATGATCTTGCATATTTTTATATATGATTTTGTTGTGTGGTTTCTTTCCTATTTCATATGACATCATAAGTTCCATGAAAATAAAGATTTTTGTCTTGTTTACTGACACATCCCAATGCTGAGTAGTCCCCGATATGTATAGTACATTTTTAATCTGTTAAATGAATAAATAACTCATGTTATAGTATAAAAGGTAAGAACCTGGGTTCTGCAATGTAAAAGATATGGAATTGAACAATTTTCTTTGTTTTCTAATATGATATGACAAAAATTGCTTAACCTCCTTGACACCATAGATAGCATCTGTTAGAGGATTAAGCATAGTTACTTGATGTAGTGGAGTTTTTCTGAGGAGTAAATTGGACAATATAAAGTAAGGAGCTTGAACACAAACGTCTGTTTAGGAAACCTAAAAAAAGATAATTTCAATTGTTATTGTTTTTATTATTAACCAGTTGCTAAATATATAATGATGAATAAAATATGGCCGTCACTCTAAAGAAGTGATAATTTCTCCTAAGAAATTGAAGAATAAGCATGTTACTAATTGCAATGTGACAGGTGCTATAAATAGTTATAGATAGAATGTTTACATTTATTTTTATTAGTTGTTATAAAGAGAAATATTATGGAAAGCTCTAATTATTTTTTCATTTATAATGCTGATAAACTTTCAGATACAATTCTGCTCTTATGGTGCTCAGTTCAGCATGAAACAAACTGCGTTCTTCTGGGTTTTCAAATGGGTAGGCCATCTCAAGGACAGTTTTAGCCATATGTAATCTTAGAATAAGTGAATGGTGATTATTTCCACTCCAACACTAAAAAATTAGTAAAATACTGTTAAATAAAATTTATTTGATTTGAGCTCCTCTATTAGGCCCCAAAAGAGCAAACGCAAATATAGTCATTCGTGTTAAATGCCAGACAATCAAAGTAAAACTTGTAAGGAAGCAGAAAACTCTCCAAACAGAACATTCTTTTCCTGAAAACAGGAGATCCTCAGCAACCAAATGGAAAGGGCCCCGTCAACATGAATGGCTTGATAAGGAAGTCCCCGCTGCCTAAACCCTTGTAAGAAGAGTAGCCTGAAGTAATCTGTTATTAAACAATCCACTTTTTTAATTGTTCTGTTTCTGTGTTCCTACTGGATGAAAACCCACTGTTCTGCTATATCCAGTGGAGGACTTGTTTATTCCTAGATGCGATGCTGTTCAATTTATAAATTGTCAATAAAAGCCGATTCTGTTTTTAAAACTAAGTTTGTTCTAATTTTGTCTTTTGACAATACTATCAGATATAATATTTCAGATAACCATCATATTTGTAAGATTTTAGTTTTACTTTAGATTTCTCATTCTCTAAACCTTGTTTTCACTCTTCAGATTTGCTATACAGGGAAACTGGGGCTTAGAAGTTTTAACAGTAGGATTAAGTTCAAGCAAAAATTCTGTCTGAACGAATTTTAATATTTAAAAATAGAGTGGATTTTGATCAGAAGAACTATTTGTCATATGGAACAGAGTAGAGACAAATGCAGTCCAAACTTGGCCCTCACAAAGAAAAATGTGTCAGTCAATTGACTGCATGAAAAAAGGGTAACTGGAATTTTGCACTTTTGGAAATTCATTTTTAATATGTTTTTCTCAAAAGATGATAAAAAGTTAAAAGATTTAAATTTATATTTAGGTTTAACCTTAATAGCATATGTGTAACCTAAGTAATGCATTAGGTATTTCTTTTTTAAGCAGAAAAGAACAGTTTGCAACTTAGTTCTAAGAATTTCTTGGTGGTAGTTACTATTTTCCAATTTGTTTAATTGGAGCACTTAAGGCATTTCTGAACCCTTTCATCCCAGAAAGTTTGGATTCATAAAAGATATAGCTAGACTTCCATTATTGCACTTGGGAATAAATTTATAAATGTTTGATAATTATCATATGCATTTGAGAGAACTCATAGGGCATTATTTTACAGCATCAGTCTTGAAATGTTAACAGTAAATTTTCAAACTGGGAGGATGAAGAGAGCATTACTGACAGAAGGTATAGGAAGTGTATATTTAATGAAATAGAATATAGTTTTTTTTAAAAAAAGTTTATTTGTTTGACTGGAACATAGTTGCAGTGGAGTAATTACAGATGAAGCTAAAAAAGCAATTGAGATCAAATTATAAAAACATAGTCTGCCTAAATAAACCATCTTGCACACCTTAATATTATTCTCAGTTATTTTGTAATTGTATAATTATGTATATGTTATGTATATAACAGCTAGGGTTTGTATTATATTTGACTCATGGACAATGAAAAACATTCATAAGTTAGAGATTATCATTTCAGTTCTGTTGATGAAAAATATTACTAGTTTGAAGCTGCTAAAGAAAAAAATTAATGACACTTATTAAGACACAGAAAAGGCCTGATGTAGGTGACGGGGTGGGGGGGGCGGTGGGGGATGGAGACAGCAAATCACCATGGCGTGTGTGTACCTATGCAACAATCCTGCAAGCTCTGCACATGTACCCCAGAGCTTAAAGTATAATAATAATAAAAAAGCCAGCAAGGAATACTTTATTCAGGACCCTCAAGATAGAACCACTGCAATGGGAGTTAGTAGCGGTGGAGGGACATTAAACTGAGTTCCCAACACAACATTGGCAAGTGGGAATTCATGGCAAAGGAGGAGGCCAAGGGTCAGTGGATGGAATATGACTAGGGGGAAACATCAGGACCAAGGAGGATTCTTGCTAACGACAGGCCAGGCTGACCACATGTCACTTTTGAAATGGTTGAAGATGAAAAACCTGATCAGATATTGGCATGATCAGATTATCGAGAGTGGAGAATTCTTGCTAAACTGACTTAGCATGTTTCTTTGCGAAAACTGGATTTTACAAGAACGTACACAGATGGATCTAAGAGAAACTTTAGAAGCCTGACTAAAGTTTGGACAGACGAAGAATTTTCATCAAAGCCATGTAACCTACAACTCTACAACAATTTAACACATATTGTGAATGATTAAAAAATACTTGTTTTCCATGAGTATATTTAGGTTTAAAGCATTGTATGTGTATTTATTTATGAAGACATTTAACAAATGTTTTTATTTCTTGTATGTCTTTGGTACTGTGCTATGTAAAGCTTGCAGATATAAACATGAATTGATTTTATTAACTTCCTAAAGTGGTAAAGTATTTAGAAGGAGAGGAAAGAAAATGCGTATCATTAGTCAGGTTATAAATGTTTTAGTAGAAGTATATGCGAAGAATTATAGAAGTAACAGAGGAGGCATATACTTGGCTGGAAAGAGAAGAATCTATGGGGAAGAGGAACTTACAGCCAAGTCCCTGGTTGAATTAGCAGTTAAAAATGCTTTTAGAGGAAAGGGCAGAGCTTCATTTTACTTAACCTAACTCATTTTTCACAAATATATTATTAATATTATTAATATATTTTTGGATTTATAGAAAAATTACAAAGCTAGAATTCCATACACCCCACATTCAATTTCCTGTATTGTTAGCATCTTACATTTGGATGGTGTATTTGTTATTTGATAACAATAAACATATAACAATAAACAATAAACATGTTTATTATGGTAAAATAACATTGATAAATACTGATACGTTCTTATTATCTAAGGTTCATACTTGATACAGATTTTCTTAGTTTTCCCTAGTGTCTTTGCTCTGTTCCCATCTCTGATACTGCATTGCATTTAGTTGTCATGTTTCTTTCGGCTCCCTTTGGCTGTGACAGTTTCCTGGAATTATCTTGTTTTGCATAACTGTGACATTTTTTGAGGAGCAGTAGTCAAGGATTCTGCAGATATCTCTCAGTGGAAATTTGTCCAGTGTTTTTCTCATGATTAGACCCAGATTATGGGTTTTTGGAGAAAGAAATAAAGCGCCATTCTCATTATATCATGAGAAGGGTCATTACTATCTACATGACTTAACACTGTTGATGATCACCTGGGTGCGACAGTATTTGTCAGGTTTCTCCACTACAAAGTTCCCATTTCCTCCCGCGTTTCAAACTGTCCTTTTTGGAAGGAAGTCACTATTCGCAGTCCACATTTAGAGTGTGGTGCTGTTACCTATCCCCTTGAGGACAGAGCATCTATATATATTATTTGAAAAACTCTGCAGAAGATATTCCTCTTCCCCCACTTACTTATTTACTTAGTTATTTATATCCATAGGACGTCTAGATATTTATTTTGTACTTGGGTTATAATTCAATGCTACTCTAGTTTCTGCTCAGACTGTGCCCGCTTTGGCCATTAAGAACTCTAGAGTTGGCTCTGTGTCACACTGACATGTTCCACCGTTGAAGTGTTTGTTGGTTTGTTTTTAAAAATGTTCTTACTTTCCAGTAATGCCTACAAGATGCTCCACTCATTTTGTGTATTCCTTAGCCCTAGAATGAGCCCTAGTTTCTTTTATTAAAGAATAGTGTTATAAACCAGGAGATGGACACGAGGTGTGCTTGTTCTTTCTGGGTCGATATTGTTTTTATGACCTCTCAGTTGACAGAGCAAGGGCTTATATATATGTATACGTATATACATATACGTATATATGTATCTATACATATATATGTATATACATATACATATGTATATACATGTATATATATGTATACACATATATGTATATGTATGTATATGTGTATACATATACATATATATACACACACACATATATATATATACATGTGTGTGTGTGTGTGTGTGTGTGTGTGTTCTTAAGGCTTTTGTTAAAGTAATATTTACTTTAGCTATAAAACAAATGTTTTCAGATTGGGCTAGGTGTTAAATATCATGGATATACATATATATATATACACACATATGCCCTTGCTCTGTCAACTGAGAGGTCATAAAAATACATACATAAACAATTTGAATGTACATATAAACACATTATAGATATGTTCACATTCAAACTTTCAGCATTGTAAATTTGTTGTAGAGCTAAAGTGAATATTACTTTAACAAAAGCCTTAAGAGCACCTGTTTGTTCAGTTAACATTTCCACAATTAATTTTTCTATACTCCTTGAAATAAAACTGTTCAGAAAGCATAAGGAATTAGAAAAACAAATGAATATGAATATAACTAAAATGGTAGTCCTGTTTTCACTTAAATAATTGAGCTGAGATGTATTTTCTTTAAGAAGTAGGCTTTAGAATTATTGGACACAGAAGATTAAAATTTATTAGATCATAAATTGTAACTATAAACGATATTCATGTTGTTAAGGCAGAATATGAAAATGTGTGCCTCAAATTTCTATCCATGGAATGACACAATTATCTTTTCCTTCATTAGTTCAGGTTGCTATAATTAATTACCATAGACTGGGCGGCTTAAAAGACAAACTTACATTTCTCACAGTTCTGTATTCTGTGAAGTCCAAGATTAAGGCTTTGGCAGGTCCAGGCCTGCTTCCTGGTTTGCAGATGGCCATCTTCTTGTAGCCTCACATGGCAGAGTACAGAGAAGGGAAGCAAACCTTTAAATGTTGGTTTTTTGTTTTTTTTTGAGACAGAGTTTTGTCCTTGTTTCCCAGGCTAGAGTGCAATGGCACATTCTCAGCTCACCGCAACCTCTGCCTCCTGGGTTCAGGCAATTCTCCTGCCTCAGCCTCCCTCCTGAGTAGCTGGGATTACAGGCACGCGCCACCATGCCCAGCTAATTTTTTGTATCTTTAGTAGAGACGGGGTTTCACCATGTTGACCAGGATGGTCTCGATCTCTTGACCTTGTGATCCACCCGCCTCGGCCTCCCAAAGTGCTGGGATTACAGGCGTGAGCCACCACACCTGGCTAAATGCTGTTTCATAAGGGCACGAGTCCTGTTCATTAGGGCTTTACCCCTCATCTCCTAATCACCTCCCAAAGTCTCCACCTCTTAATACGATCACATTGGGGATTAGAACTTCAAAATATGAGTTTTGAGAGGACGCCAACATTCGGAACCTAGACTCGGAAAAGGACTTGCAATGCCTGAGATTCTCTTGTTAGTCTGAGGAAGCTGCTTATGTTTCAAGTTCATGCCAGTAGTGTCAAATGAATTAAGTGTTTCTGTAAGATAATCTTCTGAGATAACCTGCCTATAGGATCCGGAATACCGAGCGTTCACAGTAGAACCCTAGAGTCTTTAACTGAAGATAATTGATTTATGTCAAATGTAAGCTGATTAGACAATCAGTAGGAGATCACACTGCTTTTCGTGGGGTGAAGAGTATAACTTCATGCTGGCCTGCCTTGTTTGGCAGGCTTAACTGATTGTGTTTTGTGTTTAAGCAAATGGCTAAAGAGTATAATATTCTTCAGAAAGCTGGCTGAATTCTCTATTTTTCTTTCCTTTTTTTTTCATTTTGAGACAGGGTCTCACTCTGTCCACCTAAGCTTGAGGGCAGGGGTGCAGTCATGGTTCACCGCAGCCTAGACCTCCCAGGATCAAGCTGTCCTCCCACTTCATACTCCCGGGTAGCTGGGACTATAGGCATGTGCCACCATGCCTGGCTATTTTTTAAATTTATTTTTATTTTTTGTAGAGAGAGGGTTTTACTTACTATGCTGCCCAGGTTGGTCTTGAACTTCTGGGTTTAGGCAATCCTCCTCCCTTGGCCTCCCAAAATGCTGGGATTACAGGCATGAGCCATCATGCCCAGCTTCATATTCCTTATAGCTTATTGTCTCTAAAAAAAAAAAAAAAAACAAAAATAATCATCAAATTTAAAATAGCATTGCTTGTGTTTAGGGGATGTGTATAGTATAGAAATAATTTTAAAAAAAGAAAAGAAAAAGAAAACAAAAGATTAAAGTGATACTTTCTTTCCTGACGTGGACAATTGAGACTTTTACCTCTTAATGTTCTGTATAGGAAAGACCCCATCTTTAAAAAAAGATAAAGATAAAAGCATTTTTGAATCATCCTTCTTTTCCAAAAATATTCTTTTAATCTATTTTAAAAGCATATTCTAATAATTGATCAAATATCTTACAAAATCCAAATTTTCCATTTTTAGAATTGGTGGTTAACAGAGAAAATAATTGAGATTTAACATACTAATCTTTGTAGGTTCTAAGGAATCACTTTAATATACATCGATGCCAAATATATATTTTTAATTTTCCCATGAAAAGTTATTTAAGTGTTAGAAGATCAGATTGGGCTAGGTGTTAAATATCATAGAGATATCAGACTTATTTTAAAAGATAAAGTTTTAATCCTATGAGCCATGCAAGAATCTATAAAAGATTATTACTTACAGTGCATAGAGTGACACTGGGAACCTACTGCTTGTTTAACTAGAGTCTCTGCCTTCCAGATATGGCCTTATCGCCTTAATCAAGTACTCTATACAGGATTCTGAATTCAATGATAAACTCGAAAAGTGCAAATTCCTCCCTACTTTCTTGAGACCTTCTGGTCAAGGTTTTTATAATATATCTGAACCATAAAAATAGATTTTTTTCAATTTTCTGTGGTCTCTGCATTTGCAAATCTTGTTGATATAGTCACCGACTTCATAAAGGGGAACTGTTGAAAATGTCAGTTGGCTTGATACAGTTATTGAACTGCATATCTAAAAGAATGTTCTGTGGTACTTGCTCACAACTCTAAAAATGTTCTGTGGTCACTGATTCACTTTCGTGTGTTTGGTATATCAGAATTTGCCTTAACTAAAGGTTAGGTTTTCAAGTTGTAAAAAACTGTTCATTTGTCAGTATTAACTAAATACTGTAGAGAGGTAAAATGGGACACTAAATGTAAAACAGGCTGTTCTGGGCATATAGTAAGTGCTCAATGAATAGTTGCTGTTATATTATTTTATACAGCCACCCAAATTAATGACACTGAACCATGCTTCATGTAATAGATTAGAGAATTTAGGCCCAGAAAAACTGAGTTACTTTCCCGTGGCTAGTAAATATATGAACTTACTTTTAAGCACAGATAACCCTAATGTCTTATTTCCCTAAAACACACATACTATTCATTTACATGCACATAGGTACAAATGCACAATTCCCAAGTCAAATTAAAGACTAATTTTCTAATTATGAAGATGGAACTGAAATACACTTGTTTTGTTTTTCCCTAAATGGTTGGACTTTCCACAGAGAACACTATTTTTTATGTCATTACCTACCAGCCATAACTCTGGGAAGAGGAGTGACAAAGAAAATTACTGTCCAGGGAGAGAAACAGTTTCCAGCTTCTCACTGCCTCAGTCAGGATGTGAGTCACACCGTTGGCAATAGAGCAAGTGAGATAGAACCATTCTGTAGCCTGTGTGCTCTTTCAGATCTGTGTCTGTCTCATGCAGGCATGGTAGAAGCAGCAGCAGGAATGCCTAAAATAGCAGCCTCTAGAAAGGGCCACCAAGGGTAGCTTTCTTCTTTTGGGCCACTAGATGTTGTAAAGACACCGAAAGACTGAGTTATCTCTGCAAAAATAATGTATTGACACACAATATGTAGTCCAAAGGTGTTCATACTGTTTCACTTCAAACATAGCATTTATTCTTAAATTTAAAATCAGCTGTCATTTACTTGGTTTTAATAAAATCCCTACCGATTCCCAATAATGTACATAGAGCATAGTGGCCAGAGGAAGAAAAGTTTCTTCTAGTGCATCAGATATAAGAAGGACTCAGGATTCAAAACCCAAGAGGTGGTTTTTCTAGAAAATCCTATCTACGGACACATGTACGTACAAACATATAATTTGAAGCAGTTTTGTTAAGACGTGCCAGTGTTGGCTGGGCATGGTGGCTCATGCCTGTTGTCCCTGCACTTTGGGAGGCCGAGGTGGGTGCCTCATTAGGTCAAGAGATTAAGACCATCCTGGCTAACACGGTGAAGCCCCATCTCTACTAAAAATACAAAAAATTAGCTGGGCATGGTGTCGCACACCTGTAATCCCAGCTACTCAGGAGGCTGAGCCAGGAGAATGGCTTGAACCTGGGAGATGGAGGTTCCAGCGAGCCGAGATCAGGCCACTGCACTCCAGCCTGGCTGGTAGGGTAAGACTCCATCTCAAAATATAAAAAACGAAAATAAATAAATAAAGACATGCCAGTGTTGACAAAACTAGCTTGAAAGCTCCCTTTTCACAGTGTTTACATAGCATCACTGAGGGTGATTGTGCCTTCAGATTTGATTGATGATTTTTCATGATCAGGCAGCAGTTGTTCCCTTTCTCTGTAACCATTTCACACACAATCACAGAGTCTGTCTTACTGGGTCGAGGGACCTGTTCTTTGGTAGTTCCGCTAGATCTGCAAGCAGTACATCATCTAATTAAATGTTTTGATGTCAACTAACATGTCAGGCAAGTTCAGTGTAATGATTATAGAACCTTTTTATTAATGTGTGAATTTATTCATTAGATAAAAATGTATCTGTCTCACTTTGCCTTATGGATCTAGTTAATAGAAAAAAGACTGTACATATTTTATAAACTTCACATTTTTTTAGTACCATGAAGTAAGTAGAATTAAGGCTTTCTGATTTTACTTGAGGCAAATTGAAGATTGTAAACTGTATGTTTCACATCCAGGAAACAAGCCAGGTAGTGAAAAAAAAAAGGGATATTTTATTTTGATACCTGAGAACAGCTTATACATTCTTTCCCTTCTCCGTTTGATATTTCTTTGTACTCTGGAAATTTAGAGGGGAAACAATTTGCAAAATTTGGGATAAAATCTAGGCAAGGGAAAACTGTGTTAAAATTCGTAAATATCACAAACAACAATTTCAGACTATTGCAAACAGTCCAAAAATAAAGTGAATATACAATATTATATCAGTTGCCCAATGTCTACCAACAAATAGGGTGATTTAAATTCACTCTACAGGAAAATCCAGGGCTCTAGCTTATGGTGAAACAACCTGCATGTTATTCTCAAACCTGAAGTGTTCACTGTGAAAAGCTACATTATGTGTTCAAAGCTTTATCATCTTGGGTGAGGTTATATGACTTATTGAAGGTCAATTTGCAGTAACAACTCTGATGCCTAAAACCGAAATGACAGCTGTTGACATAGAATGCAGTTAAGGAGCAAGTATTGAGGAAACTTCTTTTAAATAAAATATTAAACTGTCCTTGAGCTAAATAAGTAGGTCTGTGGTAACTGTTAGTCCTGCAAAAGATAAGCTTATGTCAGAATGCATTTTTCAATTGACTTCAATTTTCCAAAAGAGAATTTGCTACATACAGGAGTTTGCCAAAGTGTAAGCAGATCAGATACACTAAAAACCAACAAACAAAACAACCCCAACCTCCCTCACAACAAAATATCCTACTTTCTTTTTTCTTTCTAAAATTGATTTCATGTGAAACCACAGCCCCTTTTTATCACTGATGGAGTTGGGATTTGGAGAGGGGTGCTGTTTGTGTGAAACCCGTCTCTACTAAGAACACAAAAAGTACCTGGGCATAGTGGCACATGCCTGTAGTCCCAACTACCTGGGAAGCCGAGGCAGGAGAATCACTTGAACCCAGGCGGTGGAGGTTGCAGTGAGCCAAGGTTGTGCCACTGCACTCCAGCCTGGGTGAGAGAGCTACTTATCCCTGTTGCTTCCTGTGGCCAACCAACATACCAACATGTTCTCTAAGCAAAGCCAACAGTCATCGGATGCCATACAGGAAGATCAGCAAACCCCTTCTGCTGGCCACAGACCCCTCCTCAGACAGTTTCTTTTTCTCTCTCTGTAAGTTCAGTGTCATTTCATAACTTCTCTATCCTTCAGAATTTCTTCTTAACACATTTTCCTTCCTCACGTTGCAAATTTTTTCAAAGGAAATTTCTTGTGTGATCCTAGTACTTAGCTTTCTGGCACCTTCTTTTCTGACTCCTGCTTACCTCTTGCTGCCTGTTCTTTATTTTATTTATTCATTTTTATTGAAGGTTCAGGGGACACATGTTGAGGTTGTTACATAGATATGCTGGGTAATGCTGAGGTTTGGGCTTCTGTTGAGCCCAGCATCGAAATAGTGAATACAGTCCCCAACAGGAAGTTTTTCAGCCCTTGCCCCTCCTTCCCTCTGCCCTTTTGAAATCTCTACTGTTGCTTCCACTTTTATGTCCATGTGTATCTAATGTGTAGCTCCTACTTATAAGTGAGAATATATGGTATTTGGTTTTTCTGTTTCTGTGTTAACTCTCTTAGGATAATGTCCTTCGGCTGCATCCATGTTGCAGCAAAGACACGATTTTGTTCCATTTTGTGGCTGCATACTCTTCCGTGGTGTCTGCGTACCACATTTTCTTCATCCAGTCCACCAGTTGATGGGCATCTAGGTGGGTTCCAGATTTTTGCTATTGTGAATAGTGCTACAGTAAACATATGAATGCTCATTTGGTAAAATGATTTATTTGGTGGGAGTTATCCAGTAATGGGATTTCTGGGTCAAACGGTAATTCTGTTTTTAGTTATTTCAAATATCTTCGCACTGCTTACCTGAGTGGCTGAACTAGCAGTTTACTTTCCACCAACAGTACATAAGCATTCCCTTTCCTCTGCAACCTCACCCACGTCTGTTATTTCTTTTTTTGTGTCTTAAATAATAGCCATTCTTTCTGGTGGTTAGCAATATTGAGAATTTTCTTAGATGTTTGTTGACTGCTTAAATATCTTCTTTTGAGAAGAGTCTGTTCATGTTCTTTGCTCACTATTTAATGGGGTCGTTTGTTGTTGTGTGAGTTCATATAGATTCTGTTGCCCCATTTTTAATGGTAGATACTTATCCCTGTTGCTTCCACTGCGCAAGTAACATACAATCTGTTCTCTATGCAAAGCCAATACTCACTGGTTGCCATATAGGAAGATCAGCAAAGCTCTTCTGCTGGCCACAGACCCCTCCTGAGATTTTTCTGTGCTTTTGTCCTACAGAAAATCAGCCATGTGTCCCTTGGGGATATTCATCCTGTCACTTCTGATACATAGTTCTTGTCCCTCATTAATATGCATCTCTTAAAGGGAAACGGACTCTGGATTACAGAGTCCTTTACTTCTGCCCCTCAAGGACTCATGAAAATGTTTACATTTCTGAAATTATCTCCACCAGTCACTGGATTGGGAGGCAGGCAAATTTCTGTTCCAGGACATATCATTGCCCAAACACGTGAGCTACCATTTGTAATTTCCTGTAGCCACTCTGCTCCATTTTATTTCTATTTTATTTATTTATTTTGTTTCTTTGAGAGACAGAGTTGCTCTGTCACCCAGGCTGGAGTGCAGTGGCACAATCTCAGCTCACTGCAACCTCCACCTTCCAGATTCAAGTGATTCTTCTGCTTCAGCTTCCCAGATAGTTGGGACTACAGGCATGTGCCACTACGTCCAGTTAATGTTTGTGTTTTTAGCAGAGACGGGGTTTCACTGTAAGTTGGCCAGGCTGGTCTCAAACTGCTGACCGCAGGTGATCTGCTGGCTTCGGCCTCCCAAAGTTCTGGGATTTCAGGCATGAGCCACAGCACCCAGCCTCTACTCCATTTTAGCAAAAGATTCTATAATGGACTTAACACTTTTTTTTGGAAGGAAGTGAGAAGAATAAACAACCACATTATGTCTACATCTCTAAGAAAACTTTCATATCTCCCTCATATCCTCTAGCACCTAATTCAGAGCTTCAGTGCTACATTGGGGTAGATACCAAAAACAGTATCAAAACATGTATGGGGGTGGTAATCAAGAAGTTCACTTGGCCTTTCACTTTTTGTACTTTCAACCTTTCTCATCTCTCTGGTGATAGGTAGAGATAGAGATGAAGATTTAGAGAGAGTTTTATATCCCTGTCTACCATCTGTCTGCCTGTCTGTCCGTCTATCTGTCTATCTATCTATCTATCTATCTATCCATCCATCCATCCATCCATCAGTCATTGCATTTTTGTCCTATGACAGCCTACTTTTAGCATCAGAGGGAACTCCTCTTCTTGCCTTTTCGTGTATGGGAGGGATTATCTCATAGGGTAATGTTCTCCCTACCACATAATTTTCAATAGAAGTGATGTTGTAGTATGCAGAAATGGCTCCCAAAGATATTCATGCTCAAATCCCTGGAACTTGTGAAAAGGTCACTTTATAATGCAAAGGGAACTTTGTAGATATATGTGGTTGAAGTTACAGACTTTGAGGTAAGATTTTCTGGATTTTCATGGTGAGCCCACTTTAAGTGCATGAATCAGCTGAGGTCAGGGAGGGAAAGGGGAGTATGGGGGAAGAGGAGGGGAGAGGGTATGGGAGAGGAGATGGGATAGAGAGGTGGGAAGGGGAGGTAGATATCTGTGGAGAGGAGATAATAATGAAAAAGGGTCACAGAGAAGCAATGTAATGGTCTCAATGATGGCAAAATAAGATGAGATGATGAGGAAGATGAGCAAGCTCTAGAAGCTGGAAGAAGTAATGAAATAAATTATTTACCTAGAGTAGAGCATCTGTTCTTAACTACTATGCCTTACAGCTTATCCATAACAAATTACATCAACGTGGTGTTCCAACTAATAATTATTTTTTTAACTGTGAGTAACAGGACCCAATATGGTCTGTCTCTCCAGGATAAATCCGTATCATACATTCTTGAATTCTCCACATTATAGTCAGAATGCAGCACTTTTTATCTGCAGCAGGCGCTCCAAGCCTTCACGCTGGCTATTCCTTCTGTGTGGAATACCTTCATTTGACTAAATCTTACTCATTCCTTAGGTCTCAAGTTAAAAGTTGTTTCCTTATAGAGGTCATTCTGGAAAACTCACACTAAGTCTTTGCTGCACTTTCTTTCATAGTGTAGAACCACAGTGGATGGTTATTTTCACATTTGTCTGATTATTTAGTAGAGGGATGTCCAATCATTTGGCTTCCCTGGGCCACATTGGAAAAAGAAAAATTGTCTTGGGTCACACATAAAATACACTAACACGAATGATAGCTGATGAGCTAAAAAAAAATCACAAAAAATTATAATGTTTTAAGAAAGTTTGGGAAGATGTGTAGGGCTGCGTTCAGACCCATCCAGGACTACATGCAGTTCATGGGCTGTGGGTTGGACAAGCTTGAGTCAGTACACAATTCCTGCTGTAGGCTGTATTTCAGTGAGCGTAGGGACAATGTCTCTTAGAGCACAGTGCTTCACACAGCGTAGTTTCTCTCTAAATATTAGCACAATGCAAACATTCTACTAATACGGCAATCTCCAGTGCTAATGTCGAGTATTGCAATGAGTTATTTACATAGGCTTTTCAATTATTTATTTTATCATATCAAATTATACTTAAAATTCTAGGACTACATCCATGGTATTTGGTGCAATCAAATCTCAAGTATGAGGATAAAATTGATGCTTAAGGTAATTTGGCAAAGCTAACAAATTCTTTTAATTAAATCTCATTTTGCATTTGTAAATCAATTTTGACATATATTAGATTATAATTTGGTATGAGAAGTATGCTAACTTATAGTTGATGTCAACTGAAGGTATGGATTAAATTTTGAAAATAAAATATTGTTTTGACCATTTCTTATTGAATTTTTACTCTTTGATCTCTTTAGTTCTCACATATATTTGAAGTTTAAAAGAGATCCTCTTTCTTACTTTTTCTCATCCTCCAAATATATATCTCATGCCTTGAAAATTATTAAGAAATTATTATTATTTTTGAGACGGAATTTTGCTCTTGTTACCCAGGCTGGAGTGCAATGGCGCGATCTCGGCTCACTGCAACCTCCGCCTCCTGGGTTCAGGCAATTCTCCTGCCTCAGCCTCCCAAGTAGCTGGGATTACAGGCACGCACCACCGTGCCCAGCTAATTTTTTGTATTTTTAGTAGACACGGGGTTTCACCATGTTGACCAGGATGGTCTCGATCTCCGGACCTCGTGATCCCCCCGCCTCGGCCTCCCAAAGGGCTTGGATTACAGGCTTGAGCCACCGCGCCCGGCCAAGAAATTATTTTATGTGTAAGTTTTGTGAAATTGATTTATCTGTGAATTTGTATGTGATTTATGGTCTTGTTTGGCAATAGGAAATGGAGAAACATAATAGTAAATTATAAGCTTAAAATAAAAAGAATCAAAAAATTAAGGAAAACAGACTTGAGGCACACATAGGTATTTAAAATGAAAAGTAATTAGACTAACTTTGTGATTCAGCACCCCATTGCATTCATTGGTCAGTAAGGAAAAGTACAAAACAGTAGCCGTTACTACCTGTCAGCACCTATTGAGAATGTTTTACATCTGCCATGTTTAATTCTTACAAAAACTCTAGGAAACAGGATTGCTCTTCTTCCTTCAAAAGAAAGAAAAATTAGGTGTAGACGTCATGAAGGTAGTTGGTTGGTTGAACTTCTGAATTTATTCTCTTAACTATAGACTTTTTTCCCCAATGTAAAACAACCTCGATATAATCTGTGTTCAGTGTTTCAAATCCCACTTTACAGGTATCACCGTCAATGTATTTGTTGGTATCGTTTCAGTAAATTATACACTGAAATTTCTTTGCCGTGATTTGAATTTAGTTCACCAAACAACAAATAAATCAAGTTTTACATGTTCTGATCATTTGGGATTACTTATAAATAGCTGAATCTGCCATAATCATTATCCGTTCTGTGTACGATTTTTGTAAATTATTAATATGCTTTCCCTTTCTAATATCATATAACCCTTTCTCTATTGTCTCAGGAATGGCTGTGTTTACAAGTTGCACAGTGTGACAACCCTGTTCTGATTATTCCTAATTACAGAGCTTTTTGTTCTGGCCTGCCGTAGTGACTGCGGGGGGGCTTGAATCTAGTTAACCATCTAACTGACTAGCTATCAGGACTGTGTCCAAGTTGAAAGCATTTATTTATGTAAATAAACATGAGCCCCTATATTTGATATGTAATAGCATTATATATTCCTCTGGCCTATATTTTAGCTAAGCAGGTTAATCATCACTTTTCTAAATAGTTTAATGATGTTCTACATGAAAATATGTAGCAGCGTGGTCATTGTAAATTTCAGTTTCTAAAATCTATCCTAAATCTATGTTTCTGTCACAAAACATTGGACTTCATCATTTACGGTTTCATTTGACTCCACATGTATATAAACTTGGGAAATGGTGCTCACAGTGTAAAAGGTTGTAATAACCTTTACATTACTTTTGTATTAATACTACTATTTTTATAAAGAATTTTGCGTGTATTCCTCAGGTTGTTTTTGCTCTAAAATATATAACAAAATGCACATTTTCTAAAAATATCTCAACAAACTATAACATCGGTCCTCTTATCTGGTGATAAATCATATTTGATCGAATTATCTTGATCTTTCAGAGATTACTATTAAACTTTTAAACATAGAACTTTTTAAACTCTGGTTTTCAGCAATAGCTCTCAGTTATTTCTAGGAAGAAAGTCACAAGGAAACTTGATTTTCTATGTTACAATTAAAAGAAGTTCCACAGAAATGTTTTGGAATTATTTTAATGAATGGTTAAATGGAAATAAAAATCTTGAAACTCAAGAATAACATGTTTCTGAGCAGAGAGTTTATAGAGAATGGGAGACAACACACTTTACACATTTTTACAGTGTCGTCTGTGATATTCTAAAACATCAGAAGTAGATGTTCCCTGTGGAGAAAAGATACAGGTGGCAAAAGAGGGGCTGCTTCACTGAGTTTCGTGTAGTTTCTCTAAAGAGTACAAAGAAAAAAGCCCGAGAGGGTTCCTATAAAGCCTATCTTTTCAAAATAGCTTTGGTTTTATTCAGGTAAGTTTTCCTTCATGTGGAAAGTCATACTTGCTTTTACAATTAGGTAAATGCATCTGACCTACAAAGTGCTGAAAGAAAAGTTAACAGAAGTTGTCTTCCATAGAAAGAAGGAAAACAAGTAAGCAAGCAAGAAAAATTATTTGAAGACTTCTATAAATTCAAATACTTGGCTTCACCTCAAAATTGCCCACACATAAAGGTTAGGTCTTTTGCTTTCCTTTTTCAATCCATATATTTTGCTAAACTAAACCTTATCCAGAAACAAACCTTATCTGAAACCTTGTCTTCATTAAGAAAGATAAAGAAATATCTTTTCTTTTGTTTCGTTTTGTTTTTTTGAGACAGAGTCTCACACTATCGCCAGGTGCCAGGCTGGAGTGCAATGGCGCGATCTCAGCTCACCGCAACCTCCGCCTCCCGGGTTCAAGCCATTCTCCTGCCTCAGCCTCCCGAGTAGCTGGGATTACAGGCACGCGCCACCATGCCCAGCTGATTTTTGTATTTTTAGTAGAGACAGGGTTTCACCATGTTGACCAGGATGGTCTCAATCTCTTGACCTTGTGATCCATTTGCCTCGGCCTCCCAAAGTGCTGGGGTTACTGGCTTGAGCCACCGTGCCAGGCCCTGAAATATCTTTCTTAATGAAAGAAAATTGTATTTTTACAGTTTCTCAGGATAGTACCTAGGTAGCATCTTGACTTTTCTCTTTTTTAACACAGACCCTGTCTGTCAGAAAGTGAAAATTTAAATCTTTCTAAAAACTACCTAAATCTACCTAAAATTTTAAAGTTCAATTTTTTTTTTCCGAGGCAGAGTCTGGCTCTGTCACCCAGGTTGTAGGGCAGTGGCACCATCTCTGCTCACTGCAACCTCCACCTCCTGGGTTCAAGCAATTCTCCTGCCTCAGCCTCCCTAGTAGTTGGGATTACAGGTACACGCCACTGTGCCCATATAATTTTTCTAGTTCAGTAGAGACGGGGTTTTACCATGTTGCCCAGGCTGATCTTGGACTCCTGACCTCATGGGATCCACCCACCTTGGCCTCCCAAAGTGGTGGGATATCAGGCATGAGCCACAATGCCTGGCCTTTATTTATTTTTTATATGATCACTGGCCCCATCCTAGTCCAAGCTATCATCCCTCTCTCCCAGGCCACTGCAATAGCCTCCTATCAGGGCTTCCTCTTTCCAGTCTTGAGAGTCTATTATCGATAGAGCAGTCAGTGCAATCTGTTTAAAATATAAGTCAAAACATGTCATTTGTTGTCACAATGTCTTTTCATGTGAATGACAGTAAAAGCTAAACTTCTTAAAATGATCTATAAACCTTTGCACTTGCTGTCCCTGCTTGAACAATCTTCTCCCAGCTATCAGCAGGGTGTGATTCATCACTCTTTTTTAGACCTGTGCTTAAGTGTCTCCTAATTAGAGTGGTCTTCCCTGATGATCCTCTATGAAATCACCACAGCACACACTCGTCCCTATTTTCCTTAGACTGCGTATTCCCCTCACAGCTTTTGAAAATAAAAGCAAGTATTTCTATGATATTATGTTCCATACACCATTCTAAGTATTTATCCATATTAACTCATTCGATTCTCATAAGAGCATCAAGAGATAGTTTTATTATACCTGTTTTACCTATGAGATACTTTAGGCAAGCTGATGTTAAGAATTAGCCCTGGAATACAGGGTTATGGCGTGGTAGAGCTGAGATTCAAGCCCTTGCAATTTGTCTCAAGCATCTATGCTTTTGTCCACTGTGCAATGTAGCTTCTCAGATTACAGATAATCTTGCTCATTTGTTTATTGTTTGTCTCCTTCTGCAAGAATGGAAACTTTGTGAATGCAATGTTGTTTTTTTTTTTTGAGACGGAGTTTCGCTCTTGTTACCCAGGCTGGAGTGCAATGGTGTGATCTTGGCTCACTGCAACCTCCGCCTCCTGGGTTCAGGCAATTCTCCTGCCTCAGCCTCCTGAGTAGCTGGGATTACAGGCACGCACCACTGTACCCAGCTAATTTTTTGTATTTTTAGTAGAGACGGGGTTTCACCATGTTGACCAGGATGGTCTCGATCTGTTGACCTCGTGATCCACCCACCTCGGCCTCCCAAAGTGCTGGGATTACAGGCTTGAGCCACCGCGCCCAGCCCGAATGCAATGTTTTATTCTGTTACTCACTACCATATCACAGTTCTCAGAACACTCCTTGCTCACAAAACACTCACTAAATATTTGTTGATGATGCCATGTCATCATTCACATTGTTCCTCTGTCTAAAACACATGGCTTTGCCTACACACCTCATTAATTCCCGCTTAGATTTGAGTTGCATTCTTCACTTCACTCACAGTTATTTGAAACTGAAGACATTCCTGATACTCTATGTTGGTTAGCACAAATCTTTGCACATAATATAACTTAATACTGTGTGAGAGATAACTAATGAATTTCTTTGAAAGAACATATTGCTCAGGATGAGGGTACCTCAATAGGTAGTTGTTAGCAGAGGAAATGTGTTTACAAGGATATGCCTTAACAATACTCAGAACTGGCTCTACTCTCTCTACCTCCCAAGCTAAGGATGACATTAAACATTAAAAAAAAAATTCGCTCTGGTCATATGATTTTATTATATTTTACTCAAGTAGAATATAAAAATAATTCTCTGGTCACATCCAATAGAATAGGTCCTTTGCCTTATTTCAATTTCAGTATATAAAAATATATCTATATGAAATTACCGAAAGAAATCTGAGGGGATTCATTATTTTTAAGTATATTTCATTTAATGGAAATTGTATATATATTTGTTAGATCTGTTTAATCAATATTTATATGCATAGTATGTTTTGAATAAAATAATAAACAATTTTGGAATATGCAATATAGTAACTGTAATTGTAAAGCATAAGAACCTAAGAACCAAACCATATTAAAAATCCATTCAGTGAGACTTTGTTATATTTCCTTCATTTCTTAATGATTTTTAGGTGTACACTTTAGTTAATAGATAGGTATGCTGGGTAATGACTTCTCATGCAACTATGTTTTTGTTGACAACATGAAAGTGTATTTATATCACTCATGGAACAATTCTATATTGAAACCGTACTGACTTTCCTAAGTTATGTGAATAGAAGGAACTTTTGTGACAAGTGACCTTTACAATTGCTCACCTTTTCAATTACTTTTACAAATGATTGGCAAATCTTAGTAAAATAGAAGCCATACAGCCTGCAAATCCTAAAATGTTGACTATTTTTCCTTTTTTAGAAAAAAAAATTCCAACCTGGAATAACTGAAAGAGCAACAGATTTGGGTAAATGCAGAGGGAGTGTGAGGTTGCTCAAGAAAACTATGCGGAGTTAATGTGGAAGTCGTTATAGGAGTGCTGATACTCCTTTGAGCTCCTGATTTCTCAATTCTCTTTGATAAATACCCAGAAGTGGGACTCCTGGATCATATGATCGTTTTCTTTTCTTTTTTTCTGGAAACCTCTTTCTGTTTTTCATTGTTGCTGCACCACTTTGAATTCCCACCGACAGTTTGCAAGAGTTCCAATTTCTCTAAATCCTCATTAGCACCATGTGTTTTTTCTTTTTGATAATAACCATCCTTATAGGTGATTTTTGTTTGCATTTTCCTTATAGTTAGTGATGCTGAGCATCAAAGAGATATCAGCACTCCTATTTTAATTGCAGAACTATTCACAATAAACAGGATGTAAAATGAGCTTCAGTGTCCGTCAGCTTTATTTATACATGAATGGGTAAATAAAGGTCGGCATGTATACGCAAAATAATACTATTCGGCATCACAAAGGAAGAAAATTCTGCAATACTGAACAACGTGGGTGAACCTGGAGGACAGCATGCTAAGTAATAGTAAACCAGTTACAGAAAGACAAGTTCTGCATGAGTCCACTTATATAAGCATCGAAAATACTCAAATTCATAGAATTAAAGAGTGGAGTGAAGATTGCCAGGGGATGGGGGGAGAGGGAATTAGGGAGTTGCTAATTGACAAGCATAAAGGTTTAGTTAAGCAAGATGAATAAGCTGTGGAGATTTGCTGTGCAATATGATACCTATAGTAATAATGTGTTGTATACTTAAAATTTTGTTAACAAGGTAGAATTCATGTTATGTGCTCTTGCTTCAGTAAAAAAATTTTTTGAATGAAAGGTCACTGTGCTATATAACATAACATATTAAAATTCTTTTGCATACATATGTCACCTGTTATAAAGCAGATATAATCAATTATCAATTAAAATAATTGAAAAATGGCTTCTCTTTTTTCTACACCATAGTCTCATGTTCCAATTTGGCAAAGTACTCATTTAGAACAATTGACCCAGGAATGACAAGTAGGTATACCAGTAAATGTACTTATTCATTTAATTCCAAAAATCATCAAAACTATGAGGCATTCAATACTCTGCATAAGTGAGATGACATAATTAGGAATCTCTATTCACACTATGAGTGATGAAGGCACATTTTTCCATATAGAAGATAGGTTTAAAAATAAAAATAAAATCACAGAGTTTGCATTTGTATTTAATATTTTTTGAATCAGACAGTCCTAATGATGTAAGTAGAAATATTTTACCAATGTCACTACATATTTATTTTCAAATTTGTATTTCATTCATTAAGTAAACATATGTATATATCACATTACATTAAATAAAATTACAAAGATTTTTTTATATTTGATTCATATTCATATAGAACTTGGTTAAGGTAGTCTTTTGACCCATGTAATTCAAATTCAGACACATGTATGAAACTTTGAAACATTTTTAAACCATGGAGAATATTGCTGCTCATCAGAAGTAGAATGTACATATTTAGCCCTTAAAAAAGTTATTAAGAAAAGGTTTTGTTTTGAAAATAACTTATTAATTTTTAAACTTTTTTAAAAATGAGGGCACAGAGTCACCATTTAAAACGCATTATAGTTTACTCAGTTTCTCCTATTCTTTCTAATGAGCTAAAATTATTTTTACTTTCACATCTGGTGATAATCTAAGTGGAATTGAAAACGTGGTAAAATAAAGCAATATACTTATTAAGTTAGTGTAAAGCATTACTTAGTAGATTTTATGTTCCTCTGTGTCCTGATGAAATGGATGCCAAATGCTATTCTTAGCTTTAACTATTGGTTTTGATGGTTGCTTCTCATTAGAAACACAGCAGCCACTTCTGAATGGCTTGCTTACATATATTTCAGGTGTTTAGAAAAGTTTGTTGGCCAGCTTCTCCACCATCTAAACATTATTTATCTGAATGTTTAAGCTGTGCCCGAAGACCTTCAATGAGACGAGGTTGCATCCCTCTCAAATTCTAAGCAGGTATTTATGTGTGTTCTTTACTATTTATTCACTATTGTTTATCAAAATTTTGTGTTATTGAGACTACAATGTCAACCATATTTCTTCTTTTTAAACAAGATTCAAATTCACTACATCCTTTATCCTGTAATTTTATATGTAAAACAACTTACTTTTGTTGTTCAAGCTATAGCAATTATTCGTGCACCTTCTTTTGTATAACTAAGCTGTTCTACCTGCCATCTGTTTGTATGCATAATTACATCTGGAAGATAATTAAAGCATTTGGCCTTGTATACAGTTTGACTTATTGTTGCTATTTTTGTTGTGTGTATGAAAATCACTACAGTACTACAGACTTGCACTGAATGATTTTTAAATATTTTATTTACCTATACTGAAATTTGATGAAGTCCTCTATTAAACTAAAAAGAAAATGCAAAAAAATTGTAGGGATTGAGGATTTTTACTTCAATTAAACTATCAAGAAAGGACTAAAAATTAAAAAACAGGCAAGGGTTGCATAAAGTGCATGCAGATACAAAATAAAGGAAACATAATTTCTGAACTACAGACGCTCCATAAATAAATCTGACAAATACTATATTTGAACACTTCTAGAAATAAAAAATCAATACTATCCTTGCATCATTCAGCAGCTCTCATTATTCAAAAGCTTTAAACTCATTGGTAAAATAATTAGAGCTGCTGAAGTTCACTTTCCTTTTTCTACTGCAGTTCTATAATAATCATTATGAAGACATCTTTGGATTCATATGTATCGTCTACTCAACCTATAAATGTTTCACACTGAGTTCATCTCTTCAGTAAATTCTTAGCATTTTAATGTTAAGTGACTCCATGAATTCTTTTTATTGCATTTTAGGTTTTGGGGTACATGTGAAGAACATGCAAGATTGTTGCATAGGTACACACGTGGCAGTGTGATTTGCTGCCTTCCTCCCCTTCACCTATATCTGGCATTTCTCCCCCTGCTATCTCTCCCCAACTCCCCACCCCCTGCTGCCCCTCCCCTATTTCCCCCACAGACCCCAGTGTGAGATGCTCCCCTCCCTGTGTCCGTGTGTTCTCATTGTTCAACACCCGCCTATGAGTAAGAACATGCGGTGTTTGATTTTCTGTTCTTGTGTCAGTTTGCTAAATCAAAAAGCTAGAAAGACATTTTTTGCTCTTCTCATGTGTACTATCTGTGTATTGGTGAGGAATACACTGATTTTGGTTCCTTGAGAGGTCTTTTCCCACTCACGCATTTCACGGTAACTTGCCTTTCTATACTGTATACACTATTTATAGAATGACTTGTCTTTTTTGAAAAATCTCTTAAATTTCCTATTACAACAATCTTATTCTATGTGCCTTTTGCTTACTATCTCACTGAAATATACGACTACAGAGTTTTGACTTTGGTTTCTTCATCTGCAAACCAATTCCATGTATATCTGAGAAACACATTCATTTATTCTGCACTTACTGAGGATGACACCAGGCTGTCAAGATGCAGCAACAAATACAACAAAAGTGCTCCCTGAGTAGAGTTTATATTATTTGCAGGATGCATAGGAAAGCAAACAGTTAATACCAATTAAAATAGGCTACACTGTAGAGGCCTGTCAAGAGTCAGCTTAGATAGCTTTCATTTTGTTTTACTATCCAACCTTCAAACCAAATTGCAAAGGCCTTATGATATAAGAAGTCAATTAAAATTATACAAACAGCTCCCAATATTTCTCTAGTTACTTTAGTTAATTCCACTCACTCAAGGTTGAACGAGCCAGAAAACACACAGCCTTGTTCCTTTTATACCACTAGACTGCAGGAAGTGACAAATAATTCAATATCTTTACCATGTAAATCAGTACCTTATGGTATTACAAGCACATATATCCATGGACCAATTTTTGCATGAGCCTTAGACATTCAGCAGGCCTGAAACTGGGTAACAAGCAGAGGCTGCAGCAGTTCAAGGGCTCAGAAGACAGGAAAATGTGGGAAAGTTTGGAACTTCCTAGAGACCTGTTGAATGGTTTTGCCCAAGATGCTAATAGCAATATGGACAATAAAGTCCAGGCTGAGGTGGTCTCAGACAGAAATTGGGAACTAGTTGGGAACTGGCAAAAAGGTGACATTTGTAATGTTTTAACAAAGAGACTGGTGGCATTTTGTCCCTGCCCTCTCTAGGAGGAGGGACTTTGAACTTGTGGGAGATGATTTAGATTATCTGGAGAAGAAATTTCTAAGCAGTCAATCATTCAAGAGCTGGTTTAGATGCTGTTAAAGGCATTCAGGATTTTCTTTTTCTTTCTTTCTTTTTTTTTTTGAAATGGAGTCTCACTCTATTGCCCAGTATGGAGTGCAGTAGCACACTCTTGGCTCCCTGCAACCTCCACCTTCTGGGTTCAAGAGATTCTCCTGCCTTAGCCTCCAGAGTAGCTGGGATTACAGGCACCTGCCACCATGCCTGGCTATTTTTTTTGTATTTTTAGTAGAGATGGGTTTTTACCATGTTGACCAGCCTGGTATTGAATTCCTGACGTGAAGTGATCTTCCCATCTCAGCCTCCTAAAGTGCAGGGATTACAGGTGTGAGCCACCACGCCTGGCTGGTGTTAGGCTTTATAAGGAAAGCAGATCATAAAAGTTTGGTAAATTTGCAGCTTGACAATGCAATAGAAAAGAAAATCACATTTTCTGAAGAGAAATTCAAGCCAGCTATAGAACTTTGCAAAAGTAATGAGGAGCTGAATATTCATCCCCAAGACAATGGGGAAAATGTCCCCAGCAGATGTCATAGGTCTTCATAACAGCACCTTTTCATCACAATGAAGGCCTAGGAAGGCAAAATGGTTTTGTGGGCTGGGCCTAGGGTCCCAGTGTTGTGTGTAGCCTAGGGACTTGGTGCCCTGCATCCCAGCCACTCCAGCCATGGCTGATAGGGGCTAACATAGAGCTCGGGCTGTGGATGCAGAGGGTGGAAGCCCAAGCCTTGGCAGCTTCCATGTGGTGTTGAGTCTGCAGGTGCACAGGTGTCAATAATTGTGACTCTCTGCCTAGATTTCAGAATATGTATGGAAACACCTGGATGCCCAGAGATTTGCTGCAGGGGCAGGGCTTTTATGGAGAACCTCTGCCAGGGAATTGTAGAAGGGAAATATGGGATTGATGCCCCCACAAAGAGTCCCTACTGGGGTGCTGCCTAGTGGGTACGTAAGAATAGGGTCACCATCCTCCAGACCCCAGAATGGTTGATCTGCCAACAAGCTGCAGGCACTCAACACCCACCCAAGAAAGCAGCCAGGAGGGCACCTGTACCCTGAAAATCCGTAGGGGCAGAACTGCCCAAGACCATGGGAACTCACTTCTTGCATCAGCATAACCTGGTTGTGAGACATGGAGTCAAAGGGGATCATTTTGGAGCTTTTTTTTTTTTTTTTGAGATAGTGTCTTGCTCTGTCTCCAGGTGCCAGGCTGGAGTGCAATGGCGCGATCTCGACTCACTGCAACCTCCACTCCCGGGTTCAGGCAATTCTCCTGCCTCAGCCTCCCGAGTAGCTGGGATTACAGGCACGCGCCACTGTGCCCAGCTAATTTTTTGTATTTTTAGTAGAGAAGGGGTTTCACCATGTTGGCCAGGATGGTCTCAATCTCTTGACCTCGTGATCTGCCTGCCTTGGTCCCCCAAAGTGCTGGGATTACAGGCTTGATCCACCGTGCCCGGCCCATTTTGGAGCTTTAAGATAACTGCCCAGGTGGATTTTCGACTTGCATGGGGCCTTTAGCCCTTTCATTTTGGCCAATTTCTCCCATTTGGATTGGCTACACTTACCCAATGCCTGTACCCACGCTGTATCTAGAAAGTAACTAACTTGCTTTTACTTTTACAGGATCGTGGTGGAAGGGACTTGCCTTGACTCAGATGAGACTTTGGAGTCTGGATTTTTGAGTTAATGCTGAAATGAGTTAAGACTTTGGGGGACTGTCGGGAAGGCATGATTCGTTTTGAAATGTGAGGACATGAGACTTTGGAGGGACCAGGGGCAGAATAATATGGTTTGGCTGTGACCACACCCAAATCATCTTGCATTGCAGCTGCCACAATTCCCCTGTGGAAGGACCCAGTAGGAGAGAATTGATTCATGGGGGCAGGTCTTTCCCGTGCTATTCTAGTGATAGTGAGTATGTCTCATGAGAGCTGATGGTTTTAAGAAGGGAAGTTTCCCTGCAGAAGTTCTCTTGTCTGTCACCATGTGAGACCCGCCTTTCACCTTCTGCCAAGATTGCGAGGGCTCCCCAGTCACATGGAGCTGTGAGTCCATTAAAAGTCCAATAAACCTGTTTCTTTGGTAAATTGCTCAGTCTCGGGTATGTCTTTATTAGCAGCATGAAAATGGACGAATACAGCTTCTTTATCATTGCTGATGACATGCAAAATAGCATGTTAGTGTTTCACCTTTACCTGTGGTAAAGATGAGGCTCATGAAGGCACCGTAGTACCTAGTTCTGATGTACATGTAGGTAGCTGCTCCGTATGTTTTCCATTTTATCTTCTTTTGCCCACAATCACCTTTGTTGCATTCTGTTCTGAGAACTGAAAAGCCAAGATCTTAAAGTGTTGGCTTTGAGAATGAGATGTGGTGCTGGCACAAGGCTAAATAAAGATAAATGAACCTTTAAAGCCTTCGTGATTACTGATAGAAATATTAGAAATAGCTGCCACCCAGATGAAGAAGTGAAAATGGGAATGTATGTCAACCGTAATGAGAGGCTTCAAAAACCATCACTGTTCTCGCATTCTAGTGGCTCCCACTATAGGTCACATATAGAGGATGGAACCCTAAAGCCCAATCTTGATTGTAGATAGAAAACTTTCCATTCAAGTAGGATTCACCCTCGTCTCTGGATGCATTTTGGAAATCCTTTTTCATAGCCTTGCCTAACTAACTGTGTGGGCACGTGTGTCTATTTGTAGTGCTGGTTCCACATTCCTTCTAGCCTTAATGGCTAATATGTGTGTGTTTGTGAGTGTGTGTGTGTGTGTGTTTGTGTGTGTGTGTGGAGAAGGCGGTTAATATGGATACCCAGGAAAGATAAGGTATTGGTATATGAGGAGGGGAATATAGTCTCCACGTGGGAGGGAGAAATCGAGTATCCTTCTGCCTGATCTGTGTAGTTAAATACATACTGTATACATACCTTGTTGTTTATGGTAGAGGCTTTTGTGGAAAACAACAGTTTGTTGGAGGTGATTGTACGGTTTAATACAAAGTAAGAGACAGAGAGACAAGGTAAGGTTAATATGAGAGGTTTCCCCTGGATGAACTTGCCATGAGGATTTCACATATCCTTCCACATATTTCCCAGGATTAGCCATTCGAGGCTAAAATAGTTTGATGCTGTCTACAATTTGTTGCCGTCCTGAGATGCATGATATAACCCTCACTGAATGAAGACGTCGCCAAACAATGTGGAGAATGCATAGTAAGAAAAATCTGACATTCTTAATACCCATAATAATCCTCTGAAGATTTGTGTTACTGGTATATTATTCAAGGTGGAAGTGGTTTCTTCTTATTATTATTGTACTTTAAGTTCTAGGGTACATGTGCAGAACATTCAGGTTTGTTACGTAGGTGTACATGTGCCATGGTGGTTGGCTGCATATATCAGCCCATCATCTACATTAGGTATGTTTCCTAATGCTATCCCTCCCCTAGCCCCCCACCCCCTACAGTCCCTGGTGTGTGATGTTCCCCTCACTCTGTCCATGTGTTCTCATTGTTTAACTCCCACTTAACATGTGGTGTTTGCTTTTCTGTTCCTGTGTTAGTTTGCTGAGAATGATGGTTTCTAGCTTTATTCATGTCCCTGCAAAGGACATGAACTCATCCTTTTTTATGGCTGCATAGTATTCCATGGTGTATATATGCCACATTTTCTTTATCCAGTCTATCACTGATGAGCATTCAGGTTGGTTCCTAATCTTTGCTATTGTGTACAGTACTGAAATAAACATAGGTGTGTGTGTCTTTATAATAGAATGATTTATAATTCTTGGCAGAGGTTTTATAGTGATTTGTATCACTATAATACTGTAAAGTTAGAAAAACTCTTTAACGATAGCTTCTTCCAAAACCTGAATAAAACAAACATTTAATCAAAGTGATTAAGCAAAAATAAACCAGATTATACAAAATTACGAAAAGGGGAAAAAAAAGAATAAAGAGAAAAATGGCATCCGTACATACAGAGGGGGCTAGGTTTCCAAAACATAACAACATAACTTACTACTTCACAGAAAACTAAAAGACATTAGCAAATTTGTATAATAAATAAAATAATAAAATAAATTAGAAAAAGAAAACTCAGAAATGATGTTATAGCTCAGAAAAGAGCTATAACATCTTATAAAAATATAAGAAATAAATTAGTTTAGAAATAAGAATCAAATTAGAGAAATTATAAGAGCAAATAAACACAACCGATAGCATCTCAAACTAAATAGACTTCCTAATAGAACATCTTTGTATAAAATATAGCCACAAAATTATAAATATAATCCCTTTAAATAGATGAAATTAAAATAAAAATTTTGCTTTGAAATTAAATCATTAAAAAATCTTAAAATGATTTGAGTTTTAAAACATTGATAAAATCTAGCTACAGAAAATAGGAGTAACTAAGCAGGGAACCAAGTCAAGAAACAGAACTAACTAACAATTAGTAAAAAATATTATTCGGAAACTTAAAAAAATAGTAAACACTGAAACTGCATATCAAGGAACGCATTGTGTAAGAGATTACTGAACCAGAATTACCATTATTAATGTATTCTTATAAAATTACTGACTTTAAATAAAAAAGCATTATTTGAGCATCTAGGCAAAAAAAGAAAAAAGAATAGATGTAAAATAATATTATAGGTTTTAAAAACAACTCTTTTATTAGCAAAATGTGAACTAGCATTTAATATACTCCAGAAAAGTATACATGGACCAAAGACTTTCAAATTCAAAATCACAAAATAACTTTCAGTTTGTAAAACTCAGAAACAAACTATTATCAATATGCAGAAATGTAGTAACTCAATTGGATAATAATATTTACATAATTAAAATGACTAAAAGGACATTGACACAAGGATGACAGTAAACATGACACATATGATTATTTGTAGAGTAAATATAAATGACAATGGAGACGAAGTACAGCTATAAACAATGTGGAGAGAATGGGAGGAGCATATGTAAAAATGAGTTTTGGTAATTAAATTTATATTGGTAATGCTATATCTTGAGACTGCTGTTTGTGTAATGTGCTAAAATGCAAATTAATTATTATGAGATATTCTAATTCTGTCATCCTCTGGGTCTTGGAGAATTAAGATTCTCTCAGTGTGGAAGAAATGAGATACAGATGCAGCAGAGAAGAGATTAAACAACAAAACCCTTAGACCTGATTTGAATGTAAAATACCAGTTTTGAATACCTGAAGTTTTTGTCTTAAAAATTGTCAATGCGTATTTCCTATCTATCTCTTTTGAAAGAAGCAGCCTGACTAATTCAGGAGTGATGAGCATTCCTGTTACTCAAATTACTGTCTTGTCTTATAATTCGCTTCCAACGGCACCCAGGGTTTCTTGAATGAACGGCCGATTCCAGGTTTAGAGCAGCATAAGAGAAACCTAGAACATCTTTGTACAAAATACAGCAAGAAAATTATAAAATAAAAATATTTTATAATAAAAGCACCCAAAAACCTACTTGAAGAAGCTATTATGGGCTGAAATGAGATAATTTGAGCCACAGTGAGAATGATATAAGCAATGAATAAAACCCAAGAAATACATTTATGAGTTTAGAATAATGTTAAAACTTATTGTTGATTTTTGGAAAGTTCTTGTAATGAACAATAAACCTATTAATTACAATAAAAACTGGTGAGTAAAATCACTCATTTTTTTGTCTTTTCAATATAAACTCTAATACAAAAAACTAAGCAGTAGAATGAAGGGTTAGCAGGGCCTGGGGGTTTAGAGAGAGAGCATTAGGAGAAATACCTAATGTAGATGAAGGGGGCATGGGTGCCGCAAACCATGTGGCACCTGCATACCTATGTAACAAACCTGCACGTTCTGCACATACACTGAACTTAAAGCATAATTTTAAAAAATAGGCAATCAAAAAAAAGGAGAAACATTTGATGAATATATGTAACTTAAACTATTAGATATAAGAGAAACAATTCCATTTGCAAAGTATATAAAAAAAGTAGAAAGGACTTTTGGTTAAAAAGAAAAGTTATAAAAAGGCATGAAAATATGGTTTTTGTCACAGGGAAAGTGATTTTTCCCTATTTTAGCTTTTATTTTTTTTATTTTATTTTTTTTTGGAGAGAAGGAGAGGAAGAAAGAGGAAGAAAAAGAGGGAGAGAGAACAGGAATATTGCTTAATTCTAAGAATGGTTATTAATAATGGCTGATCAATATTTTGTGTATTTAAAGTGGAGAATGTATATTTTGTGTATTTAAAGTGGAGAGTGCTATACATATTTGTTAAGTTTACTTGTTCTGGATC
>CM052667.1:7118214-7136302 GCA_028533165.1 Leontopithecus rosalia | reverse complement strand
GACCCGTGGGGCCCCTCCACTGGGAATCCTCTGGTCCGTGAGTGACGAAAATTCGCCTGAACGTGTGGCGTCCTCTCGTTCTCTGGGTTTTCACCGGGAGCTACATTCCCGAGCTGTCAGCGATCAGCCATCTTGGATTCAAGATGGCTTTTAAAAGTTGGTTTATATTAAAGAAATTTAAAAATTGACAAAACTAAATGAATATAAAAAGTTGGAGAAAATGAGAAAAACTGTAAGAGGTTATAAAAAGTTTATAAAAATCTTGTTAAAACTGAGATTAAGAGATTTGATTATAAGGTTTTATTAAAATTAGCTTGAACATTAATTATACACTAACACAAGTTAGAATTTGGATTTCTTTTTTGAACAATATTTTTGTGTGGTATTAATAAGAGATAGTAAAACATTTTTGTTCAACTTTTGAGTACACTTGAAAGAAAAAAACGAGCAGAGAGAGAGAGAGACATCTTTGTTTTCCTTTTGTTGTCTTTGTTAGGTTTTATAATTGGGAAACTGAGTATCTTCTCTGTCAAAGAGTAAAACACTTTGCTTTTTAAAACATTTACATTATTACTTGGTTAAATGAATGACTATTCTTTTATAATGATCTGTGATCCTATTTTGAGCAAGTGTTTTAGACATTTGATATTTGACAAACTTTCCTAAATCAACATTTCAAATTCAAAATTCAGGTTTTTTAACCTCAGACTGTCTGTGTATATTAGACCCCTTAGAGGTTCAGCCAAGCTATATTAGGTTTATTTTGTATGTTAAAATCATACAGGAAGCATTGTCAAATATGAATTAGTGTTTAACTTTCTTTGCATTACATTTGTGTAAATGTATTATTAATATATATTCTAAAATTATGAGGATCATAAAATTCTGATGTATTTTAGTATATGTTATCAATAGTAATTATGATTATGTTAAATTATTGCATGCCATAGAAATAACAAATGTCCTTGTCAAATGTCATTAGCCATAGTTATTCTAACACTTTGTCTTCCACAGACAATTATTGTTTCACTGCGATTCTTCTCAAAAAGTGGTTTCTAATCAGCTACACGATAAAATTTGCTTCTTTAAGGAAATTTGTGTAAAGACCCTGACAAATACTCTTATACCGGTTTCTGATAGCTTTAGAGATTATACCATCAGAATAAATAAAAACTTCTATCATTCATGAGAATTGCTAGCCCAACGTCAAGCAAAATAAGAATTAATTATGTGGGACTAAAGTAATAAAGGACTAAAATGATGTTTTTTTAATTTATTTTGTTTGAAACACTTTTTTTTAAGTTTTGTCTTTCAGAGTCAAAAGAGCTTTGTTTTTCTTTTGAGCTTATAAATAGCTCAAATTTGTTTACAACAAGTTTGGTAAAGTATATTTTGTGAGCAAAACCTGAAACTTTTATAATTTCTCTAGAATCTAAAAACTATATTTTTAATTTATAGTGATATGATTTGCATAAATTCGATAAAAATCTGTTGTCTTTTAAAAAATTCTAGCTAAGTATGAAAAATAAATAAAAAATTTAGAATAGGATCATTTTGCAATCACCTCCAGTGAATTAATGGATCTGGGCACTACACAGCGACAACTTATAACTCACAAAAAATGGGAAAACCAAAAGTTACAAATGTCTCGATCAAAGAAAATGCCATTTATACTCCTGCCAAGGGGATAAAACCCGAGTTTGATTTGATTGAGCCTCTGGTCATATGATCTAGCCTCTGAATCCAGTTGAGAAATCGTAGGAAATTCAGTAGAACACGGGAACATACCAGGGTAATCCAAGATTGTGCAATTGACTGAGTGGCAGTACAAAGGCCGAACCTCTAAGGTTCTTCAACGGCAAAGTTGTAAGAAAAAGAAATAGTTAGATTGAAAATCTATGGGTGAAAGCAGTTTAACATGTCTGTCAACTTTTGTAAATGAGCAGACGAAGTTGTGTTGTCTATGTGCACACACTGAGGTGATACTACTAAGAAAAGCAACGGAATGGTGTTTACTTTTGGAGAAAGACAGGAATTTGTGATTGGCATGGAGCACATGGAAGAGCGACGTTCTACTCTTTGACCTGGCCAGTGGTAATAAGGGTCTTCACTTTATAATAATTCAGTAAGCTAGCACATTAATTTCTTTGATTTTTAGAAATAAGTTTTACAAAATTTAAAAATAAATGAAGCTGCACAGATAAAACTGTTTCACTAATTTCACTGGGTAGTTAGGCACACGTTCATTTCGTAGAATGCGATTGGGGCTATTCACGGACTCAGCTGTTTTCCTTCTGCAATTAGCCCCTCGACCTGAGACCTAGAAGCCCAGGAAGCCAGCGCACTCAAACCAGAGCGGCAGGCTGTGGAAGGAAGTCCTCCGGTGGCTTCAGGCTCCAGTAACACAGGTAAGGCCAGCAACTTGCCTTGAAAGCACTTTGTTATCAGCACTTTTTTGTCAGAGACCTGCTGCTGCATGCTCTCTCCTCTCTGAGTTTTTGTCGTGTTGGAGCGGGAAGGGGAGCTAGCTGTGGTGAGCTTCTCATTTATTTCTTTTGCAGCTGCCACCTCTTGGGGTCATGCGGCTGACAGCTCAGGCGGGTTCCAATATATGTCCTTCCCCAGTCAACCAAAGAGACACTAATTTCCCACTGTTTCAATGTTGCACCGTTTTTGCTTATTCTGACTCAATTTAGGTAGCCTGGAAGATTTTGTCTGAGTGTAGTGTGGCGTATGTTTATGTGTGTGTGTGTCTGTGTGTGTGCACGTGCGTGCATTGGTTCTCATCTTTATTTTTTGTAAATTCCCCACAAAAAACAAGAACTCTCTCTTGCTTTTGCTGACGTGATAACTTAGCTACCCAGGCCAAGAAGATTCTTAATAATTGACTCAGATTTAGCTTAAATTGCTTTCTCCTGGATTTCCTAACAAATCAACAACTCGAGCAATGTAAAAGATTTTTTAATAAAGATACAAATGAAAAGGAACAGAATACCCCCCACCCCGACCTGCCGTGCCTCTCTTTGTAGCTCCGCACCGACGCTCTCCCTACATGCGTTATAATTGCAACCTATATTGTGACAAACGTTCCTGAAAGTAACAGAAAATGAACGTGGGCTCATTGAGTCTTATACCAGTAAGCAGGACAAGGGGCCACATTAGCCCTCAATGATACCCCTTCCATTATATCAGTTTCTGCTGTGGCCACGTTGTTTGCTTCTGTGTTCTCAGTGTTTCTGAATCCTTGCCCCGTGGTGGAAACAGCATTGGATACTGTTACACAGTGTTATTATCCACATGCCATTTTAATAAAACTCGATTTTACACAATACTCCAGATATTGCAGCTATTAAATGAATAAGACAGAAGGCACACCTAGTTCCAATCTGCTTTCAATGTCTATGTAACCTTTCTTTCCTGCAATTTCCTTTCAGAATAACTTCATTTTCCATTCCACCTACTTAGATTTCACTCATTCTCTATGTCCTAGCTCAGTAAGTGTTTCTGAATTCTTGGAGTATACTCAAAATTCTTCTTTCTCCAACCTCCTGTTGTATCTCCCGAAAACACCACACGAATTACCACTCACTATTTTTGAGATGTTGTTGGATTCTCAACTACTTGAGTGCTTCCTTATGAGCAGGCAGTATTCTTAAAGACAGAAATGTGTTTTCTTCTTATTTCCTATAGAGTTTAGCACACAACTGAGAGTTTAAAATACTCGAATGAGTAAATATGTTTCACCCCTTTCACAATAGAGACTAACAAAATTAATTACCTAATAGAAATGAAAAAGCAATAAATAATATATTGAATCAACCTATTAAAATACTGCTTTTAGCCCTCCTCCCCGTTCTCTTCTAATTCACATAACTGCTGCTTACTTAGTGTTTATAATGTGAGTCACAACTTTTGACACTTTGCATATAATATCTCAACTAACATTCAAAACACCTCTAAATAATAGGCATATTTATTCTTTATAGAAAGGACACGTGCCGGGCGCGGTGGCTCAAGCCTGTAATCCCAGCACTTTGGGAGGCCGAGGCGGGTGGATCACGAGGTCAAGAGTTCGAGACCATCTTGGTCAACATGGTGAAACCCCGTTTCTACTAAAAATACAAAAAAATTAGCTGGGCATGGTGGCTCGTGCCTGTAATCCCAGTTACTCGGGAGGCTGAGGCAGGAGAATTGCTTGAATCCAGGAGGCGGAGGTTGCGGTGAGCCGAGATCGCGCCATTGCACTCCAGCCTGGGTAACAAGAGCGAAACTCCGTCTCAAAAAAAAAAAAAAAAAAAAGGACACGTATACCCAAAGAGAGTCAGTAGTTTATCTGAGACCCAGATAAAAAGGAACAGAGCTTTGTGATTCTTAGGTGTGACGTGTATGACTTCACACACAAAGCCTCATCATGATGAAATTCCATGGTTACTGAGGTACCCAATGACATGTCTATTCAGTTTGAATTTGGAGAAATAAATGAAAACAATATTGGCATATATTAACTCATTTTACGAAAGTGCAGCACATCTAAAATACAGTTTTCTAGCATTTCATCCCTTTGCTGATAGCAGTACTAGCAGTGGATGTCTGTATTGCCATTGCTTCCCTGTCAAATTTAAGAGCCTTTAATATGTCAGTCTAATAATCTATCTTGAACGAAAGAATGGCAACCATTTCTAAATCTTATCACTTAGGTAAAATTTGCAGATGTAATTACACTATTTGCATGTTTTTATTTTTAATAGTGTAATTACATATGAATTTAAAATTTATGTTTTATTTGCATTTGAAACAGCAACACACTATGCTAACACAATTCTCAAATGCCAAAAATCTACATCTTTTAAAAAAGCATTTTAATTCACTGTTAACTACTATTGCAGTGTACACAAACTGTAACAGACTCTTGACTTCATATAATACATATTAATTTATCTAAACTTTCTTCATTTATACAGATAGATTTTAGAAAAATACATAAGAAAAAGCTTATACTTACATCCATGATTATTCCAATTCTCAACTATTTGCTTAATAGCCATACATTTAAAAATTTAGGGTTTCTGAAACAAACAACTTTTAACAAAAAATACAAGAATATATCTGTAAGATGTTAAGAAAGATAATGCAGACACAATCTTAATAAAAATATGCATTCTAGGCAGACTATTTAAAATATTTTAGTGACGTAAAGCATTGGTTTCAGAAATCTTCCAGTTTATAATGTTCTGTATACTCACTAGAAAAATGTAGCAAGAAAAAAGGTAAAATGTGGTAAGTGGAGGGATTCTTAGCACTCTAAGTGTTAATAACCTGTCTTAATGCTTAGAGTTATTTCAAGTATATTAAAGAACTTGGGAAAATACGTTTCAAGCACATCTGATGCTTTTGAAGTAATGAACCAGAATTGGCACCTTAAAGTGATATTTCAAGATGCCCCTTTGAGTCATTTTCCTCCCAGCATTTAATACTTCTGTTACTAGAAAATTGCTTTCAGAAATTACATTTAAAAATCATTTTCTTAATGTACCCTTGCTAGAATTGTGTTTCTGTGAAAAATCATGCTTACAGATAATATGACCTCACATATTGACAAAAATGTTTAGTGATAAATTTTTATCATGAACCTAAGAACAAGCTTGTATTCTTTGCATGAACAGGAAAACAGTCATTTTTATAATTGCATTGCCCATGAAAATACCTGCAGAATTACAAAAACTCAGAGTATTTAGAATATGTGTTCTATGAAAGTATTTCCATTCTTGTATTCATATAAAATACAGAAACCTTAAATCTCAAAGAGATGCAATTAACAAAAAGAACAGCTTTTACCACGTTTTGTCATAATACTAGAAAGCATAGCTTTTTTGTGAAAGAAGAAAAATATCTAATATTAAATTTGTCATGTTATTTCTATAAAAATAAGAAAATGTTTACCAAGTAAAATTTAATACTAGTAACTTTGATTAGTTATCACGGAAAGTATAGCTTTATTTTCTCAATCAGTGCTTCATTTCATTTTCTGTATATGTCCATGAGCTTCAGTAGTTTGTTAAACATGATTATATCTGTCAAAAATTCTGACATGTCCCAGAATATTTTTCAGAAGATGTTTTTTTGTACTGAAAGTTTAATAAATTCATTTTAGAACTCCTTATTAGATTTTCTTCTTGCTTTCAGAAAGAAATGACTGAGCTAACATTTCATTCATTTCCCTTAATGATTTTGAGCTTACCAAGAGTAGAAAGTAAACTGAGAAAAATTTATAAAGAACTTTTAGATATTTTTGCCCCTGGACATCAGCAGCAAAGCGGCTGCTGAAGAGCTGAAAATACAGTGCCCAGCCTCTGCTATACTAATTGAACCTAAAAAAGTAAAAGACATGCTCAGTTCGATAATCCGGCCTTTATTCTTACTGCATGTGGCGGGTACACCTAAATCCAATAAGTCATCTTCACACTTAATCCCTTTTATATTTTACATAGCACACAGTGTAACAGAGCCATCAAAAGTAATGAATAGGACATATCAAAGGGAAACATGTGAACCAAAAGGAACACATTTTCTTTTTGAGACAGAGTTTCGCTTTTGTTACCCAGGCTGGAGTGCAATGGCGAGATCTCGGCTCACCACAACCTCTGCCTCCTGGGTTCAGGCAATTCTCCTGCCTCAGCCTCCTGAGTAGCTGGGATTACAGGCACGCACCACCACGCCCAGCTAACTTTTTGTATTTTTAGTAGAGACGGGGTTTCACCATGTTGACCAGGATGGTCTCAATCTCTTGACCTCATGATCCACCTGCCTCGGCCTCCCAAAGGAATACATTTTCAATAGAGGCATTTTAAAAAGTTAGAACTGGAAAATGGGGAATAAAGAGCAGGATGTAGAACAAGAAAGAACACATGATAAAAAATATATAAAGAAATTATAGGGAACAATGATGCTAGCAAAGAATTATACTGTAGCCAGCATCAGAACCATAAATTGAGACTTGGTGGAAGATTGCCCGTATAGATAGAGTACAAGTCACGAAAACAGAGACCATGTTTTTGTATTCTCCAAATACAAAAAGAAAACAAATACCAACATAAAAACCCATGCACCAATTGTTTTAAGTGTTATGTGTAAACCACATGGAAAAGTTTCATTTGTTCTGTTCCGGATGCCTCTACGATGCATACATTACATTATGTTATGAATTCATTTTTCCACTGAGCTAATAGTTACTTGTTTGAGTAACGATAGAGCCAATACCTTAGTTACAAGGCTGCCCCAGTGCCAATTACAGAACTAGGCACCTAGTAGGAATTCAATATGTTTTTATTCAATTAATGAAAAAAAATCTCTGGTAGAAATGCTATACTTTATATCTTTGCATTTTTTTTCTTAGTGGTATTCTTACTAGGCAGAGATATTTTTTCAGATAATGAAAAAAAATAGAATATTTAGCGATTCATGTATTTAGTAATTGTGTGGTGCTTTTATTGGTGTTTCTTCGTTAGCTAGCGATAAGAAAACTTAATTGCACTTCAGAGAACTTAGGATATAGTGCTATTTTTCCTACTTAAGTTTTATATAATCCACAAGAAGGCCTTTAACATTTTTATGTTTCTTCTACCTCCGAACTTCTGTGTCTCTGTAAAAGAGAAGAATTTCTTCAGGGCAAATCCAGAATTTCGTATTTCCTTGATTATTAGCTTTACCATTTCAGTTAAAAGTGGTTAAAAAGTCGTTCAGCACACATGCATATTAAAAAGTCACTAATGTGGTGTTCTACAGACAGCAAACACCATACCTACACTTAGCAGGCTAACCCTTGATTTATGTGTCTATGATCATTACAAAGTCATCACCGAAGGATTCCACACCTGCTGCCAACAGAAATGGTGAGGCTTAAATAGCTGCACATGGCCGATGGCAGAGCCATTGAGGACTGTAATAGCCATTGAGGACTGTAATAATGTCTCTGAAAAAGTAGAACGCTGCTTATGAAACGAAATTCTCCAGCATGTTCTGCACCCTGTGGTGCTTGTAGATCCCTGAAGGGAGCACAGTTTCTTACATCAATCCCACCTCTTTGTTTTTCACAATCGATGTGAAGTTAGCGATTGCACTGGATCCACAGAAAGAACCATAGCCTTCAGCCCAAGTTTAAGTGGTTTCTCCTGTTGTTTGTGTGTCTCTTTAAAGTCAGCTGGTGGCTGTTTCTGACATGGGTTTGCCAGTGAGCTGAGGCTGGGGCACTAGGATTTACCAGGTAAATTCCTTTTTAGAAACAACTCATGAATTGTAGAGATACTCTGGCACAAGTTCCCACATGCAATTATCATGATCACATGTGATTGAGAGTAGCTTTATTAGTGGAAAGGAAGGCACAGAGGGCCATAAAGTCATGTGAATACCGAAGACCTGGTGAATAATATCTCCAGGATTATTCCTGGAGGGGAGGGAAAGGTATGAACTGGATGGAGCTAAGAAATAACACTCCGTGACTCAGACTCTGTTCCTGTTTTCTGATTTCTCAGCCATAGATGAGCATATGACTGATGACTTCAGGAGAAAGGAAATTAGGTCCCTTTCTAGGTCACAAGTAGGTGATGGGAAGAAATGTTAGCGCATTCATCAGAATAACAAAGATTAGAAACGACTTCACATATTCAGATGAAGAAAGGAAAGCTTTGAGGAGAAATTATGTTAAACTGCGTCTTCCTGTTTAGCTTTCAACAATTGTCTTAGGAAGCATAGAAAAGTGTAGCCGAGGGAGAAAGTGCTATGGAAATCTTCTACCCAGAGAAAGAAATTTTACACACGACAAGGCAAAGAATTGTGATTTTATAATTCCCTACACATTGAATTTTCAAAATGCCATCTACCTTTATCTAAAAAGGTTGGAGATTGTGTGTGTGGACTCTGCTCGCATAATTTAGCGTTCACATTCAGAGTCATAAAAATCATTCAGAAATGACACTTTGAAGACAAAGCTAACCTCAGCCAAAACTTGTACACAACAGTTACCATAATCGCAAATTTCTAAAAGAGCTAAAATTGATTATGGATGCCATATTCTAGAAGAGGCTCTTCATATCTTAAAGTATTATTCTCCCTGAGATATAAGAAGCATGATGTCCTGATTAACCCTTTGATAGTTCCCCCCCCACCGCTCCTGCCCCAGCAATGCCTTGCACTGGTGAATTGGTGAATGGTGTACATCACGTCACTGTCGAGGAATTGACTAGCACCTCAGGAAAGCTGAGTCAGTTATTGTGCTTTGCTTTTATTTTACCTTTTCGTCCCAGCCTCTCTAATATTGTGTAATAACAATATAGGTTCAGGCTGAAATTTATATCTCATTTTGGGAACTTTAACGTTATTAGGAATCGAATGAAGAATAGCTATTAAGATTGTAACTGGTAATTTATTTTATCAGTGTAAATTCCCACCAGCCCTCGAAAGTTTGAAAAAAATGGGGCACAGTGGAGACAGACGCTTGAATTCATTTTTTTTTTTTTTTTTGAGACCGAGTTTCGCCCTTGTTACCCAGGCTGGAGTGCAATGGCGTGATCTCGGCTCACCGCAACCTCTGCCTCCTGGGTTCAGGCAATTCTCCTGCCTCAGCCTCCCGAGTAGCTGGGATTACAGGGACGTGCCACCATGTCCAGCTAATTTTTTGTATTTTTTTTTAGTAGAGATGGGGTTTCACCATGGTGACCAGGATGGTCTCGATCTCTTGACCTCGTGATCCCCCTGCCTCGGCCTCCCAAAGTGGTGGGATTATAGGCGTGAGCCACCGTGCCCGGCCAAATTCATTTTTTTTTAAATTATTATTTTTAATTTTTAGATGGAGTCTCACTCTGTTGCCCAGGCTGGAGTACAGTGGTGATCTTGACTCACTGCAATCTCCACCTCCTGGGCTCAAGTGCTTCTCCTGCCTCAGTCTCCCAAGTAGCTGGGACTACAGGCGCACAGCACCACCTCTGGCTAATTTTTTTTTTTTTTGTATTTTTAGTAGAGATGGGGTTTCACCATGTTAGCCAGGCTGCCCTCAATCTCCTGACCTTGTGATCCACCCACCTCGGCCTCCTAAAGTGCTGGGATTATAGGTGTAAGCCAACACACCCTGCTGAGTTTATAACTTTTAGTAGTTGTGGAGTGAGTCACTTTAGATTTAGTGAAAGATTGCCCGTATAGAGTTGGAGAAGTCATGAATACCATGTTTTGGTATTCTCTAAAAACAAATTCAGAAGAGAGGAAGACACTTTATGATAATTTTGAAACTTTTATTATCTCTAGTGGAAAACAGAGACATTCATTTGAGGGCCTTAATGCTTTTGTCAGTGAAAGAATTAATTTGATAATTGAAGGGTTTTGTTTTTATTTTTAAGATATAATACACTTACCACAAAATTCGCCCTTTTAAAGTGTAGGTGGGTTTTAGTATGTTCATAGAACTGTGCAGCATCACAACGACATGATTCCAGGACATTTTTATTACCCCACGAGAAAGAAACTCATACTTCCTGCTTCTGCTTCCTAAAGCCCTTGCCAGCTGCTAAGCTGTTTATCTCTGAGTTTTCTTATTCTTGACATTTTCTTTAAATTGTCATTATGTGATCTCTTGTGTTTGACTTCTTTTACTGACTGTTTTCATAGGTCGTGCATGTTTTAGCATAGATCAGTACACCGTTTATTTTTATGGCTGAATACGATTTTGTGTTATGAATATACCACATATTGTTTACCCATTTATTGGTTGACAGACATTTGGCTTGTTTCTAGTATTTGACTGTTGTGAATGATGCTGCTTTGGGCATCTATGTAGACATTTTTGTGTGAATGTGTTTGTTCGTTCTCTTAGACATATGCCTAGGAGTGAAATTGGTTATACACTATGCTTACATTTTTAAGGAGCAATAAAACTGTTTTTCAAAGTGACCACTTTATTTTACATTCCCAGCAGCAGTTAATGAGGGTTTCAGTTCTTCCACACTCTTGCCAAGCAGTTTTACTATCCGTTTTAAAAAACCATTTCAGCTATTGTAGAGTGTGAAGTGGCATCTCACTGTGGATTTACTTTACATTTTCCCAATGACTGATAATTTTGGGCATCTTTTTATGTGTTTATTGGCCATTTGCTTATCCTTTTTGAAAAATGTCTATTCAAAATTATAGCTAATTTGTAATTGGGTTGTTTTATACTGAGATGTGTTTCTTATGTATTTTAGTACTATATCCTTACTAGATATGTTGCAAATATTCTTTCATTATAGGAGTTATCTTTTTACTTTCTCATAGCATACTTTGAGGCACATTTTGAAAAATTTTGATACGGTCCCATTTAACGATTTTTTTCTTCTTTGATATCTTTTGCTTTGTATGTCCTATTTAATGAACTGGTGCCAAATCTAAGGTTACAGAATCAGAATTTTCTCTTATGTTTTCTCCCAAGAATGTGATACTTTTAGTGGAAACGTTTAGTTCACTGATTCACATTGAATTAAATTTTGATACAGGGCAAGGTAGGAATACAACTTCATGTTTTTGGATGTGAATATCTCATGACTATTGTTGAAAAGACTTTTTCACTCTTGATTTATCTAGGCACCCTTGATGAAAAATATGTCTTTTTATGTCAATACCACAGAATGTGGATTATTGTAGCTTTACAGTAAGTTTTGAAATCAGGAAATGTAAGCCCTTCAAATTGGTTGTTTTTCATACTAAAAGTATAAAAATCTTAGAAGAAAACATAAGCACAAATTCTGTGACCTTGGATTAGACAACAGTTTGGAATTTTGATAAAATTATTTACTATTTTTGTCTGTATTGGTATCATCGGAAGAAGTGGGAAATATCTTCTCTTTCTCTATTTTTTGCAAGAATTTCTCCATGTTTTGTGTTAATTCTTCTTTTAATGTCTGGTAAAATTTATGAGTGAGCACATATGATTTCTGAGCTTGTAAGTTTTTTCTATTACTAACTCAATATCTTTACTTTGTACTAATGTATTCAGATTTATTCTATTTCTTCTTGAGTCTGAATTGGTAGTTTGTTTTTTCTAGGAATTTGTCCATTTCACTTAGGTTATCTAATTTTTATGGCACACAATTGTTTCTTGTATTCTCTTAGTGTGACTATCACATGAATTTATCATTTCTTTGTGGTGAGGATGCAGAAAAGCCTCTTTTCTAGCTGCTTTGTAAATACATCTTAACTGTTAACCACCCTTACCCTACCATGTGCTAGAACCCCAGAACTTACTCCTTTCACATAACTGTAACTTCCTACCTGGTGACCAACCTCCCCATCCTCCACTCTCTCCCATCTTCCCCAGTCCATTGTCACAACCATTTCGCTCTCTGTTTCTGTGTAAACCATTTACGTTTAATGAGATTTCTTATTAGATAAGATTATATCTGCTGTTCGGCTATTTGTTTACCATATGTATTAGGTCTGTTTTGTTCTTCTCCTCAATTACCATCTTCTGTGTTAAATAGTTATTTGCTAATGTATCATTTTAATCTCTATAATTTTTGTAGAGTGTTTATGAATTTTTTCAGTGTTGCCCTGCAGCTTACAATTACTGTCTTAATTTATAACAATCTAGTTTGAATCAATGTCAGTTTACTTTTAAGTGTATACAAAAATGTTGCTATTCTATAGCTCTATTTTATTGCCCCTTCTTTGTTCTGTTTTGTTCATGCAAATTACATCATTATCCACTGGGTCCCCATCAATACAAATTTATAACTATTGGGTTATGCATTTTTCTTTTAAATCTGGTAGAAGAAAAAATAAGAAATAATACTTAGAAACACATGCACACTCACACACACACACACACACACACACACACACACACTTTTTTAAATGTACCTATCTTTTTACCTTTACTTGTGCTGTTTATAAAAGGTTTTCCATAATGATTGAGCATAGAGTCAGGCCAAATTACTTACCATCGGGGTTATTCCAGGGAACCACTAGACAAGTGAAATAATGATCATTCTCTGGAAATGGGGCTTAGAAGGAGCACCAACCCTGTTCTGCCCACTTTAGTGTCTATCAGGCTGCTGGTTTTCATCTTGATTGTGGACTGTTGGTTTTCAGGACTCTTACAGAGCTGGAGTGATTGAATATGTTCAAACACCACAAAGCATGGTTTTGCTAACAAGATTTGGATGTTTTTCTTGAATAAATGTTTCTCAGGTTCTTGTAAATTTTGGTTAATTTTCATAACTGTGAAAAGCTGGTTTTGACTATTTCTGCCTGTTTTGCATTGCTTTCATGGAGGAAATAATGTTTGGAGGTCCTTATTCTGCCATTGTTGCTGACATCTTATTAAGTGTTTTAAACAGTTATTTATTTGTAGAGTAAAAGCAAATCTGGTGAATTTTATGTTATTGATATTTACTTATTTATTTGAGTTATTCTGGGATGGTAACTTTGGGTGGACAATAGCTGATTAGACAAATACTCAAATATGATGTAAGATAGTGAGAACATTTTGGCTTTGAATTTGGTATAACTTTTGAATAGAGTTAATTGAAATAATGTTTTGACTCTTGCAGTGGTTTAGGAAATGTAGCCAATACTTATTCTTATATTCAATGGGAGATTTAACTTGTAATTTCATTGGTCCTTGACAGCTGTACCATACTGGTATGGATTGTGAAGTGGCCCCATGTAGGCAGGGTCTTTTCTGATTAATGTTGCTCTGCTCTCAGAGTTAACAACTCTGCTGAATAATTTGAGTTATGTTTATTGTGTTTTCAGTTATCATGGACATTCCCTCACAGGCGAGCTCTTTATAAAGAACAGTGCCCACACCCCAGCAGAAGATATTATAATACACTTTGTCTCTGGTTGAAAGTTGACACTGTTATTCTTACATTGTAAAAGCAGCTAATATCAAGATAAATTGTGTTAGATAAATGAACAAGTGCGTCCAAGGACCTCTCACTTCTGCACCCACAAACAAATAGTTACAAGAGTATTGATAATGGTAGATTAAGATCCAGATTATTTCTTAGGTTCTGGTATTGAGCATAATTGTAAATGTTCTTTTTAATCCCTAGAATTAATATATTAGACCATCTTATTAATAGACTTTAGGAAAAACCCTACCCTCTTGCTTTTGCTCTTTTTCTTGAAGTTCATATAATAATATACAAAAATAATAAGTAGGTTTCAGTTTAGGGGAAGCTGCAGAGTTCTACCTATGCCTTAGCAAGTCAAATTTGTGTAGCTTAGCATGGTCTAATCAAGATGGTCAAGGCTAAAATGTTTTCAGCCACACCTCAGCAAATAACTACTATGTGTGTCTTTGCTGAAACATGTATTTGTACTTTTCTGTTCCTTTGTAATCTCGTGAGACCATCTATGTGCAGCAGCATTTTGTTGGTCAGGATCCTGGGCCATCTTTCAAATTATTTCACGGAAGATTTCCACTAAAATAAAAGAAAGGAAGCTGAACTTTCTGTGCAAATCCTAGACTGAACGTCATGTTACTATCGTCTAAGTGCATATGCTTATGAAGAAATGACTTTGTTTATCTATGTCAGTGCCCAATAGTCAAAGATTATGAGGAGCACTGTTAAAGTTGGGATTACTGACTCACTATGAAAAGCAATAATTCACACCAGAGGGAACTGAAAGATGTGTCAGTAAAAGGAGGTTAGAAACATGTATGTTAGAATTTGGGCTTGTGTGAAATGATTTTGGGGTGAGTACAAGGAGGTGGGACTTTTCTCTGAATTGGATATTGCCAGGAAACAGCGATGATTCTATAACTGAGTCTTTTTAATAATTCTTCTTCAGAAGATGGAAAAATAGAGTGAAGTTAGTAATTTTTTTAAGAAGCAGTCATTTATAATCACCAGAATAGGGAACATGTTTGGTCATTTTTGGGGCTTGGACAGCTGTCCCTTTTGTTTGTGTTCAGTTGTGATTGTGACAGAATAGACTTGTTTTTGCCTCGATTCATCACAATCACAGATTATTCTTGTCCACTGTTGGTCCTCTGTGAAAATGTTTAACAGAAGAAAAGCACAGCTCATTACAACACCAAAAGCTGACAGTGCCGGGCTGGATCCAAGATGTCAGTGGCTTCTTTTCTTTATCAAATATAATTTATAACCAAATATGTCCTCGAGATTAAGCTTGTCTTTGTCAGATGCTGAGAGATCTTTTCATCTTCTGTCACACCGCCTCCCGTGAGGCAGGATGCCCTACTGTTAGTATAGATAATTTCTTTCATTATTGGCCCTTGCATTCTGATTGATGAGTTTTCTATGTTACAACATGGAAGCTCAGTCTTGATAAGGATTTTCTTGTTCCAGACATGTTATCGCACATTTTTAATCCTTTCATCCTTAGTCCTTGGCCAAATTTAAACTCTTCTCGTATATTCTTCCCCATAAAATCATTTTTGTGTTCAGATGTTTTATTCTCTCTTTTCTCTGCTCTTCCTGAAAGAGTCTTCAATAGTACCCTTTGATATTAAACTCTTCTTTAGATGTTTCTACAAACTCATATAGCCCGACTGAATTAGAACTTTCTTTTAAGGATATTGATTCCTCTTGCTGCCTTCTTGAGTGAAAGGTCTTCTCCAACTCCCATTTCCCAAACCTTTTCACGCTTCTGTACTTTTATTTTACAGATCAATTTCTTGTTTGCAGATAGAACTGCAGTCTCTTAACCACCTAATCTTAGGAGAAAATAACTCTAGGTTAGATACTTCTTTTAAGTTGTGTTTGGTTATGTAGGTGAAGGTATTGGGGAATAGCCTTAATGGATGAGGATATAATTTTTAAAATCATAGCTAAACTAGTCAGTGGGTAATTTAATACAAATTTTTGTTTGGGAAAGAGAGAAGATATAATTACTTAGAGAAGTGAGGGAAGGATGTCAGAGGAAAGAGATATAACAGATGTTGCAGCACAAAATAAAAAGTCAACCCCCTTTTAGAGCAATAGCGAAAGGAAACCTGACAGCAGTCAGATCTCAGATTCAGCCTTCATTTTACGTGTGTATGTGCTGTAACTATTTCTCTGCTTCTGAACTTTGGTAAAATTAGTTACACATGCAATATCAAATAGTGATAACACAGAGTATAAGAGTAGAGTTGCAATTATATAATTGTTATTAATTTAAAAGTTTACTCTTATGTAAGTTTATAGTTGATGGCATTCAATGAGTCTAACTTGTTAATGAGAAAACTTCTAGGATAGTTAAGTTAGTTCAGATAAAAATTGAGGAAAATAGATTTCTATAATTATTTACTTAAAATAATACTTAAATAAACTTGCATATTGTGTTAGTCTGTTTTCATGCTACTGATAGACATACCTGAGACTGGGTAATTTATAACGAAGAACAGGTTTAATGGGACTCATAGTTTCATGTGGCTGGGGAAGCCTCACAATCATGATGGAAGGCAAAGGGAGAGCAAACTTACATCTTACATAGCAGCAGGCAAGAGAGAGAGCATGTACAGGGGAACTCCTCTTTATAAAAGCATCAGATCTCATGAGACTTACTCGCTGTCACAGAACAGCAAGGGAAAACCGCCCCCATGATTCAGTTACCTTCCACCGGGTCTCTCCCATGGCTCATGGGAATTATGGGAGCTACAATTCAAGATGAGATTTTAATGGGGATACATCCAAACCATATCTCACACACACACACACACACACACGTATACATACACATGTATATATACACACACGTATACATACACATGTATATATACACACACGTATACATACACATGTATATATACACACACGTATACATATATATGTATATATACACACACGTATACATATATATGTATATATATACACACATGTATATATACACACATATGTATATATATACAGATACACATATGTATATGTACACACACATATGTATATATGTATATATATACACACATACACACATACACATATATGTATATACACACATATATGTATATATGCACATACACATATATATGTATATACACACATACATGTATACACACATGTATACACACATATATGTATATACACATATACACACATATATATGTATATATATACACATATATGTATATATACAGACACATATGTATATATACAGACACACACATATATATGTCTATATACACACATATGTATATATGTCTATATACACACATATGTATATATGTCTATATACACACATATACACACACATATATATGTATATACACACATATATGTATATATATATAACATATATGTATATATACACACATATATGTATATATACACACGTATACACACACACATATATATGTATATATATACACACACATATATGTATATATACAGACACACATATATATGTATATATATACACACATATATGGGATATTATGTAAGGGATATATTATATACACTATATGTTATAAATATTGTATATAGAATATTACATATGTATAGGATATATATCTGGATATGTATTCCATATATATATATATATATATATATATATATATATGAAATATTCCAGAGGTCAATAAAAATACAACTTTTAAGATCTTTTCTACTGCTGAGAAATCCTTTGGTGCACCTATTAGAAAGTGTTTCAGTATGACATTAAATAAACACAGTTATCTTTTTGTCCTTATTTCTACATTTTAGATAATTTTTCTAAGTAGTGAAGTATCCATTTGTTTAAAGTGACAGAGTAAAATAATCTGTTGGTAGACCTATTAGAAAATATTTCAGTATGACCTCGAAGAAAATTATCTTTTTGTCCTTATTTCCATAGTTTAGATAATTTTTTTTTTTTTTTTTTTTGAGAGAGGGAAAGAAAGAAAAAGAAATGAGTAAAGGAGAGGAAGAAAGAGGAAGAGAGAGAGGGAGGGTGAACGAAAATATTGCTTTATTCTGAAAAAAAAAATGGGTATTAATAATGACCAATCAATGTTTCATTTAAACCTATGAGTAGGTGTGATGTGGTATTGACAAGAATGTATATTTTGTGTATTTGAAGTGGAGAGCTCTGTAAATATTTATTAAGTTTACTTGTTCCGGATCTGAGTTCGAGTCCTTGA
>CM052667.1:7092640-7117714 GCA_028533165.1 Leontopithecus rosalia | reverse complement strand
TTACAAAAACAAGCAATGGGGAAAGGATTCCCTGTTTAATAAATGGTGTTGGGAAAACTGGCTAGCCATGTGCAGAAAGCAGAAACTGGACCCCTTCCTTACACCTTACACTAAAATTAACTCCAGATGGATTAAAGACTTAAACAAAAGAGTCTGTTTCTTAACCAATACCATGCTGTTTGGAGTCCTGTACCCCTGTAATATATTTTGAAGTCAGGTAATGTGATACCGCCAGTTTCGTCCTTCTTGCTCAGGCTTTCTTTGACTATTTGTGCTCTTTTTAGGCTCCATATAAGTTTTAGAATTACTTTCTCTAATTCTGTGAAAAGTGATGTTACTATATTGTTAAGGATTTCATTACATTTATAGATTTCCGTGAGGAGTATGGTCATTTTCAATGATATTAATTCTTTTGATCCTTGAGTATGGGATGCCTATTTTTTTGTGTCTTCTTTAATTTCTTTCATCAGCATTTTGTGATTTTCCTGGTAGAAATCTTTTAACCACTTCCTTGGTTAAGGTTACCATCTATTGTAAATGAGATTGCCTTGATTTCTTTAGCTAGCTCATTATAGTGTATAGAAATGCTCCTGATTTTTGAATGCTGGTTTTGTGTCCTACAACTTTATTCAATTTATTTATAATATTTAGGAGACTTTTGAAGGAGTCTTAGTTTCTTATAGATATAAAATCATATTGTCAGCAAAAAGGGAGAATTTGATTTATTCTTTCCCAATTTGGTTGTTTTTTAATTCTGTCTCTTGCCTAATTGCTCTGGCTAGCATTTCCACTACTGAATATTAGAAGTGAAAGTGGGCATCCTTGTATTGTTCAGATCTTAGGGGGAAGGCTTTCAGCTTTTCTCCATTCAGTATGTTAGCTGTGAGTTTGTTATATATGGCCTTTATTTTCTTAACTTTTATTTAAGGTTCAGGAGTACATAGCAGGTTTGTTATATAGATAAGTTGCAAGTCATGGGGGATCAGTGTAGAGATTCTTTCATCACTCAGGAAATAAGCATAGTATTTGATCCTTGCCCCCTTCCCTCTCTCTACCCTCAAATAGGCCCCAGCGTCTGTTGTTTCCTTATTTGCTTTCATTATGTACTCAATATTGAGCTCCCACTTGTAAGTGAGAACATGGCAATATTTGGTTTTCTGTTCTTTTATTAGTTTGCTTAGAATAGTGGCTGCCAGTTCCATCTGTGTTGCTGCAAAGGACATGATCTCATTCTTTTACATGGATGCACAGTTTTCCATGGTGTATGTGTACCACATTTTCTGTATCCAGTCTACTGTTGATGGGCATCTAGGTTGAATTCATGTCTTTGTTATTGTGAATAGTGCTGCGATGAACATACATGTATATGTGTCTTTATAGTAGAATAATTTATATTCATTTGGGTATATACTCAAATATGGGATTGCTGAGTCGAATGGTAATTCAGCTTTGAGTTCTCTGGGAAATCACCTGGTTGAATTAATTTTATTCCCACCAGCAGTATATAAGCATTTCCCTTTCTCTGCTTCTGTGCCAACATATGTTATTTTTTGACTTTTTAATAATAGCAGTTCTTACTGGTGTGAGACAGTGTCTCACTCTGGTTTTGATTAACATTATTTAATGATTAGTGATGTTGAGTACTTTTCATATGCTTGTTGGATGCATATATGTCTTTTCTTGAAAAGTGTCTGTTCCTGCTCTTTGCTCACATTTAAATCAAGTTGTTTGTTTTTTGCTTTTTAAGTTCTACATATATTCTGGATATTAGACCTTTGTCAAATGCATAGTTTACAAATATTTCCCCCATTCTGTAGGTTGTCTGTTTACTCTGATTTTTCTGTGCAGAAGTTCTTTAGTTTAATAAAGTGCCATTTGTCAATTTCTGTGTTTGTTCCAATTGCTTTTGGAGTCTTTGTCATGGAGCCTTTGCCAGGTTCTACATCCAGAATGGTATCTCTTAGCTTATCTTCCGGGTTTTTATAGTTTTAGGTTTTACATTTGTCTTTAATCCATATTGAGTCAATGTTTGTTCTGGAATAATGAAGGGTTCCAGTTTCAGTCTTCCGCATATAGGTTTCTAGTTATCACAGCACCCTTTATTAAATGAGCAGTACTTGTTTTTGTTGACTTTGTTGAAGATCAGATGGTTGTAGGTGTGTGTAGCATTATTTCCAGCCTCTGTTATGTTCCATTGGACTATGTGCCTGTTTTTGTAACAGTATCCTGCTGTTTGGGTTACTGTAGCCTTGTAGTAGTTTAAAGTGATGGAATGGAAAGCTTCCAGCTTTGTTCCTTTGCTTAAGATGGCCTTTGTTATTCAGGTGCTTTTGTTTTGGGAAGTATGACCATTTTAAGAAAATTGATTTATCCTTTCAATGAGCATGGGATGTTTTTCCATCTGTGTCATCTCTGATTTCATTGAGTAGTGTTCTGTAATTTTCATTGTAGAGATTTTTCACATCCCTCATTAGCTGTATTCCTGTATTTCTTTCTGTGGTTGTTGTGAATGGGATTGCATTCTTGATTTGGCTGTCAGCCTGGATGTTGCTGATATATGGAAATGCTTCTGATTTTTGCATCTTGAAATTGTATCTGCAACTTTGTTGAATTTATTTTGAGCAGAGACTGTGTGGTTTTCTAGGTATTAGAATAATTTCATCTACAAACAGGGATAGTTTGACTTCTCATCCTTTTGGATGCCCTTTATTTATTTTGCCTGATTCCTCTGGTCAGGACTTTTAGTACTACATCGAACAGGAGGGGTGACAGAGAGCAATCTTGTCCGGGTGTGGTTTTCAAGGGGATACTTCCAGCTTTTGCCCATTCAGTATGATGTTGGCTGTGTTTGTCATTGACAGCTCTTATTCTTTTGAAGTGTATTACTTCAGTGCCTAGTTTTTTGAGGGTTTTTGACATGAAGCAGTGTTGAAATTTATCAAAAACCTTTTCTGCATCTATTGAGATGATTATGTGCTTTTTAAAAAAGTTCTGTTTTTGTGGTGAATCACATTTATTGACTTACATACGTTGAGCCAAACTTGCTTCTGAAGGATAGAGCCTTCTTGGTCACGCTGCTGGATTCAGTTTGCAAATATTTTATTGAGGATTTTTGCATCGATATTCATCAAACTCATTGGCCTGAGTTTTCTTGTTTTGTTGTGTGTCTGATATATTTTGGTATCAGGATGATCCTGGCCTTATAGAATGATGGAGGGGGGAGTCCCTTCTCAATTTTTTGGAGTAGTTTCTATAGGAATGATACCAGCTCTTATTTGTATATCTGCTAAAATTTGGCTCTGAATCTATCTTGTCCTGGGTTTTTTCTGGTTGGTAGGCTTTTTATTACTGATTCAATTTTAGAACTCATTATTGGTCTGTTTAGGGATTCAGTTTTCTTGTGGGATAATCTTGCGAGGTTGTATGCTTCTAGAAATTGATTCATCTAGGTTTCCTCCATTGTGTGCATAGAAGTAGTATCTGAGGGTTTTTTTGTATTTCTGTAATGTCTTTGTCATTTCTGGTCGTGTTTATTTGGATCATCTCTCCTTTATTTGTCTAGCTGGTGGTCCATCGGTCTTACTAAATTTTCAAAAACAGAAAATTAAACCAGTTCCTGATTTTTCACACCTTCCTTTACTTTAGATCTGATTGTTGTTACTTCTTATCTTCCAGTGCGTTTGGGGCTAGTTTGGTCTTGTTTCTATTATTATTCTAGTTGTGATGTTAGGTCATTAATTTGAGATCTTTCTAACTTTTCAATTTGAGTGTTTCTCTCTTAAAACTGCCTTAGCTATATCCCAGAGAGTCTAGTGTGTTGTATCTTTGCTCTCATTAGTTTCAAAGAATTTCTTTATTTCTGTCTTAATTTTATTGTTTATGCAAAAATAATTCAGGAGCAGATTGTGTAGTTTCTGTGTAATTGTATGGTTTTGAGCAATTTGCTTAGTATTGATTTTGATTTTTGTTGCTCTCTGGTACAAACGCGTGGTTGGTGTAATTTTCGTTGTTTTGAAATTGCTGAGATTGTTTTTTGTCCTATAGTGTGGTTGATGTTAGAGTATGTGCCATGCAAAGATGAAGAAGAATGTATCTTTTATTTTAGTCTTAGAGATATGTTTCTTGGGGATGATCTGATGAATATGAATCTTGGGAATGGTTGTCTTGTGTCATATTTTTCAGGGGGTCTATGCATTTCCTGAGTTTGAATGTTCCCCTCTCTAGTGAAGCTCGGAAAGTTTTGATGAGTGGTATCCTCAAATATGTATTTCAGGGAGCTTCCTTTCTCTCATTGTCTCAGGAATGCCAATGAGTCCTAGATTTGGTCTCTTTACATAATCCCCTGTTTCATGGAGGTTTTGTTTATTCTTCTTTATTGTGTCTTTTGGTCTAAGTTATATCGTTGCAGTCTGGCAGCAGCTTAGTCAATTCTGCTGTTAATATTTGTGATTGTATTCTAAAATTCTTGTAATGAGCTTTTCATTTCAGCTCTATCTGATCAGTTCTGCTATTTCTGGAAATACAATTTCATTTGTCATCTATATCATTTTACTGTATTCCTTAGAATCCTTGGATTTGATTTTTACTTCCTCCTGAATGTCAATCATTTTCCTTCCTCTCCATATTCGGAATTCTTGTTCTAGCATTTCAGCCATTTTAGCCTGAGTAAGAACCATGGCTGGGAAACCAGTTAGTACAATCATCTGGAGGTAAGAAGACCCTCTGGCTTTTTGAGTTGACAAAGGTTTGTCCTGGTTCTCTTTCATCTTTGTGGGCTGATGTACTTTAAATCTTTGAAGGCTTTTGGATGCATTTTGTTTTGCCTTTCTCTTCTTTTATGACCTTAAGGGTCTGATTGTGGTATAAGGTGGGTTCAGTCTACTGGCTTCATTTCTGAAAGGTTTTATGGGGTAAAGCTTAGCTCAGCACTTCAGTGTTGTGTGCTCTCTCTCTGGGTGGCAGGTACTGGGCTCTCAGCTTTGTTCTCTGGCCCTTTGTGTTTAGGAGCCTGCTGTGTTCCTAAAGCTGAGGTGTTACCAGACCACTGGCAACAAGGCCACAACCCTCTAATGGGTGCTGGCAGCCAAAGTGTTTTCTAAGAGGGCAGCTGCAGGATCTGAGCTTGTTCACACATGCCAGCGGCAGTGATAGCATGGCAAGGTGCATGCTTATTGGAAAGGTGTGGCTCTGGTGGGCATGAGACTGCTGGCCTCTGAAAGTACGTTCACAGCGGTGGTGGTGGCAGCTTGGCAGGGAGGTGGCTGTGGGGCCACAGGTTTCTTCATGCATGTTTGTACTGGTGGTGGTGGTACAGGGGCAGAGTGCTCAAGTTATTTACATATTTTCAATTGAAGTTGTTACGTAGATTAAAATACATATTTTATAACCTGTGATGTTTTGTGTACGCTCGATTACTAAAGGTGATCACAAAGAAAGTTGCTGGGTTTTCGGCTCTATATCTCAGCTCTCTTCACATTACATGGCTCCTTTATTCGCTCTAGGCAGGTGAGCAGGTCTGACTTAGAGATTTTGAGACGTGAGGAAACCAGGTTTCTATAGCTATCAAACATCACATTCTGAAGCAAATTCTGCAGAGTTCAGTCATTCCTACTCCTCCAGAGAGAATTCTGTGGCCCCTTCCCTGAACGTCAAGAGTCTGTGCATTCCACAGGGTGACAGAAGTTGTGGCAGAGTCACCTGTGCCTCCTAGAGCTGATGGTAAGGAACAGTATGGATACAGCATATATGGTATTTATTGCTTTGAGTTAAGTTTCTTCTATTATTAGTCTGTTGAGCTTTCGTCGTGAATAAGTGTCGGACTTTATCAAATATGTCCTCTGCATTTATGCATATGGTCATGGTTTTGTCCTTCATTCTTTTGATGTGATGTACCACATTGATTTGTGTACATTCACCTATCTGTATCCGTGGTACAAATCCCACTTGGTTTTGCGGGTTTTTTCCTTTTCTTTGGTGTGCCGTTGTATGTAGTTTGCTGGTGTTTCTTGAGAATGTTTGTGTCTCTGTTCATCGGTGACACTGGCTTGTAGTATTTTCTTTGCTGTGGTTGCGATTTGGCGGTGTGCTGTAGTGGCAGCATGCGGGGCCATTCTCTTTCATTGTGTGTTTGGTTTTCTACTGAATTTTATGCTTTTATGTATCTTCTTGATTGTCAATGTTATTCTTTCGCTTCTGAGCTTAGGAGTCTCTTGAGCATTTCTTGTAGGACAGATCCAGTGGTGATAAATTTCTTCAGGATTTGCTTATCTAGAAAGACTATTTTTATTCATTTATGAAAGATAATTTTTAAAAATACATCCTTGGGTGACAGTTTTTTTTTCCTGTCAGCACTTTGAATGTGTCATTTCATTCTGCCCTTTCCTGTAAGTCTTCTGCTGAGAAATTTTCTGTCAGTTTGATGAGGGTTCTTCCGTGGGTGACTAGATGCTTTTTTCTTGCTGCTTTTAGTATCTAGTCTTTTACTCTGTCCTAGTTTAATCACATTGTTGATGAAGATGACCTTGTTGCATTATATCTGTTTGGGGATTCTGGGGCATTCTGTATGTGAAAGTTTAGGTGTCTTACTCCACCTGGGAAGTTTTAAGCTAATATTTTATTCAGTACATTTTCTAACTCTTTCCTTTTCTCTTCACCTTAGGGGATACCAATAATTCAAATATTTGGTTGCTTTATATTGTCCTGAATGACACAGTGCTTGGCTTTTCTTAGTTATTTATTTTTTTCTTTGCTTTTGCCTGTCTGGATTAATTCAAAAGTCTTGTTTTCAAGTTCTGAGATTCTTTCTGCTGCTTGATTAAATTAGTGTAGTATATCTATTGTTGAAGCTTTCAAATGTGTTTCATACTTTATTCATTCTTTATTTCCTGATTTTTGTTTGGTTCATTTTAAAGAATATCTAACTGTGTGGTAAATTTCTCATTTATATTCAGAATTGGTTGTATTGTTTTTTAGAATTCTCTTTCTTGTGTTGCACTGAGCTTCTTCAGAATCCATATTTTGAATTCTTTATTTGGTGATTTTGTTAAAATTGTGTGAATTGAGCTCTGCTGCTGTAGAATTACTGTGTTCCACTGGAAGCGTCAGCTTGTCCTGCTTTCCCATGTTCCCTGTATCCCTACATTGATATCCACACAACTGGTGTAATTGTTGCTTCTTCCAATTTTTTGAGATCGCTTTTGTGTGGGGGGACTTTTTCCTGAAGATACATATGTTTATGGTTGGGTAGAGCATTCTGGCTTTGATTTTGGGTGGTTGCAGCAGTGTGATCTCTGTAGGATTTCTTCGGATGTAAATTGCCTAAGTGTTATCTGTGATTTCCTCAGTCACTTGGAGTGCAGTTACCAATAAAGGCTGCGGTGAGGTTTGCCTGGAACTAAGTTTGCCTGGAACTAAAACGCTATCTGGGCCGGACTTTGTGTTCCAGTGGTGGCAGCAGTGAGCTGAGTTTGTCCTGGGCCTCACAGTGGCTTATCCTCGTACTTGTGTCTGTGGGTCCAGGAAATTCTGTGTTGGGACTTCATATGGTTTGCCCAGATGGTGGTGGTGGCAGCAGTGGGCTGAGTCTGAGGGCAGGTTCTCGAACCGCTGGACAGCTTGTGTGATGTTGGCAGTGGCACCATCAGTGGTGGAGCAAACCACTGGAACCCAAGCAGTTCATGCCGGTGTTGGCGGTGGCTGTCACAGGTGGTAGCGCTTGTGAGTGTGTGCATTTGCACTGGTGCTGGCAGGTTGTTTCCACCCCGAGAGGAGTTTCAGGTGCCAACAGTGATAGTCTGGGCTGTGTGATTCTAGGCAACAGACAGCAAGCTCACTACTAGGAGAATGAGATTGGGCCCACTAACTTCTTCTCAGGCCCCTTGCTAAAGTGTTCAGGTGCTGGTTATGATAGGAAGGGTTGGGAAGTCCTCAGGCTGCTAGCAGAGTTTCAGGTGTGTTCAGCAGCAGCTGCACTGCAGGGCTGCCACTGGGGAGGAGGAGGCCCCTGTCAGCGAGTGTACTATAGGAAGGTGGCTGTGGGACAGATAGATTCTTAGTCTCTTAGTTTCACAGCAGCCTCCATCAGGTGGTAGCATTTGTTATCAAACTGTGGAAATACTGTCTCCCATCTCCTTTCTTGGCTCAGTAGAGGAGTCCACGGTGTTAGCCATGTCCCCAAGGCAGGATACAGACCTTTGGAGGCTAGGTTCTCAGAATGGCACCAGCTGCAGGCCTGCACTTGAGAGGGTGGGGCTACTCACGTGGCTGCATAGGCAGATAGCTCTGAAGAGTGAAATCTGATTGTGCCTCAGTCCCACAGCAGCCCACAGCAGCAGCAGTTGGCTTTGTCCTCAAAGTGCGTAAAGGTACCTGGGCTTCCTTCTCCCTCCTTAGTTCAGCAACAACTTTGGCAGCATTGGCCAGTGCAGGACACAGTTCTTGGGAGCTTAGCTCTCTGAATGGTGCCAAGCTGCAGCTATTCTAGCATCAGAAGCCTGTGGGAGTCTGCATGAGCTTCCTCTCTGCAACAATGCCTCTGTGCAATCTTTAAGCAGCTCCTTATGTCGGTATCAAGGCCAGTGTGGGTCGTTGGGTTCTCCCATAGCTAGGATTGTCAAAGACTATTATGAAGGTGTGGAACTCTGAGGACCACTGTCTTACCTTTTCTCCGCATGTGGGAGCTTCTTCCGGGTCCCAGCCCATCTCAACCAAGCAGGTTGACTTGCTTCTGTCTCCTAACTTGTTTTTGGTGCTTTCTGTCCCATCTCAGTGTTTGCTCTTAGATGATTTATTCAAATTGTGACTATCTACTTGGTATTACACTTTTTCTCTGTGGAATAGGAATTCACTGGTTGCATTTCATCAGCCATGTTGAAGCCAAGTCTCCCATATTTGCTTTTTAAAAGGCGAACCTCAATGTTTCCTATCATTTATTATAATGTTTTACATAAATCATACAAATTTTTAAATAAAGAATTAAAGATTAAATTGCCCAATTAACCTATTTTCTAGGAAGATCTTCTGTCAATGTATTTGAGAGAGAATTTTAACAAAATATAGCTTTAATTTGGGCTGCTAATTGGATTGAGGTAAATAAGCAAACTCATCTTTATCATCAAAAGAATATGAAACAACAGATAAACAAACATGAAGATATCTCAGGTCTACTAACATATTAGTCAACAAAACTATCTTCCTCAGTGTTTGAGCTAACACAGGAATTGGTAAACTGTTGCCAGCAGACCGATTTTTGTAAATGAGGTTTATTTTGGAACACAGCCGGATCTATTCACTTACATCTTGTTTAGGGCTGATTTTGTTCCAAAACAGCAGTGTTGAATGGCTGCTGCAAATTTTGATTGACAGCAAGGCCTAAAATATTCACTGTCTCGCTCTCTACAGAAAACATTTGTCCATTCCTGACTAGTAGAACCCTAAATTATACACCAAGACCGAGATGTTCTTTCTTCATAAACACATTCATTGAGAGCTGAGAACATTTGCTTTTATATCTGACTCAATTGCAATCTGAGTGGTACTGAAGTACCTGAGAGAAAAATGTAGTGAACTAAAATGTATTGACAAGATGTAAAATTTATTAGGGATCACTCTGATTTCACTTATTTGTTGTTAAAATTGTTCAGTGATAAAATTTCATAGTTAATAGTACATTTTATTTTGCATTCCAGCTGATTATAGTATTTATTCATTCATTCTTTCCAACTCTTAGGTTCAAGGGCTACACGTGCAGGATTGTTACATGGGTAAATTGCATGTCATATGGGCTTGGTGTAGAGAGAATACTTTGACCCAGGTAATTAGCATAATGCTCAGTAGGTAGGTTCTCCGTCTTTACCCTCCTCCCACCCTCCACCTTCCACCCTCAAATAGGCCCCAGTGCCTGTTGTTCCCTTCTTTGTGTTCATGTGTGCTCAATGTTCAGCTCCCACTTATAAGTGAGAACATGGCAAGTATTTGGTTTTCTATGCCTGTGTTAATTCGCGTAGGATATTGTCCTCCAACTCCGTCTATGTTGCTTCAAAGGGTATCATCTCATTTTTTGTGACTGCATAGTATTTCATGGTGTATATGCACAACGTTTTCTTTATCTAGTCCATTGTTAATGGGCATATAGGTTGATTCTATGTCTTCAGTCTTATGAAGAGTGTTGTGCTGAACATATGTGTGCACGTGTCTTTACGGTAGAACAATTTATATTTCTCAGGTCTATACCCAAATATGGGATTGCTAGGCAAAATGGTAGTTCCATTTTAAGTTGAGAAATTTCCACACTGTTTTCCACAATGGCTGAACTAAGTACAATCCTACCAGCAGTGTATAAGCATTTCCTTTTCTCTGTATCCTTGCCAGAATCTGTTATTTTTTGACTTTTTAGTAATAGCCATTCTGACTAGTGTAAGATGATATCTCATTGTGGTTTTGACTTGCATTTCCCTACTGATTAGGGATATTGGTTACTTTTTTTCATATGCTTGTTTGCCACATATATGGCTTCTTTTGAAAAGTGTCTATGTCCCTTGCCCACTTGTAAATGAAGTTGTTTTTTGCTTGTTAAAGTGTTTAAGTTCTTTATGAATTCTGGAATTAGACCTATGTCAAATGTATAGTTTGGGAGTATTTTCTCCTGTTCTGTAGGTTGTCTGCGTTCTGTGGTTTTTTTTTTTTCTGTCTTTCTTTTTTGGTTGTGCAGAAGCTCTTTAGTTTAACTAGGGGCCATTTGTCAATTTTTCTTTTTGTTGGAATTGCCTTTGGAGTCTTTGTCATGAAGTGTTTGCCCAGGCCGATGGCCAGAATGGTATTTGGTGTTTTATAGATTTTCTTCAAGGGTTTTTAAAGTTAATTAGGTTTTACCTTTAAGTCTTTAATCCAACTTCAGTTGATTTATGTGTATGGTAAAAGGTAGGGGCCCAATTTTAGTGTTCTGCATATGGGTAACCAGTTATCCCAGCATTGTTTAGTGAATGAGCAGTCCTTTTAGCATTGCTTGCCTTTGCTCACTTTGTTGAAGATTAGATGATTGGAGGTGTACAACTTTATATCTACATTCTCTCACCTGTTCCATTGGTGTATGTGTCTGCTTTTGTACTAGTACTATGCTGTTTTGGTTACTGTTGCTTTGTTGTGTAGTTTGAAGTTGAGTAATGTGATGCCTTCAGCTTTGTTCTTATTGCTTAGGATTGCATTGGCTATTTTTTTTTTTTGCTTCCAAATGAATTTTATAATATTTTATAATTCTGTGAAAAAATACTGTTAGTAGTTTAATAGGAACAGCATTGAATCTACAAATTTTGTGGGGTGCTATGACCATTTTAAGAATATTGAAATATTCTTATTGATAGGAAGAATATTCCTATCAATAAGCATATGTTTTTCCACTTATTTTTGTTGTCACTGATTTCTTTCAGCAGAGATCCTTCATTTCTGGTATTTTCTTCTTTTTGTGGCTATTGTGAATGGTATTGCATTTTTAATTTGGCTTTCAGCTTGGATGTTATCGGTGTATAGAAATGCTACTAATTTTTGTATACTGAATTGGGTCCTGAAACGTTGCTAAGGTTGCTTATCAGCTCAAGAAGCCCTTTGGCAGAAATTGCAGGCTTTTCTAGGTTTCCTATCATGTCATCTGTGAAGTGATGACATACTCATTCTCATCCTATTTAGATGCTTTCTATTTCTTTCCTGTGCCTAAATGCTCTGGTTAGGACTTCCAAAACCACGTTAAATAGAAGTGGTGAGAGTGGGCATCACTGTCCTATTTCACTTCTTAAGGGAAATGCTTCCCAGTTTGACCATTTAGTATGTTGCTGACTGAAGGTTTATGTTAGATGGCTTGTATTATTTTGATGTATGTACCTTAGATGCCTAGGTTGTTGAGTGTTCTTAACACAAAAGGATATTGAATTTTATCAAAAGCCTTTACTGCATCTGTTGAAATGATTATATGATTTTTATTTTTATTTCTATTTATGGGATGGATCACCTTTATTAATTTGAATATGTTGTATCAAACTTGCATTCCAGGAACAAAGCCTACTTTATTGTGGTATATTAGATTTTTCTGTGCTTGTGAATTCAGTTTGCTTAATGGTGAATTTTAAACAAGCCATGAAAATAAAAATAGCTTCTCTTTAAATATTATAAGGGGAAATTGACCTACTTAACCTAACTTAAAAAAAGCATATGGTTTTCAAATTGTATAAATTTATTCATAAGTCAATCTAAAATTACAAGTCAATTTTTTGTTAGATGGTAGCTCTCTTTGTCTATATATGTTTTATAATATTTTCTGTACTTTCCATCCCTTTTAATGTCTGTACTTTGGTGGAATTGACTACTGATCTATCTTCAAGCTCTCTTATTTTCTTTTCAGTAGTATCTGATGCCGTGTTAAGCTCACTTATTAAGCTATAGTTACAATTGCATATTTTTTCAGTTCTAGATTTATAGCTTTTTTCTTTTCACAATTCAGTTTTCAGATCAAATGCTCCATTCTTATTTATTCTTTTCAAAATATTAATTAGAATTACTTTAAAATCCAATTTAGATAATTCTAATATATATATCACTAGGGTTCTAATTATTTTGGTATGTTTTATTTTCTAATAGTGCTGTTTCTTGATATTCCCTTCCATTTTTTTTTTTTTTTGGTTTAATATAGGATCTCATGTTTGAAAAAGTATAGCAGTTTTGAATGATATCATCAATCCTCAAAGACAATTCACCCTATCCTCAGGCAATAAGAAGATAAAATATGTCTCCCCTTTTTCTGTGGTTGACACGGCATTATCCAGCAGTATTTATGTCTTTCTCTGGTCTCAGTTTCCACTAAGCAGCTGCTCCCTCCATGGTTCCAGTTCCTGCTGGTAAACTAAACTTAGGTGTTTTCAGTTCTCACCAGGCTCTTGTCTTCTTACCATTAGCCCCTTTCTCTGTTGTCCTAGTCCCAGAAGTGGTGGCATCTGCTTGCTAAGGCTAATCTTTGGGTCGCCTTACCACTTCAGTTTTCTCTAGTATTTCATTACACTATTTTAAAAGTTATTCTGTTGATTCTAATGAGACAGCTACCAGGAACATGCCTTTAGTCAAATTTGGGTCCTTTACCACAACCAGGGAGATCACACACAAAAGGAAGCATTAGATATCTCAGAAAGATGGTGAACTGGAATAGAATAGATCTTATGAATGGAATGTATTCTTCCTAAAATCTCAGCTTGTGTTCAATTCAAAGCAATAGTTTTTGTTTCTTTGTTTTTGCTCTGGAATGAGTGCTATACAAAGTGTGGGTTAGTTATATTCTTTGTTACCTTAGTATTTTTTAATTTAGGATGTGGACAGAACAGAGCAGATGTAAAGTTGTAACTGCTGAAAAAGTAGCAGCTAGACGTGCTTGCTGGGACAGAGGTTTAGTGGTCGTTTCCTTGCACAGTGTTTTTGGTTTTGTCTGAATTAAAACAGGTTTGCAAATGATTTTCTTTTTGTCTCTCTCAGTTCAGTTTGCATAGGCATTCCTTGAAATTGTTCATGTTCAGTAGAAACAGCCTTCAAATCCCAGCTGTCAGATTAAAAAGTGGCCTTTTTTTGGTCTCACCTCTAACAATGTCTGTTACGGGTTTCCTTTCACAGATGAAACCCGGACTGAAATAGTAGCTTCCATCAATACTTCTACTTATAAAAAGAAACAAGTTACTTTATAATATATATCTTTTTCTTAACATTAATTTATTCCTTTCCAAACTGTAATTGCATCAGGATAGTGGAAGTTATAAAACTGACTGAGAGTAAGGTAGATTAAAAAGTCATATTTTAGCTACTTAGTAACCTTAAAATGTTCTATTAGATTAAAAGTAGAATATATGAAAAGTTTTTACTTGGTTTGGTGATAATTTTCCAGAGTCTACATGGGGATGGGAACAAGAGCAAAATATTTCTAGGCATAAAATCTGAGAAGCAGGCAGGAATGGATGAAAGTGACAAGATGTTTTAAGAAATCACTGGGCTGCCTTGGAGTTTATGATTTCAGGGAAGGTGTTCATAATCTTACACCTATTTTGCTTCCTTTTCTCCACTGTTGGGAGTGAGATGTTATTCCTCCTATGTACTGACAGTGACTCATCTTATCCCTTGATTTTTTTTTTTTTTCTGAGACGGAGTTTCGCTCGTTACCCAGGCTGGAGTGCAATGGCGCGATCTCAGCTCACCACAACCTCCGCCTTCTGGGTTCAGGCAATTCTCCTGCCTCAGCCTCCTGAGTAGCTGGAATTACAGGCATGTGCCACCATGCCCAGCTAATTTTTTTGTATGTTTAGTAGAGACAGGGTTTCACCATGTTGACCAGGATGGTCTCGATCTCTTGACCTCGTGATCCACCCGCCTCGGCCTCCCAAAGTGCTGGGATTACAAGCGTGAGCCACTGCACCCGGCCCCCCCCCTTGATATTAATACAATGTCTTTTTATATTATCTGAGTCCTGAATTTAGAAAATGTGATTTTCTCTTATATGTAATAATCCCTTCACTCTCTAAACCCAATTTTCTTATTATCTTTCTTTATGTTTGGAATCGCCACATACCTATGAACTCATTTCAGAAACCTAGAAACTATCAGCCGGGCTCACGCCTGTAATCCCAGCACTTTAGGACACTGAGGTGGGTGAATCACTTGAGACCAGGAACTCAAGACCAGCCTGGCCAGCATGGTGAAAACCTGTCTCTATTAAAAATACAAAAATTACCCAGGCATAGTGACATGTGCCTGTGGTTCCAGCTACTCAGGAGGCTGAGGCAGGAGAATCAGTTGAGCCCAAGAGGTGGAGGTTGCAGTGAGCCAATATCTTACCACTGCACTTCAGCCTGGGCAACAGAGCAAGACCCTGTTTCAAAAACAAAAACAAAATACTTGCAATTACCTTTGATTCTTTTTACTTTCCCTACTCTTAGTTTAGCTTCTAAACAACCATAGAATCATTCTGCTGGACACATGCCTGCTATGAGTGTCGGAACTCAAAATCACATGCTTTTTCTATTTTACTATGAATTATATTAAAATTTCAGTGCAACACATAAAAATAAATTCTCTATCAAACACCTTCAAATACAATATAAAATCCTAATATTTCCCCACAAATATGTCAGAGTAAAGCAAAGTGAAGCAGAACAAGAGGCAAAACCTATGTGTGTCTCTGCTCATTCTCATTTCTTTCCTCTCCCTCTCCTTCCTCTGGTAGTATCACTCTCTGAGATCACTGCTGAAGGTGCTCACTGGGGATTCTACGCTCTAGTTCTGTTCATCTTGCATCACTTATTTACATGTATGCCAGATTGAGCTATTATAAATAAAATCCAACTAGGTCAGATCTCCAGGTTTAAAATTCTTCAATGTTTCCCTGGCTTCTATAGCAGAAAACTTGAACCCTTTGGCATGGAATTTATCGGATCTGAGATTAATCTCTTTGCCCTTATTATAATTCATGCTTGAGCTCTACAAAAGTACTTGACATAAACATAAAAACACACATTCAGTAAAATGCTGCTTAATAGTAATCAATGAGTAGTAAAATGGGAATTGCAACCACAAGGATTAACTAGAGGGTTTTCATTAACAAATTATGTGATGTTAGGCAGATTATTAACCTGAGCGCTTCAGCATCTTTTCTGTAAAATATGCAAATAAATTATAGCTGTCACAAAATGCAAACATGTATACAAGGAACATTTCTGAAAGAAATGTTTAAATATTTAAACACTTACTGAATCAAAAACTTGAGATTGGCGCCTGTAATTTTCATCTCAGGATATAACTAACATTTGTAAAGTATTTTTTAGACTCTGTGATTTATTTATGTTACCTTCTAATATCTAGCTGTTATTAATACCATATTGCGGATGTGGAAACTTAGGCTTAAATCGCGAAGTTTATTCATTCCTTAATCATTCAATCAGTATTTCTTGAGTAGTTACTTGGTGCTAGAAAAGTTTCTAGGGAACATGGGTAAAATTGGAAGGAGGTTAGTAATACAAGGAATCACAGTGAGTAATTTATGGGCTGAGATCAAGCTCACATGGGTTTTACTTGCGTGTTGTTTTATACCTCAGTCTGGCCTCGATAGCAGATCAGCAGGCAGACAATCATGCTTAGTAGAAAGATGTTTTTTTAAAGCAGTTTTTCTTCAGTTTTCTATGTTGTTTGAAGTGACTTGAATATTCCCTCTCCTTTGCTTCTGACTGCCAACACCCTAAGCTCTCATTCCTTTGTACTTGGATAAGGCAGTGACCACCTGATAGACACTTTCTTATCTCCACTTTCCAGTTCATCCTGAATTGCAAATTCGGAAGACATTTCAATATGCCATTCCATATGCTCCAGGCGGCTCCATAGCTTTTTGTTTCACAGCAGGTAGTTCAAGCATCTCATCCTAAAATTCAAGGCTTTTCATTATGTTAGTCTCTCAAAGCCTAGCACTGACACCTAGGATGTTTGTTGTTTGTTTTTTCTCTTCCAGTGAGGCAGAGCTCCTTCCCATCCGCTGTTTCCTCTCTATTTTAATTTCCTCTGCTGCTAATCACGTTTCTCTGAGAAATGCTTCTTTCCTTCTCTGCCTAGACAAGTCCTATACCAATACTCTGGTTCCTATGAAGTCATACCTCTAGTTTGAAGCGTGTTTCTTTAACACCTTTACATCAGAATGCTTCTTTTTACTTACCAAATCTTAGAATTTTAGAACTAAAAGGAGTTGTTGAATTTTTATCTTATTGCTTAAATTTTAAATGTAAAAATCAAGGGCCGGAGTGGTTATGATTAGCAGTAAAGTAATTTTCTAAATAGGTAATCCTTCTCAAGTTTTCATATTTCCAGTTCAGACATTTCTTTAATTTGATCTGTATCCATTGATTATATGATGTTATATTGCCCTTTAATTATTGTAATGCTATTAGATTTGATTTCCCGCTCAGGTCTTTGAAAACTACTGGAAAACTGGTATTATAGCATATACATTCATTACATACACACTCCTGCATAAGCAGTAGTGTCCAATCTTTGGGTTTCATTGAAAGAAAAATTATCTTGGGCCATACATACAATACAGTAACACAAATGATAGCCAATGAGCTAAAAAAAATTGCAAAAGAATCTCATAATGTTTTAAGAAAGTTTATGAATTTGTATTGGGCCCCTTCAAAGCCATCCTAGGCTGTATGTAATCCTTGGGCCAGTGGTTGTGCAAGCTTGCTTTAAAGTATTTTTAATTTAAATGCAGTGCCTAAATTTTTTATTTTGTTATTTTCTAAAACTTGACATTTTTAATTTGCATTGGTACACAGTAGGAGTATATATTTATGAGGGCACATGAGATGTTTTGATACAGGCATGCAATGCATAGTAATAACTTCACGGAAACTTGGCTATCCATCCTCTCAAGCATTTATCTTGTGTTACAAAAAATCAGTTTTTCTCTTTTGGGCATTTTAAAATGTACAATTAAATTATTATTCACTATGGTTTCCCGATTGTGCTATAAAATATTAGTTCTTATTCTATTTTTTTGTGCCTGGATTTTTAAAAACTGAAAATTTACCTGAAATAATTTTGTAAAAATTGCTATTAGATTTTACTTGGCAAAAAAAGAAAATATCTAAATCATAAAAATTGAAAATATACCTACAGGTACTCATTGTATCCACAAGTCTCCTCAAAAGAAAGCAGTAATTTGGAATGTTTAAAAAATTTTATTTATCTTTAAGAATCATGCTTAAGAGACGTGATTAATGTACATTAGTGTACATCAAGATAATTTAAAAACAAATATTAATGTATTTACCTTATAATTTATTTATAGGACATAACTTCATTAATGTATGAGAACAAGATATTAAGCATTCATTGGAATGCTTCTGCATTTGACAAGTTATACATTGACAGCTACATAATATCTTTAATAAATGCATTTTAAATGTATATATTACTATAAAAGTTACCATTGATCTGTGAGTTGAAAGCCAATAAAATAAACAGGGGAACATTTTCAAAAAATCAGAAATATTTTTAAGGCAATTTTTTTGAAAGCAACCCAATAATGCTTATGTTTATAATTTAGGTATTTGTCTTGGCAAAAAGATTAAAATGTATCCGTATGTTTTCTTGTTCTCATTATTTCCTATAAATTTGAAGCAATACAATATTTGATATTTCATTTACTTAGGTATTCTTTCACCCAGAAGTTATTGAAAGTGAAGGTAAATAAATAATTTACTTTAAAATTCACTTACTTTAGTATAACATAAGGTTTTTGTTTAAACTTTACTGTTTGCCACGCATTAAAAACCACTTATTTTAAGGCTATGGAAGATACTCACATAGTATCTCTAAGCTATTTTTTTAGAAGGATTTATGGCTTCTCTGCCACAGATGATAAGGAATTTTATTGTTCTGGCTTCCATATTCAGCTTGACCTATTCATTCTAAATAAGCTAATCCTGGAGAGAGTTTTGCTTCAAGTGTAAAATGATCAGCACAAGAATGGAAAGGAAATCTACCGCCACACATGTGAAAACTGATATAAAGGCTATAGGAGAGCATTATGTTCATAAAAATAAAGTTTCAGATCCTACTTCTCCCTAAAATCAAGACACACAATTTTGAGAACTTCTGTCCTCATCAACGATAATGTATTTGAGTACCGGAAACTGATGTTACACAGAATAGAAAATAGTTCTTTTTAAATAGCATGCAACTGTTGCCAAAGTCCTGATTCAGTGATAAAACTTTGGAGCTTCATAATAACCAGGAAAATACAGGGTTAAAAACAGAAACAAAGGCTAGCAGGAAATTATACATATGTTGTTAAGGACACTGGCTTGCTTTAGGACTTGCTGTCGTAATTGATACCAAATGGGAATTCAGAGTCTAAAAATATCTTCTTTGGTAAAAGGAAAGTCTTGGCCAGGAAGTAAATGAACTCTTTTCTTAATTCATCACATCTCCCTAAATGCACTATTATCACCTACCATCTGGAATGAAGCTTCCACCAACTAATGATCTGCCTCATTAAATATCAGGAACCAAAATCCACAGAACCAAGACCACCCTGAGCTGGAATCAGTCCTGTTCTAAAAACCATCAACTTTTAACAAGCAATAAATCTAACATAGGGCTTTATGTCAAGCCAGACTAGTTGTAAGCACAAAATAGCCCATATCAAAGATGTTTTATATGAATATAGATACATTGTTATAGAAAAATAGAAAAAGCACTTGGCACACAAACATTGGGTTGCTTCATTAGCATTTATTTTTATTTTAATGTAAGCAAGACTTCTTGAGGGACATCTTTTCTATGTTGGATTAACAAATATTTTATTTAAACTTGAAATTTTCTTCAGTAAGAGAAACCTATATTATTCAGCCAAATTCTTAAGCTTCAGTTAAGTAATTGGAACAGAAATGTGAAACTTATGTTATAAGGATATTCAGACATTGTTAATTTTTTTACCCAAGTGTTATAATAGGGTAGCAAGGGACTTACAATTTTAAGTGACACTTGAACATTTACAGTTGATTGAAGTACAGGACATACATTTTAATGATTATAAATTGTGATTTACACAATTATTGAGTTAACAAGTCACAGAGTTAAAGTCTATTTTTTATAAAGGTAGAAGTTAGGAGTCAGATCAAAACATTATGAGGTGCCTTCTCAGATGCTGTACCCATACTTTCTATTCTTAAGTGTCTTACTAAATCTCTTCTCACTTAACAGAAATATTTTGCCAGTTGTCCTGATAGGAAGTTGAGGGAATAATAGCTGTTCCTTTGTACGAGGACCATTGGTGCTATTTATTCGACATGTGACTTTATATAATTAATAATCACCTTCAAACCACTGCCATTGGGATCCTCTTTCGTTGCACATTTTCCGGTACCTAGTCAGTGGTAGCATGGTGGAGATCTGTGGGGACTCAGGCAAACATACATGGGTTTCGAGGACTAGCATTTCAGATTTTAAACTGATTAATGTTAAATATCTACTGCCTTTATTGTATATGTTTTAATTCAGCTATAAAGAAGTACTGTTTTCAACCCACACACATATATGCACACATACACATATAAATCATAAATTTAGATCATATATAACCAGCAGCTTTACAATACATTTGCCTCTATGCCTGCATCCATGACTCTAGTAATGGAGAAATAAGCATATTATTTGTTTCCAATGACAGCTTAGCCTCAGACTTTTGTCTGTGACTCTGCTTTCTTACTCTGATGAAAAAATGATCTTGTAGACTCTGAATTTGTTTTAAGAGCATAGATGGCACAGAGATTGAGTTGAGTAATTCTTTAATTTTTTTTCAAGGTGGAGTCTCACTCTGTCACCCAGGCTGGAGTGCAGTGGCACAATGTTTGCTTACTGCAACCTCTGCCTCCTGAGTTCAAGTGATTCTGCTGCCTCAGCCTCCAGAGTAACTGGGACAACAGGTGCACGCCACTGAGCCTGGCTAATTTTTTGTTTTTAGTAGAGAGGAGGTTTCACCATATTGGCCAGGCAGATCTCTAACTCCTGACCTCATGATCTGCCCACCTCAGCCTTCCAAAGTGATGGGATTATAGGCATCAGCCACCACACCTGGCCCTTGAGTTAAGTAATTCTTAAGTGAGGATGTAAGTTTTAGAACAAAAAGCCTGTGGCACAGAATATATTGAACCTCTTGCATAGTACAGAACCCCTTGTATAAACAATAGTAATGGCAAACCTGGGGCACGTATTCCTCCTCTAAATTACGAAGGCACAGGGAAAGTATTCTATAATATACTATTCCTTATGTTGACTTAAATAAATTAGTACATATTTTGTAATAATAGGAATAAAGTAAAACATTGACAATTCCCAAAGTAAACTCTGCTGAGTTCCAGCCTCTTGAGATTTATAAGAAAAAAAAACGTTTTCCATATTAAAATAAGATTGAATAGCAGGGTTTAGGAACTGAACACTCAGGTGTTATTTTGGGATTATGAATTGAACATATCTAGAAATGTCGCCATAGACTAGATTTGTGCACAATCTATACCACAGTACATGGCGATCATCTTTGCTGATGCCACTGTGAAAATTCAAAATGACAGCCTATCAGAAGAAAGCTTGTAAGACTTTATCTGTAAACCACAGCAGCAATAAGGTTTTTCAAACATATTTAACAATATAATTTTGCATGTGTGGGAGTGTGTAATGTTCATTATACATAGCTACATCTTACAGTACGAGGTTTCCTTAAGTTTTAGCAAAAATGTAAAACATTTACATAATCACCAGATGCATTAAAGAAGTTAGGTTCTATCAGTTGTTGTATAAAAACAGCTGTGGGGATCAAGACATGAATTATATATATATATCATATATACATATATACATAAATATATATATACACACACACATATATATTTCACTTCTGTGTGCCTCATATAGTTCATGGAAAAATGAAAATAATAACTTTTTGATGGCCACTGTAAAGTTTAAAGATAATCTGCATAAGACATCTAACACTGTGACCGTGATAAACAATAAATGTAGGAAATACTAAAAGTTGTAAATATTTTTATATTTACAGCTATATAAGTATGCTATAACTAAGCATCTCATTATTTACCCCAACTTTTAAGTCATTTTGGAGCTTCTATAATGTGTTTATTTCAAATATATTTTTAAGATATATGTTACCTTCTTTAATTCTATCTACTGAACGATGCAATCAATCTTTCCCTCTCTAGTGGATAATTTTTGGTTGATTATAAGTATCCTCTAATATCTCTCCTACCCCTAAACATACATTCTTCTTCCTTATGTACATTGGCTATTCTCTTCTCTAATTTGTTTTTACAGCCAAAATTACTAAAAGAGTTGCTTATTCTGTTTCAATTTCAATTTACACCTCACCCTAAAGCATTTCAGTAAATGTCTACCAACCTCACTCCACTATAAAGTGCTTTTTCAGGGTTTTTTTTGTCTCCTGTTTCCTTTGATGGTTCCTCCTCTGTTCAACACCTACAGGGTGGATTACTGCAGTACTCAGTTCTGAATCCTCTTCTCTTTTTACATTTACTTCCACATGACCTTATTCAAGTCCATTGCTTTAAAGCATACATTAATACGTTGTTAGCTTATACATTTATTCTATAACAGACTCTCATCGGATAGGCAACTTATGCTTCCAGCTGTCCACTTGACGTCTTGTTTGAAGAATCTAAAAGGCATTTCAAAAACCACAAGGCCAAAGTGGAACTTTTGTATCTCTCCCACCTCTGTTATCACCACATTGTAGACATTGACACCCACCAGCTGGTTATCACCATCTGTGGAAAGGTTATGAGCATTTATCCCACTATCATTTAACTTTGAAAACAGTGTCCCTTTGATTACTCCCACACTCTCAATCACCTCCACCCAACATATTCCATCAGAAACATTGGTCATTTCTGCGGCTTAAATAATCTCTAGCCTACTTATGTATCTTTTCATTTCTACCACTTTCATATTATCCAGTGGTTTTCTATATGGCATTCAAAGGTCACAAAAAGATCCATAGATATGACATTACTTAAATACAGTTGATTTCATTTAGCCTTAGTTTATTATATACATTTTAAGTATTTTAAGACTTTTATTTAATACATTTAATAAATGATCTTTTACATTCATAACACCATTCTCATGCTGCTGTGAAAACTGGATAATTTATAAAGAGAAGAGATTTAACTGACTGGCAGTTCTGCATGGGTAGGAAGGCCTCAGAAGACTTAAAATCATGGCAAAAGGGGAAACATGTCCTTCATATGACAGTGAGAAGGAGAAGTGCTGAGCAATGTGGGGAAAGCTCCTTATAAAACCATCAAAGCTCATGAGAACTCGTTCATTGTCACAAGAAGAGCATGAGGGAAAGCTGTTCCCATGATTGTTACCTCCCACTGGATCCCTGCCCTGACACAGGGGGAAGATGGCAACTACAATTCTAGATTAGATTTGGGTGGGGACAAAGCTAAACCATACTAGCTATTCTGAGACTTTGTCCATTCATTTGGCCAGACTACTATAGGAATCCTAGGTTATCTTGAGAATTGATTCTTTTGTTTTTGTTGTGGTTTATCTATTTTGAGAAAGGGTCTCATTATATTGTGCAGTCTGGCCTCAAAATCTTGGGTCTGAGGTATCCTCTTGCCTCAGTTTCCTGAGTATCTGGGACTGCAGGTGGATGCCACTGTGCCCAGCTAATTAGTTTGACTTTAATTATGAATGACATTTTATAGAATATGACTACAGGTAATGTTTGTTTTATTTTGCTTATCGTTATTGTGTTTGATTTTAAAAAACCTTTTGCTCATGTTTCTTTAGCATTTCTAGGGGTTTTTCAGCATGGTAACTAAATACTGTTATGTAAATGCTAAGGTTACATGGTAGGCACTGTTCATAGGCACCATGCTATACACCTATATATTAAAATCAGTACAATCATATATAAATCAATACAATCATATCAGGTGACATAGTCGTTAATAGCTCAGAAGGTAAATAATTTTACCATTGCTCAGTAAATTTATTCTTTCCAAAATGTGATTTAAATATCAAAATCTCATTGCCTATTCGCGCAATTGTGTACCAACCCAAATTCTTCATTAACACCTAGAATCTTCCAGTAAAATATACTATGCCACAATCACTATTTTAGAAAATGAAAAAGTCAGCATTGGTCAGACCACTTTTCCAAACATTCTTCTTACCTGAAAAATGGAGAGCTGAAGAGAAGCTCTAGCTTTTTCCTGCACGTGGTATTCACAGACACAGTTATAAGCCATCCCTGCAGAGTTATAGAAATGATTGGTTTCTTTGTTCCCTGTGAGAATTTTTTTCCGTTTCTACTCCTTGTTGTTTTATTCCTCAGAAAGCTTTTAAGGCTTGTTTACTTACTCACCTGCAGCTAAACCTTGTTTTCGTAGGTAGGTGGTAAATCTTTCTTCAGAGCCAGTTATAACTTTTTATTTTTTAAAGGAAATCACTTTGATTTTCCCCATATTTAGAATTATAATCTTCACATAGTATTTTCAAGATAAATTTATGTATTTATTATCTAAGGGTTATCTTTGGTTTTGCTAAAGTTTAGCATTTGGCTGGATATTTATATGCCAACATTTCCCCCTTTTTCTGCATGTTATCCTAAAACTTTCAAAATACTAAGATACATATGAGTGAAAGTCACTATTTGGCTTTTTATTTTTTAGTCAGTTTCTAAAGTCTTGCCGTGGAATCCACTTTCTGAAAGAATTCCGCTATGTAAGTGTATTTCCATGATATAAAATCCCCACTGTAGAAACTGCTTTTGAATTATTTTATTAGAAAGACCTACCAGATTTATATATACTCAGTGGCTATGAGTTTTGGATTATGTTGTTGTTTGATTTAGTAAATCAATGGACTTCCTCTTGTTCAGTGTTTACTTTAAATGTATTGGATTAAGCTGACAAAACTCAAACAGTACAATTAAAGTAGATTTAGATAGAACAGCACTGGCAAATCATGTTTTTATGTTAAAAACAAACATGTTATATTTTGCAAAGTGTTTCCAATAATACCATGGACTGCATGATAGTTCAGCAATTACTGAGTCTTTTATTTAAAAATACAGGTAGATGAAAATATATACAGATAGGTGTTTCCATTGATTGTAGGCAGCTACAATAATATCTCAAAATTTTCTACAATGTCTTAATGACTAAATATTGCCAGGTATTTTTTTTTTTTTTTTTTTTTTTGAGACGGAGTTTCGCTCTTGTTACCCAGGCTGGAGTGCAATGGCGCGATCTCGGCTCACCGCAACCTCCGCCTCCTGGGTTCAGGCAATTCTCCTGCCTCAGCCTCCTGAGTAGCCGGGATTACAGGCACGCACCACCATGCCCAGCTAATTTTTTGTATCTTTAGTAGAGACGGGGTTTCACCATGTTGACCAGGATGGTCTCGATCTCTTGACCTCGTGATCCACCCGCCTCGGCCTCCCAAAGTGCTGGGATTACAGGC
>CM052667.1:7027015-7092140 GCA_028533165.1 Leontopithecus rosalia | reverse complement strand
GAGGGTGAGAGTGTCCAGGAGACAGCTCAGAGACAGTGCAGAGGGTGAGAGGAGAGTGTCCGGGAGACAGCTCAGAGACAGTGCAGGGGGTGAGAGTGTCCAGGAGACAGCTCAGAGACAGCGCAGAGGGTGAGAGTGTCCAGGAGACAGCTCAGAGACAGTGCAGAGGGTGAGAGGAGAGTGTCCGGGAGACAGCTCAGAGACAGTGCAGGGGGTGAGAGTGTCCAGGAGACAGCTCAGAGACAGTGCAGGGGGTGAGAGGAGGACAGGGCCAGCAGCATGGTGCTAAGTCTCAACAGCCGGTGCATGATAGCATCTATAAAGGCTTTTAAGAACATGAAAAATAGTAGCTGCATTGAAGTCTGTAAGTGAGAAAATAGTTACAAAGAGATTTTTAAAAAGCATAAAAATATTAAGTGTGAGTCTACGAATCACAAATAAATAAACCTTTGATACTTATTTCATCAAACGAATGGCTCGATCTTTGTATAAATCTCAATTACTCTCTATATTACTAAGAAAAGAGAAATGCTGCCATTAGAATTTGGTAACGATGCTTTCTTCTAATATCAGTGTGAAACCCGTTCCGATTGCGGAGGTGTTAAGATGTGAGAATGCTGCCAAATGCTGCTCATGACTGAGTGCCCTGTTACATCCAGAACGGCCTCATCAATGATGTTCTCTCTCATTTGCAGCTTCAGTCTTGGTGATTTGCCTGGATCATTCTTCTCTGTCTACACTCTATTGTCCTTCTCAGTATAAAACCAAACACTGCAAAGAAACTATAAGCTTCGGCTCAGATGAACTGGGCAGCTCAATTTTCTCTGTTTTAAACGACAAAGGCATCTATTCAGATCACTCAAATGATTTTCCTTCCTGTCTTATTCAAATAAGATAGAACTTTGAAAATAAAATTCCTCTTCTATCCTCCTTGTATAAAACTTTGAGCAATTTTATTTTCCACATCATATATTATAATTTTTCTTCACTTTTTTTCTTGTGAAAAGATTTTGAGATATCTTCTCCCATTAAATGGGTATAGAATGCTTCTTAAAGAAGGGTATTATATTACATCCAGATCCATGTCATCTCCATTCCATGTCACATAATATAGACCCATTCTGTTACATCCATTATATGCCCTTCTTTAAGAAATATTCTCTACCCATTTAATGGGTAAAGAATTAATGCAATGGAAAAGCTTCATATGCCCTTTTTATAAGAAGAAGGGGATCCGGTCGAAGATGTAACAGCTATGCAATAGTGGACGACATGCTTATCCACTCCTCCTTGAAATTCAGCTAAGTTCTTTGTAAAAGAAGAATAGTGATGTTTATTTTATTGTGTTTCATGGTGTAATTGTGAGAAATTAATGCCTCTAAAGCATAGTTTCCTGTGTTTTGATACCGTGTTATGAGTAGGTTACTTCATTATTTCTCTAATTTATCTTTGTGTCTCCTACATTGGCTTCCATGTCCCTTTGTACAGAGTAAATGCTACACACATACACACATGCACACACACACACTCACACACACAACACACTCTCTCTCTCTCTCTCTCTTACTCTCTCACTCCTCTCTCTCTCTCTCCACCAGATTGCTTTAAAATTCCATTTCTTTCTGTGCAGGCCAAACAAGAACAAGCTCACATTCAGCACTATTTTTATAGAAATGTGCATGGTCGCTGTAAAATCAATTAAGAATTCTATACCTCAGGAGTTCAGGTTTTAAAACATTAATACAAGTTATAAAGAAATGTCATTTTGACACAGTGCCTTGTTAGCTACAGAGATCTGTCGGTGCTGACTTAATAGTTAGCCTGTATACAGCAGAATAAACTCCTAGAACTCATTTCTTTACAGGGTGTCCCACAGTGGCTTGTATCTGCAGTGGTTGGGGGTATGTGACATGGAATGGAGATGAAAAGCAGCGTTGAGTGGGAGCCTGTGAATAAAGCAAGCTTGCTTTGCTCTTAGAAAATTCACCTCTGTCTTGGCATGTTGTCTGTGAGAGTTCATAAGCAGACAACTTCAGGATTGCAGGTAAACATCACAAAGGACATGTTTGAATACGTCACTTTCTTTTCCTTCGCCTTCCATTCGGAGAAGAAATGAGTTCTCTGAAATACAGTTTAAACACATTCACAGAACAGATCTCAGCTTAGTGCTTCACTCCGTGGCGATTACCCACAGATGGTCCATCTTTCCAGTTAAATAGTAAGTGAAGGATAAGCACTTACGCGTTTTTAATGCTGCCGTCATAACATCATGAATCATTTAACTGTAGTGCTCAAGGTTTTCCCTTTAATGGGAACTATCACCGTCATACCCGTCATCAAGAGGCCTTGGTAAAAGTGCCTTTCCCAGATCATGACCGTGCGCACTGAGAGATTTAAGGGAAGCCTAGCGAGCCTCTTCCCCATTTTTGGCAAGTTGTTTTCCTCTGCCACAACACCATCTGTCTCATGATTCACGCGCCCCAAGAGGTTAATTACTAGGAAAAGGCGATGATCGCAATGGATGACTCCCATTACCCTAAGAGAACAACATTGATCCCACCATTTGTTGACAGCCGTCTTCATTCATTTCTCACCCTACATCTAGAACTTTAGGATGACCCCTCATCACGAGTACTCCCTCATCTGACCTCATGTCCTATCACTTCTTAATCCCACAGATACGTACATTATATTTCCAGAGCTCAAAGCCAGATCTGTATCTGCAGAAACTTCTCCAGATACTCCTTTGACCTTCTTGATTTAACCGAAACGTGGGGTAAATGCAAAAACAAAGACAAAAGCTGTTGGTGGCTGTTTTCTTCCCCGCGCTGTGTGAACCACGAACCCAAGGGGATGCCGTCGTCTTTCTGCTTCCCGACCTCTCATTCTCCCTCGATTCTCAAACCAACCGGCAAAGAGAAAACGGCTGTTGACGATGGCTCTCGAACACAGCACTGCCGTGCTATTAACGTTGATAAACTGTACAGTCTTTCTTAAACAGGGACTGTTCGCGCTCTCGGTGAGTGTCCCTGTTTTCACTCTTGGTTACTTAACCACGTTGACAAAACATTCGATTTTAACAATAACTGAATCTCCTCACCTTCACATGACTTTTTCTCCATCTCACCTTAGCTTACCACTCTCATCCTTATAATGTGGAATCTCTTACTACTCATTGCTGCATATCCCCTTTAAAAACCTCAATTTTAAGTATTCTGCTCGCTAAACCACCAATTACTTATCTTTCTCGCTCTTTTCTGCTATAACCCTAACTCACTAATACTCAGTTTCATTAGGGTCTTTAATCCATGAATCCTGGCACTTCCCTAAGCATGATTCCATTCTTGCTAGATACCTTCCTCTGTATTTTGCTGTCTTCATGTGATCAAGATAACCTCACCATGACTAGACTTAAGATGGTTCCTCTGTTTTTATTACAGGCCTCTAGTTAGTCTCCCCTTTGTTTTCGTTTTCGTTTTGAGACGGTTTCACTCCTGTTGCCCAGGCTGGAGTGCAATGGCGCAATTTCGGCTCACTGCAACCTGTGCCTCCCAGCTTCAAGCGATTGCCTGCCTCAGCCTCCCTCGTAGCTGGGATTACAGGTGCTGGCCACCAGACTCAGGCAGTTTTTTTTTTTTTGTATTTTTATAGAGTCAGGGTTATACCATGTTGGTCAGGCTGGTCTCAAAACCCCGACCTCAGGTGATCCAGCTACCTCTCACAGTGCTGGGATTATAGGCATGAACCGCTGTGCCCAGCCAGCCTAGTCTCCATTTTCTTAGCCAATTGATTTTAGAAAACTCACAGTTATAAATTGTTTCTTTATGCCTTTAAGCTATAAATCTCAGCCCAGCCTCTTGCCACTTCTACAACCTAGGAATGGTGTAAAAAGGGCTTATCTCTCTCTGAAACATGATCATCAAGGAAGCAAGTGGCCCTATACCTGAGTCTACGTTCAGATGTAGGCATCTGATGTCTTCCGCAGGAATCAGTAATGAACCAGAGTCCTGATCACGTTGACAAACCTACCGAAGCGTCTTCCCTTCTCATTTCTTCTACTTCCTTATCTCCAGGTCCTTTGGAAGCAACTCCAAGCAGGCTCGTCCCCCTTCTGAGGGAGTCACTCATGTCAGCATTACACATGTTCTCTTTGTTGCCAAGGCTTTAGTCGGGAGACTTCTTCTCATCTCACCCAGTCTCTCAAGTGACTACTCTATTTTGTTTTGTGTATTTATATTTTTTGAGACAGTCTTGCTCTGTCACCAGGCTGGAGTACAGTGGCATGATCTCGGCTCACTGGAACCTCTGCCTTCCGGGTTCAAGGGATTCTCCTGCCTCAGCCTTCTGAGTAGCTGGGACTACAGGTGCATGCCACCATGCCCAGATAATTTTTGTATTTTTGGTAGAGTTGGGGTTTAGCCATGCTGGCCAGGATGGTCTTGATCGCTTGACCTGGTACCTGACCACCTCGGCCTCCCAAACTGCTGGGATTACGTGATCTATTGTGCCCGGCCTAGTCCCTTATTTTAAAAATACTTTGTTTGCTTTATTTTGTGACAGCATATTTCGGGTTTACCCCCTCCATTCTGACGACCTTTCTCAAGTCTCCTTTCCTAGCTGCTTATTTTTGCCCAACCTCTAAATACACTAGTTCCCCAGGACTGAGTAACGGGCTCTGGCCTTATCTTTGCTATCTTCACTCATTAAAGAATGTCTCCTACTGGTCATTATTTAAATACCATCAGTGGTCTATTTTGTTTCTATTTCTAGACTCATCCTCTTCTCTGAGCTCCAGTCTGGTGTACCCAACTGTCCACTTTGCAGATATATTTTCATCATAAATACTCACCTCAGCTTGAGATGTCAAAAATAAAACTATTGATTTCTCTTTTCCTTAACCCCCAAAGGTTTTCCATCCTCAGTCTTCCTGTTTCAGTAAATGGCAAAAACTAATACACAGTTTGATAAGTTTTATAAATGTACTCTGCCATATAGCAACAAAATAAAGACAAAATATTTTATCACTCAAAGTTATGTTACGCCTCTTTGCCATCTTCTTCCCCTCTTCCAGCGTTTGGAAACCACTGATCTGATTAATTTCTACCTTTTTTCGACTGCTATATTGTTGGAATAATAGAGTATGCAGACTTCCGTATTTGTCTTCTTTAAGATAACATGAAGTAGTTGACCTTCATTTTTATTGCTGTATATACTGATAGGCCTACTTTATATTTCTGAGTAGTATTGCATTCATGGATGTGCCCCAAACTTTGTTCACTTATTCAACGGTTGATGAATTTTTCAGTGCTTAGTAGTTTGAAATTATTATAAAGTTCTTGTAAACATTTATGTACAAGCTTTTATGTAGTCATATGTTTTAATTTTGAGTAGATAGCTAAAAGTGAGATTGCTGCATCAAATATCAAGTAGATACTTAACCTTATAAGACACAGCCAGCAAGTTTTCCAAGGTGATTGTACCATTTTGCATTCCCCAAAACACTGTAAGATAGTTTCACTTCTCTCACATCCTCAGCACCAAGTATTATCATTCTTTTGAATTTTAGCCATTTTAATAGGCATGCCATGGTGACTCATTACAATTGTAGTTTCTAGTTCCTAACTGCTAATTCTATCACATACTTTTCCTGTGCTTATCTGTAATTTTATACCTTCTTTAGTGTCTGTGCAAATCATTTAAAACATTGCTTTATTTTTTAGTTTGTGTTACTTATGTATTATGTAATGAGTTCCTTATGTATTACATATACAAGCTCCTTTTAAGAAATATGTTCTTCAAATATGTCTTTCAGCTTGTAGCATTTTTCGCTTTATTTGGTGTTTTGTTGAAAGGCAGAATTTTAAAAATGTTGATGAATTCTAATTTATTCACAGACACCATGATCATTTATGTAAAAATCTTAAAAGAGTTCATAGAAAGCTATTAAAGCTAATAAAGGAGTGTTTTCCAGAAATAAGCTATAAATGATTTCCATTCCTATATATTAGCAATAATATTTAAAAATAATATCAAACATTTGGTGTTGGAATAATAGAAGATAGTTGGGTAAATGGAATATGGTTGAAAACTGTATCAAAACATTAATTACAATTTTAATACATATAAGATATGTACACTGAAAGCTACAAAACATTGTTGAAATAGATTAAACAAGAACAAAATAGATGTGGAAATAGAGTAAGTTCATACCTGAGAAATGCATTGAGTGCCAGTTCTTTCCAAATCGATTTGTAGATTCAACATAATCTTTCTCATATTGTTAGCAGGCTCTTTTCTTTAATAGAAGTTGACAAGCTGATTCTAAAATTTATATGTAAATGCAAAAGTTCTAGTATACACTAACTTGAAAAATAACAAAGATGGAGGACTTATATTGCCTCATTTTAAGAGTTCCCACAAAGCTATAGTTATCTACACAGGGTGGTGTTGGAATAATGGAAGATATTTGGGTTAATGGAATATGATTGAAATCTCAGCTAATTGTTTAAAAAACAGCTCCAGGTAATTCAGTGGGGAAAGAATTTGTTAATTTTTTTTTTTTCTAAAACAAATTGTGAAGGGAACTTACACGTTTACACGCAAACAACTAAGGATTTACAATAACTTTACATTATTACAATAGGTAACTTAAAATCATAAACCTAAATAATAAATGAAAAACCTCTACAGCAAAGGATAGAACAAAATCATTTTAACCTCAGATTAAGCAAATATTTCTTATATAATACACAAAAAGGCAAGATAAATATTGTAATCACAAAATTAAGTGAAATAGTTTATAAAGCACTGTTCAGCATAACAGTTACCTATTGTTAGGGTATGAAATGTCTACAGTCATCTTCTCTAAAGCAAATTAATGTTAATTACATATTATCTAAGAGAATATATGTGTTACTCTTTTAACAAATTTAAAGCTTGCTGTGTACTTAAGAAACAACATGCAAATGGAAGCCTAAGGTTAAATGGTATATAACTCCCTTGATTCTTTGAGGATTTGGATCAAAGTCATCATTCTTATACGGTGTTCCACAGACTCCTTCCAATCTTTGAAAATGCCTCAAAGATAATGTGGGATGAAGGGGAATCTGCTATGGAGGCTCACTTTTTGTATCCTCATCAACCAAAGTATTTTCTTTTTCTTTTTTTTTTTAGACAGAGTTTCACTCTTGTTACCCAGGCTGGAGTGCAACGGCGCGATCTCGGCTCACCGCAACCTCCACCTCCTGGGTTCAGGCAATTCTCCTGCCTCAGCCTCCGAGTAGCTGGGACTACAGGCACGCGCCACCATGCCCAGCTAATTTTTTGTATTTTTAGTAGAGATGGGGCTTCACCATGTTGACCAGGATGGTCTCGGTCTCTTGACCTCATGATCCAGCCGCCTTGGCCTCCCAAAATGCTGGGATTACAGGGTTGAGCCACTGTGCCCGGCCAACCAAAATATTTTCTTTTGTCTCATTTTTTAAACTGAGAGTTCCTAAAGAATTCAATTAGGATGTATTTAGAAAACTGTACTATATTATGGTGTCTCAGCTTTACAAATTAGATTATCCTCTATAAAAAAATTTTTAATGGCCTATTACTTAATCCCTTTGCACTGAAAATGTTGACTCAGTACTTAAAATAACGTTTTAATTCTCAATGAAAATGAGCATTTTATGTTATAGGAAAGAAGAATATTAGTAGAAAGAAATGTGTCCTCAGTCTTTATTCTTCTGCTTACCAACTGTGAACTTAACTTATATGCCTTAAAGGGCTCTTGTGAGTATGGATGCTCCATGACTTATAATGGGGTTGTGTCCCAGTGAACCTGTCATAAGTTGAAAATATTGTACATCAAAATGTATTTAATGCATCTAACCTGCCAAGCATCAGAGCTTAGTCTAACCTACATTACATGTGCTTAGAGAATTTGCATCAGCCAACAGTTGGGCAAAATCATGTGACCAACACAGTGCACTGTGGAGAATCAGTTCTTTACCCTTGTGGTTCCATGACTGACTAGGAGCTGCCCAGCATGGCAACCCAGTATCGCTTTCTATTGAATGTATCACTTTAATATCATCATAAAGTTGAAAAAACATAAATCATCTTAAGTCAGGAACCATCTGTATTAATTAGTTTTATAGAAGATCCTGATCTTACAAGTCAAGTGAGAGCTTGGTGAAAAGTTTGAGGCATACATGTTAATTTTAAATCTTAAAAAAATCTGATGGAAAGTAATTCTAGTTCCATTACTTATTTTATGAATGAAACCTTAATTTATTAAAAATGTTAAGCACATTATCAATACAGGCCACTTTTGTATAGATGGGGGATATAGGAACAGTAAAATAGAAGTGGTCTCTGGCCTCAGCAAGCTTTGTTCTATAGGAGCAGATAGACATTAATCACATTTTACAGACACAGTACTCTGTGTGTGCATGTGTGTTTTATTTTTTAAAAAGCTGCCTTTTGTATATTTATGGTAGAAACAAAAATCAAATGCTACTTTTTGAAGACCTCTAGAAAAGTTAATTTAATGACTGTTTCAGAATCAATTATAATTGGGATTTTTATGGTTATATGTACTATGCGCTTTTGAAGTGCTTTTGTTGCTTTGGGTTTATTTCTTACATTCTTAATTATTAACACAAAAGTTTTCTTCATTATCAATTTGGCATCTCTGTGAGGTAAAGATGTGTTAAGTCAATTTCAGTTTAGCTTTTTTTTCTCCCCAAAGGATCACTAAATTTAGAAATACTTTTAATTTACTACACTTAGAAGTGATAAACATTAACATATATTTTAAACAGATAAACATAAATAATGAAATTAAAACAAAATAATACTTTATGTAGATGAAAGGTTATTTAAAGCTCAACTATTTCTGCGGCCAAAATTATGGTACTCTTAAAATGATCATGCAATCAAACTTTCAGATGCTTTGTGTGAAGCATAAAGACAACACATCTATATATAAAAATTAATCAACAAAGTATGTTTTTCATTGGCAGTCTTTCTCTTGGTCTTAATCCAAATATTAACTAAAAACAGAAAAATTTTATTTTTTGTAATACAGGAAATATAACCACTTTTAACAGTTGTCTAAAACAAGGGAAATTAACCAAATGATTTTAAGGACCAGAAATAAAGAATGTTATAATGCTTCTTGTACCTGCACTTTATCTTTCTGCCCTCATTTTAGGTCATCATTGCCTCATTCTGAATGAATGACTTGGCTTAACTTTTAGAGCAATGTAGTTAAAACTCAATATACTCTCAGTTTGAATGCAGTATTTCTTTTTTGTTATTTCTTTTTTAATCCACTAATCTAGTCTTCCATGAGGTCCAGAGATAATTTTTGTGCTTCAAAAGTTTCTTCTTAATGGCCGTAAGAATCTCGTTATAGGTATGTCTGGGCTGTGTTATATTTAGAAAGAAAAATTTTCTTTTGAGTTAGTTTGATCATTCTGCACAAGGATACATGTATCTTTTTGGACCTTAATCCATTATCAGTGACTCAATATCCATGCTGTCGGTTTCAATATTTATTTGTTCACAGCACTGCATTAAACATAACATTTTAAAATAGCCAATTATTTTGCAACTTTTAAAATATTCTCTCAGATACCATCTTAGTAGTGAACTAAAGTGTGAACTTGGAAATCAGCTGCGATTAACTCATGGCTCTTCTACCTTCTATTTATATCTCCTCGGACAAGCTATTCAACTCCTTTATGTCCGTTTCTTGTTTTTTCTTCTTTGAGACAATGCCTCACTCTGCTGCCCAGGCTAGAGTTCGGTGGTGCAATGATCATGGCTCACTGCAGCTTCACTTCTGCAGGCTCAGGTGATCCTCCTGTCTTAGCCTCATGAGTAGCTGGGACTATAGGCATGTACAGCACGGCCAGCTAATTTTTGTATTTTTGTAGAGATAGGGTTTCATCATGTTGCCCAGGGTAATGACAAATTCCTGGGCTCGAGCAGTCCCCCCACCCCACCCTCCTGAAGTGCTGGGATTACATGGGTGAGTGACTGTGCCCGGCCTGGCCTCCTAGTTTCTTAATCTGCAAAATGTGGCCAATAACAGCATTCATCTCAAATTAGCATTCAAATAAGCTAAATATTTTAAATATGCAGCTCTTAGGAAAGTCATAATCTCATCGATTACTACTATAAGCATCACGAAACCTAATGGTTGCATCATTTGGTCATCAGAGAAGAAAAAGTTTATAACGATCCTATAATGTGTCAAGTGTTACGGTCACTGCAATATTGAACTCCTAAACGTTCAATCGGTGTAGACTGTGGTTTGCACTTACATGGAATATAGTTATACTGTTTTGGGATACTTCAAAATATAATAATATACTATGGAACATCTATGGTGATGTGCTATAAAATGACATACACAGAGATACATACCTTGGGTGCCTATTTATTTTTAATACAAAAACAAGTTTGGATGAAGGTATGGGAGGAATGGGAACTTTCAGATATTGCTGGTACAAATGATAAATAGCTATAATATTATAGGAAGCATTTGACAATATATATTTTTAAATGTTTTTAATATTTGTGTACCTTTTAAACGTAAACATTCATATTTAAAAGCTATTTTGGGCCGGACGCGGTGGCTCAAGCCTGTAATCCCAGCATTTTGGGAGGCTGAGGTGGGTGGATCATTAGGTCAAGAGATCGAGACCATCCTGGTCAACATGGTGAAACCCCGTCTCTACTAAAAATACAAAAAATTAGCTGGGCTTGGTGGCACGTGCCTGTAATCCCAGCTACTCAGGTGGCTGAGGCAGGAGAATTGCCTGAACCCAGGAGAATTGCCTGAACCCAGGAGGCAGAGGTTGCGGTGAGCCGAGATTGTGCCATTGCACTCCAGCCTGGGTAATAAGAGCGAAACTCCATCTCAAAAAAAAAAGGCTATTTTGGAAGAATTAATCAGCTTTGGAACAGATATTCAATTATAAGAATATTAAGCATGCTCATTTGAATATAAAAATCAAAGCACATAATACCCACAGATTGGAGAGCGGTAAAAGTAATTGTTATGTAATAACATATGATAAAATGTGTCCATAAGCATTGGAAAGACTTGATTTATAGTATGATATAGTAGATTGATTGCCTTAATTGGCCCGAATCTTATACCCATCCTTCCTGGTATCCAAACTTTTGCGGTGTAATTTTGCAACGTCCTTTTAGTCTGCAGATATTCTGGCTTAACTGTTCACTCTGGGCTTTATTCTTAAATGTGTTATTGTCTGTGGGATATTAGCACACGGTTTACAAAGTGCTTTCGGGTTTCCACTCAGTTTCACTCCTCTGGCTTCACTGTGTGATCATGCCCCGAGTAGGGGTGTTGGAAGGAAAATGAGACAGGTCCTGCAAAGTTGATTCACCCCAGTCGTTTCAGTCAACACCATCTTGCATCAGCCGATAGCCAGTCTCCTTTCATGCCTTCAAGGGAGTAGGGCGAATATTAGCAGATCTGCAGCTGACAGCAGATACGAGAGTGAACCCAACTAAATGCAGAACTGACCAGTGTTTCCGCAAACGTGTGTGCTTCTCATCCCTCTCTTGGGGAGTTTGCCTCATCTTCCATCTCAGTACTTCCCCAGTGCCACTGACCCTAACACACTGTGGGACTTACTCAGTGGCCACGCTTGAGGAACTTACAGGTAAGCTGATTCTCTGGTTGCAGAACATTGTCCAGCAGAATTTGGTAGCCAGCATTAATTGCGAGGATGAAGAAGCAACTTTCAAAGCAACTTCAGTCAGTTCAGTAATGCCTGTCCTTATATTCCCTCTCCAACTTTTCTGCCACACTCTTCTTCAGTCGTACTTTCTGTCAATTGTAATGCTACTTAAGTGTAGACGCTTAACTTTTGCCTTAGGAATTATTATTTCGGGAACTCAGTTTTATCTCTTGCTGCTTTCATTCAACATTGTGTTGTCACATTGTTGCTTTGATTACTATTAAGTATTTTATATCAATATAATAAATGACTTGTATTTAGCTATTTCAGATAAGGCTGCTATGAACAATCATTTATAATTATTCTGTTGCAAAAGTACATGCTTCTCCAGGTTATATATAGGGGAGTCCACCTGCTACACTAAAGGCTTTCATATCCACATTTTTATCCAAATTTTTGGATCGTGCCAATGAATGTTCCAAAGTGGATGGTATTAATTTGTAATCTTGAGACAATAGATGAAGGCTCCAGTTGCTCTATTTGCTCTGACTCTTAGTACTGTCAGATTTTTATTTTTGCTAATCTGGTGGCTATGTGGTGTGTTGTATAGTCATGGTTTATTTCTATTTTCTCCATATAATTATTAGCAGCAGCTAGTGCAACTCCCCAACCATCTATTTACAGGACAAAGATGTCATCAACATTTTTAATTTTTGGCAATTTGCATTCATATTTTCCTAATGATAATTTCAGCCACTTTTTTATATTGATTGCATATTTTGATATGCCCTCTTAGTTATAATTTTAGGTGTTTTGGCTGTTTTTTCATTTCATTGTCTATTTTTTCCCCGATGATTTGCTTTTTATATATATTAGATACTGGTTCTTTATTAGTTATAGATGTTTAAAAAGATTCTTTACTCTGTGAATTACGTTTTCACCTCTCTTCAGAAAAGAAGAAAGTGTTAGTTTTAGAAGTTAAATTTATCAGTCATTTCCATATGTGAATTTTAATAAAATTTTTTTTGCTTTAAAGTCTTCAATATATTTTCCTATATTTTCTAAAAATATGAAATATTATATTTAATGGTCAGTCATAATTCATGAATCATGTGCAGTTGACTTTTTTGCATGGTGTAAGGTAAAGTCTCTTATAAATATATACATGTAATACATACATATATATGTGCATAAGAACTTAGACCTCTTGGTAATAATATACTTGTATATGCCCATGTATGTAAATATATAATTTCCATGAGTTCTAAGTTCCTTTTATATCCAATTATCCTAGCTTCAGTTTTATCAATATTTGGTTATATTTTCTTCCTTTTTATTAAATAATATTCTTTATTGATTTGAACATGTCAAATTATCTAAAAATTTTAATCAGTCTTTGCCATAAAATTATTTGGGGAAAATGAATGTACCTATTGTTGATTTGTTGGAATATTGCTATTAGCACTAGTTTTTATTAGTGTTTCAGAATTTTAGTTCCCAGCATCATTTTGAATAGAAGGTTTTATTTATAAATTATCATAGTTTTATTGCTTCATTAATTCCTCTATTCCTAGGCCTAATCCTAGCTCCTCAGAAAGAGACGTGTCTTGGATCTTCAGGTCACCAAACCACAATCTACTTCAGAGCCTTGTCTTAAGGCTCTATCTGTTCTTTACGTGATTCTTTTCCATAGTTTGACAGAAATAATAGACAGATTCAGGCACTGTTTTATTATATTTCTAATTTTTTTTATTGCAAAAAAAACCTACCCTACATCTTAGTAAAAAGTAAATAACAACAGAAAAAATGATCCCTTGCCAGGGCCAGACTTTTGGCCCTTCCCCCTCCTACAGTTAGAGCCCAGCAGGCCTGCGGCTGAAGTCCTGCTGTTTCTTTGCATATTTGCTCAATTTCTTAGCCATGAAAATGTAAATCTTATTATTGAAATTGACCATGATGCTTTCTATTTTTTTCTATCATTGCTTTTTTCTTTAATTTTTATTTTTTTCTTAGCAGAGGAATTTACCAGAACATTAATTCTCTAAGCCATTGGGCTGTAAGTCTGGACTTCAGTTTTTAATGGAAGATGTTTTTATTCAGAAATTATTTAGGAATTGAAAACATTAGATATATGCTCTAAAGCCTTGATTTTATGATGTAACTATTTACCCTCTGCTCTGTATTTTGTAAGGAATGGATATGTTGCTATAAAGTTTTCCCAAATCTTTCACCTACCCCGCTAAGTGGATGCCTTGTTCCCCTGAGGTACCTGATCGGAAGGACATAGTTATGCCTGTACACATGACTCAGATGAAAAGAATAGGATCAGAAGGAGGAAATTCTGTTTTGAAGAAAAGAATTAACATTTTAAGCCTCTTAAATAAAACATTCTTGGCTTTATTTATTTTTTAATTTTTTTCAGATTTATTAAAGTACAACTGACAAATATTGTATATATTTATGATGTACAACATGAAAGCATTCTTAGCTTTTAAATAACATGTAGCCATGATTAAAATGTTTAAACATTTGTTTTTCACACCCTCAATTACCAATTAATATTTTTTTCTGGTTTCTAAGGAGTAAGAACTAACTGAAAATGTTTTTTTTAAAATAAAAGCAGATACTCAATATCTATAGAAAAATATAGTTCATGGGTTATTCCAATGTCTCAATTTTATACTATTATTAAAACATATAAAACAAGTAAAAGATGATTCATTTGTATGTACCCTCCTGTAAATGAATGTTTCTAGTTCGAAGCACAAAATTATCACCTCTACATTTAAGTTTTATAGCTCCCATCAATTCTGTAAGTTATATCCTAATTAAGCAGACCTTATTTAACAACTTAGTATTATGTTTGACAAAACATATAAAAGGCAAAACATAAATATATTTTTATTTAACTCCTTAGGAAAAAGTAGGTCACATTTAGATGTAGAATCTCTAATTATCCACAAAACTCATTTGATCTTCTGTGTTCTTCTTGTTGGCTTCATTGTAACAAAGCTTACTACAGAAATCAATCATTTCCAAATTTTAATTATATTCAGTGTAACAGAAATGTAATAATTATGTGTATTCTAAAGGTCCACTTTAAGAATTAAAGAATATTAGTAGCGATTAAAACAGTTTTAGTAATGATTACTTTAATATAGTAATACTAATTTAAAACACTATTTAAAAGACACTATTTTTCTAATTCTCTCCTGTTTAAGCAGCAGCTAAAATTTTGAATTTTTTTTCAACATGGGATAGTGTAGGCTGATTTCACATTGTGACCGAAATTGGCTTTTGAAGAAACTACTCAATTCCAGAACAGTATTACAAACTAAATATTTTCTCTTCCATTCATTAAAAAATAGTCTTTATAGTAGTAAGTGAGCTCAGATTTCCCATCACCCTCTACTGTTACACCTTCTCTTTTTGTAGCAGACTAGTGTAGTTTATGTCTTTACTTCATATTTAAGGTGACATATTTAGAGTTACTTCACCTGCATTTGCTTACCTCCTCTTGAATGTGTAAGAAGTGACTCAAATTTAATAGGGTCGAAATGGAGGTCTTAACTCTCCCACCCCAACATAATCTTCTCACAGCAAAACTAACCATCATTCACCCAGTTGTTCAATCTAGAAACAGCTTTAGTGCATTTTTTTTTATCACCCAGTTGCAATTCCTCACAATGTGTTGTCAGTTCCACCCTGCTCCAAGTATTTCTCAAATCCATTCATTTCTTTCTACCTCCACTGAATGTTTCTAGTTCATGATGTTACCATTATAATAAGCTTTTGTAGTTGACCTCACTTCTTCATATCTGGTCTTCTGCAACCTATTCTCAGAGAAGCAATTTAGATGACCGCACTTTTCTGCTTAAATCCCTCAGTGATTTCTTAGGGCTTTTAAAATAAAATCCAAACCCGTTACAATGACCTACATGTCCTTGCATGCTGTAGCTTGTTTAAAATCTTTCATCCTTACTCTTGCGCAGCAACAACAGAGTGTTGCTGTTTTTTTCCAGAGTCACACAGCTGAAAATATTATTCCAGATAATGAAGTGAGATGTTATGTGTAAAGCTGTTGTGTTGATGGTTACTGCAGTTTTATTGAGATATGAAAGTATTTATATCTCAGTAAAAGATAACTTGAGTTAAACTCAGTTTTAATAGCCATAAAACATGAATTCTGGGTCTTCTCTGTATTTTTCTTCATGCTAAATGTTAAGTCTTGTACTTTGTAAACTTATATCAAGAGCTTTTGTTTTTCTGTGAATGACTCTTTAAAGTATATATTAGTCTGTTCTCTACAGCTATAAAGAATTGCCCGAGACTGGATAATTTATAAAGAAAAGAGGTTTAATTGACTCAGAGTTTCATATGGCTGGGGAGGCCTTTGATGGAAGGGGAAGCAGACATGTTTTTCTTCACATGGTGACAGGACAGAGAAGTGCCAGACAAAGGGGGAAAAGCCCCTTATAAAACCATCAGATCATGTGAGAACTCACTCATCATGAGAACAGCGTGGGTGCACTGCCCGCATGATCTAATCACCTCCCACAAGGTCCCTCCCCTAACGTGGGGATTATCATTCCAGTTACAATTCAAGATGAGATTTGGCTGGGGACACAGAGCCAGGCCATATCAAAATAAAATTTTGAATTTTAAAGCTAGTGTTTTCATTGAATCTTTTGAGGTTAGGTAAAATTGACAGGATTGTTAGATTTTGTTTTGTCAGATTTTTGTTAAGTTGTTTGACATCCTGTAAATTGATATAAGGACTTTTATTTTAAACAGTGGTTGGGCGCAGTGGCTCACACCTGTAATCTCAGTGCCTTTGGGAGGCTGAGGTGGGTGGATCACCAGGTCAGGAGTTTGAGAATAGCCTGGCCAACATGGTGAAACCCCATCTCTACTAAAAATACAAAAAATTAGCTGGGCTTGTTGGCAGGCAACTGTAATCCTAGCTACTTGGGAGGCTGAGGCAGGATAATCGCTTAAACCCAGGAGGCAGAGGTTGCAGTGAGCCAAGAACATGCCACTGCACTCCAGCCTGGGCAACATAGTGAGATTTTGTCTCCATCAATCCATCAGTCAATCATCACATCTTATCAGAGACTGCATATTTCCCCCCAAAATAATCAGTTTAAAATTCAAATTTCAAATAAATGTTTGTTTTTATTGTCTTTGAATGTTTGTTTCCCCATTAAATTCTGAGCTCCTCATTGACAAATTCTTCAGGGCTAGTTAGACTAGCTGTGTTATGAATGAGGGTCCTGATTCTTGTGAACTGAAATTCTTCTTTTTACAAAATCATAAATGTCTATAGGTTTTTCATATATCTCTCTAACAGGATACAGAGATAGTGTGGTAATAAGATATGATTAAGGAAAACATATTTGGGGCCATGTTTGGTGCTCTGCTAGTCTCCCTGCTGAGAGGACCACCTTTTTGAAATGTTGAAGCTGTAATGTAGTAACGCAAAATCTTAGAATACGTAATGTGAAACAACAGGTAACCTTCATAAAGTGTTTAGCTGCCTCCTCAGTACAGGGGATCAGTAACCACAGACTCAGTTCCTGTCCTGATAATTCCTATTGTATTAGCCTCTGAGTCAGAAATGTTTTCTGAGTATATTGTATCTAATGAGGGTAGCAGCAATAGAAAGAACCTAAAACAACTTTAACTTAGCATGAACATCCTTTTCTTCTTCTGCATTTCCTTCCACTGGAATAGTTTTGAAGGATACAATGCAAAGGACAATATTTTGTCAATCATTATATCAATAGCATTGCCTCATTTTAATTTTATTTCTGTATAATAAATTATTTCTCCTACATTTATAGACTCAGCTTTCTCCTAAAATAGTATGCATCTAAGGTAATGCTTAATCAATGGTGATGGAAGTGGAATACAGAAAGCACCTTATATATTACAGTGGTGTAGAAATTCCATTCTTGTACCTATTGAGTACACCCTTTATACTGTGTTATACATTTAAATACATTAGCTCATTTAATGCTTGTAACAAAAGTATGAAGTAGGTACTTTTTGAACCCCATTTTACAGATGAGAAAATTGAGGTTTAGAGAGCTTAAGTAGCAAAAAAAGTGATAGCACCAGGATAATTATTCTAATTTCAATCTCCATGTGCTTAAGTCTTAACCATTACTTGTAGTCCTTTTCTATTATGTGATAATACATTGAGACTATCCAAATGAGTTCATTTCCTTGTATCTCATGACTTTATTGAAGTCATTTAATGATGCTATGTGTATGCACACAAATATGTTCTATGGTAACATGCACCTATGTGTGTATGGTACGGCAAGCACATATGTTGTATGCTAACACACATGTAACACAATGTATGGTCTATAAATACATGAAATGAAGCATATTGGAAGAAATAATGTCAATACTGTGTAATCCACCATTATGTAGTGGGAAAATGTCCATGTTCCTTGTTGTTTGTCAGAATTATTGTAAATAAAGCATGCTTTCTTTTAAATCTTATGGGAAAATGCATTCTTTGCCAGTTTCAAACAGGTTTTATCCAAGTGCATAAACACATCTCCCACTTTGCTGCCCTTCGGCTTTAATTATCGTGTCCTTCATTGACTGCCCAGTCATTCTTGAGGGTCTGTCATGGGTTGGCATTGTGTTTAGCACCAAGAATCTATGGATGAGGAAATATTTTTCTATCTTCACAGATACCACAGACAAGTAGAGAAAAATGACAGAGAAATAAATCATGATACTCAGTAGAAATAACTGTTTGATGGTAGATAATTATATATGATATTTTCCTCATTCCACACTTCTCCAGAAGTTGGGAAGGAAGAAGGGGAGGCGAGGAGGAGGAGGAGAAAAAGAAGATGACGACCAAGAAGCAAAGCACGTGCTCCAATTAAAACCGTCCTTCAAAGTGCAGGTCGGGTTCCACTTCCTCCACAGTATTTCCATGGCATCTGCAGTAGGAAGTAAACTTTCCTGTTCTGAATCCTTATGGTTTTTATTTTGTGTTCCTTAGCACATATTATTTCTGCATATGACTTATTTTCTCTGCTAGATTGTGAAACATGTTAGATGTTTCATTGATGCCCTTGAGAAACAGCATGACTACATTAACCCAATAGACACCCAGTATATTATTTGATTAATTAAATACAATTATAAATAGAGTAAATTCAGTAATGGAATGTCTCACAGCATTGTTATTTAGCTTCCAGTGTTCCTCAAGCCCCGCGTCTCAGATACATGCTAATTTCATTATTGAGGTTTTCTGACTTTGTTCTCTCAGATGTTTATTCATTCTTCCCTGACTGTTGTTAACAGTGTGTTTCCTTTTGAAGTCATTCTGTATTTTGCTTTGTATTATGTTTGCATTTATGCTTATATGCGATGCAGTATACTTGCACATAATGGTGATTATACAATATTGTTAGTTAAATTTTCATTCTTATTGTGTCTTGTTTGTTTTTAATTACCTCAAATACATTCAAATGCTGTAAAAAAATATATATATCCAGTAAGTTGAGTGAAGAACATTTTTCTTCCCCTAGCATGATAACGGTAGTGAAAGTTCTAGCTTTTTTTAATGGTTTTCAAATTGTGCTTATGTTTATTTCTAGAGTTTTTCCTAATGAATAGAACAAAGAAAATTATTTTCAGATTGGCAAATAATAGTAATGGTTTCCAGCACTGTATTTGTGCTTGCTATGCAGATTTATCATTTTGTACATAGACTTACATACCATTTTTATGGTCAGTTATTTACAACAGTAAGTTGCTCCCACCCTCTAACAGAACAAACTCATTTCAATTTGCCTTCTAACTAGAAACAACTGATAATAATATGGAAATGTAATGAACACAAGGCAAGCATCTTTCCCAGAAACTAATTCCATTATATTCATATAATATTCTGTAAAAAATAATACATTTCAGAGTTGTTTGGTAATGGAGGAAGCAAGTCATCATCATTTAATGTAATCATGCTGTTCCTCTGAATAGTTTGTGAGTGTGACAGGTCATTTTTTATCCATCTAGCTGTTTACATTACATTAATGTGAAAAACCCAAACTCCAAATTTGCAAGCTATTGGTGCTAAAATAATGTCTGTCTTTAAATAGCTTATTTCTTGATTCACCAGCAAAACAATTATAATCAGTTTATTGCCTGCATCAATGTTCATTAACAGCAGGACGGAGTTGGTTTTAGTAAATACAGTGAACTTTCTGTCAGCTTATTTTCTGCATTGGTTCCCACAACATGGAAAGAATTAGGCAACCAGAGCTTTATCAGAACATGGACAGGCCAGGGCAGAGAAGTGAGAACAGAGACATCTCACCAGGAGCAGGAACAAGTCTGGACAAGAATTTGCAGGTAACACCTGTGAGAAGATTAGAATGTCTACAACTACCCTTTGGGAAGACAAAACAGTTAAGCATATTACATTTGTCTGAGCCAACAGCTTTGACAAAGAGAAACTTACTCCTGCAAATAATTTTGATCCTTACAGGTGCATTATTTTACTCTATTGCTGGAGGTGAGAACACACACAGACACAGGTACATAATCTCATGCACACACACACACACACACACACACACACACACACACACACTTCAAATTACTTACCATCCTATACTAAAATTGTCCAGTTAATCAACTCTGTCTCCTTACTGCATTGCAGAGTTAAGACACGGTTCTCATTATTTCATATCATTTTACCTGTAAGCTCAAGTTCTGTGCCTACCACATAGTTGGAGAGGAAAATACTTTGGTAGGTCTGAGATCAGTTGAAACCAAGGTGTCAGCAAAGGAAAACTTTCTTTTCTACGGTTCAGCGAAATGATTCTCAAGCATGTAAGCAATTCCATGTGGTCTTTATCTCTGAAAATGTAGCATCGTGCCTATACTGAAAGAGAGCTAGGACTCTGAGTTACATCGTCCCAGTTCTCCCTTTTGAATCACTTCTCTCCTCTCTGTCTGGCTGATTATCGTTGCATTTGCTCTGGACACCAAGTATTTTCTTCATTTAAATATTTCAAAACAAATATATAATGCCATTGCATTGTAATACGTAGAAATAAGCATTGATATAAATCCAAATATAAAAAAATCAGTTCTAATACACATGCTTGTGTTTCTTGAGGCTGGCATAATGAGTAAAGTAGGAGAACTGTGGCTGTGCAAATCAAAGGTGGACCCAGCTCCCGCAAACCAACGTCTTTATTTCGGAGAACCTTACCTCACTAAAACCCCTGAGACTGCCTGTGCAGTGGCACAGGGTTCTACAGTAATCAGAAAATTTATTGAGAGAAAGTCATGTTTGTTGGCCTGCTTTCCACAGCGGAAAGAATGGGTAAGACACAATATATAGCTGAGTATTTCAGGATGTAGGAAAAACAAACGTTTCACATTGTTCAATTTACATGGATAAAAGTATGGTGACGCTTATGATACGGTTTGGATTTGTGTTCCTGCCAAATCTCATGTCGAATTGTAATTCCCGGGGTTGGCAGTGCAGCCTGCTGGGAAGTGAGTGGATCATGGGGGCCGCTCCTCTTGAATGGGTTAGCCTCACCCCACATGGTAGTCATCACAATAGGGAGTGAGTTCTCAGGAAATCTGGTTGTTTAAAAGTATGCAGCATCTCAGCCCTCTCTCTTCTTTCTGCTCCCATCACATGAAATCCTTTTTCCACTTTGTCTTCTGCCATGATTGAAAGTTGCCTAAGGCCTCAGTGGAACTGAGCAGATGCCGCTATGCCTTCTGTACAGCCTGCGAAACTGTGAACCAGTTAAGCATCTTTTCTTAGTAAATTACCCAGTCTCTGTTGCTTCTTTATATCAATACGAGAAGAAACTAATAGAGCTCAGAGCTTACCACTGGCTAAAGAACCAGGAGGAAAGTGAAAAAGCGGTCGCGTGAAGCCGCGATTGTAATGCAGCAGAGCTTGGATTGTATATAAATAGGTTTCCGTGCTCTTATTGACAGAATAGTGGACAAGGTTGTCTCAGTCACCATCGCTCTGTTGCAAACACACCACGATTTTGTGGCATAAGATATCCATCGTGCTATACTTCAAAGTGATGTTCAGGAATTTGAACAGGATGGAATCGTGACGGGAGGAATGCTTGTCTGTACTTTAAGATGTCTGAGGACTCAAGTAAGACCGTTGAAGCCTGGGGTTCACTGATAGCCTGTGGGCTGAAATCATCTGAACACTCCTTCATTTTTTTGTTTTGTTGTTGAAAAAAATAAGAAAAAAAGGAATGAAGAAGAGGAAGAGACAGAGGGAGAGAGAATGGGAGTTGCTTAATTGCCCAGGCTAGAATGTAGTCTAAAAATGGGTATTGAAAACCTCCCTTATACCATCAATCGTGCTTAATAATGGCCAACCAATATTTCATTTAAACCTGTGGGTAGGTGTGATGTGGTACTGATGAGTGCATATCTTGTGTGTGTAAAGTGGAGAGTTCTATAAATGTGTATTAAGTTTACTTGTTCCGGATCTGAGTTCAAGTCCTGGATATCCTTATTAATTTTCTGTCTCATTGATCTATCTAATATTGATGTTGAAATCCCCCACTACTACTGTGTGGGAGTTCAAGTCTCTTTACAAGTCTTATGTATCCTGTATTGGGTGCATACACATCCAGGATCGTCAGCTCTTCTTGTTGCGTTAATCCTTTTACCACTATGTCCTCTTTTGATCTTTGTTGCTTTAAAATCCATTCCATCAGAGGTGAGAATTGCAACTTCTGCTTTTTATTTATTTATTCATTTATTTTTGCTCTCCATTTGGTTGGCAAATCTTTCTCCATCCCTTTGTTTTGAGTCTTTGTGTATCGTTGCATATGAAATGGGTCTGGATGTAGCATACCGATGGGTTTTGGCTGTGTCTTTTGATTGGGGGATTTAGTCAATTTAAATTTAGGGTTACTGCCATTTGATGCTAACTGGCTGTTTTGCCCATTAGGTGATGTAAATTCTTCATTATGTTGATGCTCTTTACTTTCTGGTATATTTTTGGAAAGGCGAATACTGGTTGTTTCTTTCTATGTGTAGTGCTTCTTTTAGAAGCTCTTGTAAAGCAGGCCTGGTGGTGATGAAATCTCTGAGTACTTGCTTGTTCACAAAAGATTTTATTTTTCCTTCGCTTGTGAAGCTTAGTTCGGCTGGATATGAAATTCTGTGCTGAAGGTTCTGTTCTTTAAGGATGTTGAATATTGGCCCCCACTCTCTTCTGGCTTGTAGAGTTTCTGCTGAGAGATCTGCTGCGAGTCTGAACACTCCTTCACTCATGTCCGTGGCAAGTGGGCTGGGATGATCAAGTGGGTTCGGCCTGGGATGTAGACTGGAGCGCCTCTATGCATGGTTTTCCATGTAGCTTGATCTTCCCACAGTGTGGTGACTGAGTCTGAGGGTAAACAGAGAACAGTGATTCTAAAAAGTTAGGATAATTTCATCCCAAATTCATGAGTTTAATCCAAGATGAAAGTTATATAGGCTTTTCTGACCTATCATTGATAGTTAAATAGCGTCACTTTTGCTATTTCTATTGATTATAAACCAATCAGTTCAGATTCAAGGGAAGGGAGCATAGGCTGTTGCCACCTCAAAGTGTTGGCAGCAGTAATCAGTTTTTCAGTCAATTAGCAGATGAAGTAAATCAATACAATCTCGATTATCTTGAATTCAAATGTAAATGTTAGTAGCTTCACTGAGAAAATGTATATTAAAATAAATATTAAAAATAATAGTACCTCGTGTTTCTAAACTCAAATTTTTAAAGCAGAATTTGAGACTGTAAAAGTGTACATTTTCTCTTTATATTATTTTTCCGGGAACTTTCTCAAGAGTGATCTTGCTTCGTTTCTGCTCTTCATCAGCTCTCTAAACTTTGATCCAGTACTTCTATTAACTCAAAACTTGTGGGGACATCTCAATAGTAAGATGATCTCCTGAACCGGCTTATGAGCATCTGCAGCTCCTTGAACATTAAATCAGCTCTCTACTTAGGGCCTGCATTAATAGTCTTTCTAATAGAGACATGCCTTTCCACTTACAGACATGAAAAGCTCCAATAATGTTTTTAGGAGCTAAAAGTCAGGTGAGAAGAAATATATCATCAGGAAATTGCTGCCTTGAAATTGCCCAGTAGGATACCAGGTTTCTAAGAAAATGTCTGAAGTCAATTGCGCATTTTTATCCCCCTTTACAAAGAAAGGTAGGGATTCCTACAGTAGGTTAATACTTCCACTTGAGAGCTAAATAGAAAGAAAATCTTTTTGAACTTGGCAAAGCACAGCAATTAATTTTGTCTGTTAGGATATAAATTAAATGCACAGATTCTAGTTAGGCTTTGAAAGCAAAAAGTTAGAGTCATTTTTAAACCCCAGTAGGGTGCACACTAAATTCTGGATAGAATGGGATCTCTGCATTACCTGAATCCAAATGTATCTTTATCTTTTTATGTTCTACCAATATTTCGAGTCTTATTTAAAAGTCAAACATTATATGATACCTTCTATGTTATACCTAGCTGGTGGTGATTTTACTTATGTCTTGTTTAGTAAGACATGTATGACATTTCACAGTGCCTTGTATCAGAGCTAGTGGTGTACCTGAATGGCATTTCCCCATAACACTTAAATTTATTGTGTAGTGTTACAGATTTTGTAAGTTATAAAATACAGTAGTTAAGTGAAAAAAGTGCTTTTTAGATGCATGTGAATGAATGGATGTTGCATCTAGTGTACAGAAAAGGAACTGCAAGAGTAAAAATGATCTCTGAAATCGTAACATTGACCACAAATGCAATGCAGAAAGTGCCGTCTTTCTCGTGTGCACACACTCACATCGCTTCTCTTCCATGTTCAGTTTGTCTATATCTATAAACACGAATTTCACTTTTCTGCTTAATTTCTATAAAAGAATATAATGGAATGATTTAGAAGAATACATGGGTAAAACATAGCTATACTGTTAATCAGACTACTTTTAAAAATACTTCATTTCATATAAATAAAGGGCATTGTATCTTGCTTTGTAAGAAACAGACTGAACAGAAGTGCTGTCCATGAGGGTGTTGTAGTCTGTTTGTACTGCTATAACACAATACCTAAGACAGTCGTTTCTAAAGAACAGAAATTTCTCACAGTTCTGGAAACTGGGAAGTCCGGGATCAAGGAATCATCAGATTCAGTGTGCCTGCTGAGGGCCTTCTCCACTGAAGGTGTCTTCCTTCTCACCTGGCACAAGGTGGAGGGAAGAAAGGGCCGAAGCTAATTTCTTCCAGATGTTTTATGAGTCACTACTGTACACATAAGAGCAGAGCCTCATGGCTTAATCACTTCCCGAAAGACTTAATATTGCCACAATGAAGATTCAGTTTCACAATGAATTTCAGAGTAAACATAAACATTTAAACTATAGCAGAGAGTAAGTGAGGTGCATCTCAAGTTCATTTAGAGCATGTTAGTGTTAACGATGTTTCTTTTTCAAATTGCCTTTTATATATTAAAGGTTTAACTGATACTTGCCTTCAAGATTTCCCCAAACTAAAGTAATTTGAGAGAAATGTTTTTGATATTTTTCTGATCCTTGGAAGTCTCTGCAATCTCCATCACTATCTCCCAGCTCCTTTCCTTGGCAAGCTTACCTTACCATCTCTTTGTTCCTGTCATAAGAACAAAAAGAAAGTACCCCAAAATAGCTAAGTGACAATACTTTTGATGAAAACCTGTGTTGTGTATCACAGATCTAGAAAACAATTTTTTTCAGAGGTTCTAAAAATAGAGGTCAATGGTAAACAATTGGGGAGTTTTATTCAATTCATATATGCTGTCAACATTTTTTAAATGGTAAATGCAAAATAGAAAATGAATTGCTATAAAACATAATTTTAAAAACAAAACCAACAGGATGATAGTTTAAAATTGTTTCCTTTATTTCCCCTCTAAGATGTAAGCTTAGAGGCCATGCCTCAGTCACTTGGAAGTAGCAAAGTAGTGCATCAGTATCGATTCTGTGAGCTCTAATTCAAAAAGCAAAATGTGAATCCACTGGATTTGTGAAGGACACCCCAGATTCCAAGGAGGAGAATATGGGCAATCAGGCCCCACGATGGCATCCAGCTAACAAAGTGAGGGAAGCCCCAGGACATAGGAGAGGCAAAGAGCCTCCCTCTGAAACTCGCCTTTTCTATGAAGATGTCGGCAACCTGGGCTCAGGAGAGCACTTTTTCTCCCAAGCGCTGGAGCCTACCTGGGGAGAGACTTGGAGGCTCTGAGAGGGAAAGACACTGGGGAAAGCTGCAGGCATTTTCCAAGACCTGAGACCAAGAGCAGGATGCCATTTTCAATCTAGGCACAGAGTCAGCCATTATTTGGCAACCCAGCAGCGTGGCCATGCAAGCATTTTTTTTTCTGAAGCCAGAGACTGGGGTGCTTGCTCTGGAGGGGAGGGGCCTCCACAGCCCAAATTTTGGAAACTTCCCATAGTGGTCTCCTCCATTACAGTCCCGGGCAGCAGGAGAGCTGCTACAGGTACAGTTTCTCCTGAGTGACGATACTTGCAGGCAGGGGCAGCTTGGTGACCTGGAACTGGTCTGCATGTATCAGTGCTGGATATCCCAGCCTGCTCCTCTGAGATGATGCTCTGTGCACCATCCCATGGGAAAACTCCAGGTATTCAGATTACCCACTTAGATGGACTAGCAAACTGAGTTGCTCATATAAGGAAGCCGTCTCCGCTTCCATTCTGAGAGACCTCCAGGCATTCAAGTCACCTGCTCACCTAATGCAGCAGCCTGAGCTGTCCCACTCTTCCTGAGCATAGATTGTGATGCAACAGGGCCCTCTCTACTCCACAGTCAGGCGTATCCCCAAGCAGTCACAGGACCTGGACTCTCCTGAGCTGCCCCATCCTGTCCAGACATCATGGTGGAGCAGGGTCTTCTCAACTTCACACCCAAGCAAATTTCTAGACAATTGGAGTACCTGTTTGCCTGTAACAGCATCCTGAACTGTCCCACCCTTCCTGTGAGAAAATTGTGCAGCCGGGCTCTCTACTCTCCATGCCCTGGCAGATCTCCAGGGATCTGGAGTACCCACTCTTCTGCATTAGGAGTTTAGGCTGTCCCCTGCCCATGCAGAGAACTTGGAGCTGAGGAGGTTTCCCACTTCCATGCCTTGGCACACCTCTGAGTACTTAGTGCTCACCTCTTAGATTTCCCTCAGGGCTAGTGCTTGTGCATGCCATCAGGGGATCTGTAGGTAGGCCTGCCCAGTCTGGCCCTGCTCACCTTGCCACCTGCTCTCCTACAGGCCTAACCAGGGAGTTCAAACCAGTGTGCACTCCAGGGATCAGCCCATTGCCTGAGGCAACAGAGTTTCTGCTGATAAACAAGAATCAAGCATATACCCAGCCACTCTAGCCACAGCCAGCTCTTACCCATAAGCACCATCTCTGTCTCGTAGGTCGAACAGCACAGCTCGATATAAAATCTGAGGTCAGGAGTTCAAGACCACCCTAGCCAGCATGATGAAACCCCATCTCTACTAAAAATACAAAAATTAGCCAGGCATGGTGCTATGTGCCTGTAATTCAGCTACTAGGGAGGCTGAGGCAGGAGAATCGCTTGGACCTGGGAGGTAGCAGTTGCAGTGAGCCTAGATCATGCCACTGCACTCCAGCCTGGGCGATAGAGCAACACGCCATCTTTAAAAAAATAAATAAATAAAACCTAACTCTTGAGTGCTATCCTCACTATCTGGGTGATAGGATCATTCATATCCCAAATGTCAGTAGCACGTGATACACCATGTAACAAACTTGCACATGTATCCCCTGAATCTAAAGCAAAAGTTAAAATTATATTTAAAAAGTAGTTTCTTGTTACATGTTCATGAAATAATCTATTAGTCACATATTTACCGGGACTTGAAGAATATGGTATAATCATGAAATGTATTATTTTAAATTAAATTTGATGTTGGATCTAAATTAATCAAAATTATTACAGATATATCAGATTCATACTCTAGTTTTTATGTAAGAAAATATTTGTATATTTGAAAATCAGCAAATCCAAATTCTAATCTCAGGTCTATAACCTACTGTGACAATGGGTCATTACTAAACATCTCTGACTCAGTTTCTTGATTTAAATATTAGGATAGTATGTATATAATTTATTTACTATGGACCAAATAGAAAAGAAATATTTCTGTGTATCTACACACACACATACACACACCGTGTTCACACACTTACACAAACTCACACATACAAATGTATAGATATCTGTCCACCTGTCTCTCTTCTGTGTCTACGTATCATTAATAGACCCTTTTTTACTTCGTCTCTGATAATAAATACAGTCACCATTCTTGGGACATTTCCCTTAATAACTCATGTCTTCTTTTGTTTTTATTTCCTGTAAGGGTTGAGCTTTCTTTCTATTTCACTCTTTCTTTATAGCTACCTATTTCTCATCACATTTTTTATATCTTCGAATATGTTTCCTAAATATCTGTACTGTTACAAAAGCCTTCATAAATATCTTATGCCAGAGTGTTTCTATTTTAATCTATTTTACATAAATTGCTGATAAAATTTATTAATTTCCGTTTCACGGATCATTTGTTTTAATTCCTATAGTAACCGATAACACTAGTGAAGCTAACTGAAAAATAGACAAGATTTTGTATTAGAGGTCCACATTGCCATAAGAGACAACATTTCTAAATTTCATTTTCATTGTTAGGAAAAATAAGCCCTACTTCTAACAGTTTTGAAATTAATTATGAATATATATGAAAAATATTTTTAAAATTCAAATGAGAGATGTATGCATATACATATGTAGTGATAAACAACTTCAACTTGGCTAACAATATTTGCTTCCTATATAGTCAATATATTATTATTTTCCTTCATGATCTACCTATATGTTGAAAATTGCCCCAAGCACATTGCCTACATACTACTACTTGCTTTTCTAATCTGAAATTCGGTATTGCTTGCTGATTCATAGTGTAATGAGATCTCATCAAGAGTAAGAACCAAGGTTTTACTGGCTCTTTGCTTCCATTTGTTATAATACTGATGCCAAATCTTCAAATCTCCCATTGTTTCACAACTGCTCCTCTATGTTCAGAAATATGTTTTATCAGTGTTCACGGACAAATTTTTCTACCAGAGGCCACTGATAATGTGTGCAGTTCTGATTGACATCATTGCTTTTCCTGTCGTTCGTCCAACCCACCTGGATTCCATTCTTTTCTGTTGCACTGGCCTCTCAAATGACAGAATTCCGTGCTGTGTGTTATTCCCTCTTTAGTTTTCTTGAGGAACCACCCTTTTCTAACTCCAAGTCCATGTGCTTTTGGAGAAGCTGATTTCCTTCCTACCTTTAGAGTTGAGCACCTCAGGATAACACAGCAGTGCCAAAGTGACAGATGAATTTATAAGCATAGATGATTTTTCTTTGTTGTATATATTTCAGGTGTACAACATGATCTGATATACGTAATGAAATGTTTATTATAGTCAAGAAATTAACATGTTAATCATTTTATATAATTATCTTTTGTGCCTGTGCGGACTAAGAGCATCTAACGTCTGTTAGCAAGATAATATATTAACTGTAGTCCTCATGCTGTGCATTAGATCTTTAGACTTCTTTATTCTACGTAACTGCAAATTGGCACCTTTTGACATACTTCTTCCCCATCCCTTCCTTTCCCTGCCCCTAACAACCAGCTTTCTACTGTTTCTATATATTTGGCTTTTTAAATAAGATTCCACGTATAAGCAAGATCATATAGTATTTGTCTGTGTCTGGTTTATTTGACTTAGCAGAGTATCCTCCAGGTTCATCCACGGTGTTGCAAATGGCAGGATTTTCTTATTTTTAAAGGCTGGATAATGTGTGTGTGTGTGTGTGTGTGTGTGTGTGTGTGTGTGTGTGTGTGTGTGCGTGCGCACGCACGCGCGCACCATGATTTTGAAATCCGTTTATCCATATAGTGATATGATCTAATCAAAGTTAATTAAGTTCTAATCCCAGGGCTTTTGCTAGAAATTTCAGATAGATACACTCTCATTTCTGTGAGTAAGAACTCGGGGAAACAATAGCCTGAATTTACTGCTGATGGCAGAAAGTGAAAGTAATTCTGAAGAATGCCGAGACAACAGACAGAGAAAGATAAATTCTTTATAATGTTATTTGATTCTTTATAATAAATTATGTATGAAAGTTTTTCAACTATATTCTTTTAAATTATGTAAACCAATTCTGTTTTTAATACTAAAGCTAACGTAAGTTGTGTGTGTGTGTGTGTGCGTATGTCTTACAAATAAAATAATCTTAAGTTATCTCAAAACCATAATGCCATAGTTCAACCATTTATCTCTCTGAGGATATTTTCAGAAAAGGCAGTAGAAATCACAATAGTTTTCATATTATTTAATTCTCAGAGTACTGTTTGTGTTCTAAATTTATATAGACTCAGATAAAATACTTTTTAGTACTTTTTTTTTATATCAGGGACCTAGATATGCATCCATGGGCAAGAGAATTTATACTTTGTTCTGCGTGCTGACAGAGTTCTAGGACAGATTCCACGAGGTGGGCATTCATTCCTTGAGATAAGTTCTCTTTCATTACTCTTTGGTGTATACTGCAAATATTCTTCTGTTGGGTTCCTCCCAAATGTCTGTCCAACATACACTAGATAGAGACTGACTGTTATTCCATTTTTAATCAGACACCTTAGTCTTTACATTTTGCTTGACGTACTTGAATCTTTATCTTAAACTTAAGCTGTGCTTCTTTGCATCTCTGCTCCTTTGCACTTGCTTTTCCTGATGACAAGTCTTCTCTCTTCTATAGTGCTCTGCATAAGAAAGTAGCACATTTGAGTCTAAATAAATTAAACACTAAATTTAAAAATCGATTCCTCAGCTTCACTAGTCCTACGTCAAGTGCTCAATAATCACGTGGAACTGGTAACTGCTGTTTTGGACAGCACATACACAGATTATTTCATCATCGCAGAATTTTTCTATTGCACACATCTCTTCTAGATTTTGGTTTAGAATCTTGTTTCAAATAAAAATCAGACTCTAAGAATGTGGATGTCTGTGTTGTACCCCAAACCCAGTGAGCCAGACTATCAAGGTATGGCTAACTATTCGGACATTTTTTATTGTTTTTAAAGAAAGAAAAGTTGCCAAGGATTTGAGGTTACCTCTGCTAATATTTTGTAGGGAGTGATGCCAAAAACACAAGCATAACCAACCCCTTCTTAGATCTCTCATCTGCTTAAAGTTTTCAGTAAATACACTACCAAGCTGCTATTTGTTATTTGGCAATTTCTGATATTACCTGTCATTTTTTCCTCAGTCCTCAGTTTCAATTTGATAATAAAGACTAAAATCTGAACATCATCACGTTGTTGTTTTATAAGCCAACTCAGCCATTGTTTTGTGATTTAGGGTAAGTCTTTTAACATCTAGCATGATTTCTTTGTCTATAAATGCATGGTAACTGGAGATGAATTAAATTATCTTTAAGCTATAAAAATTGGTTATATTTGCTTTTAATATCATTCCTCTTAAAAATATCTATTATTATTCATCAGTTTTTGAAAAAATACTTTTACATTTAATGGCATAATTAATTACTATTAGCGAATTTTAGTAATATGGTTTGTTTCTTGGAGATGCATAGCAAAATAAAAGAATAAGAAAGAGACAAAAATTCAAAATAGAAGAGTGAGGGAGAGGGACTGGGAAAATGTGGCACATATACACCATGGAATATTATGCAGCAATCAAAAACGATGAGTTCGTGTCCTTTGTAGGGACATGGATGAACCGGAAGACCATCATTCTCAGCAAACTGACACAAGAACAGAAAATGAAATACCACATGTTCTCACTCATAGGCGGGTGATGAACAATGAGAACACATGGACACAGGGAGGGGAGCACTACACACTGGGGTCTATTGGGGGGAATAGGGAAGGGACAGCCGAGGGGGGAGAGCTGGGGAGAGATAGCAGGGGGAGAAATTCCAGATGTGGGTGAAGGGGAGGAAGGCAGCAAATCACACTGCCACGTGTGTACCTATGCAACTATCTTGCATGTTCTGCACATGTACCCCAAAACCTAAAATGCAATAAAAAAATGAGGGTACATTTTATCTTATAGTCTCTGCTGTTTTCCATCTTTTATTTCCTAAATAATCTCTATTTGGCCTTTTAGTCCTGAGCAAAATACAAGTTTTCTTCCTCTTTGAGACAGTAACTGAAAGATGACTATAACCTAAAGATAAGGTGTCTTTGAAGATTGTATGTTGTATCACATGTTTATAGTATTACCTTTTTATATGCTTGGTGTTTGAAGTCAGATAGAAGACAATAAAGAGGAAAAAACTGCAATGGGGGAACCAACCAAAACCTTGAAAAAAGTGTCTAAAAGCAATAAGTTGGAGTAGATGTCATTTCATTTAATATCACGTTTCTAACAATTTTTTAATTTGCTTCGATCTATGATGTACAATGCAATTCTGACACAAACTACTTGAAGTTAAGCCAAACTTTATGAGTTACTTGAGGGCACAGACCCTCGAAAGACTGCTCTCACTTCAGACACCAGCCTCAAACTTGGGGTTTTTAGATGACCTGCACTTTTGGCCAACTGACTCCAATTCGAGAAGGAAGTTTTCATTACGCCCTCTAGATTGATAACACACTAGAATGACGCAGAACTCAAGGAATAATTATACTTAATGATTATAGTTTTATCATAGCAAAAAATGATATAAACCAAGACCAGCCAAAGGAATAGATGTATAGGCAAGGTCTATGAGGGTCCTAAACTTGAACCTTCCTTTTGTCCTCTCCCCATAGAGTTCAGAGGAATCACTCTCCTGGCCCATCAGTGTACAGCAGCTATATGAACAAGATATTGCTAACCAGGACAGCTGTCCCGCACACCTAGGTCCACAGTTTTAATTGGAATTTCATTACAAAGGCATGATTGACTGCATCACTCGTCTTGTGATTAAACTCAATCTACGCTTCTCTCCCCAAAGGTCAGGCACATACCACTTTGCAGAAAGTTCTACCCCTGTAATCACATAATTGGTCTTTTTGATGTGACCACTTCCCGTTATGAGTTATCTAGTTAACATAAACTCAGGCACAGCACAAGTGGTTTACCATAAATAACAAAATATTCATATTGCTGGGAAAATTTTGAGAGTTTTTAGAACCAAAGACAAAGGCCAGACAAATATTCAACAGATTAAAGATAGTAATTTGATCTAACTGTATCTGCATAAATTTTGTTAGAATCTGCTTGCTAGCGATTTACTTGAGGGATGAAGGAGTAGCGTGAATGAGACTGTGTAATGGTAAACTATCGTGAGTCGTTTTTCCACACGAACAGTGAACCGTTGGTTAAAAGACAGTTGTCACTTTCTTTATCACAAGTATTAAGTTACCAACTTGCCATCTAAACTGGAGTTGGGAGGAGATGAACTGATTCTTGCCAAATTGCCAGAGATGCCAAATTTATCTAGCATCACTAAGAGTACTATATAACTGCATAATTGATTCATTTATTATGATATATTCTAATGTTTTAACTTTAAACGAACATAAGAATAGATAATAGTTATATGTTTTTTTTGTTTCTTTTTTGGAGATGGAGTTTCGCTCTTGTTACCCGGGCTGGAGTGCAATAGTGCTATCTCGGCTCACTGCAACCTCCACCTCCTGGGTTCAGGCAATTCTCCTGCCTCAGCCTCCTGAGTAGCTGGGACTACAGGCACGCGCCACCATGCCCAGCTAATTTTTTGTATTTTTAGTAGAGACGGGGTTTCACCATGTTGACCAGGATGGTCTCGATCTCTTGACCTCATGATCAGTTATATGTATTATAACTCAACAGTTTGCTTCTCAAATAACAGTTTGTGATCCAGCTGGATTTTAACCAGTTATGTGAGTTAATGTTTCAGATACTGCTTCCCAGTAATTGAGCTGGAAGACAGGATCCATATAATTGATTGAACTTCTTTTTCCTGGAATACTAAATAGTTTTTCCAGTATTATAGCTATAATAACGCAGAGCTCTAATTATTATCTGTGCTTCTACATAACACTGACTTTTTTTCTATGCCAAACATAGTATTTGCATTTTATCTGTATTGCAGCAGATAATGCAGTGGTGGCATTTTACCTGCAAATGATTTCTCCAGGGAAATTAAATATGTCCAGTTCAAGGTTTTAAAAGTGGACAGTGGAACAAAGACTGGGAAGACATGAAAAATCATTAGAACATTCCTGACTTAACTACCTAGCCACCGTTCAGATGTCTTTTGCTTTCCAAATTGCTATGTTGTTACTACTATTCCTTCTATACTGTTTCTCTCTTCTGATCAATCTACTTCTTACCCCCTAAAATAAGCTTTTCTGTCTATATCAGTTATTCAGGTTTTGTCTGTGGTTATTCTATGTGTCTATGATGGTTAATTTTAGGTGTCCACTTGTCTAGGTCATTGTACCCAGTTTTAGGTCAAACACCACTATAGATGGTGTGAAGATATTTTTTGGATGTGATTGACATTTAAATTAATGGATTCTGAGTGAAGTGAATTGTCCTCCATAATGTGAGTAGGCCTCATTAATCAGTTAAAGGACTTAAGAGCAAAAACTGAGGTCACTGAGGAAAAAGGAAGTCTGCCTCCTCATTGCTGTTACACCTGAGCTGCTGTCATGCCAAACCCGATAGACTCCAGTGGGGTTGGAGGTTCAAGAGGCCAAACACCCAGAGCCAGCAAAAAATACATGGAGTTTTATCAGGGGCTTGCAGTCCAGTGGCAGCAGCCTAGGCAGGAGAACCACAACTGCTTGCAAAAAGCATGCAGCTTATACAGCATTTCACTTGGTATACTCCCCCTAACAACCTCCACCTTCATTCAATCCAGAACTTGGGGCCTCGAGCACCTACAGGGCCTGTGTTCCTTGGAATGGACCGGGGCCTCGGATGTTTTTCACGGACAACGAACGAATCTCCAGATTGGCCCCCCCTCGATTCCCTAGCTTGGAACACCCCATTCAGGTGAGTCTGTCATGCAGGGTGAGTCTCAGGATGTGATTAAGTTAGTGCTATGGGATGTGTTTACCATATAGCTGCGACATCAACTCTTGGGTGCCTTGCCTGTCAGCCTGCCTGCAGACTTCAGATTTGCCAGTGCCCACAGGTAGGTGAGCCGATTCTTTACATTTTTAAATATACTTACTTACAAAGCCTATTGTTCTGCTTCTTTGAAGATCCCTTACTAATACAGTATTTGTGTTTATTTCTTATCTATTTCACTAGAAATACTGTTATACAAATAGACAAAGGCAAGGACCAAGTAAAACTTTAACACGTATACAAGACAAACCCATGGACAAGCAGCAAATACTAGCTCTCAGGGAATCAGGAAGAGTCATGACTTGTTTAAAATGACCTTTTATTTTCATTTATATCTAAAGGGAATTTCTTATAGAAAAATAGACCTTATACTCATAAAATATGACATTTAATCTAAATGCAACATGAGTATGTCAGTAACAGCATGTACACAAAATGTATACAGTCTGGGAGAAATAAAAACATTCCTAAAAGTGACAAACAAGTGCCATGAATTTCTGTAAGTTGTACAAGCGCAGTTTTCCATCCTTGATCAGTTCACTTGGATTATCTGAAGCACCTCATTGTCTGCCAGCTGTCAGACGTATTTTTAATTAGGCACTAATGGAGTAATATATGTATGTAAACCATTTAAATCGTGTTCCAGTTTGCAAGGACATCTGTGAGGTGGAAAGTGAGAATCCTTGATCTTTGCCAGACGTTACAAATTATAAAACTATAAAACATGAATGAAACTCAGGTACTCAGAATGACTCAATTTAAAACGAGAAGGAACTATTAAGAAGGTTAAGGACATTTTACTCAGTCAAAAATAAGTGGCTTTTCTCTAGTTTTCCTTTAAAGCTATATTTTTGCATTACTTTAATGCTTTAGCATAATACACAATTAAATGTGTCTTAGTGTTCTGATATGCTTGAAACTTAGACTTTAGGTAAAATTTTCAAAAAAACTAGTGTGGAATTTTTCGTTCAATTTACTTTAACAAATAAAGATAAAAAGGGAACTACTCTGTCACACGAAATACTTTACACCCAGCAGATTTCAAGAATGATTTTGGTTAATTTTAACTCAAAGATTATTTACAAGTGCTTAGAGAAGTGGGTGTGAAAAGAGCTTACCTTAGATCCATGCACGTAAAAAACAGCTATACTCTTTTTTTTTTTGGTCAGGGGGAGCTTTAGTACAACTGAGGGCAATTGCTAAGATAGAAAATGGGGCATGTTATGTTTTTAATCACCCGCTTTTGTGATTCACTTCTCTCACCTTTCTATATTCAGAAATGCTTTTAGCAGGTAGTACTTGATCCATTTAGTTTTAAGTAACCGATCATAAGGGATTCAATCTTCCCTTTGTTCTTCAATGTCTGTAAAGTACCACACCCAGCAGCCATGAGCCCATTCCCTAAAACTAGAGACCAGCAGCTCCTGTCTGCGATCTGTAGGAGATAAGAGCATTACCAGGCCTTGACTGCTTAATCTTTGTGGTTTAATTACCCAGTTGCCAGTTAATAACACACCTCTTAAAAGAGTTACAGCCATGTGAACATTTGTGGGAATACTTTACTCAAGCTAAACTTGAGTGAATGACGGGAGATAATCTTCTCAACGAAGGGTCATGGTTTTGTGATGCCAAATTCAGCGATGGTGACTTTGGCTGCTCATTAGACTCAACTGGAAAGCCTTATAAAACAGCAGTGACAGGACCCATTCCAGACCACGGTAGCCTGCTTTCTGGGGTGAGACCTAGGCATTTTAGTTGCAAAAGCAGCTATGCTGTTTAAGAAGCACAGTTGCCATAAGAAGGTGATATTTAAAAGCCACAATCAATTCTATAGGAAAAAGGACTGACGACTCTTGAAGAAGAAGGAATTCTACCTTTTGTTTGTCCTTCCATAAAATATCATGACACAAAAGTGTAATTGGGAAAAACAATGGAAAAATAGCATTTAGATTCCACACACAAAATAAATTGTTGCAGATTGGGAGGTATATGCTCTGGTCTACCTGAAGACCAACTTCAAATGATGCTTCTGTAAGTATTAGACATTAAATCCCAAATCTAGGTATGAATGTGTATCATCTAGCCTGCCTGGCAAACATGTATTTGGAGGTGAACCACAGAATTTCAGAATTCTGCAGACTGGGGTGGTATCCAGGAATCTAAATTCATTTTAATATCCAAGCAATTCTGATTCAAGTGGTCTGTGAGTAATTGGGAAACCCTGACGAAATGATTCAACTAAATCAGCCGTGATGAACTCTTTCGGGGCACAGTAAATAATAATTTGTCCTGACATGCGTTGCCAATTGGATATTCTCATTTTAAGCAAAATGACTTTTTTTTCCACTGAACAAAGAACTAAGCAAAGCATTGTGCTCTGGACAAATGATTGGTGTGGCATAGTCCAAAATGCCTTAAGAAAATGTGGTAAAATAAATACTGATTTCTGAAAACTTCAGTGTTGATAATATTTACACATTATGTAATGTGGTATGTTGGTTCCCGTTATGATGCAGTCTGCATAATATATCCAGCCACAGCACAGTTTATTTCACTTGAGGAAAACACTCCATGTATACCATGAGTCTTTTGAGTGATCCTATAGAGGTTGAAGAAGGTGGCAGCAGAGATGCAGGTAACTTGATCGTGAATGAGTAGTTGTAATGATGAATTATGAAAGTGCAGCAGGTGCTCAGTGAAAGGGACATGCTATAGAATTAAGATACTTTAGGAATAATTCTGGAAAGGAGATACAGTTGCAAATGTTAATCAATTAGCACTTGGGGGGTGGTCTTGATCTTACTTTGAAATCAGGGACATGACATAATTACATCTTTGTTTTAGGTGTAACCCAAAGACTGGCCCTACTGATATAATTTAGGTGGCTGCTCCATTAGATACAACAAGCGTTAATAATAGTTTAATCCGTACACTACAATGAGAACAATTTGCTTGGTATAATACTCTTGTATTCTGTACTATATAAACATTTTGCAATTATTTCTTATGTTCTTTTTAAATTACACTTTAAGTTTTGGGATACATGTGAAGAACGTGCAGCTTTATGACATAGGTATCCATGTGCCATGGTGGTTTGCTGCATCCATCAACCCATCATCTACATTAGGTATTTCTCCTAATGCTGTGCCTTCTCTAACCTCCCACCCCTCCCCTACCCCCCATAGGTCCCAGTGTGTGATGTTCCCCTCCCTGTGTCCATGTGTTTTCATTTGTTCAACTCCCACTTATGAGTGAGAACATGCAGTATTTGGTTTTCAGTTTCTGCATTAGTTTGCTGAGAATTATGGTTTCCAGCTTCATCCATGTTCCTGTAAAGGACATCTATTTTTATGGCTGCGTAACATTCCCTGGTGTATATGTGCCACATATTCTTCATCCAGTCTATCACTGATGGGCAGGTATTTGGGTTGGCTCCAAGTCTTTGCTGTTGTGAATAGTGCTGCAATAAATATACATGTGCATGTGTCTTTATAACAGAATGATTTCTAATCCTTTGGGTATATATCCAGTAATGGGATTGCTGGGTCAAATGGTATTTCTGGTTCTAGATCTTTAAGGAATTGCCACACTGTCTTCCACAATGGTTGAACTACTTTACACTCCTACCAACAGTGTAAAAGCTTTCCTATTTTTCCACATCTTCTCCAGCATAGTTTCCTATCTTTTTAATGATTGCTATTCTAACGGGCCTGAGATGGTATCTCATTGTGGTTTTGATTTGCATTTTTCTAATGATCAATGATGATGAGCTTTTTTTCATGTGTTTGTTGGCTGCGTAAATGCCTTCCTTTGAGAAGTATCTGTTCATATCCTTCTCCCACATTTTGATGGGGTTGTTTTTTTCTTATAAATTTGTTGATTCTGGATATTAGCCCTTTGTCAGATAGGTAGATTGGAAAATCTTTTTCCCTTTCTATAGGTTGCCTGTTCACTCTGATGACAGTTTATTTTGCTGTGTGGGAGCTCTTATGTTCTTATACTTCATAAAAATAATACAAAATTATTTTACTGGTTTGTTCAAGCTTATGCAGTATAATTAGCCTGAAACAAGTAAAATTTAACATTATATACAATTACTTTTTCACCTAGTGAATTTAGGTATTTACAATTTAAATTTACTCTTTACAAGATAATTAGAAACATTTGGAGTTTTATAATCAAACACATGTTTTCAATCAGAGGTGTCTTAGAAATGATAGGAAAGTAGATCTCAGATTTAAAAAGCAAAGAGCGTAAGCATCGTATCTGGTTTTGGGATTGATCACTGTATTCTGTCATCAAAAAACAAGCTGTAAAATATTACTACTTTTTAAAAGCAGTATGAAAACATTCAGTCAAATTATGATCTCCATTTAACGGACTTAAGTGACAAACAAGTTAATGTGCTGATTCTAAAGCAAAACTATCTTGCTAATCCCTCTGAAAACTCAAGGTATTACAATATGCTAACCTCAATAAAACTTGTTTTCCTCTTTTGTGATGATATATTTTAAATGAAAAAGATAAATTAAATGGGAGTATGCGCACACTTACAACTGTCTTTCGTACCAAAAGAGATTAGTCTCTGCCTCCCTCATTCCCTGCTCTTGGCCTTGATCTGATCTAAGAACTTCACTTCAGAATTTGAAAATGGGGAGAGAAAATTACCAAAGGAGATAGAAAGTATTAATATAAATAAGGAGGATGTATATAAAGAAAGAGTAATCATCATAATAAAGTGTCTTACATTTTGCACTGGCTCACTAGACAAGGGTGTTTTATTGTGTACACTCACAGATTTGCATATTATAGAGTATATATTTCTATGCATACATTAGAGTATTAGGCTGGTACAAAAGTAATTGCGATTTTTAATGGGAAATGATATTTGCCATTAAAAACCATACTCAATTCTGCACTAGTCTAATAAAATCATATTTTAAAAAGGTTAAATGCATATCCATTATAAAGGCTTGAGTAGAATGAATTTAGGTTAAAATTAGGTTAAAAAATTCAAAGATGAAACAACTTCTTTTATTTTCTTCATTTATATAAATTATGTTAAAATTACTTAATATTTACATATACTTTTTTGATTATAGTATTATATGGAAAAATCAAATATTCTATTGGTGAAAAGAAAAATGTGAATAAATATTGGCTTTTAAAATACTGTCTGTGTTTTTCTCTCTACACATACTTATCAAGTACATATAATCAATCTCCCTACACTGAATCTACTTTTCTTCACATAACTAGAGATTATTTTGAAGGTGAAATAATAATGTGGTGTAATGAAATCATCCAATGAAGAAAGTTTTATCCAACAAGTTACTTCAAATATGTGCAATATTGTGTAAGATCCAAATGCAGAACCAATAGTTTAGTAAGATATTCCCACCCACACTGGTAATTTGCTTACAGAAGAATTTACTCAACTTTGTGTTGGTAAGCTTATCACAGTATAAAAATTACTGCAACCAGTTGTCACCTGGACATAGATATGCTTGGACTAGAAAGTGACCGGTAACCACAGAGTAATTGGTTGTTTCAGTGTCTGAATTAACATGACAGGTCGCCAGTCTGATAAGGTGTGGAAGATGTAGTCATTACAGGCAGACTCCCTCCCCACAGAGTAACCAGGAAGTCAACTCAGCACTTTTATATACATTTAGCCTATGTCTTTTTACTTTCTGTGTAAAATATGACTTAATTAAGATGCTGCATTTGAAAAAGTAATCTTCAGGGTATCGGGTGACATTTAAAGTAGGAGTTATGGCTCAAAATGGTGCTGGACAGCAGTTTCAATAATGCATGTTATATTCTTATGGTTTGTACACTCTAATAGGAAAGCTTTACTTGGCTATTACTTGTTACTCTTTTAGGCTTAGCAATTATTAATCCGTGGGGTACTTTAGTCAGTCTAGGGCCTGCATTTAACAAACAATACAGGCCATTTAATGATCTAGCCTTAACAGTAGAATATGTAACCTCATCCTGACGTTCGAATATATCTTGAAGTAGAAAATTGGAGTTTGGAAGCAACATATTTATTTATGTAAAGGAAATTTGATAGATGGCCCATCTTTATTCACGTTTTATCAGACAATTTGAGATTAGGAAAAATCAATCTGTTTTGTTTATTGTTGTTGCTTGTCTCCGTTTTTTATAAAATGAATAAACATAGCCCTGAAGTGTACTGGGAAGAGCCCGAGATTAAAATTAGACTTTATCTGTAGTTACCACTGTAATGCTAATTAATGCATGACCTTGGGCAATAATTTCATTTATTTATATCTTAGTTTCCACATTTTTCTTAAGGGGAGATTATGCAAGCTATTTTATAATGTTGTCTCCATTTTAAATTGCTAGGAGTATATTTTTACACTTGATTCTATTATTTTATTTGATGTCTTAATTCGTGGGCTTGAAAGCATATTATTAAAGATCTGTGAAGGGTATTAGAAGAGACATTTCAATAGAAGTGATATTTCAGATGGATTCTTATCTCCTGTTGGAAAACTTACTGATTCTGGGTTAATGTGTGAAATCAGTAAAATATAGTACAACACTTTCTCTCAGTTGCTAATGAGTGTAAGTATTTTCTGTGAGTTCTTTATGATCTCAAAGTCATATTATCTAATGACTCTGTTATAGAAATGCTGCAAATGTGTTCACCAGCAGAGGTGGCAATTAATGATTCTGGTCTCCAGAAGATAGTGCTGAAAAGGGCATTTGCTTCCTCCTGAAGTTTAGCTGTTTAGTATTACATGTCCCAATTATGGGACATAAGTATTGTGATTCTGGATTATCTTAAGCAGCACATGGACAGACCATTAAATATCATTGAAAAAAGAGAAGAAAAAGGAGACATAATGAGACATGTGCTTCTTTATTAATTCCCTTTATTTCCTTCTGATTAAGTATTAAATCTCATTTGGAGCTAATATATATTTAATATTTCTCTACCATGTGTTCATCCCCATTTATAACAAAGCTTCTATTGGGCTCATAACATTTGGCAGTGAGCAGTATTTTGTTGTCATTACATTTTTGCTGTGGGTATAGTCTATTTATGTAAAATGATATTCATTTTATGTGAATAAAAATTAAAAATGCATTTTATAAAAAAATTAAAATACAGTAGTACATAAAGTGTGTGTGGAAATAGTCAACAATACAGTTCTTATGTGGAGATAGAAAAAATATTTGTTTTTGTTACATAAAAGTGTAATTTTGTGAATTACTAATTTTATGAAAAATCACAAACTTTAAAATAAAGGACATCTACAGGAAAGCTTCCCTCTTCTTTCACTGCTGATAAATTTGACCAACTGGTTGAAACTTTCTAACCTTCAGTTTTCTTAGTAACTCAGAGAAGGTGATACCAGTTTTCCAGTGTTGTCAACGGGGATGAATTTAGATGTAAGGTAAGCTGGAGTTTGGAGGTGCTGAAAATGTCAGCTTTCTCTCCCAGATTAGATAGGAAGAAATGGTGCTTTCATTGCTTCACTGAATAGACAGGGAACAGTATAAAGTACAGAGAGATTACAAATTTAATTTATCTTTCTTTTGACATTTTGATTATTTAGTCATAAATAATCAAAGAAGTACATGAATGTGGAAGCGAAAATCAAAATGAAAAAAGTATACACGTAATAAGAATATGTTAATACATTTCTACCTTAATAGCAACATTTAAACAGCAGGAACAATCAAAAAAAGGTGTGTATATAACTTAAATTTCACATTGCTATTTTGTCATTGTGTAGATTTAAAATGAGCATTATAATACCACTATAGTATAAAGTTCGTATTATAGATAAAACAATAAAACACATTTTCTATTATGGAGCAGAGAAAGGGAAGTTCGGGCATATATCACAAAACTTTAAGAGAGCCCTGATTTTTGATTGACAAATGTACAGTATGTACCTGTATTATTAAACAATGGAATATGTTTATAAACCTTCAGTTTTACAATACCTATTACCTACTAAGGTTTTTCCTGATACTATATTGTAGTGATTTAATTCATCTTCATCATTTCTACTAGAAGATACGCAAAAGGAAGATAAAGGGAATAACTCAAAGACTTTCAAGAAGTTTGGGGCCGGGCGCGATGGCTCACGCCTGTAATCCCAGCACTTTGGGAGGCCGAGGCGGGTGGATCCCGAGGTCAAGAGATCGAAACCATCCAGGTCAACATGGTGAAACCCCGTCTCTACTAAAAATACAAAAAGTAGCTGGGCATGGTGGCGCGTGCCTGTAATCCCAGCCACTCAAGAGGCTGAGGCAGGAGAATTGCCTGAACCCAGGAGGCGGAGGTTGCGGTGAGCCGAGATCGCGCCATTGCACTCCAGCCTGGGTGACAAGAGCGAAACTCCGTCTCAAAAAAAAAAGGTTTGCTGATAATTTTAAAGTTGCCTTCATTTATCATCACTTGTCTCATGTTAGTAGAGTTAACTATATTAAACATATTCTCTGTGAAAATAGATTTTCTGATAACTTTGTCTTCATAATTAACAGTCCTCGAATATATTTCTTATTCTATTGTTTTTAAATCCAAGTTTAAATTCTCATTTGGTCTTCAATTATAGAGGCATTCAAGAAGAGAAACAATAAATTGGTCCATAAAGGGCATCTGGGTCTCGTACTCGCCTTTGCAAAGCAGAAACTCAATTGATCAGTCTCTAGGGGACTAAGGCACGCAAATAAAACTCGTAACATCTGATTGGCAAGTCATAATATCAGTTTATTCCCTTAAAATAGAAGCTACTTTTACAGCAATCTAAATACCCCTAGGAAGTGTTAAAGACACTTTGTTCTCATTATCAGTGTCCTTGTGTCACAGAAAGTACATTAGAATTCACCAGGTGCCTTTGTACACAAAACTGTGGCAAAAGATACTTCATGTAATGATGAATACTCATCATATAAAATGTGTAATTCATTAATTTCTTCTTTAGGGAATGGAATAGAACTCTAGCAAACAAAATGATACATAAATCTATGGGATATATTCTTCCTTTCTTCTCCTTTATTTGAAAAAGATTCACAACTTTTCTTGATTTATATTTGAGAATTAACAAAATTGAATATATCACTCATGCACAAAATGGCAAAAGAATATTTTGAGGTTATCAAGCTTCAGTTAGGGGGAATAATTTCTGGAGATCTATTATTAGCATAGTGACTGCAGTTAATTATTATGTATTGCACATTTGCAAACTGCTAATAGAGTAGATTTTAAATGTTCTCCACACACAAAAAAAGTATTGAGGTGACAAATATGTTAATTATCTTGATTTAATTATTGTACAGTATATACATATATCAAAACATCGCATGGTACCCTATAAATATGTACAGTTATTTGCCAATTAAGATAAATTATAAGAAAGAATATTCAAGATTATCATATACCCAGGCAAATTGACTAAAATAATATAATCGTCTCAGTAACAATATAATTTGAAAATGCTTTAAAAATAAATCACATATAGACAGCTCACCTCAAGCATTAAACTAGTAGTTTTCTTTGTTTCAATTTTTAAAGTAACTTTATCTCAAATTTATGCTTTAAACCTGTAGAAAAAAAACCCTGTGGAACCTACACAAATCTGTACATGACCTATGTTTAATACACAGAGTGTGGATGACCATTTCAAATCCTATTTTATTATTGATGCTTTTGGAGTATTACACATTCAGGGCATGAATACCTGCCAGTAAAATGATAGATATTATACCATCTAAAATCTAAATTTTATTAAAAGTAAATAAAAGCCAACAATGTAGTTTCGTATTACAAAAGCTAAATTTTTCCTACTGTTACTTATGTGCAATTATTTTTGTTGGAAACAGCCTTCCATATTGAGACTTCTTATATTCTTTAAAGCCTGGCCTGTTATAAACCAGAGCTCCTATTGACAGCAGTATTTCTGACCAAGTATTACTTCGTAACTCCCAAAACTCTGGTTATCTGACAAACACAACTGAAAAACCCAAGTGCCAATTTTGCACAGTTGAATATATATCGCTGTTGCTCCATCTAAGAAGTCTGTCATATGGCAGAACCAGCTATGCACAGTGAATTGGGGAAATAAATTATGAGAGAAAGAAAAAGTTAAAAAAAATCTTAGGCATAATTAGGAAACCATATGTTTTCTCTCTGCCCTATTTTTTCTTGTACTTTAAAATATTCTCCTGAGTTCAATTATACTCACCTAGGCTCACAGCAGGTTGAATTTGAAGAATATTTATAAAAAGAGAATGAGCTTCATCCAAATCCCATAGCACTGAAAGATGAAAAAGTTAGCCAAGAAATAACTGATATAGTTGGGGAAATAAAAAAATAAGGATAGGTTTTTAAAAATTAGATAAATTCTTTATAAACTTTATTATGCTGAAGACTCAAAGCATTGTATTTAAAAGAATAATCATATGTCACTACATTAAAATAGAGTATTTCAATACTAATTAATCCTTAAATTGGAATAGTTTTAATACATATAAAATATTAGAATTATATGTAATTTGATCAAAGATACAGGATTTCTCTATGAAAAGGAGATAATAGGAAACATTGAATACTAACAATGAAATATCCAGAACACTGAAACAATAACAAACATTTTGGCAAGGCAAATCTTTTTGGAACCATTTCAAAATTGGTTTCTAATTTAAACAAAAATAAATACTATTCACTTAGAGAGATCACTAATTTTTTATTTTTTCACCCTATTTCTTTATTGATTACTATATATCCTTTAGCTCCAAATGTCATATTTGAAAAGCATTCTAGTACTGTTTTTCCAACTATGTATTTAATATTTCCACTCAAATGTTCAATAGAATCCTCAGACTTCAGATGTTCAAAATGTGAGTGATCCTCTTACTACACAGCACCTTTGTGTCGTTAATATTATCCACCTTCCTCAGCATTGAAGATTTCTTCTCTTTGTTCTGCATATCTAATTAGTCATGAAATCTAATTGAATCTTTGCTTTACACTTCTGTAAATTACACTAGTAAAATGACCCTTGTGTAGCCACTGTAATTTTTTACCTGCCAGACTAAGTTTGTCATTGTGCTTCCAGTCTCTTCATGTTTTACTGCTTTCCTCATTTTTAAAATGTTTTCCTGCTAATGAAAAGTTTTTAAATGGGTTAAATTCTGTAATCCATCTATAGACTTATAAAATGTTTATGATTCTCATGTTACTGTAATATATTTTTCTCGCTGTATCTCATATGAGCCTGATACCTGAGCAGGTTCTTCCCTCTGCTGCTGCTCTATCTCCACCGTCAAGGTCAGCCTTGCCCCACCTCGCTTACCCGCTTCACTACTCTATTCCCAACTCCATCTTCATGAAAGCCATTGGCCATACCACTCCTCTCAGGCTTTCCTTCCCCTTAAATTGTAAAAATTCCATAATTCTTCAAAGCCAGATCAGATTCTACTTTTTTTTAAAGATTTCTCTATTTCTTTCATTCAACCATGAATTCATTTTTTTATGCAGTCAACAAATACTGAGTTCTCAACTCCATTCAGGGACCTAGAGGGACCCAGACTGTCATGTGCTGTCATGAAGTTTCCAACTTTTTGTTCTCCACACAGATTTCTTTCTCCTGAACACCGCTGTATGCATTTTATAGCTTAGGATTTCTATTTTTATCTCACTTGTTAATTATTTCAAGTTCTTCTACAAGCTTAGAATGTAGGTTTGGAAGAGACCTGTGGCTTAAATTTTCTCTATGCATAAAAGAATCCAGAGCCTGGTATACTGCTGATGCGTGATAGTGCACATATGCTTCCTAATTAATTTTTAAATTACAGAACAAAAAAGTTATTTTTGAAATAATATTACCTGTAGTTTTTTGCTTGCTATGGATACTGGTCTAGTAAACACCTGATGCGTCTGTTCAAATATTAGTGCTCTTATTTTTTATAAGTTTAATATATCACAGAGAAACAATGACCCTAGTTTAAAAGGGCAATTCAATATAGCTATGAGGGTAAAATTTCAGCTCTGGTAAAATAATGTTCTTATAAAGTCTTTGTTAATGACCTCTTCTTCAGTTTTAAATTCAAAAAAAGAAAAGCAGCATTACAGTCAATTTCCTTAGGTATCAAGTAATCTGTATTTTGCAAAAATGATTATTGCAGACAGAAATTTGGAAAAAAAGAATATTTCAGCGATCCAAGTCTCTCCAGGGACAGGTTAAAGAAACCGGAGATCATAACAGATGTTTTTAGCTATCTAGTTAGCTAGGGCTATGATGCAAATAATTGTTACTGCCATTATCTTTGAAACCAGATGTCTGATGTCCCTGTGAGAGACAACAAAATAATAATGATAATGGTATAGATGATTTTCAAGCCTATTGCTGAGTTACAACTTAATATTGATTTTTGTCTGTATGACTGCTGACAGGCATGCCAAAATGTTGAGACCAGAAACACGATTTTTCCTAAATTTTACTGGAACATCATTTAGAATTAAGACCTAATTTGTTATTAATGATGGCTTTTACTGTCACAATATGCTAATAAGATTAAAGCAATAGGAATAGAGAAATTCGAATCTCTCCGGAAAGTCTCTGTCAACTGATTTGAGCATGAAAATCTGTTAAATTAATTGCATGACATGTTTATTCAAAATTTCCTCTGTAGAAGCTGCCTAGTGCCTGGCAGTATTTCTGTTACTCTAATTTTATGATTGGTTCAGAAAAAGAATAAGGTTTTTAGTGGGATTTCTTCAGGGGCTCAATCCATTTTGAACATGGCACACTGCCTCCCGTTAGCGAGTTAACTGGCCTGAATTTAACAGAACAGATTCACCTGCCAAAGGACAAAGGTTCCAATGGCATAAAGGCCTTTGGAGGTGCACGGCCGACAAAATACTGTCAAATGCAGTCAATCAGAAGATGGACCTGCCTTGTAAAGTTGGCAAATAATAACCTTGTTAGTTTTACATGATGTATTTAATTATAATACATGCATGCTGGTAAGTTTTTATTTATTTGGAAATTGTAATTACTTAAAAAACAGTACGATTTAAAGGAAAACAATAATGATTAACAGTCGTCAATGAATTAACCCAATATGTAAAGCTACGTTTCTTTCCCTTTTCCTTTTTCGTTTTTTAGGGCAGACTGTCCACATGCAGTGTTTTGCTTGGATGTGTCTGGAGTCATGGGTTTGAATACCCTATGTTCTCCTACAAATGAACCTTAAGAGCTTGTTTAGAGGATGCTCTAACTGGGGACTACAGCCACTTGTATACTCTTGACCAAAAAAAGTTCTCCTCTATCAGGGAATGTTGGGAAGGATAAAACCTGCAGCAGTGAGGGAAGGTGAGGACAGCTGCCTAGCCAACCAGTTCACTCTGGCTAAATTACCCAGTTGAATTGACCCTGGAGATTAATGGAGTGACAGATGTCGCACCCTCATAATCATAAGGCTATATTTAAACATGTTTCTTTGGCTTATATTCATATATGCTTATAAGTAAAAACAAGTAATTTCAAAAATTATTGTTAATGTTTTAAGTAGGAAAGACCAGCAATGGTGAGAGAATACTGGAAGTAGTATAGCAAATAAGTGTGCTTCTGGCTTTCTGTACACTGTGACTGTAACCATGAAAAGTGCACGCCGCAAAAAGTCAAATATATATGCAAAGACAGAAATTCATAAGCTCCAGAAAAATTACGTCATGTAATGAAAACTGCATGTAATTCATACATTTTTAATACAATATATTGACAAGTGAGTATTTCTACCTCCTTTTGAACTCCTTCGTTGATGGGGAGCTCACTATCTACTTGGTTAATTCATTCTATCTTTCGGCTACTCTGATTAGTAAAACTTTTTATGTATATTATCTATCACTTTTTAAAATAATTTCTGAGACATTTCTTCTACCTGAAAACAGTAACTCTTCTTACAGACATTCTTGTCTATCAATTTCAGGATTTCATTTAGTGATCATTAAAAGTGTCAGTAAAGCTGGGCGTGGTGGCTCATGCCTATAATCCCAGCACTTTGGGAGGCCGAGGCAGATGGATCACAAGGTCAAGAGATTGAGACCATCCTGGCCAACATGGTGAAACCCTATCTCTACGAAAACTAAAAAAATTAGCCAGGCGTGGTGGCGCGTGCCTGTAATCCCAGCTACTCAGGAGGCTGAGGCAGGAGAATCGCTTGAACTGGGGAGGCAGAGGTTGCAGTGAGCTGAGATCGTGCCATTGGACTCCATCCTGGGCAACAGAGTGAGACCCTGTTTCAAAAAAAAAGTGTCAGAAAATGAGTAAAATATATACCTGGAAAGAATACGTGTTTTTAAAAAATGTAGTTAGTGACAAAAAGCTAAGTCTCCCTTGCAGCCTAGGATGGTTTATCACATTTTGAGAACTGTATCAGTAATAAGTTTTGCAAGCAAGTAAACATTTTTTACCTTCCCTGCAATGTGACACGGTGGCCAGAGTACAGCAGAAAAAGCCTCAGATTGGTGCTCAAGAAACTGGGCTTTAGTTCTATTTCTGTCTTAATTTTATTCATTAGCTAAAAATATGACTTTGAACAAATTATTTATTTGAAACTTGATTTTCTTAAATGGGGGGTGGGCTACATAAACAACATTATTTTTATGATAACGATAGGATGCTCTTCTGGAAAAACGATCCTAATGATGCTACCGCAAATCACTTGAAAATGGAAATACCTGTTTTACTATAGCACATAATTCACCTCAAGGGGAGACAGTACAGCAACTTCTTCATGAAAACGTAGTTTTTTTGAAGGGGTCAATATGCTGTGATTGAGACTCAGTGATAGAAGAATGCTCTCGGGCTGGGCGCGGTGGCTCAAGCCTGTAATCCCTGCACTTTGGGAGGCCGAGGCGGGTGGATCACGAGGTCAAGAGATCGAGACCATCCTGGTCAACATGGTGAAACCCCGTCTCTACTCAAAATACAAAAAATTAGCTGGGCATGGTGGCGCATGCCTGTAATCCAGCTACTCAGGAGGCTGAGGCAGGAGAATTGCCTGAACCCAGGAGGCAGAGGTTGTGGTGAGCCGAGATCACGCCATTGCCCTCCAGCCTGGGTAACAAGAGTGAAACTCCGTCTCAAAAAAAAAAAAAAAAAAAAGAAGAAGAAGAAGAAAAATGCTCTCTATATGCCTTAGAGGCAAATTTAATTTAAGAATCTGATTTCACAGCAAGAACTCGGTGATATTTAAGACCAAATATAACTGAGTCTTAAGCATGATATGGTAGTCAAAATAAATACGTAAAGTCAGAACACTTGAGTTCTTTTCTCAGATCTGCGAGTTACCAACCAAATTATCTTCAGTCTCTTAAACTCATGTCTTATAAATGGAAGAAATTTTAAAATGTTTAAACGAAAATGCAAATATTCAGTTTATAGTAATATGTTAACTAATTATTTCAAAGAACCCAAGGGAATTTTGCCTTTTATTAGAAGAGCTGTATCTGAATAAACTTATCTTGCCAGCTATAAAAATAAATATGCACCAACTAATTATAGATTTATATAATACAAATCCCTAATATGTATCTGAAATGTATATATATCCCTCTACATATTATATTATTCTGCTACATTACTGTAAAATACATACAAATGCTCCTTCACTTACAATGGGGTATATCCCAACAAACTCATTAGAAGTTGAAAATATCTTAGGTGCATTTAATAACAGCTGTCCTACTGAGAGCATCATAGCTTAGTCTAGCCTACTTTAAACACGCGCAAACACTTTTGTTGGATTACAGTTAGACAAAATCATCTGGCACCACAGTGCACTGTGGAGTTTTGGTTGTTTATCTGGTTGATTGCGTGGATGAGTGGGAGCTGCACCTCTTCGGAAACTGTTTAGCATCAGCAGAGGGTATGGTACCACTTCAGCAGAGAGAATGCATATAGCTTTCATACCATCATAAATACAGAAAAACTGTAACGTGAACCATCATAATTCAAGGGCCATCTGCATACATAGTTTTTTAATGGAAACGTGTTTAGTACAATGGATAAAGGTCAGCTGAGCTGAAGAAAGCCCTGAAAGCACAGAAAGAGAAAATAGCTTCTTATGTGCCCATTTGGATGGCGAGGTGGGAGTGGGGTGTCTGTGCCTCTATGATGAGGCTCTAGTTGGGTCTGTATCTGATGCTTATAGCTCAGTCATGCTATCACTTCTCTAAAATGTATACACATTGCTTCAAGCTATATATGGTATTATGATTACTTTATTCTTAAATGTATTTAAGCATTAAAAAAAGTAAAAAGCTTCTGGCAGCTGTTGTGCTTGTACAAAGTTTCTCGGGAGTCTCCAAGAAATGAAGTAGTTAATTTGATAAAAATCTGTTCTGAGAGTATTTTAATATATTTATGCATCATAATTTAACTCCCAAACCACATGAAATAAACCCTCAGTGCTTTTTTCCCTTAAGACATGAACATATAATATTTTAAAAGATATAGTGATATTATAGCTTCTTCAATTAGGAAACATCTTGATTCCAATAATGTTAGAGGAAAAAAGCTTTGCCTGTTGGATATTTTCAAAACTAATTTATACTCAATTAAGAACTTTATTTTTAATCTAGAGAACCATTCAAATCAGTAATTAGAAAGCATGGCTGGAAAAAAAAAGTCCGCTTGCATATTGCTGTGACAATAACAAGAAAGAAATGAACCATTTTTTTTTTCCAGCTGCGTTTCATCTCTTTCTACCTACATTATAACATATTGAACAGAAATGAGCCATCAGTATCTGGTAATACATGTAACATTAAAACCCTTAAATAAGAAAAAGTTGTTGTTTGCCAGTACAAAACCAGAAAAACCTATTATATTATGAAGGCTATGCAAAATACGTTTCTTTCTTTTTTTTTTTTTTTGAGACAGTTTCGCTGTTGTTACCCAGGCTGGAGTGCAATGGCGCGATCTCGGCTCACCGCTACCTCCGCCTCCTGGGTTCAGGCAATTCTCCTGCCTCAGCCTCCTGAGTAGCTGGGACAAAATACGTTTCTTATGAACCCCTTTTCACTCACAATTTATCTATATGGGAAAATAAAGCAAACATCATATTCAGTACATTTGGCTCCTCAGAAAGGAGGAAGTAATTCTTTCAGGGTGAAAGACTCTCAGTCCTTCCATTTAGAATCCTCTGAAAGACATACACATTCAGAGTTGGAACCACAGTATTTACTGAAATTCAGCTTAAATACTATACTCTGCATTTTTTGTTCAAATTTTCCATATTTTATAGGCTATTTCTCATTTTTCACAAGATTTTCACCATACAGAGAGTAATTAACAGAGTTTTTCTTTAAAGTAATAAAAATGTTGGAAGACCCTCCAAGTGTATTTGCTTATTCTCTGATGTCAGCCCTCTGACAGTTGGTGATCTGCTTGGCTGTTGAATAGCTAAAGCCAAATTAATAACGTCCCTTCTCCTGCTAAACATTTATATTCTTGTTTAGCTAAAACTGTTAAGAAAGAGTCATATTGTGGTGATGTGAAAATTTCATCTTCAATTTTTATCACAACAGATAAACTCAAAGCAAAATAGACCACAAATACTGTAAAAATATGGATGGGAGAATAAGGAAGTAAAACTTGATCTATACTCAGTAATGAATTGTGAAGACAAGCTATAAATACGGTATTTGTGACTGACATGTTCACTGATATAATTGATAAAAATTTTCTAGTTAAAGTTAACCTGTAATTACCAAAGGTACTTCACTGCATTCAGAAAAAACTAAAATAAATGTATATTAAGTGTGCTGTCACCTTTTACAGAAATATACATGATTTTGTGAGTGATGAAAATATTAAGGCTTAGGACTTACTTTTAAAAAAATCATTGATGATGGCCGGGCGCGGTGGCTCAAGCCTGTAATCCCAGCACTTTGGGAGGCCGAGGCGGGTGGATCACGAGGTCAACAGATCGAGACCATCCTGGTCAACATGGTGAAACCCCGTCTCTACTAAAGATACAAAAAATTAGCTGGGCATGGTGGCGCGTGCCTGTAATCCCAGCTACTCGGGAGGCTGAGGCGGGAGAATTGCCTGAACCCAGGAGGCGGAGGTTGTGGTGAGCCGAGATCGGGCCATTGCACTCCAGCCTGGGTAACAAGAGCGAAAACTCCGTCTCAAAAAAAAAAAAATCATTGATAATGATTCTGAATTTCTTCTGAACATAAATTTTTCAGGTTTTTCTAATAGTAGCTCTGATTTAGCCTACTTCTAAGTTTTTCTATACAGCAGAGTAGTTAAGAAATGCAGTCATGCCCACAGCAGACGTGACTAGAAAATCAGTTACTCTGATTTAGATAATACTCTAAGCCTGTCTAAACAAATTTTAAAAAGAAAATAAAAGCAAAATCTCAAGTTTCACAATTGTCCTATCATCATCTCAATGTAATGGAATCTTTTGGATTAAAAATATTTTGGTTTAATTTAAATATGCCAATGAACCAAACATAGTTCTTAAATATAGTCCATAAGGCTGAGGGCACACTGATCTTATGTTCACTTTTCTTTCTTTGAATTTCCTTTTGGTGTCAGAGTGGTCTACACAGGTTACATACGTGTGTGCATGTGTGTATTCTAATGACGTTGTTTTGATTTAAATTTCTTCTTGTATTTGCAAGGGTTAAAAGAGGCTTTTGAATATTGGAAACCATTTAGCATCTAGTCAAGTAAATTTTCAGCCATCATGCTCCATTAGACATTCATAGAAAAGATCCTTCTGTATCTCTATCTGTACTGTATCAGTAATGACCCAACAATAATGAATTCTTTTTTTTTGCTTTGACTGGGGTAACTAACCTTTAGAACAGGGAAGTCAAAGATGGTGTAGCTTCACATTGGTACCCCAAAAAAGATTGCTTTTAGTTTTATCAGAAATGATTCATTTTCTTGTGTAAAAGGTAAATGATCAAAATAGAGTAAAAAAGTAGGCAGCTGTGCAAGAGTTCTGTGTTTTTATGTAATAAATTTCTGTGGTGCGTAATGAATCTCCTGTTTTAAAATAAAAATTATAAGTATTTATCACATCTTACAGTATTTCAGGTACTGTTTCAAGTTCTTTGAAAGAGGTCTAAAATTAAAATGTGTAACAATCTTTAGAGATAGGCCTTTGACTATTCTAAGTTTTAGAAAGTTGAGGTATGGAGAGGATTAAATAATTGCCAACAGCCAGGTAGCTACTAAGTTACAGTTCCAAGATTCAAACATGCAGTTTGACTCCAGAGTCTGTGCTTTTAATCTTTAAACTTTTAATACTTAAAACTGCCTTGACATAGATTCAGATGGGATATTCCAACATTTAAGAGATGTATGTAGTTAATAGTGTCTGAAAAACTTGGATTTTTAACTGTAAGGAAAATAACAATTGAACAATAGCAAAATTACATTTTAGGTAAACTATGTTGTTTGATAAATGGGTTTATAAGTAGTTAAGATATACATAGGAGTACACAAACATTATTTTGCTTATTCTCTATTTCTGCCCCATTAAAAATCGTGTGTCATGTGAGAATGAATGTCAGTCCTGAATGAGGCTGTCATTAGTATAACCTCCTTGATTTCAGGCTTGTGTAGTGGTCTGGTCTGAAAAAGTGCTTTGCCTCCAGGGTTTTCTCCACACTTGTTAAATTGAATTCCTGGCAGTCAAAATGTTCTGTCCTTACTGCAGATGCTGTTACTCTGTTGCCTGTACTTTAGAATCTACTGTTACCATCTCTTTGCATTTTCATAATATTATAGACAAGTTGAGAATTCTGAATTTTGTTTAGGCAGAAAACCCTAAACTTTTCTTTTTTATTTACTTACATTGGCACAATGTATTGCAACAATCTGGCCTCAATTTCTCTGTTCCATGTTACTTGCCATGCTATTTTTACTGTTCCCCTTCTATATATTAAATTTTATACCGATTTATCTAATTGTTCTTTGTTATGGACCTTCCGTTCACTAATAGTAGTTCACACACCCCTTTGACACAGTTCACTTTAAGGAAGGTGGTGTGGCACAAATGTTGGCCTGATTTAGGGGCATTTGATCAGTGCCCACTCTTAGGATTCTGTTTTTTGTGACTCACTCAGTTCCACCTGGCTACTGAACTCAGCCCAGCCCTGGGCCTGTGTTAACTTCACCAGCCTAAGGCCAGGGAATGGACAGCTTGGACCAGCTCTCTCAAGAAAGCTGAAGTGAACATTCTGTTTCCAATCCAGTCTTTTATGCAAGCTCTCTTTGCACTTTCACTGTTGAGAAGGATCCAAAATTGCCTTTCCTTGATATTGGAGTAATGAAATGAAGAACTGGACATAGACTGAGAAGAAACAGGACCAACAAAGTTCTTTATATTTTGCTTTCTTTATATTTCCGAATATGGCTGCTCTAACCCAGACAAAAGAATTTACACATGGTCCAGTATAGCTCACTCACAGTGTATTCTGAAAATTTAAAAAAGAAAAAAAAATCTAATAATTAAAAAAAAGACTTTATGCCATCCATTTTTATCCCTAATAATGTTTTTCTGAGCGATAAATCCCAGGAGACTCCATGCTTTTGGCCAAAGTTCATATGTTATGATATTTTCATCTACTTGAAAACACTTCAGCATCAATAATTAACATACATGTGATAACTGATTAAGACAATATGAATAATCATTCTGGACAGAAACACTAATTCCAGAAATGATCAGAAAAGCTATATTCTGACATTACCTGAATCTTTGAACAACTACACAGTCTTGCAAACTTTCATATTGAAGGTGTGAATTAAGTTTTCAGCAGTTAAAATGGCGTTTTTTTCTGAGCATGATAGACATTAAATGTAAAGTCTCATTGGTGAAATCACAGGTATTTAAGATTGTGATTTGGCTAAAATACTATAGGAGTATACTTGATTTCTTCCATTACCAAGGCATAAAAATTGAAGGGTTCTACTAACCTTTATTATAAAAAATGGCACCCAAGACTCATTTCTAAGCCAACATGAGTCCAGTTATGTAAAGTAGAATTTCTGGTTACCAGATGTCAACTATAAGGACAAGTAAGTGCTGTTTCTGGAACATCATCACAGCAGTCATGTGTAAACCTCATAATGTAAAGTAATGCCTGGTACAGTGAAAAGGGCAGAAAGCTAGAACTTCATCAAACTTATCGAACAGGTGAAATGAAGTTTTATGAAATTGCTAGGTAATAAACATTTGTTTAATAGATGTCTGTATGTAAGGCAGAATTTGGGCTGAGACTCATTTTTATGACAGGCTAATGGTAAATCTGAGGAACAGGAGCTAAACCTCTTTATCTCTTAAGATTTTCACACATACCGTTATTACCAAAATAATCAGAATTATTACGCATGCTCAAATTGGCTTGAGTCAGGTAGCAATTTGGTCCGAATGCCATCCTTGTCCTGAGCATTTCATCCATGTACTTTCTTCACATTCTTTTTTTACTTACGGTTTTTCTCTTCACTGTTGTAATTCTGTCATAATTTTAAACATACTTCTCTATAATAGGAAGGAAAAGTATTCATTTTGCTATTGAAAAGCCTACCTCCCTTCCTTTCTAGTACCTTTTTGAAAGTTTTTACTTGATCTTTCCATTTCTTTACCTACATGCCGCTTTGAATGCTGAACTTCTCCGAAACATTCTCAGGTCTCAACGTGCCTCTTTATTAAGCCAATTAGCACTTGTAGCATTTTTTACTTTTAGTCTCCTTTGACCTCTTGGCAGCATTTGGCACCACTGACCTTTCCTCTCTTGAGGCATCGTGGCACTCCTCCTCCTTATACAATCCTTTCATTTCTCATCAGTGATTTTCAGTATTCATTGAGGACTCATTTTCTTCTGCCCAACTTTTAAATATTGATATTCCCTGAATAAACAATAAGCCAAGCATTCTGTTTACTGAGACGTGTTAATGCTCTTCCACACAGTAATGAAATGCATGCTGTGGTGTGCTTGCCCACCTGCAGCCTTCTGTTTGCTGTTTATCTGCAGGGGAGTGTGAGTTCTGCTCTGCCAGGGTACTGTGAAGCTATAACGTCCTCTCTGGTTCTTATTTCAAGCAAATAATTAAATGGATTTCTGCCCTGATTATTTCTAAAATATTTTTAAAATCGGTACAGAAAGACTGTAAAAGTCTTAGCATCCACTACAGCTTAGTGAATGCCATGACTTTACTCTGAAGACGAGGCCGAAACTGACCTGCTTCATCAAACAACAGTTTTATAATTTAGCACTGGAAAGATTTACAGTCTTGACTCTCAGAAAGTTGAAGCATCACTCTGAGGAATGGGTGGAAAGGAAGATGCCAGAGTTGACAAATAGTTTAATTTGAGTGACTACCCAGTGAGTCCATGAACTCAGTCTTTTAGAGAGAACAGTAATGGCAGGAACAATGAGGAAGAGGTTATGGTTTGCGAAACATGAGCTCGTGATTCTAAATCACTCATTTTCCAAATTGTCTGAAATTGAGAAAACAGAGGGCATTTTGCACATGAATAAACTGATATTGCATAGGTTTCCCTTTCATATTTGGAAAATGAAAACAGTTAACAGAGGCACAATAACAATATGTTACTGGAGAAATTATAACATTTTGATTGTCACAGGTAAAACATTTGAAGGAAGTTGTTTGTTGTTGTTTATTTTGTTTTGTTTTGTCTTTGAGATGGAGTTTTGCTCTTGTTGCCCAGGCTTAAGTGCAGTGGCGCGATCTCCGCTCATTGCAACCTCCACCTCCCAGGTTCAAGCCATTCTCCTGCCTCCGCTTCCCAAGTAGCTGGGATTGCAGGCATGCACCACCACACCTGGCTAACTATGTGTTTTTCTGGAGACAGTGGTCTCGAACTCCTGTCCTTAGGTGATCTGCCCACCTAGGCCTCCCAGAGTGCTGGGATTATAGGTGTGAGCCATCCCGCCCAGTCAGTAAGTTTTTTTTTTTTAACTTGTGATTATATTAATTTACAATTTACATAAACTATATAGAAGGTATTCCAATATTGGATGTAATATTAAATAGTATTTGATCCATGTTATATTAGTTTATTATTTTTATTTAATTCAAATTAGAAATTATCTCATAATTTTCTATACTTCCTTCTATAACCATTGTTAATATGGAGATAATTATATATGTAACATAATACATAATATTGTATATATACAACATATAATATATTTATAATAATTCCAAAATTTATCTTTGTAGGCCAGATGTCTCTAGTCCCATTGGTAATGGTCTACTGAAAATTTCTCCAAAGGTTTTTCTGTACAGTCAGAAAATCCCCAGGAATAACACTGTTCATTCTCCTTTCCTAATACATCTTTAACTCATCCTGTGTTCTGCATCTCAGGAAATGGCACATTTGTAACCTGGAACCTGAGAGTCATTGACTCTTCCTTTCCCTCAGCTTCCATATTTAGAAGGTAATTGTCTTAGTCTACTCTGGCTGCCATAGCAAAATATCCTTCAAAACTAAACAACAGAAATGTATTTTCTCACAATTCTGAATGCTGGGGAGTCCAAAATCAAGGTGCTGGCTGATTCAATTCCTGATGAGATCTCTCCTGACTTGCAGACTGCCAGCTTCTTGCTGTGTCTTCTTGTGGTGAGAGACAGTGAGCTGTAGTGTCTCTTTTTCTTCTCGTAAAGGCACCAGCCCTGTCAGAATAAGGCCCCACCCTTATAACCTCATTTAACTTTCGTCACCTCTTGATAGGCCTATCTCCAAATAATCACTTTCAGGGTTTAGGTTTCAAAGTATAAATTTGTCTGTAACAATTATGTAGATTTAGAAATTCTACCTACATATTATCTCTTACTCTGGTCATTCCTTTAAGTCCTTATTATTTCTCAGCTGTATCGTATCAGTAACCTGTCAGCTTCCTTCCTTTGACACCTTATTTTATGCCATTAATTTGCCCTTCCTCAATACATTATCTACCACCTAAGTGATGTTTCTAAAAGACAAATCTGATATGTCATTTTCCTTCTTGGGAGGCAATTAAGGGAATTAATAATGTGAAGGCTCTGGAGTAAGAGTTTCTGATCTTGGCTCTACCACTTCTTATCTCTGTGGCCTTGGCAAGTTAATTACTTAACCTCTCCAAGTGTGGGTTCACTTCTTTATAACATAGGATCATCATTGTGCCTGTTTCATGAGGTTAATGTGAGGATTAAATGAAAGAAAATGCATGGAAGACACTTACTGCAGTGTTGTTCGTATAGGAAGCTCTCAGTACAAGAAGCTGTTATTATTATCCAATTAAAATCATATATGACGCTTCTCAGGTTTTAGGTAAACTATAATCTCCTTTTTATGATATATAAAAACCTTCAGTATATGCTCTCAGATGATTATGTCTTCAACTTTATATCTTTACTAGAGACGTTCCGGCTTTTCCCTTGGGTAAATTATACTGAGCAGTTTGTAATGCTTTATAAGCCCCCTCCTTTGTTCTGGCCTCTAGACCTCAGGAAAAAAACCTCCCTCACGTGAAGTGATCGTCCCTCCTTCTTCAGTAAGTAACACCTGCCTAATCATCATTAAAGACTCAGTTCTGGAGTTACTTGTCCAACTCAGATTCCATGACTTCCATATTTTATCTAAGGTAGGTTTTCCTCTCCCTTCCCGGGACTTTGATAGCAGCCATGTTTATGTCTTTCACATCGTTAATTATACTAGATGATAATTTCACTTTGATTTACCTCTTTTCTCTTCTAAATTGTACCTATTCTACACGGTTGTTACTGTTTCTATTACTTTTGTTCTTAAATATTGGGACCTATACAAATAACAGGTAGTAAATAAATACTCGAAATGGATAAATTCGTTCATCCTTTAAAAAATACCTATATTCCTACCTTCATAAACCAGTGGCCATAATAGCGTATTTATCCTCCTATTAAATTCAGACCTGATCCTACATCTCTTTGCCCTGCTCTGAATCCTATCATTCAGTAATATTATGGATATAATTTTTTTGTTGATGTCATCCATTTCAGTGCAACTCTGGAAGATAGTTTTTTTTTTTTTTTAGCCTTTTTTACTGCGCAGAAGCAGATTTCAAGGTAATTCTGTTAAAGCACAGAAGTTCTTTACGGTACTTCAAAATATTTTCATTCCTTTCCACCCGTCATATCTACATCACATTTGTTTTATAGTCAACTATAAAAACCAGCCTTAAGTTGGGTTTTCTACCTATTATTTTAGTACAAGGAGTACGTGATCACATAACAATAGACTGTTCTCATTTCTTCTACTTTTATACAGTGAGGATTATAATTATGATTGAATGCTATGCAAATTTCAGAGGAGAGGTTTGTTTTTTTATGTCATGAACTCATATATGTAAATTTTACTTCCCTGCATAATCATATTTTCGCTTCCCTTAGTTTGCTGATTAGGTTGCAGTTGTATTTTGTTATCCACAGGTAGATGTTAGATGAAGTTATAGGTAAAATTGCAAGTCCCTATGGGTGGCTGGTATGATCTTAGCTAAAAATAACTGAACATTTCTTGGTCAATCGATACAGGATCAAAACATACAGTAAAGAGAAGTGACCTCGAATCGAACACATCTTGCACTGTTGTTTGTCAACAGTAAATTACATCTGATTTTAAGCAAGAGAAGGAAAAACTGCTGGCGACCTGTGATTGTGCTTCATACAAGGATCAATACAAAGGAGAATAGCCTTTTTAACTTCTTCCAAGTTCTCTGACTTCTTGGAGCAAATTGGCAGTACTTTTTGGTCATTCTCAATTAAGAGCACCCTCTCCCTAACCCAGGGAGTCTATAGTCCTGGGGATGGTAGGAAGAAGGGGGAGAGTTTCTCAAATAACATAACAGGAGTGTTCCAGGCTGAAGATTGCTTTGATTAAAAAAAAAAAAGCAATTGGTTTTCACCTTCTATAAAAGGATTAGGAACTCAAAAATATGTGCTGAGAGAAAAAGGCAAGGAGAGTTTTGTGTATTTTGCAAACCTTGTTTTGAAGTGCACAAACTAGTGATTTCTAGAGCAATTTCAGGCTGAGAATTAAACTCTTTTAACCAACATTTTGAAGACATTTTGTACATTTATTTTGCATTTCCATGTTGGTAAAACAAACTACAATTTTTCTTTCTCCCAGATTGCATATGTTTCATTCTTATATTTTTCTCAGCAAGCCTTTTGTGTTAAGAAAAAAATAAACTATACTGATTGTGTCTCAACATTTTATTTTGATTAATTGTTAAGTAATTTTAAAAATAGTTAAAATTAATTATTTTAGCTAATTTTAAGACTCATGGCCAAATAAGAAAGAGATGGTGTGTTGGAAATTATGTTACTATTTGTGCTGCCACAGTGGAACATAGTTTATTGTGAGAGGGAGAAAGAGAACAGAACAGAACACAAAGAATTGAGTGGAAAAGCAGAGAAGAAGGGAAAGAAAAAAATGTACCTATTAAAAAGTAACAGCACAGTGTAGTGGGCATGTTAGATATATGTTTTATTCCAAATTATGGTGGCATTTATGAATATAGTTTTAGCCATTTCATTTGGGAATAATAATAAAGGGCATACCTAGTAAGCACCCAATCCATGTTAGTCATTAACTATAAAATAGCACTGAGAGGCACACGTTCTACAGGTTCTTAGGCCTTTTTAGGTGACATACGTCCTATGCCCTTAGTTATCGATTTGCATAGTAATCGTTCATAGGATAGTAATCAAGTACAAATTCGTTTGCCAACCCGTTTCTTGCAAACCATTTGGAGGCATTGGACTTATTGAATCTTCCTCAGGAAGTTCAATTGTGTCTTGAACTTACAATCATTTCTGCTTAATAAATTGAATGGAATTTATAGCTTTAAATAAGAATGAATAAACATAAAATATATCTGTGTGTTAGATTGGATATTTTTCCAATATTAAAAAAAGTAAAAGTAATATAGTTTCAGATTGCTTTGTTTGTATCAGTAGGTAGATGACTAAAGGAAACCTCGAAAACAAATATACATTTATTTTATAAATATTATTAAATGCTCCCCTTTGCCAGGTATTAAGTGTGCCCCTGTACAAAATGTGATTTCTAAAACAGATGTAGCCTCTGATTCTTACGGCACATATTCCCTAGCAGGGTCTACAGTCAGTACTCAGTAAATAAGCAAACACATAATTACAAGATACATTTATATAATTTTTATAAGATAAACATACAGGGGAGATAGTAGGGTATAGTAGCTACTCGCATGACAGTGGTTAGGGAAACCCTATCTGTGCTGGTAAAATTTAAGCTTAATTCCGAAGGACAAGAGAGCTAGCTATTAATAGAGGTGGACAGTAGGTGATCTAGAGAGGTCCAGGTGCAACTGCTGAGCAGTAGGTGCAAAGAGGTTGACTTGATCAAGGAATTGAAATTGCTGTGGCTAGAGTTTGTGAGGTAAATATGATATAGGGGCCATGGTGGCTCATGCCTGTAATCCCAGCACTTTGGGAGGCCGAGGCCGGAAGATCACCTGAGGTCGGGAGTTCAAGACCAGCCTGGCCAATATGATGAAACCCCATCTCTGCTCAAAAAAAAATTACAAACAGACACAAAAAGCCAGGGTTGGTGGCAAGCACCTGTAATCCCAGCTACTTGGGAGGCTGAGGCAGGAGAATTCCTTAAAACTGGGAGACAGTGCACACCTGTAGTCCCAGCTACTTGGGAGGCTGAGGCAGGAGAATTCCTTAAAACTGGGAGACAGTGCACACCTGTAGTCCCAGCTACTAGGGAGGCTGAGGCAGGAGAATTGCCTGAACCCAGGAGGCGGAGGTTGCGGTGAGCCGAGATCACACCATTGCACTCCAGCCTGGGTAACAAGAGCGAAACCCATGTCAAAAAAAAAAAAAAAAGAAAAAAAAAAACAAAACAGGAGGCGGATGTTGCAATGAGTCAAGATCATGTCATTTGTACTACAGCCAGGGCAACAAGAGTGAAAGTCCATCTCTCTCTCTCTCTCTCTCTCTCTCTCTCTCTCTCTCTCTCACACACACACACACACACACACACACATTACCTATGATGGAGTTTAAAATGTTGATGCTGGGTTTATGGTAATTAAAAAAAAACTTACCTGGCAAATACCTAGTCGTGGACTAGAAGAGGTAAGTGATAAGAGTCATAATACTGAAAAAGAAAATAGCTAAGTCCTCCTTATTCAAAGTGTGGTACATGGACCAGTAGGACTCGTCCTACATGGGCATTTGTTAAAAATGCGGAATCCTAGAGTCCACCACAGATTTAGGGAAATAGGATTATCATTTTAACAATATCTCAAGATTCTTTATATGCATATTATTACAGTTACAAAATATAGAATCTAGGTAATTATTGAAGATAAACTTGGGTTTGATGGGGAGATAGTTTGAGTAGAAAGAATTGGATTGATTCAAGGTATATTTCATAGGCTACTTAATGTAGTTTAATGAAGTAAGTAAATTTTAACTATTCCATCAATGAACTCCTGAAGGACTAGGGAAAATAAACACTTCCTGTGCTGCCAGGCTTGTCTGAAAGCTTTCTCACAGAACTGTCATATATTTTTATTATCCTGTTTTGTTTTTAAAAAGTAGCATTTCTAATATACTCTCTAGCACATTTTTGTTTCATTATAAAATTATAGACCATTAGTGAAAACCTATGATGCAAACTTTGACAGTTCACTGTGTGGTTTTATGTAACTTTATGTACCCTGAATAAACCACCAAGCACACAGATCTCACAAGTTACAAAAGCACAGCATGTATTCACTACAATGGCAAATATTAAAACTTGGAGGACATTGGTATTTGGACATTTATTAGAAATAAATATGAATCTATTCAGGCAACATTAAACAAACATTCTGTGCTGAATATGTGCGAGGCTGGGTCCTATGTACGAAGACAATGTGAATAAGAGAGTCTGTCCTCTAAATGAGAAAATAACTTGCACTGAAATTGAATAATATAGATAGGAGAAAATAAGGCAAAGACTCCGGTTTTTCTAATTTGAATTGTCCACCTTTTAGGTAAATGTGCATTCATTAAATATATTCAAACAGTTTAGTAATTCAGAATGTGATTAACTTAAATGCAACACTAATCTACTTGCAAATCTGGCTCTCTGGGAAATGAGAAAAGATGGAAAGGCTGTTTGAAAATGGTAGCATCTGACCTATTACAAGGCTGGGTGAAAAAAAGAAATACTAAGACTGCTGCAACAAAACAAACCCATAAAAGCACAGAATGGGAGTGCAAGCCATTTACCTTTACAACAGCTGCATGGTGCCGATGAATCAGAGCACTGCCAGCAATAAACAGATCTGGTCAATGTCAATTTTCCCCAGGCATCTGGTATTGTCACTAGTGATTTTACTGAAGATTACCCATCAGTTAGTGCAGATTTGCTTTTTAATTGGCCCTTACCGCACCTGCCACATTTTTCTTGTTCTTGGTCCCAGAAGCTTTTTGCAGAGATGAAGAAGGTGGCTACCTGGAGAATATATTCTTAAAGCATACCGTGAAGGACGTTCATGAGAACAATTAAGTTTTTAATACAAGGGAAAAGGTGTCCTTGTTTAGTATAAGGAAAAAGAATATAGGGCAATTATTAGTGCATTAGGAAGAAGTCGCCATAGCATCTGCATTATTATAATGTCAGCTTTGGAAAGTGATCATTTTCATGGTGTTTCTTTTTAATTTCATATAATAGTCAAGTATGACATGCTGGAAGTAAATTATGAACAGGTGGGCAGGGTGTCTGGAGGGCAACACCACTCATCAGGTTGACAAAGCAGCAAGACAGATCGCAGGATAATCAGCAGGTGGGTAAGGAAGCAGCAGGCGTAATGATTGGCTACATAGTACGTGGCATTAATTACAACTGTTAAAATGCCAGGGGCGGTTTTACTCTAAGGTGAAGAATACAAATATGATTTGGAATCTTCTGTTAACTTAGTGATCTATGTGTTTTAGAATCTTTGTTGTAATTCAATTGTATTATGATATAGAAATATCATACATTGGCATAATGTATTTCAGATGAGGTTTACAAATCAGTAACAAGTCTGTGGTTTGACTTTCTCATAATTATCCACAGTATGTTCAAAAGTAAGACAATTA
>CM052667.1:6958543-7026515 GCA_028533165.1 Leontopithecus rosalia | reverse complement strand
GGGGGGGAGGGAGGGCATGGGGAGAAATGCCAAATATGGGTGAGGGGGCAGAAGGCAGCAAAACACACTGCCACGTGTGTACCTATGCAACTATCTTGCATGTTCTGCACATGTACCCCAAAACCTAAAATGCAATTAAAAAAAAATGACTTCATTCTCCATCTCCCTGGCTGCAGGTGCTTCATGGAGGTGTAGGTGTATAAATTCTATTTACTTAGTGGCTACTTTTCAGTCCTGAGGATTAGCTTTTGCCACTCTGCTTGAGAAGTGGCTAGAAAATATCCATAATTGAAAATTAGTTTTTATATCTCATTATCTGTAGGACAATGAGTTAAATTTAAATGTTTGAACAACTGTCAGTTGAGGCAAGAAAACTGGTCTTGCTCTCACATTTAAAGGTAGTTTTGGAAGCACATTTTCTATATTAAATGTATTAACATTCATCTGAAAAAAAATTATGAAATGGAACAAAGAGAAGGGTTAGGGAAATAAAACTTAAGAGTTTTCTAAATGCTTCCAAAGGTAGGTACAAACATGGTGGATTGAATGACAGTGCTGAAAAAGACGAGGCTCATACACATGAGTTGGGAAATATTAAGCATGTAGAACAGATCCTGGCTTGTGTTTACTATATATGTGCTAATTGCACTTGTTATTGTTGATTGGCTGATAGGATTAGTAATTGTGCCTTGAGAAAGAACTTAGAGGTACCTAGGACGGCAACAGAACTTGTATTTTTGTGTTATACAGCGCCGTTTAGCTGAAATACAGATACTCACTAAGTATTTACTATGGGGGTAAACTGAAAAATACCTCCCCTAAAAGGTATGCATGTTCTAATCCCTACAGCCTGTAAATGTTACCTTATATGTGCTCTTCTCCCTGTCAAGTATGGCTCTTTGTAACTTTGATTTAGTTAAGAATCTTGAGATGAATTATTATCCCAGCTTGGCTGTGTGGGCTCTAAATGCAATCCCAGGTACCCTTATAAGAGGAAGGCAGACGGAGGTTGTGTTACACAGAGGAGGCAGTATGAAGATGGAGCAGAGATTTGAAGCGCTGGTCTTGATGATTAGGTAGTCTGACCACAGTCTGTCCTCCCCGGAAGTTCCTGTTCTACGTCATTGTGTAAAGTCGTCACCAGGAAAGTGCAGTTCCTTTGCCAGACACTGAGCTCTTTTGTGCTGCATTGCTCTTACATCACTTTCACCACACTTTTATACCCAAACACAGGACCCACTTCTGAGGGCATCCTGACAAACTCGACTCTGCAAAGTTGCAGCCACTTTTCCCTCTTAAGTGTAAGAAATAATGACAGATATTGATTGCTGCATTCCTACCGTATTCCAAGCCAGAGAGACAGAAAAATGTCAGGCAGAGTCACTGGCTCTCCAAAGCTGCTGTCCTTAATTTCCAGGTAACTCAAATCCAAGCAAATTACTGTTAATGCCACCAAAGGGGAGCATCCAAAGTAAAACACATGTTAGGAGATCATCACTGTCTGTATGTACGTCTATTCATACTCCTAGTAAATGGTATGGGGGATGTGTTACCTTAAATTAGAAGAAGGAACATTTTTTTATACAATATTTATGCAGTGGGTTGATTAACAAACACAGTTACCTCAGTTGGAATTAGGAAGAAAATTCCAGTTTCTCTACGCAAGTAGCTGGTGATGTGAGATAAAACTTTTGGATTAAACAATATTAAACTTCTTAGCTGGAGTTCTTTGTTTTGAAAAATTTTATCATTTCCATAATCAACAAATAGAATTATTTTTATTTATTCATTTATTTTTGAGATGGAGTTTTGCTCTTGTTACCCAGGCTGGAGTGCAATGGCGCGATCTCGGCTTACCACAACCTCCGCCCCCTGGGTTCAGGCGATTCTCCTGCCTCAGCCTCCTGAGTAGCTGGGATTACAGGCACGCACTACCGTGCCCAGCTAATTTTTTGTAATTTTTTTTTAGTAGAGACGGGGTTTCACTGTGTTGACCAGGATGGTCTCGATCTCTTGACCTTGTGATCCACCACTTTGTAATCCCAAAGTGCTGGGATTACAGGCTTGAGCCACCGTGCCCGGCCCACAAATAAAATTTTTTTTCAGGTATTTGTATGACCTATGTGTTTCAAACATGGCAGAGAAGTCAAAGCATCAAAAAGAAATGTCAGCAAGGTCACGAGAGAGTAAGCAATTATGAAAAGATAGGAGGGAACATTTTCTAAAAATGTCTGATTCCTGATGAAAGGCAGGAATGAAATTTCCATGTCCTAGAAGACGTGTTAATTTGCTGCTAAGAAAGTAGAAAAACAATAGGGAATGAAAAAGTTTATTTTGTTTTTGTTTATTTGATTTTACAATCTCTGAGAATCCATTGCACGTGGGAAAAGAATCTCAGATTGGAAGTACAGTGGAATGAACATGCCACATTTCCCGTGTCCAATCAGATATCACAATATCAAAAACTCTACAAGTCACTTCGATTTTTGACTTTTTTTTCCTGCTGTTATTCTATGACTTAAAGAGAAATGGCTCCAGAGATGAGACCTGGGACAGAAGTACTTTCCATGAAATGATAATAATTACAATAATGGTGACATTTTATTAGGAGTTCGTTATGTGTTTAAAACGCATTATGAACACATTTTAATATACATGGATGTATATACATATGTAAGCAGATGCATGCGCACATACACATATATCATCTTAGGTGTGTAAAACATAGTAAGCCTTGGTACTGCTTGGAGAGTATATAATACTTAGACTCTGGTCTTTGAAACCCAGTGTCTGGCTCATACAGCTGCTTTGCAACTTTTCTTTTTGACTCTGTTACCTGACGCAAGTCCCTCAATATCTCTGCACTCCAGCATCTTCACCTATAAAATGGTGATAATAAAGAGTGTCCTTCTCACTGTTTTGTTATGAGAATTGAGGGAGCTGTACGTGGAAAGCACTTGGAACATTTCTTGCTCCCATAGTTTTGATAAATTAGAGAAAGCTCCTAGGAATCTTTATCACAATCGTCTGACACACATATTTTTAATCCTCATTTTATAGGTCAAGAAGCTGGTGGTATTTTCATAAATTTACCAGATTTATATAGCTAGGAAGTAGAGATGGTGAGGCTGGGATATGAGCCCTGATGTTTTTCTTTCTCTGTCAATTAATTCACATTTAGATTTTCTCACTATTAGTATGACCGATGCTACTTATCAAGTGTTGCATATCTCTGCTTCATTTACATAATCTGAAAAAGAATGATAGTGCTTGGCATATGATAACTGCTCAAAAATGAGCTCTTACTGTTTTTATAATCGTTAAGCTTATTATTTTTTCTTTATTGTCAAAGGCTTTATCTTATTATTAGCCATCTCCCCAGTATTTATTGACAACTATATCACAAAGAATTTGTATCTTTTTTTTAATTGCGTTTTAGGTTTTGGGGTACATGTGCAGAACATGTAAGATAGTTGCATAGGTACACACGTGGCAGTGTGTTTTGCTGCCTTCTGCCCCTTCACCCACATTTGGCATTTCTCCCCATGCTATCCCTCCCCCACTCCCCCGCGCTGTCCCTCCCCTATTTCCCCCAATAGACCCCAGTGTGTGGTACTCCCTTCCCTGTGTCCGTGTGTTCTCATTGTTCATCACCCGCCTATGAGTGAGTATATACGGTGTTTCATTTTCTGTTCTTGTGTCAATTTGCTGAGAATGATGTTCTCCAGATGCATCCATGTCCCTACAAAGGACAGGAACTCATCGTTTTTGATGGCTGCATAGTATTCCATGGTGTATATGTGCCACATTTTCCCTGTCCAGTCTATCATCGATGGGCATTTGGGTTGGTTCCAGGTCTTTGCTATTGTAAACAGTGCTGCAATGAACATTCGTGTGCATGTGTCCTTATAGTAGAACGATCTATAGTCCTTTGGATATATACCCAGTAATGGGATTGTTGGGTCAAATGGAATTTCTATTTCTAGGTCTTTGAGGACTCGCCACACTGTCTTCCACAATGGTTGAACTAATTTACACTCCCACCAGCAGTGTAAGAGTGTTCCTATTTCTCCGCATCCTCTCCAGCATCTGTTGTCTCCAGATTTTTTCATGATCGCCATTCTAACTGGCGTGAGATAGTATCTCAGTGTGGTTTTCCTGAGTTGCTTCTATAGCATCATCTTCTTCCGTCCTCCAGAATTTGTATCTTATAAATAGCAATTTTCTAATAACAACAGAACAGCCACAAACACACATATGGAGAGATGGGGGAAAAAAAGAGTGTGTGTATTAATGAGGGAAATAAACTCAGATATCAGTTACTAAATAAACTTAATAAACCTTTGGAACACAATCTGCTTGTAGCTTTAAAAAGTGAATATCATTTTGTGCACCTCTTCCTAATTTTAATAATTATTACTCTTTTTTATTTTTTAAACCTGGCCTTAGTCCCAGACCTTAAATACTATTCCTTTTCAACCTGGCCTTGATTTTACCATAGACACACATCTCTCGGGTTTTTTCTGCCTCGGTGTATTTCAGCCAACTTGGCGTAGAAGTGTGTTTGTGTGTCTGTGTTCTCACATCTTCATCTTCCAGTCTCCTTGTTAGGAGAAGCGCACCCTTTCTGATACTTTTCTCTCCTAACAGGCCTACCTTTTCTTGATTTCAAGTTACCCAATCCCGCCAGCTCAAATAACCTTTACATTGCACTTAATAATGAAGAATGAACTCTCCTGTTTAGTTGTTTTTTTTTTTTTTTTGAATTGGAGTTTTGCTGTTGTTACCCGGACTGGAGTGCAATGGCACAATCTTGGCTCACTGCAACCTCCACCTTCTGGGTTCAAGCAATTCTCCTGCCTCAGCCTCCCAAGTAGCTGGGACTGCAGGCGTACACCACCATGCCCAGCTAATTTTTGTATTTTTAGTAGAGACGGGGTTTCACCTCATTGACCAGGATGGTCTCGATCTCTTGACCTCATGATCCACCCACCTCGGCCTCCCAAAGTGCTGGGATTATAGGCATGAGTCACCATGCTCGGCCCTCCTGTTTAGTTCTATGATAGCTGATACTACCCAAAATAATTTCTAGAATGCTTTACATTGTTCAAGAAATGTAAGAATGTATGTAATAAGTTCCTTAAGAAAAACTGCTCTAAGAAACAGTCTGTTAAAAAAGACAGTCAGAATGTCTTACACAAAATATGATGCATATTTTCCAATAAAAATTCCATCCTTTCAAACTTAACAATCATATACATATTCTGAGCTCAAGATCAAGGATTTTTATACTTGTAGTTTATAGATATAAAACCAGAATTCTATTAAGCCTAGAAACATTGTTTTCTGATTGCCCAGTATAAAATGTAGTAAAATCAGTGTTGATGTTAGCCATTTCAAAGCTCATGTCAAACCTAGAAAAAAATAAATATTATTGAAAATGAAAACTTTAACACTTAATAGCATTTATAGTAGGGAAATGTTTTACATATGTGGAATCCATATTTTACTTCATATTTTATGTACAGTCATTTATCTGTAAATAATTTATAACCTTCAGAAATAAGTACTGATATGCTCCATTTACACATACAGTCTGCTGTGTATAGACGTTAAATGATTTGCTTGAGGTTAAATGCGCTATATGCAGCAGTGCTGAGATTTATGCCCAGATCTGCATTCCAAGACTCATGCTTGCAAACATCTAGATCCTGTGCCGCCTTACACTATCATCTCACTTTCTCCTTCCTTTAATAAGCAACCACTTTTAAAGAATATGCTTGACTTTCTGTCTCTACTCTCTCACCTGATAATCTTCCACTGAAATGAATCAAACTCAGCGGTGCCTCTTGTAGATACGTAAAACTGTTCAGGATGACTCTCTTATTTGCATACAGAACTTTCTCTCTCTCTCTCTCTCTCTCTCTCTCTCTCTCTCTCTCTCTCTCACATAAACACACACACACACACACACACACACACACACACACACACACACACACACACACACACACACACACACACAATGTGAACTGCCTCCATGGCCTCATTTCTGCTAGGGAAGCTTTCAGGTGGCCATCGACAAATCTCTGATTTTGTAGCTCGGTCTGGGTGTTTACAAATCAGTGAGCTTGTGAATTTGAAACCTACAAACTTGGCTTCCTTTTGTAGCATCTATTAATATTACTCAAAATTATTTTTAGCAGAAATTTGACTCAGTATTTAAGGCTGTAAATAATGGAAAATGTCTAGTTCAAAAGTTCTTTCAACAGTGTAATGAATTGACAATCTTGTCTCAGATATATTTAAAGTCTGCACTTTCATATTCTGAACAGAGCACTAAACAAATCTGCAAAGCCCTTTTAATAAGTTCTCCCTGCAGATTGCACACAGTGTTTGAATCAGGAGGTTTTGATTACATGAAACCACTGAGAATTTGATTGTTAATTCCTCAGACACATGAACAGAATGAAAGGGAAATCTTCAGTGAAAAGATGATTAAAGACTTAAAGGGAAATGGATTAAAAAGTGAAAATTAAAAGAAGCAAAATGCCAAGAAGCATATTTATTTGGATATGTTTTTATTTCCCTGAATGCACAAGTAAAATTAATATTCACTAAATCTAGTACAGCAATGTCTCATTAACTCTGTCTAGCTAGGGAATGAGGTAATCTTGACAAAAAAAACCTCCGACAGATTATTTAAAATATTATCTACCCATACTTTAAAAACCTCTTTAAAAATACATTGCATTTTCTAGTCTATTAATAAGTAACACGAATATCAAACAAGTTTTTTTTTAATTCATAGTTTGTGTTTTTTAATATATATATGTTTTACTGCACTGTAGGTTCTGGGGTACTTGTGCAAAACATGCAGCATTGTTGCATAGGTATACACATGGCAGTGTGGTTTGCTGCCTCCCCCTCCGTCACCTATATCTGACATTTCTCCCCATGCTATTCCTCCTCAACCTCCTTACCCCTCTTTGTCTCTCCCCTATTCCCCCAAACAGACCCCAAGGTGTGATGTTCCCCTGCCTGTGTCCATGTGTTCTCATCGTTCAACACTCACCTATGAGTGAGCACATGCGGTGTTTGATTTTCTGTTCTTGCGTCAGTTTGCTGAGAATGATGGTTTCCAGACTCATCCATGTCCCTACAAAGGACACAAACTCATCGTTTTTGATGGCTGCATAGTATTCCATGGTGTATATGTGCCACATTTTCTTGTCCAGTCTATCATCGATGGGCATTTGGGTTGGTTCCAGGCCTTTGCTATTGTAAACAGTGCCGCAATGAACATTCGTGTGCATGTGTCTTTATAATAGAACTATTTGTAATCCTTTGGATATATACCCAGTAATGGGATTGCTGGGTCAAATGGAATTTCTATTTCTAGGTCCTTGAGGAATTGTCACACTGTCTTCCACAATGGTTGAACTAATTTACACCCCCACCAACAGTGTAAAAATGTTCCTGTTTCTCCACATCCTCTCCAGCGTCTGTTGTCTCCAGATTTTTTAATTGTCACCATTCTAAGTTTGTGTTTTAAAAAATGAATAAACAGCACTAAATTTTCCTGTGTTTAAGATGTTTCCAGTGTATACTTTCATGTATTAGATATTAACACCCATAATATTGACTTATGACTATGTAAGACTTTTGGATATGAGCTTCCAAATAAGCATGTGATTGCAAAGAATTACTGAAGCACTTTAAATTACAGTTTACTAGTTTCTCACCATGTCCACCCAACACGTGGCACATACCAATCTGTTTTGTCTTCATGAATACACCTATCTGGATATTTCATCTAAACGGAATCACATGATATGCAGCAAATTATGACAGGCTGTTTTCACTTAGCATTATATTCTCAGGGTATCCATACTGTAATGTGTCCGTACTTTATTCCGTTTTGTTGACTAAATAATGTTTCATTGTTTATGCATACTACTGTGTGTTTATTCACTTATTTGATGATGGACATGTGCTATGTTTCCAGCTTGTGGCTTTTATGAATGCTGCTGGTATGAAAACGTGTAGACATAGTTGTGTGAGTACTTGTTTTCACTTCTTTTGGGTGTACACCTAGAGGTAGAATTGCCAGGTCAGACGTTAATTTTATAATCAACTTTTTGAAGAACCACCACGTTATTTTCTACAGCAGTTGAAAACATATTATCTTCCCACCAGCAATGTGCAGGTTGTCTTCTGATTTCTTTATATCACCAGTGCTTTCCAGTTGTTACAGATATTCTAGTGAGTGTGATGTGGTCCTTCATTGTGGTTTGATTTGCACTTCCCTAATGACTAATGATAGAAAACATTTTATTTTCTTACTGGCCATTTGCGTATGTTATTTGATGAAATGTCTATTCAGCTACATTGACCATATCTTATTTGGGTTGTTTGTCTTTGAGTTGTAAAAGTCTTTTACTAATGTCTGCAATTATCACCTGCTTAATAATGTATTGATTCTGAATGTGAAACTGTTCGAGATTCCCTTCACCTTTATTTTCTCTAAAAATTCTAATCAAACTTGAAGCAGTGATTCCTGAACATTGTTTACCCGTAGACCCAGCACTGTTATTTCTGTGTAGTTTCTTATTTATACATTCTGGTATCATCATATATTTTTAGGACTATGTGCGTACTTTCCTTTGTATCCTTCCTGTTCATCCTCAAGTTATACTTAGGAGAAGAAAAGATATAGTACTCTTAGGAGTGAGACACACTCTTTCCTTTATGCACACTGGAAGAAGTGCCCCTTAATCAGAAAAATCATTTCCAAAATCATAACATGATAGGTTTGCTTATGTTTGTTTAGTATGTCAACTTCATTATCTCCTGCCTGCATTTCCCTTTTGCAAACAATCAAAATATAAAATATAATCACTTTAAATTTTCATTGTTGCAACAAAGGGATAAAATATATATTCTCTAGTAAAGTCAATAAACTCAATTTTTTTTTTGAGACAAAGTTTCGCTCTTGTTGCCCAGGCTGGAGTGCAATGGCACGATCTTGGCTCAGTACAACCTCTACCTCCTGGGTTCAAGAGATTCTCCTGCCTCAGTCTCCAGAGCAGCTGGGACTACAGGCATGCACCACCACACTTGGCTAATTTTTTTTGTAGAAACGGGGTTTCTCTATCTTGGTCAGGCTGGTCTCGAACTCCCAACCTCAGGTGATCCGCCCACCTTGGACTTCCAAAGTGCTGGGATTACAGGCGTGAGCCACCGCACCCGGCCAACTCAATTTCTTAAAAAGAAAAAGCTTGTCGGTTTCTGATGTTTTTTCTCCTATATGCAGACAAATACCTGTTACTAAAAATGTTTTCTCATTTGAACTTCTTTCTTAGCTACATTCTGTGTTCCAAAGTTCCCTATTTTGGAATATGATTATGCTACTGACTGAGCAGTGTGGGATTTTGGTTTTATTAAAAGGGATCTAACTACCTATTTTACATGTCAACAAAATCATTTTTGTATGCAGAAAGAAGCTCAGTAAACTGCAGGAGCCACTTCAAAAATCTATCCCATGAGAAGGTCAGTGACTATTCTGATATTTGTTAATTAAATGTAAAGCACTTGATTTTAGGAAGATGTTTATTTCTCATGACTTGATTATAAGAAAGCATACATGATGACCACATACAATTTAATATACTTGGCTCCTGCGGATGACTCTACATTGGTTTTGTCTCCTTGATGAATGAGTTCAGTTGAGAAAATGCTAGTATTTTTCCTATTGAAGCCAGGCACATTACCCTTACTCATATGTCTGTAGTAAGAGTGGCAGAGAATATCAAAAGCTTGCATCTGGAAGGAGTTAGCTTTGCTTCCTCTGTAATGGCTCCCAATCGTTCTTCCTAAAAAACTTAGCCTTTCAGGAAAAGACTAGACTTTCATGCAAAACTCTTTTAAATGAACAGTTCATCATTTTACACTATGCTCTAACAGAACTCTAAGTTCAGTCATGTGCATTTGTTCACACTCTTGCAATCTCATTACGAAGTCAGTTTTAGACATATGGCCGAGTCTACAGCTACTTACTTCTTAAAAGAAGGCGACAGTTAGTCTCACCTTATTTATGTAATATGCATGCAAAATGTGGTATTATATCACAACTTTATTTCATTTCTCTTTCTTTTTTTCAAGACTACGTTTACTTCAAACATATTTAACTTATTTCCTGGAAATTAGTTCTAAGACCCAGAAACACAATCCCAACTGAACATTTCAAAAACATTTTATGTCTTTTATAATTACTTCCTCTACCCCCTACACACATATATTTAAATATACAGCAGCTTTGTGAAGTCTTTGGAAAAACCGGTATATGAAACAAGTTTGCTATCCCAGAAAACATTACATATAAACATGAGCAATTTGGAACTTGAAGTTCATACACACACACACACACACACACACACATACACACACACACGTAACTTTATTTGATCACTAGCATAATTTAGGGGGTAGAGTAAAGCTAGTCTGTTTTGTACATTTAAAAAAGAGATTCTGGTTATTTTTTAAAATAACTACAATTAAAATTTATCACAGTGATTCACCAATATTAATCATTCAATCATAATAGCTGTCTGCAGCCAATCTGCTCACTTAGCAGGGGTGGGGTGGAAGAATTCAGCAAAAATAGATCAGAAGAAGGAGAGACATTTATTTATTTCATCGGTTTAATCTGTAGAGTAATACAGTGGCCCGATTTAATGCATGTTTCTGACAATCTGTAACAATTAGTGAGTGTTATCCACCCACACGTAGCAAGATGTGTTAAGTGCACAGATTCCTCCTTTAGCATCCAGTGCGTATCTAGGGATATTGGTTTATCTAATACCATGAAGTCTGTTACATGAGATCCAACCAAGAGTTTCAGTCCTTGGGCTGTTTATTTAACTTACTCCAATAAATCAGGCACAGCTGTTGGTGCTTCATTGAATTGTTATATGGGGTTCTGCACACATGATGATTTTACAGCTCCCAAAATAGTGATCCTAAGGTGGTGAGTACCAGGAGGACTACATGAAAAGCTCGTTTGTGTTATTGGAGAGTTATACCTAGTATGGATTTTAGGGGCAAGTACTTAGGCGATACACTGCTGAGTAAAAATCACCGAGGCTGGATGAAGGTAAGTTTGTGATAGGGGTAGCCAATTGATTCCTTTGCAGGCCCACCAGGTTCCCTCCTCCCTCTCTTCTTTTTTTCTGTGAAGGTAAGTTTGTGTAACTTAATCCAGTCACAAGTGGTATTTTTTTTTTTTTTGAGACAGAGTTTTGCTCTTGTTACCCAGGCTGGAGTGCAATGGCGCAATCTCGGCTCACTGCAACCTCCGCCTCCTGGTTTCAAGCAATTCTCCTGCCTCAGCCTCCAAGTAGCTGGGACTACAGGCGTGCGCCACCATGCCCAGCTAATTTTTTGTATTTTTTAGTAGAGACGGGGTTTCACCACGTTGACCAGGATGGTCTCGATCTCTTGACCTCGTGATCCACCTGCCTCGGCATGTTATAGTCACACAAGTTTAGATGCTACCCACTTTGCAGTCAGCACCTAGATTAACTAAATTGGTATGGACTCAGGCCACTATCGTCCATAATATTGTTGTTGGATGCCCATAATTAGGAGAATAGGCTTATTTTAATAAGTGATGGTGACTGGAGAGCCTGGTAAGGGAGATGTATTATGCTGTATGTGCTAAAATCAGATACCTGGAAGCAAGCCCAGCAGGCAATTCAATGTACTACTGTTGCTAAGACTACATTCAAGTTTGGTTTGCTGGGCAGCTGTGTGTTCCTTTTTAGTCAGGTCAGTATTTGTTGGTTATTGAGTTTCTTGTTGATTGTCAATAATACTGGTGTGTTTTCATGAGTATGGGATAAACATCACAGGTGCTCTCTTGGTTTGAAGAAAAAGTTGTTAATTTAGTCATGTGCAATATTAGATCCTGAACTATGGGGTACTCTTATATGGGATGCTCACAGATGGACCAAGTTATTTAAAATATATAGAGAGATTGTGCTATATACTTCACCTATTTTTTCCCTGTTTATCACAGCTGTATTTCAGTGGGGGACCACTTGGTTCGTTGGCTTGGTTCTAAGGGAAAGTTTTCTAAAGCAATCATCTGTATATCTTTAATAGCCTCAGGGTTCATTGTATGGGAGGTGGCTGTGTCACTACACCAGGAAATTTCCCTGCAGGTTACCTTTATTACAGACCTTCTCATTATTGCTTCTATTACCTGTGGGTGGGTCATGTACTTTTTAGAGGAGGACTCAGAAGAGTAACACTGAGAGGTAATTTCCTTCAAATATTTCTCTAATGCTTACTTATTGAAGATGATCTTGGCAGGTCTGACACATTTTGTAATAGCTTTATGCAAGTGGTTGTCAATTTGGGTGATAAAACACCCATGCAGAGAGTAATTAGATCTCTGCATTGGATGTAATATGTTTTCCATAAGCATAGTCTTTATTGTGATACCTAAGAGCTCTGCAGTGGGTATCACTGCAGAGAATTGCAATTTTTGCAAATTGCAAAGCCAGAATTGCAATTTTTGTGGAACAGACTTTCATTGAGTATTACACAAAGTTTGCAGTTGGTATTGGAGGTCAGGTTAGGAAAGAATGCACAAGCTGATTGTAACCCTTGAGGTTTTAGAAAAGCGTTAGCCCGGGGAAGGGTATGTTGTATATATTGTCATGAACATTTATATTGATTGCCGCCAGGGAGAAAATCCACATTGTCGGTGCAATTTCTTTTTTGCCTAAATAAATGGGTCTTGGGGACTGGGTACAGTGGCTCATGCCTGTAATCCCAGCCCTTTGGGAGGCTGAGGCGAGTGGGTAACCTGAGGTCAGGAGTTTGAGACCAGCCTGATCAACATGGTGAAACCCCATCTTTACTAAAAATACAAAAATTAGCCATGCATGGTGGCACATGAATGTAGTCCCAGCTACTCAGGAGGTTGAGGCAGGAAAACTGTTTGAACCTGGGAGGCATAGGTTGCAGTGAGCTGAGATTGCACCATTGCACTCCAGCCTAGGTGACAGAGTAAGACTCTGTCTCAAAAAATAAAAATAAATAAATAAATAAATTGGACCTGGACTAAAGAGAGTGAAATCAGTATGATTAACAGGAAAAGAGGCCAACTGTCCGATAGGTGTACATTATTGGCAGGGTTACATTTATCATCTCGGGTATTAGTAAGGGGTAAAACTTTATTCCCACGGGCACATAATGTTTGTGCATATTGGCTCTGGATTAGAGTGTTTTTAATTTGATTGCACCAATCACGAGCTTCAGTTTATATTAGGTGGATGATATCTCTGTTCTCATTGTTGTAAATTTAAATATGATGTAGTCATACCATAGTGGTTTGAATTTAATGTAATCAAGACCATGGACTTTTTTTTTTTGTAATATTGGAAGTCCATTGACCTGTAAGTTCTGTCCATAGTTTTTATTTTAAAAGCCCAGGATGTCCGTAATTCCCACACCTGTAGGACCATAGGAGAGGTGAAAAATCCAACAGTAATGCCTGATGTTGCCTTTGCTTTGCAGTCAAGTGGGGATATTAATCTGACTATGTAACGTGGCTCTAAGCAAAGGCTGTGAATGCTACTTTATTATTTCCTCAGTAACATTAGCAGAGGTTGGTGCCTAGGATGGGTAAGCCAATAGAATGCCCCATATAGGTGTAAATCCTTATTAGTCATATTTGATGGCTCTTGCTGCTGCAGGGAGAGGCACAGTGAAGTTCATTTTCCAGCTGTGGTATGGCCCTTCTTTGTAAATTTCTCCTCCCATGTGATAGGCCCAGTAGTTAGATTGCTGGCATGTGGCACAGTCTCCAATGGTTTGGTCAGCTTCTTTCTGTTGAATATACTTCTCTATTAAAAATCTTTTTTTTTTTTTTGTAATTCCATTATGCCTGAATGTCCTGAGTTCTCCTGGGACCACTGATAGAAAGGAGAAGTAGGGGGCTTATCCCAAAGTTCTGGAGATTCGCCTTTCTATAGGAGTCATATCTATTTGGTGGTTTGGTTAGTTCATCAGTTTTAAGGTTACATCATGCCTCCTCTGTGATTTACTTAGTATAAGCTGAGTACATCTTAGTGTAGGTATAGGAACCAGGGCAGTAATCGTCCCCATATTCCTACTCCAAATTTCTTAGCTTTATACGTTCCAACCTAACTTTATGAAGTTCCTACCTTATTAGCCACTGACCAAAATAAAACATGAATCTTAGAAAAATATTTGTGAAGGGCATCCTATATTGCTAGAAGTATTGCACACAGATCTGTTCATTAGACACTTGAGTCTATCTTCTGTATGAAAATGGGAGTGTTTGAATAGGGCTGATAGGCTCTAGCTATCCATTGTATGGCTCCCTTATACCCCGTGTTCACTTCGTTGGTAAAGAAACACTGTTGCTTTTCTTGCTTTGAGGGCACTGATCGTCCTCCATCTAGCCTCCATCTAGTCGCTGTTGAGAAAGAGGCATTTCAGAAGGTTTTGGCAAGTTAACCTCTGTGACAGGTCATGTAGTTATTTCCTCATAGAACGGTGACACTCAGTAGAAAGAGAATAAGCTCAACCTTGTAAATACAATTTCCATTTTAACAGGGAAGCTTCTATTGATGGCCCAGTTTTACAGGGAGCTTATTCCATCACCAGGGCATAATAGGAATCTCTGTTCATAGAGTAACAGGCTTTGCACTGCAAGGCCTGTCATTTTAGTAAGTGGCTGGTTCATCACTGAAAGTAGCCTCTCTCATGGTGAATATCTCTGGGCTGAGCCTGGGAGCCACTTACCCCAAAAGCCTGTGGATATGCATCTACCTGCTGAATTGGTCCAGAGGCTCTAGAAAACAAACTTGGGGATGGCTGAAAGTTATGTCTTGCCTTCCAGGCTGTAGTGGGAGAGCTGAAGCGGTAGCCTTCTCAGTTTATTGAATGCCTGTTGTTGCTCAGCTATTCCCTGAGAAGGGCAACTTAGGGGGAACCAAGTGGATGAGGCGAAGCAAATATTAGAGGTGAGGAATGTGTTGGCATCAAAATCCGCACATTTCCACTAAAAGTTGAACCCCTTTTCCTCATGTAGAGTGTTAGAGTGCTAGAAGCTTGTGTTTTATGAGATTGAGAACAGTTGCTCTTCCGAGTTCCAAAGTATCCCCCAAATCTAACAGACTTGTGTGGGGGGGCTTTTATCTCAAGCAAAGAAATTGCCCATCTCCTTTCAGTGAGGTTATCTCACTCATGATTATCATGACCCGTGAGACTCATCGTAAACATGCGGAAACACCTCAATGAGATGACCTATAGTCGGGTCCTGTTAAAACGATATCATTGACATAATGCCAAAACCAAGTTTCTGGGGAGAGTACAGGGCAGGTTTCTAGGTTCACTCTACAAGTCTGTGTGCAATCACAGGCTATTTAAGTACCCCATAGGCAGCCAAGAAGTATACTGTTTCCCCTCGAAGGTGAAGGTGAATACTGGTTGACTGTCCTGTAAAATCTGCACTAAATAGAACATATTAGCCAAGTCTATCACTTCAAACTACTCATGTTGTTTTGAGTGTCATGTATTAGTAAAGACATCTAGATGTTTATAAAAGAATCTTATTGCGGGAATAGCTTTTTTTTTTTTTTTGAGACGGAGTTTTGCTCTGGTTACCCAGGCTGGAGTGCAATGGCCCGATCTCGGCTCACCGCAACCTCCACCTCCTGGGTTCAGGCAATTCTCCCGCCTCAGCCTCCTGAGTAGCTGGGATTATAGGCACGCACCACCGTGCCCAGCTAATTTTTGTATGTTTAGTAGAGATGGGTTTCACCATGTTGACCAGGATGGTCTCGATCTCTTGTGATCTACCTGCCTCGGCCTCCCAAAGTGCTGGGATTACAGGCGTGAGCCACCGTGCCCGGCTCCAGGAATAGCTTTATTTAACCTTCTCGTAGCTTTCAGCAGAGGTCATACTGAGGAACCGAAAGGAGAAATGGAAGGCATCAGCACCTTCTTTAACTTAGCTGTGACAGGTCATAATTCTTCACTGTGTTGCCTTACCTTACCTTAGCTGATGTTTACCACACGCACTGATAGGGAAAAGTTAATTGTTTTCTACTGGGTGGTGTCCACCAATAGTCTAAAAGCCTTAGGCTGGTTCCATCAGGTTCCTTACTGTGTGAGGAAATTTGTCATTCCTTCCAATAATGGGAAACAAGATAGTCCCCATAGTGGGTACAGGAGAGTAACAGTAAAGGCTGAATCATCTCATAGCAAAACTGAGCCAATTATGATAGTTAAGTGAGTAATTTACCCCTAATTAATTAATCCTCCTGCCAAGTAGGTCACCTCCTGAGGATCCCTTTAATGCATGAATGCTTCCTGGGATTAGGGAGATTTGAACACTGCTGTTCAGTAGAGACAGCCAGTGTTTATTTTTTTGGAGCGCAAACTGTGATTAATGTGGTAAAGGAATGATTGCTGAAAAAGACAAGCTTTTAAAACAATTAGACCAATACATAGGGCAGGTACCTAACTGTGGCTAAGGTTGAGGGCAGGAGGTGAAAGTGAGGCTGTCTCCCAAGGAGAAGCCTGCTGTGGGTTGCAACCCAACCCAGTAAGTAATGTAAATGTTCCAGAGTTCACCAGAGATCATTCAATTTGGGAGCCCCTCATCCCTTAGCGTCCGCTAAGACTAACCTTGTTCATCTCAGGTTTCATGCTTATGTTCAAATCCGGCAGTAGGTGGTTTGTTTGACCTAGAAGTGTGGAGGCCTTCCTTTTTTGGTAATTTTGACTAAGCCCTAGTAAGGTACAGTTTATAGACTTAGCAGGCATCACTTGACTGGGTTTCTCTTTCAGAAGTTTCTATTTAATCTAGGGCAGTTATGGCTTCCTGAACTGTTTTACCATTAGCCATCAGTACAGCAGAGGACTTAGGTGTGTCAGGGTGGACTTAGGACTCAATTCATCCTCCTCCAAATTTGCCAAAGCATCATGCATCACACTGTGTCATCCCAGCTGATGATCTGTGGCCTCAGCTAACATTCTCCATTGACAGACAGCTGCTTATCCCGAGCTTAAAGTAAGATAGGTGTCTGTCCAAGGCACAGAATTTCACACCAACAAAGTATAGTGGACAGGGGCCCAAAGGCTTCTTTGGTGGTCATTTCTGTCTTCTATACTAATTGTGGAGATCCTTTAGGTACACCATTTTTCTAATATTGCTAGAAAAACCAAATATTTTCTTTTAGCCCCTGTTAATTGAAGCTGGCTTCCAGCCAGATGCATTCAGTAGAGCCAGGCAACCCTTTTTTGTTTAGTTTCTGGATGAGTCAAATTCAAAGTGGGTGGATCACTTGAGATCAGGAGTTCGGGACCAGCCTGGCCAACATGACAAAACCCTGTCTCTACTAAAATACAAAACTTAGCAGAGTGTGGTGGTGGGAGCCTGTAATCCCAGTTACTCAGGAGGCTGAAGCAGGAGAATCCCTTGAACCTGGGAGGCAGAGGTTGCAGTGAGCTGAGATTGCGCCACTGCATTCCAGCCTGGGCAACAGAGCAATAATCTGTCTCAAAAGAAATGTTAGTTTTGTGCAGTCACCATGAAGAACAAAATAGCACTATGTACTGTATTTCAATTAAATGTTACTGTACACCGAGATGCAGAAATTCTCTTCCTGGATGTTTATTAAAAAAATACATGACCAAAAACACAATCCACATGTGAAGCTTCTATATTTTTGATAACATTCGTAACTGAAGTCATTTTGAGGCTACATTTTAGGAGATGCAGATAAATCAAATGGTGTTAATCCTCAGCATGGAGCACAACAACGTTTAGAAAGAAGGAGTAGATGCGCACTTGGAACTACAAGTCCAGCTTCCAAAACGCAGGGTTCACAGAAAAAGGAAAATAAAGAATAAAATGGGTCAACACAGCATCATTAACATATATGAAAATCAATTGTAATAAAATAATAAAACATGCTTTATACAAAAAACAGTATATGAATTAGTATAATGGATATAAAGGGAGTTACTAACCAACTATTAATTATAAAAAATAGGGGAGAGGCATTGCATGAGCATTGATAGTAGTGGGCCAAACTCAGTATATGGAGTCACATCAAGAGGCATGATTAACATACGACTTGGCTTCTGGGGTATGGTAGGCAGAATTCTAACAGGAACCTCCACTGACCCATATCCTGTGTAATTCCTTCCCTGAAGTGTGGGAGAACCATCTGCATATGATGAGATTACTCTTGATTTCATTGTATTATATGACAAAAGGGATTTTGCAGATACAAATAAGGTCCGTCATCAGTTGAGTGTGAGTTAAAAGGGAGATTCATAGGCCTCACCTAATTAGGCAATCTGTTTAAAGAGAGCTAATCTTCCTTTGGACAAGTAAGCTGCCATGCTGTGAGTGCTCTCAGGAAGAAACGTCCTGGCAATAACCTAAGGTCAGTCTCTAGAAAATGAAGTGGCCTTCCAAGCAAACAGGGACTTTAGTTATACAACCACAGGGATTGTGCCAACATCCATGGCAGCTTGGAAGAGGACCCAGAGCTCCAGAAATGAAGACATCCCAGCTTATACCACTGATTGCCACCTTGTGAGACTCCAGAAAGCCCCAGTAGGACCCCACATTTCCTAACTCATCGGAATAAAAGTCAAAACTAATGGGACAGAATAAAAATTTTTAGACAGATCAAAATATGGACACATAACTATGTAAAAGTATAGGTAAAGAATGCTTTTATATTTTATTTCCCTCTTTGGGTCTATATGATTAAGCAATCTTAGTTCTTACTTCACACCATTAAAGTATAACTGTAAATTGTTTTAAGCCTCTGAATTTTTGATAATTGGTTACATATCAGTAGAAATAACTAATACAAGGAGTGAAAAGTAAACACCATAAATGCTTCTACTCTTGAGGTCAAAAAAGAAAAGAAAGCCAGGCATGCTGTCTCTTGCCTGTAATTGCAACACTTTGAGAGGTGGAAGTGGGTGGATCACCTGAGGTCAGGAGTTCGATTTCAGCCCGACTAACATGGTGAAAACCCACCTCTACTAAAAATATAAAAATGACGTGGGTGTGGTGGCACCCACCTGCAATCCCAGTTACCTGGGAGGCTGAGGCAGGAGAATCACTTGAACCCAGGAGGGTAGAGGTTGCAGTGAGCTGAGATCTCGCCACTTCACTCCAGTCTGGGCGACACAGTGAGGTTCCATCTCAAAAAAGAAAAGAAAGAAAGAAAAGGGAGAAAAGAGAAGAACTGAAAGATGAAAAAAAAATGAAGCTGTTGTACTTTATCAGTGTTATCTTTAGCAGTCTGTTAGTTTCCTGGAGCACAGAATAACTTTTTGCTTATTTTCACGTTAATTCATCATTTATTGGTTAGTTTATACAGGATTTTACTAGTTCCTACAATACATGTGTTGTATACAAAACAAACAAACAAACAGAAAAGTGATGTGGTCACTGCCCAGGAAAAGTTTATTATATTGGGAAAAACACAAAATTACAACATATTTTTATATTTGTAATTAGCAAAAGAGTAATAAGAATAACATGGCTGTAATGCCATTTGTGACACTGTTTTTACTGAATTCTCATCTTGTTGATACTATTTTTAGAGGTTCTCATGCTGGCTCTCTCTCATTGTATTAGCCTACCTTTATCTCTAATAATCTGTAAACATGTCAAAGTTTCAAGGAATACATCTCATGTTTGAATCTTTTGGAATACAGAGAAGGCTCTTAGTTAAGTTCTATCCTCTAGTATGGAGTGATGGTTGAGTTTATAGTGATGGTATCATCAACCTCCTCTCCTAGGCAAGGCTAGAACATTTCTGAAGATTGATAGAACAAATTTCTTAAACTTTTATTGCCAAGGAAAGGATGAGTTATTTATGACTGCCTCTGGAAGGTCTCTTATATACCTTATTTTTGGCAAAAACCGGGATAATTTGTACTGAAGCTTATTAAGAGGTTAGGCTAATTAAAACTGTATTTATTAAATAAGATAATGACTGGACATGCCAGAATGAAATACAACTACTCAATTTGTAATTAATATTTGAGTAATAATGTATACGTCAGTTGCATTTTCACTTTTTCATTTGTCCCATATAATTACTAATTTAATATTTAATATTTCCTTTTTAAGCATAATGTAAGGTGATCTTTATTAAAAGGAAATTACTTTGTTTTGTTGAAACCTAATTTTGACAATGGCAAAAGCTTTGTATTAGAACCCATTTGATTTTCCTTCTGGGTTCTCTTCTAATTTCTCTTGGGAATTTATTTGACTTCCCATGCCCTTGCAGTCAAGTTGTATCACTGATTTTTGGCCTATAGAATGTGAGTAAGAATTACTGTATACATGACTTCCAGACATGACTACTTGGCTTCTTAGAGAACATCCGCCATGTTACTTCCCCCTTTTCAGTTACCGGGGGCACCATGTTGAAGTTGGTAGCATCACCGTGTGGAGGAGGTTTAAGTATTTAAATGAATCTATGTAAGAGAACCCTCACTGACCGTATGCAAGATGCAATAAAATGTTACTGCAATAAGCCACTGATAATTTGGGTTTATTTTTCTGCAGCATAGCTTACTTTAGTGCAATAATACGGTTTTATTTGCCGTCTAAAGTAGCAATTGCACATTTGATAGGAGTTACATTATGTTTATCAGAATTTTTTAAGTGGACTCTGTGTGCAGAATGCACTATTTGGTCACAACCTTCTTGTTATTACATCCCTTCTTTATTAATTTATTTACCGGATTGGCCCTGGAATGCATTTGAGTTTGTAGACCACTGTTATGAAATGAGTTTCATTAATGTTATCTAATGCAAAGGAATGCTAGCTTTTGTGTACATTTTAGTTGAGGCTATGAGGTAATCTTTTTGTATATGTGAGTTAGTGTGTGGTTCTAAGACACACCAATAACAGTAACAATTTAAACATTTTTTAAACCTGAACTCCTCAAAAGATACTGCACATGATTTAAGAAAAAAATATTACCAGAAATATAAAATTATTTCATCTAGGTTAAAAACTAGATTTAAAAGATAGTACTAAATATGTAATGTGCTTTGCAAAAATTTATATGACTATTAACAAACATGATAAATAGGTGACCCCAGACCATCTTGTAATATTTATAAGTATGGGATTAAGGTTTCTCAGAATCAAAACTGTAATTACTATTATTAATTAATTAATTAATTTTTTTGAGACAGAGTTTCGCTCTTGTTAACCAGGCTGGAGTGCAATGGCGCGATCTCGGCTCACCGCAACCTCCGCCTCCTGGGTTCAGGCAGTTCTCCTGCCTCAGCCTCCTGAGTAGCTGGGATTACAGGCATGCGCCACCATGCCCAGCTAATTTTTTGTATTTTTAGTAGAGACGGGGTTTCACCTTGTTGACTGGGATGGTCTCGATCTCTTGACCTCGTGATCCACCCGCCTCGGCCTCCCAAAGTGCTGGGATTACAGGCGTGAGCCACCGCGCCCGGCCCAGAACTGTAATTCTTAAGCATATAAACTAGTTTGTGGGATTTAATTAAAGTGGGCTGTAGTCCCAGGCAGAATATGCCACTGCCTTCCAAATCATCCCAGTGTTATGCAAATATTCTACTTTGAGCAGTGCTGAAAGTTCATCACAAGACCTTTCTTAAAGTACTTACAATTTTATTTTCATAGAGAACTGTTATAAACAGCGGAAGGATCAGAGACAGGATACCACATAAATCCAACTCTAATGGATAAATTCGATGTATTTTTTTTATTTCCAAGCCAATATCTCATCCTTTCCTTCTCATTAGTTTCCAGAATTGTTCTGGGGAATATATTTCCCATCACTTTATTAATTGACCCTTTGATTTTAAGGACTTTAGTATTCACTATTGCAATGAAACAGAGTACTCCAAATCGACCCTGGATGAGGTAAAAATCTTGTGGATTTCTAATAGTCTTTGTCTCCAATCAGTAATGATGTTGTTACTGAAATGGTCCTAAGGGAAATGCTATTTCATACTTCTGATAATGACTTGCTGGGATGACCTTATTAAATAAAATGTAGCTAAATAATGCTAAATTTCACAGATTCTAATTCCCTGACATGAGCTGTTTCATTAAGTATGCAAGCACACAGTATTTACAGTACACACTTTATGTCAGCTCTTCTATGCTGCTTCTGCCAAGATATCTCTGTAGGGAGCACAAACAATTTCTGGTACTTCTGGCCCTCCTGCACTAATTGCCTAGGTGATTTTCCCCACATTCCCTTAATTTCTGGAGATCTCTCCAAAGCTATTCTCTAGAAACCAAGAAAACCTTTAATGTATTAGAAGAAACATAAACAAAAAATCTATAGATGTGACGGTCTGTGTGCATTACACTGTACTTTCAGATTGTTTCATAAGAACCAGCAATAATTTGGTTTTATTCCCTTATATATTTATTCTACAAATATGTATTGAGTAGATTGAGATCTTAAACAGGTAAAAGGCACAAAAAGGTGAGTCTAACTCTTGAGGCTGCTTTTGTCCTGTGTTAAAATAATTAATGATGGAAATAGCTTATAATATTTTGGATAAAATAGAAAGAAAATCAGTCTATGCTGATGTAAATAAATAAGTGAATAATGTGAAAGTTGTATGAAATACATAACATTTACATAGTTTCAAAGCTCCTTTCCACCAATTAATTATTACAAGATGAAGGGTTTCTGCTTCTGGTAACTCCTGTTTAACCAATTCTTTTATAACTACAAACAAAACAAAACAAAACAAAACAAAACACTACTGTTGGATGGGAGTCTGCACTTTGAAGGAAGTGGCATTGTTGATCTCCTTGAAGAAGTCCTTCCCTTCCTTTGTTAGTTGTATGCCTAGGTATTTTATTCTCTTTGTAGCAATTGTGAATGGGAGTTCACTCATATTTGGCTCTGTTTGTCTGTTATTGGTGTATAGGATTGCTTGTGGTTTTTGCACATTGATTTTGTATCCTGAGACTTTGCTGAAGTTGCTTATCAGTTTAAGGAGATTTGGGGCTGAGACGATGGAGTTTTCTAAATGTACAGTCATGTCATGTGCAAACAGAGTCAATTTGACTTCCTCTCTTCCTCTTTGAATATCCATTTCCTTCTCTTGCCTGATTGCCCTGGCCAGAACCCCAATACTATGTTGAATAGGAGTGGTGAGAGAGCACCTTTGAAAGTAAAACTCATGAGACAATGGAGAAAAAATGTCCTAAGCAGCACATCTTCTTTAAAATCTCCAGCATAGCACATCAAGCGCTCCACATTCCACCACGAAAGTCTGCAATCTGCTTGATTTTGTTTGCTGTATGTTCCTCCAGTTTTGTGTTTTAAATAGAAACCTTTTGCTTCGTATTGTCCATGTCAATAGGATTTCTTGGTAAGGAAAGTAGAAAACTATAATCTGCTTTATATCAAAATTGATTCGTTTGCCAAGAAATTACTATTCACTTATATATAGGGAGCAGGCTTCCTCAAGATCTGTACAGATAGCACCTCTTCACCACTAAGCTAATACACACGAAGCAATGCAACTTCCCAGTCTCAGTTTCTTTCATTCCCTGCCTCACTCTCCCTCTCTGCTCTTTAGCCAGGTCCACATACTTCCAGTTCCCTAAAAGAAGTAAGGAATTCTCAGATTTTAACACTTCAATATGTTACTTTTTTTTGCCTGGAACACTCTTGGGTTTCCTTCTGCTAGGTTAATTTAATCTTCTTTAGATTCTGCCTGGAAAATTCATTCACCTAGAAATACTTCCATAACCTTCCGTCTCTCCATCACTGGGTTACCGGCACCACATTGCACCAGCCTGTTACATTTGTCTCTCTTACACGTTAGGGCTCTCATGTAATTCTGGCATGTCCTCTACTCCTTTAGCCACAAAACTAGCAATGCCACAGATAGTGTCTGTTCTTTGAGTAGGGCCACAAAATGAAGAAGTAATGCAGTGAGTCACAAGAGGCATACCAAATGAATGAGAATTAAATACTTGTTGTTATAAGCCATTCATATTTTCTAGCAGGTTGTTGCTACAATCTATCTTAGCCTAACATGACTGATAGAGCAATAAATATTTGAATTATTGATTCACTTAGAAAACAACTTTGGAATGTAAGTGTAATTAAATAACATGATGGGCAATTGCCACATCTGTTAACATACTTCTATTGTACAATAACTTGCCACTTCATCTCAAAAATTAAGTAAGCCAAGCTACACATTTAATATTTGTAACATTTTTGGGGGCTCCTGTGGACTCCATTGAGAGAGACAGACAGAGAGCTCTAGTTTGTGAACTCTCAAAATTTCTAGGAATAAAATACTAATTTTAGAAAAAATTATGCCAGAACTGTTTCAGTCAGGAGGAGCCTTGGTGAACAAAACAATATCCTGGAGAGACTCTTAGAACAAAAAAAGAACATTAGGTTAAAACTGTAAACATGTAAATAGATAAACCAGAATGAAGTACAAACTTCAGTTAAAAATAAGGTATCAGTAATACATTATTGATGAGCAATGTGCCATACTGATATAAGATGTTAATAATAGGAGAAAGCTGGGGACAGTGGCTCATACCTGTAATCCCAGCACTTTGGGAGGCTGAGGCAGGCAGATCATGAGGTTGGGAGCTCGAGACCATCCTGATCAACATAGTGAAACCCCGTCTCTACTAAAAATACAAAACATTAGCTGGGCATGGTATGGCGCGCCTGTAGTCCCAGCTACTTGGGAGGCTGAGGCAGGAGAATTGCTTGAACCCGAGAAGCTGAGGTTTCAGTGGGTAGATATCATGACACTGCACTCCAACCTGGGTGACAGAGCAAGACTCAATCTCAAAAAAAAAAAAAAAAGGAGGAAATGTATATAAGGTATATGGGACCTATGTACTATCTTCACAATTTTTTTGTAAATCTAAAACTAATCTAAAATCATAAATATATTTTAATACTTTATATATTTATTAATACCTTGGTAAACTAGATAAATGTGTAGTTATAAAACACTGAATATATATTTTAATATTTAAAATGCATTCTTAAGAAAAGCTCTCTGGGTACCTTCTAAAATATACACTCATGAAAAAATTTAAAATTAAAAATAATGTGAAAATATAGAAATAAATAAGGGAGAATATTTAATGTTATTTTTATATTTTGTATAATTAATATATAAATGTTCTATTGGAAAAAATTTTTTGATAGTTCTCTAACAACTCCAGTAGTATAATTTCTAAAATTTTCACAACATGAGAGAATAATTACTTTTATTTTTTAAAAGTTTACATCAGCACTGATGATTTTTCAGTCCACAATATCTCAAAATGACTATTTGGGCCACAGTATTCACAAAAGACTAATTAAATGCAAAGTCAAATAACATTTTCTCTAATACATTAATATCTATATATAAATATTTCAGGTAAGTGAAAAATTTTAAATAATGAGATTAATGTTTAAATGAATTAATTATTCCTTGCTTTACATTTTATGCTTTATAATGATAATTGATTATTTGAGTCATCTTTTAAGTCTGGAATTTAAAATATATTTCCATTACAGCAGGTATAGCTAAAAAATATATAAAATATATTACTATAGGTTGTATTTTTATTCACTAGCTTTTTCTTGTTTTCTCTATAAATTGTATCCTTTTAGATGAATCAAATATTTTTTTCTAAAATGATTTTTAGGTAAGTCCAAATTTTTCTTATAAAATAATTTTCACAGTACAAACCCTTTTTTTAAAAAAAATGCGTATCTTAAAAATTTAGATTCTCTATTTTATTTGTCTTTTTTTCTTTGTGGCAGCAATTTCAAAAATAGTTACAGATATATCAATTAATTAATGCAATATCATAATAAAATATAAAAGTCCTTTCATAGTTTCACATGGTTGCAATAGCTACTTAAGCACTTTTAAGCACATTGAAAACTAAACCATGTCATGGATTGGTGGATACCTGATGTAGGTGTGGTGAGATTAAAGGGGCATAACAATTTTCTTAGTAAAAGTGTTTACACCACTTAGAATAAAACAGCATCTCTATTAAACTACCTGAATTAAAACACGTATTAATAATAACGCTTTCACCTAAACAAGTGCAAAGTAAAGTTTTTGAGCGCTGTGTAGGATACAGAGAGTACTGTCTGCATATCAAGTATCCAGGTCTCATCCTCACCTTAGTATATTAGGTAGCTTACACTCTCAGGGTGTCTCTCTCCATCATGAAATTAAAGTGTTTCCGAATGTAATTAGACAGCCTTTTAACTCTGCAGAGTTCAACTTGCCTTGTCTTTTCCAGTATTATCTTGATTTGTTTAAATATCAATTTTAAGTTTTAGTATAAATCATATTTATACTACCAAACAAATTTCATTTGTCCCATGTATACATTCAATCAACTGTTGAATCTTATTTTCTAGGAGTATTTACTTCAGCATATGAATAACATTTCTTCATAATAATGAATTTCAAAATGTATACCTCCTAAATGCACCTGAAGGGTACCCTCATAACTAATAGCTTCATTATTGCAGTCATTCTTTCTGAAGAAACCTACTGTTATTTTTTGACCATATAACTGTGGATTAGCTATGAGAATCGGGATATACACTTTAACTAGACCAAGCAATCTAGTGTACACTGTTGTATGCCAACCAAATTAGTTGGGTTTTGTGTGTGTGTGTGTGTGTGTGTGTGTTTCCATAAATGGAAAAGGAGAGATTACAACTAATACCAAAAACATACAAAAGTTCATCAGAGACATCAGTAAACAACTAAACTGTCACAAACTAGAAAAACCTAGAGGAAATGGATAACTTTTTGGAAACATACAATTCCCAACATTAAACCAGAAAGACATGGCAATTTTGAACAGACCAATAATGAGTGGTGAGATTGAATCGGTAATTTTAAATCTCCCAATAATGACAAAAAAGCACCAGGCCGGATGGATTCACAGTCAAATGCTATTCAGAGGTACAAAGAAAAACTAGGGCCAATCCTGAAACTGTTTATGAACCGTCCCTAACTCATTCTACAAAGCCACTGTCATCCTGATACCAAGCCAAACAAGGACACAATGATTAAAACAGAACAAAAAACTGTAGACCAGTATCCCTGATGATCATACATGCAAAAATCCTCAACAAAATGCTAGCAAACCAAGTCTAAAAGTACGTAAGGTGATAATACACCGTGATCACATAGGTTGCATTACCCGGATGTAATGATGGTTCAACCTCTGCATAGCAATAAATGTAATTTGCCGCATAGACAGAATTTGACAAAACATATGACTATCAGGATAGAGAAGAAGAATTTTAGAAAGTTCAGCACTCCTTCATAATTAAAAATTTTCAACAAACTAGGCATAGAAGAAAAGTATCTCCAAATAATAAAGGCCATATATGACAGACCTACAGTCAGCATCCTACTGAACAGTGAAAAGTTGAAAGAAATCCCCTGAAGAACTTCAGTAGGACAAGGATGCCTGCTTTCACCACTCCTATTCAACAAAGTACCGAATGTCCTAGTGGGGGCAATCAGGCGAGATAAATAAATATAAATTGGAAAAGAGGAAGTCAGATTATCTCTGTTTGCTGATGATATGGTCTTATACCTAGAAAACCCCACAGATTTCCCCAAAACGTCTTGCAGTTGATAAGCAAATGTAGTAAAATTTCAGCACACAAGATCAGTTTACAAAAATCAGTGACATTTCTAAACATTAATAACAATCAAACTGAGAACCAAATCAAGAAGACAATCCCATTTACAACAGCATAATGAAACAATACCCAGGAATAAATTTTACCAAGGAGGTACATGAAGTTCTCTATATGGAAAACTACAAAACACTGATGACATAAATTGAAGATGACATAAACAAAAATTCAGTTCCCACGTCCATGTATTGATGAAATTAATATTGTTCAAATGACCATACTGCCCAAAGCAATCTATAGATTCAATGCAGTTTTTATAAAAATGCCAATAGCTTTCAAAGAATTAGAAGAAAAAATCCTAAATTTATATGAGCCAAAGCAGAGCCTAAATAGCCAAAGCAATCCTATGAAAAGGAACAAAGCCAGAGGCATCACATTACCTGAACTCAATTATACTCAAGAATATAGAAGTGAAAACAAAATAGTACTGGTATAAAAATAGACACTTGGATCAATGGAACATAGTAGAGAAGCCAGAAATAAGGCCACTTACCTACAGCGAGTTGATCTTCAGCAAAGTCTGCAAAGACATACACTGGAGAAAGGACACCCTTTTCAATAAAGGGTGCTGGGAAAATTGGAATGCCGCATGCAGAAGAATGAAAGTCGACCCCTTTCTCTCAACATATACAAAAACCAACTCAAGATGGATCAAGGACTTAAATGTAAGACCTGAAGCTATGAAGATACTGGAAGAGAGTCTGGGGAGAGCTCTTCTGGACATGGGTCTAGGCTACAAATTCATGCCTGAATCTCAAAAGCACAAACAACAAAAACAAAAATAGACAAACGTTAACGTAGTTATGTTTTTCTAAAAATATAAGCAATCTCACAATGATTTGATTCAGGAATCTCACCATGAGTTTAGACGCAAAGGAAAACGAAAAAGCTTCTACAGAACAAAAGAAGCGATCAACAGAGAGAACCGACAACTGCTATAAGGGCAGAAAATACTTGCAAGCTGTTCCTGTGGCAGGGGATTGGTTCGGGTTTTACAAAGAACTCAAACTGTTACTGGGAAGTGCAAGAATCAAGGGTTCTCTCCTCGTCTTGGAAGCAAGATTTCAGCCAAGAGACACACAGCAAGGGTTAAGTAGCAGACATGATTGAAAGAAGATAAATTATTTCCAAGAGAGGAGTGGGTTGACCTGGCTGGAATACAGCTCTGGGCTGGTCCAACTGGAAAAATAGCAGTAGCAGTGTTTATTTAAAGAGACAGTACCCTCTGAAAGATGAAACAGAGTTGGCTGCTGGAGAGAATGAACAAGCAGTAGCCAGTGCTGGGAGACTCTGGCATTCTTACATAATCATTCATGAAGTGTGTGAGGTGTTGTCACTTGCAATCACGTGTTGGGCAGTCCCCTTGAGCACACATGCTCTGTGGTTGTACATGCTAGTACACATGTCACATTAGCGTTTAAAGTCTCATTAGCATTTAATGTCTCCACCCATGAGTGTGTTTTCTACTGGAGAAAGGACACCCTTTTCAATAAATGGTGCTGGGAAAAGTGGAATGCCAATGAATGAAAGAAGAATGAAAGTGGACCTCTATCTCTCACCATAAACAAAAATCTGAGCAAAAGGCTGCTGTGGGGTAAGTTACTGCAGGAGTGAGGATGCTCACTAGCAGAAATCCCTACCACGGTTATCTCCAGGGAAGGCTTCACAAATCCACTTTAGGGCTAGAGGAGCCCAACCGTGAGACCAGAAGAGCCGGTGCAGCCATTGCCTTATTTGCTCAGTGGCCGTGCTGTTAGTGGAGAGTCTCTGAGACTCTCCCCTGGGGCTCCCTGGCCTGCAAATTTCTGGCTATTTGCTTACTCTAACAAAACAACTCATCGGAAAAGCCCCAAATAATCCTATTAAAATGTAGATAAAGGACATGAACGTGTATTTTTGGAAAGAAGATATACAAATGTCCGACAAGCATATGACTAAATAATGTCACCAATCATCAGACTAATGCAAATTAGGGGAAAGCATAATGCTATGTCATCGTGCACTAGTCAGAATGACTATTATTAAATTGACAAAAATAATAAATGTTGGCAAAGATAAGGAGAAAAGGGGCATTTTCACAGTCTCGGTGGGAATTTAAGTTAGTACAATCTCTACAGAAAACAGTATAGTGATTCTTCAGAGAACCAAAAATGGAACTACCCTTTGATTCAGCAGTCTTACAATGAGTTTATACCCAAAGGAAAAGAAAGCATTATATCAGAAAGATACATGCACTTTTATATTTATCACAGCACTATTTACAATAGCAAAAATATGTAATCCACCTGTGTTCATCAGTGGATGATTGGATAAATAAAATGTGGAATGACCAGGCATGGGGCTCATGCCTGCAATCCCAGCACTTTGGGAGGCCAAGGCACAGATCGCTTTAGCCCAGAAATTGGGGACCAGCCTGGGCAACAAAGTGAGACCCCGTGTCAACAAAAAAGGAAAGAAAGAAAATGTGATCTGTATACAATGGAATACTATTAGGCCATAAATAGAATGAAATCATGTCTTTTGCAGCAACATGGATGGAACTGAAGACGATTATCTGCAGTGTAACAATTCAGAAACAAATGTCCAGTACCACGTTCTGAATTATAAGTGGGAGCTAAATAATGTGTACAAACGGACATAGACTATGGAATAATAGTGACTGGGGAATCACAAGGGTGGCAGGTGGAGAGAGGTGAGGATTGAGAAAATACTTGATGGGTAGAATGGGCACTGTTCTGGTGAGGGTTATACTAAATCCCCAGACTTCACCACTGTACAATATATTCATGTAGCTAAACTGCGCTTGTGCCCATTAAATGTACACAAATTTAAAAATTCTATTATACTTCCAATTTCCTAATCTCTTTAGAAGCAATTTTTTTGGGGGGGGTATCTTAGCTATTTCCACCTTTTTTCTAGGTCTTTGCTCAAAAATTACCTTCTTAATGTTGCCAACGTTTTCATCCCGAGTAAAATTGTGTTCTCTGACTCCTTTTTTGTTGTTTTTCTTTATAACACTTACCACTATGTGGTGTAGTTTACAGTTTACTTATTTAATTATTGTCATTCCCTTGCTATTAGAAAGTAAATTCCAAGGGGCAGAGATTTTTCTTTTTCACCACACTCAATACAAGTTAAAGAGTATCTCATATGCAGTGTGCACATTGCAATATTTCTTGAACAAATTATTAAATTACTCCACTGAAAAGTGTCCTGTTAAGGTCACCAGTGACCTCTAGTATGCCAAACTGAAGGATAATGAGTTGCCTTTTAGCAACTCTCAATGTGCTTGGATACTCTCTTATCTTGAAACATTCTGGTTTATTATTTTTCAACATACCACATTTTTATATTTATATTTTGTATAAATGTTCATCAGTGATACTGACCTAGACCTTTCCTCTTTAATTGTGTCTTTGTCTGTTTTGCTATCAGGGTAATTAATGCTGGCCTTGTAGATTGGGTTTGCAAGTGCTCTTTCTTCCTCAGTGTTTTCGAAGATTTTGAATAGCTTTGGTATTACTTCCTCTTTAAATACTTGGTAGAATTTTGCAGTTGAAGCTGTCAGATTCTAGTCTTTTCTTTGATGAGAGATGTTATTATGGATTTTATCTCATTACCTATTACTGGTTTACTGAGATTTTCTATTTCCTCATGGTTCAATTGTGTTACATTGTCAGAGTCCAGAAATATGTTTATTTCTTCTAGGTCTTCCAGTTTGCTGGTGTATAATAGTTTCTAACGATTCTTTGTATTTCTGAGGTGGTGTTATCTTTTTCATTTACAATGTTGTCTATTTGGGTCTTTCTTTCTCTCTGTCTCTCTTTGTTTCTCTCTCTCTTAGTTAGCCTAGCCAAAGATTTATCATTTTTGTTTATTTTTTTCAGAAGACTGAGTTTGTGTTTTGTTGTCTTTTGTATTTTTTTTTTACTTTTAATTTCATTTATTTCTGCTCTGGTCTTTACGATTTTTTTTTCCTTTTACTAATTTTAGGTTTGGTTTGTCCTTGTTTTTCAAGTTGTTTTAGGTGCACTGTTAGGTTGTTCATGAAGTCTTTCTACGTATATAAGTATTTATTGCTATTAACTTCCCTCTTAGTGCTGCTTTTGCTCTATCACATAGATTTTGGTATGTAGTATTTCCTTTTGTATTTGTTTGAATAAATTTTTAAAATTGTTTTCTACCCTTTAATTGGCCCATTGATTAATCAGGGGCATATTGATTAATTTTCTTGTGTTTGTGAATTTTCCAAGGTTCTTCTTGTTATTGATTTCTTGATTTATCCTACCGTGGTCTGCAAAGACACGTGATATGATTTCTACTTTCAAAATGTTCAGAATAGTTTTGTGACTTAAGATATGGTCTGTTCTGCAGAATGTTCCATGTGCTGATGAAAAGAATGTTTATTCTCTAGCAGATAGGTGAGACATTCTATAAATGTCCATTGGACCGATTAGATCTAGTTCACACTAAATTTAACTATGACATATTCCTGTTGACTTTCTGAATGATCTGACCTTTACTGTGAATGAGGTGTTAAAGTCCCCACTATAATTGTATTGCATTCTGTCTCTCACTTTAGATTGATTAATATTTGCTTTATGTACTTGGAAACTCCAGTGTTGGTTTTCCAGATGCAAAACCATTTTGTAGTAGCAAGCTGGCTTCACTCTCCTTCAACAGAAAATCACAAACGAGCATACAGTACCAAGAATATCAACAGAAATATCCTCTATCTCAAATATGAAGATGAGCTAGTTTTGGGGGACACAGAAGTGAAAAAAAAATTGAACAGACAGTGAAATAATCAGACTTGTACATCTGCAACCCTCCCTCCCCGTTCTACCAGGCACCAGGTGCACAACAATTTTCCACCACCTTATTGTTTCTACATTGGAAAAAGTGAGATCAAAATGACAACCAGTTTTCCACCGTCTTGGGTCTCCTGGCAGGAGAGCTAATCACTGCTTTAACCCACAAGAATAGAGTTACTGTAACTCTAGTCCTCATCATAAAAACAAAGATGGCACATATTGTATGGAGACATGAAAAATTCAAAAAGAAGAATCAAATATAACTTCTAGAGATTAAAACTGCACTGAGATGAAAAACACAGTACATAGAATCAATAGCTGATTAGTCACATCAGAAAAAAGTAATCTATTAGTGAACTTGAAAGCAATAGAAAATATCTAAAATTAAACACACAAACATACAAAAAAGTCTTAAACATAATAACCTTGAGTTATGAGGCAGTTTTAAATACCTAATATGTGTGCGTTATGCATCCCTGGAGGAGAGAGTAAGAGGTGCAGAAAAATATTTGACTAAAATAAACGCTATTTTTTCTAAGTTTGCTAAAACTATAAGCCTAAATATTTAAGTACTCAGTGTACTTTAATTAACAGAAAAGAAAATTGCATCATAATCACTGTACTCAAAACTAGTAATAAAGAGAAAGACTTAAAAACTGGGAAAAATGCAGCTACATACAGAGGAAAATGATAAAGATGATATTAATCTTCTCACTGAAGAATGCAGGCAAAAGAGAGTGGAGCAACAATGTCTGTAAAGTGCCAAAAGAAGAAATAGCTGGTAGCCCGGGAATCCAACAGTTTTTAACCGGGATTCGAGACACCTAACTGGAGGGGATCGAAACTATTAGATGGTTTGTACTACCTGCACCCAGGCAAGTTAAACATATTTAAAAAGAAATATAAACTCTCTCTCCTGAGTTGATGGATGATTTTAATTTAGTGATTTACAGGTCAGACTATTGTTTGATTCCAGTCAGTTCTCACATATATTCTGGATCCTGATAGCAGCAGTATTTAATCACCAGAACAGGAACTTACAATATCAACCAGAGCATTTCTTTTTAGCAGACTATCAAATTACCTACTTCTTAGTACGATTGTTCTCTTTTTTGGCACAGATAATGCAGAATCTTTCAGTGAGTCTTTGAAATATTTACCGAGTATCTACTATGTTATGGGCATAGTTGTAGGTACTAGAAATATAAAGTTTAACAAGCAAATCTGGCCATTTGGTCTTACAGTTTATCCTGTAATAAGGAACAAACATAGGAATCAATGTAATCAAGTATGAGTAAGTGAAAATAAATCATATGATGCAAGCTCTTGAAAGCTATGTGGCTAGCTTAATGATTAGAAATGTTTAAGAGGTTAAATGACCTGCTGAGGAGCATGAAGTTACAATGCAGAAAAATCAGAATTAAGCCAAGGTATGATTTACATAAAAGCAATAATAAAGGCAAAAAGAATATTGCACTTGGAATTTCAGGGGATTCCCATGAAAATAATGACTGCACTGTTCTGTCTCTTCGTTCTCTACACTTCAAAACTAACTGGTTCCCTCCTATGTTCCATGAACATCAAAATAAAGAATAAACTTAATTCAAACAATACATAGTAAAATAATAGATCCTTTATTAATAAGAAATAGGATTAATAAGACGGGGATATGAAAAGAGTAACAAAAGTACATTTTTATCTAATCAAGCAATTCTGACATACTCCTCCCCTTATTGAATGCAGTAGACTAAATTTAATTTGAGTAAAAACTTCTTAATTGGGACCAAGCAATCAGAGAAGTAGCTGGCAGCTGCTCACGGACTGGTCAGCAGAGACAATGCTCACACTGATTTAGGTGCCAAAGCTGCTATTGCAAGTGTCACCTTGTGAATAGAGTGACATTGGTGGCAATTAGAGAAGAAACACCTATCTGACAGTGAAGGCAGTGAAAATGAACAGCAGCAGGGAGACATAACATGAAGTGAATTAACAGGACAAGGAAGTTTGTAAATTGTAGTTTCAGAATAGTTTTTAGAAAGAATAAGCCAAATGTTTTACCTAAAATGACCATTGATCTTTGTTGATCGGCTAAATGGACTCCACTAGCGATGATAGTTTAAAAGATGATAAAGCATCGTATTGCCTCAATTAAATATATAATTAACATGGTAATCCTTAGGATGTGATATTTGGTAGTTTTGTTTTTCAAATATGTTGTAGCATATTCCCAGCCCCTGTAATTCTTTGGAGCTGTTTGGAAGGCTGTGCAGGGTTATAACACAGACCAGAGAACGTTGAGGCCTACACTGAATCTTCACTTGTGCCACTGGTTTTCATTTGTGTCAGTTTAGAAATGCATTTCACATTTTCTCTAATTGGTAATTCCGTTTATATCTTTTATTTATTTTCTTTGCTTCAATTTATTATTACATACAAATTCATGTAGCCCTGACAGATTTTGGTGACAAATACAGTCAGGTACAAACATAGAAGGAATTACACAAGTTTATATTTGTAGAAGTATTTTCAGTTACCATCACTCTTAACACAAAATCACAAAGAACATAAGGGAAGAATTGTTATTCCCATTTTATAAAGACACAAGTGCCCAAAGAAGTGACATATCCTATGTACAGGCATACATGGATGGCTACCTTTTAAACACAGAAAGTGAACAGAATCCACAAAAGTCTCAGTCTATGTGTTGGTCAAATTATACTCATCAAACTTCACCTGTTATCACCGAGATCCTGATCTGCTTTCATTTCTCGGGGTACACACAGCAAGCCTCAGGTTTTCTTCATACTGCCTCTTCATGAATATATTGATTTGACATGGGCAACCAGATCAAGTGAATATTAATCAGGGGCATAACTCTTACCTTGTTGAAAAACAAAACTGCTAATGCCTGAAGAATTGGTATGTGTTAGTGTGGACACACATACTCATGTTAGAAATATGTACATATGTATTTTAATATACATATGCACGTATTTTAAGTACCCAATGTTGGATTTTTTCAAAATGCACTTGAAGAGATTGTAGGCTTTAGTTAACCAATGCAGGAGTCTTATACTCCAGAAACACACACACACACACACACACACACACACACACACACACACACTCTCTCTCTCTCTCTCTCTCTCTCTCTGGTATCTAGGCATCATAAAGTTTAATTGTGAGAAATTTCCCTGATAATTCCTGATTTATCAAAGTTCATCCAAAATATAATTCCTGCACATTAATGGTGTCAGTACTCTCAGATTTGGGCTGAATTGAATAAGTCACTCCTAATATACCAAAGGAAATATGCTTCCTTGGAGAGTTTGAAAAGACCAGAGTGAAATTTGAAGAGAAATATAATAAATGAAGTTTTCATACTATTTATATCTCCTTTTCTGTACAATGTCCTTTTTAGAAGGAGTAGATCTAGTCTAGGTACATCATAAAATTCCTAACATCTATGGCTGAATTAAATCAAAGCCAAATGACCATATGGTTAAATTATTCACCATGGAATACTGCTTTTTAAAATTCTTTTTACTTAGGCTACAGTAGTCCCCAGCCAATCTTGATGCATTAAGAATGTCTGACACACTAGCATATTTTATAATTGAGCTGAGAAATGATGTTACTATTAATTTATTTTTGAAATATTAACTTGCTTTTAAAGGAAGTACAATGAATAAATGTCAGAAATATTTATGACAACACATTGTTATATCAGGTATGCCCTTGAAATTCCAAAGTAGATTAACAAGAAGATTGCTGGGCCTTTGAAGAAAGTTCACTTTATATCTAGGCAAATTGTAGGTTGAATTGTGCGTGCTGTGGGGCAGGCCAATATGAGTAAATACAGAATGGCGGAAACATCAAAAAATGAACTACTATTAATATGACATAATTAATGTAATGTAGTCATTATTAACATAATTCAGAGGAATTGGAAAAGTATCAAGTTTATGCCTATATTGTTTTTTTATAAAATTGTATTACACTTTTATTTTAGAGATTGATACTTGGAATTTAATCATATATGGTAATATCATTACTCTAACAATTCTACCTAAACCTTGCTTGGTTCTAAAATTTCAAGCTATGTATGGTAAGAAAATAAGCTACCTTCTACACATCTTTCTCTTATAACCTCTATTTTATTAAATAATTAAACTTGTTTTTTATGTTGCTTCATATAAATAAGTTTTTGAGGTGACTAGGATACTACCTGTTTATTATTTAATGTCTTAAAAACAGTTTGACACCTTAAAGATATTAGATACTAATAAATAATCAATATAGGGCCTTATGTTTATTATAGGCAAGTATGTGGACTCAGCATATAATTTATCACCCTTGGTAAATTAGGTTAAATAAATACAATATACAGAAGAATGGCATTTGAGGATAGACATCTCATCAGTGAGACTGACTTGAACCCTAACATTTGAGTACTAAGAACAAGGCTTTCATAGTTTATATCTTACATGCTTTTACACATAACATATATACTCATTTACAAATCACTCATAAAATATATGAGATGAATACTAAACAAAACAACATTTAAGGAAAAAGCTTATTAAAATAGAATTTTTACATTTGCATTGTGAATATACAAGGGAAGGGCTGGGGTGAACAAGGTGGAGGTAAAAGACAGCATTTCTTGTGGTCTCTAAACACATGATTTAAATTTAATAGTAAATTGAAAGAGCTAGAGAAAGACAAGTGTTTCCATGGAGCATCTTTTAGGAAATGATAACCTAGAGAATTTTTTATGCTTCTCTGCCATTTGGAAAAATTTATACTCCTATTTCCTCTGCTCCTTTAGTTATATATTTAATGCTCACAACAAAAATAGTAAGGAAAAAGCTTATTTATTACTTTACAGCTCAGAATAGTAGATATACTAACGAGAAGATTTCGCCCAGTTTTAGCCATAGTGCTTTTCATTTTCTTCTATTCACCAGCGATTTTTCCTAATGATCTGTCAAATAATTAAATAAAAATTATACTAATTCATAATATATAATTTAACAGAAAATGTATTCACTTCATTTCACTTTGCTTTTTAAATTAGAGAAACACCAGTGAAGGACCAGAGCGTTTTTTTTTTCTCTTCTCGTCCATGGCTTATAGCACTTTAAAAAATAATGAAGATAGAATTAGTACTTGGGAGAGTTTGTGAGTTGCGACAAGCTGTTTCAGTTTGGGTTACTAAGAAAAGAGGTTCTGAGAAAAGAGGCAGGTGTAAGGAACAGTGCCCAGAGCCTGGATTTAAAACAATGAAAGGAAGCAGTCGCTGAAGGATGTCTTATTTAGTCAGCATCCTCTGTGGGTAACTAGAGCTTAAACCCAGAGGGAAATTCTAGAAAATGTTGTAAATTACATGTCTCAGAATTGTCTCACCGGATGTATGGGTGTGCTGAGCTTTTATAGGACTCCTTTCAGTCACTGGTTGTGGAATGATCCCAGGGCTATTCATTTCCAGGCATGTAAGACTGTCATGTGCTGACTGCCATCAATGGCGGACAAACATTCTTAGGCACAAAGAAGATGCTGACAGTTGGAAATCGCTAAGAGGATACTGACAATTGGAAATCTGCTACAGTATATGTTGCAATTTATGAAGGGTTTGGGTGTGGCACTATCAGCTTGTGGTATAGTATACACGTTTCAGCAGTCAGCTTCCTTCCATCTTTTTAGCCCTTCAAGGTGATGACCAGTCACATTTCTAAGAAGGATGCTTATAACAGGAGGATTAATGAGCAAGCCATAAGTCCCCACTAAGGCACTGAGTCTTGAGATCACACATGATATTCATTATATCGGATTCTACCACATATTTTAGAGTCCCTTTTCCTTCCAACAGCATATTTCCTGGTCTAAGCTGATTGACAGAGAGGTAACCCTAGTGATGTGCTGATAACTTCTTGACTGTTGGATCCCCGGTTGTATTTTCAACCTGAATGCTAGTTGATAGGTTTCTTTATGGCATGTTAACAAATAAGACAAAAGTAAAACTGCAAAAACAGTCATTTGCCTGTGACGTAAACAACTATTTTGCTGAACCAGATAATAGTTTTTAAATATTGGAAACTTATTTCTTCTTTATTTGTACTAATCATCATGTAACAGTTATAGACTGATACATGGTGACATCTAAGCTGCACTCTTAACATTTCTTTATCGCTTTTGATAATCTAGACCCGGATCAGCAAACATTTTCTGTAAAGAAACAGGGAGTTTCTTTTTAACACTTTTCACTTTGTGAGCCACCTGTGGTTCTGTTGCTTATCCTTCATTTTATTTTATTTTTTGTTCGTTTATGTTAAGTAGCCCTATATGAGGCCGGGCGTGGTGGCTCACGCATATAATCCAAGCACTTTGGAGGCCAAGGCGGGCGGATCACCTAAGGTCAGGAGTTCAAGACCAGTCTGATCAATATGGTGAAACCCCATCTTAAAAAAAAAAAGCCCCATATGTAAATATCATTTTTAACTTGAGTTGTTTAGAAGACAAAGGGCATGAGACAGATTTGGCCTGTAGTCTATAGATTGCTGACCTCTGCTCTAGACAGTCCACAAAACTATACATCAAGCTCTGATTTGCATTTTTTATAAAAATGTTCCCAGCACATTACTGGGAACGCAGACCATCATTTGTGTCCCTGGTTACTTGGCTGAAATTTTCTCTTTACGATTATCTGCTAACAGCAACAACAACAACAAAACATTACACACTTCCCTTGTGAATATCTTCATTTCCAAATCTTTTCTTCCCTACTTCCCTGTGTGATAAACACCTTATGTCATCGTGATGATCTATATCATTTCCCAGCCAGTAGAGGAACTCCTTCCTTTGCCTCTTTTTTAAATTTATGTTTTGTGAGTATATAGCAGGTGTATATCTTTATGGATTACATGAGATATTTTGATACAGACATGCAATATGTAATAAACACATCAGGCTGTGTAGGGTATCCATCACCTCAAGCATTATTTTATGTTACAAATAATCCATTTACATATTTTTACTTATTTTAAAATGTACAATTATTCTTTACTCATCCTGTTCTGCAAACAAATAGTAGGTCTAATTTATTCTTCTAAGTAATCTTTTGTGTGTCCCTCAACCATCCCTATCAGTTTCTGGCAGCCATTCTACTTTCTATCACCATGACCTCAATTGTTTTAATATTTCACTCCCACAGTTAAATGAGAACATGTGATGTTTGTCTTTCTGTGCCTGGCCTATTTCACTCAACATGATGACCTCCAGTTCCATGCACACTGTTGCAAATGACAGGATCTCTTTCTTTTTTAGGCTGAATAGTACTTCATTGCATATATGTACCATATTTTCTTTATCTGTTTGTTTATTGGTGGACACTAGGTTGCTTGCAAATCTTGGCTATTGTGAACTGTGCTGCAATAAACATGAAAGTACAGATACCTCTTTTATATGCTAATTTCTGATCATTGGGATATATACTTTGGTGTGGAATTGCTGGATCATATGGTAGCTTTATTTTTAGTTTTTTGCAGAAACCACAAACTGTTCTCTATAGTGTGTGTACTAATTTTCATTTCCACCAAGAGTATACCAGGATTTCCTTTTCTCCACATTCTCATCAGCGTTTGTTATAAGCCATTTTAACTGGGTGAGATGATTTCTTGTCATAGTTGTGATTTGCATTAATCTATGATCAATAACGTTGAGTAACTTTTTATATACCTGTTTGCCAATTGTATATCTTATTTTGAGAAATGTCTATTCATATCTTTTGCCCATTTTTTATTGGATTATTTGATTTTTTTCCTATAGAGATGTTTGTGCTTCTAACATATACTAGTTATTAATTCCTTGTCAGATGAATACTTTACAAATACTTTCTCACATTGTGTGAGTCATCACTTCACTTTATTGGTATTTTCTTTTCTGTGCAGAAGCTTTTTAACTTGATGTAATTCCATTTGTCCATTTTTGCTTTGGCTGCCTGTGCTTGTGGGATATTGCTCAATAAGTCTGTGCAATAAAGTGTCCTGGAGATTTTCCACATTGTTTTCTTTCAGTAGTTTCATAGTTTGAGGTATTAGAATTAAGTATCTAATCCATTTTAATTGATTTTTGAATATTGCAGAGAGTTCTAGTTTTGTTCTTTTGCATACGGTTATGTAGTTGTCTCAGGACCATTTATTGAAGAGACTGTCCTTTCCTGAGTCTATGTGCTTGAAAAGTTGGTCAAAAATGAGTTTAATGTAAATTGATGTATTTATTTCTGGGTTCTGTATTCTGTCCACTGGTTTATATGTTTGTTTTTATGCCAGCACCATGCTATTTTGGTTACTACAGGTCTGTATTATAATTTAAAGTAATGTGATTCCATCAGGTTTTTTTTTTTTTCTCTTTTTGCTTATGAGAACTTAGGCTATTCTGGATGTTCTGCACGTCCATAAAAATTTAGGATTTTTTTTTCTATTTCTGTGAAAAATGTCATTAGCGTTTTTGTAGGGCTGCATTAAATCTGTAGATTGCTTTGGGTCATATGGACATTTTAGCAATATTGATTCTTCCAATCCATAAATATGGAATATCTTCCCATTTTTGTTACATCCTCTTTGATTTCTTGCTGCGATTCTTTATGATTTTCATTGTAGAGATCTTTCACTTTTTGGTTAATTCCAAGGTATTTTATTTTATTCATAGGTATTTTAAATGGGATTACTCTCTCTTTTTTTTAGGTTGTTCTACGTTGCCATATAAAAATGATACTGATTTTTGTATATTGATTTTGCGTCCTGCAACTTTGCTGTATTTGTTGATCAGTTGTAATAGTGTTTTGGTGGTCTTTAGATTTTCCAAATGCAGCATTATATCACCTGCAAACAAGAATGACTTAACTTCTTCCTTTCCGATTTGGACGTCCTTTATTATTATTATTATTTTATCCCATCTGATTTCTTTAGCTAGAACTTCCGGTACCACGTTGAATAGCAGTGGCAACAGTGGGCATACTTGTTGAGTTCCCAGAATTGGAGTAAAGGCTTTAAGCTTTTTTTTCACCCTAATCAGTATGATACTACCTGTGCATCTGTTGTATATAGCTATTATTATGTTGAGCTACGTTTTTTTCTACATCCAGTTTTTTAAGGATTTTTATTATGAAGGGATGTTGGATTTTCTTAAATGCTTTTTTAGCATCAAGTGAGATGATTGTATAATTTTTGTCATTTATTCTGTTGATATGATTTATCACATTGATTGATTTGCATACGCTGAACCATCCTTGGATTCCTGGCATAAATCCCACTTAGTCATGATGAATGACTTTTTTTATTGTGTTATTAAAGTGTTTTTTTTTTCTTTAAATGTGTCTTTGTCTGGTTTTGGTATCAGCATAATACTGACCTTGTAGAATGAGTTTGGAGATATTTCTTCAATCTCTACTATTTTGTGTGTGGAATACTTTGAGTAGGATTGGTATTAGTTCTGCAGTAGAATTCAGCAGAGAAGCCATTAGGTTCCAGACTTGTCTTTACCTGAAGCCTTTTTATTATGGCTTCAATCTCATTACTTATTATTCATCTATTCAGGTTTTGGATTTCCTGTACAATCTTAATAGATTGTATGAGTCTAGGAATTGGTCTGTTTTTTCTAGATTTTTCACTTTATTGACATGTAGTTTCTTATGTAGTCTCTAATGCCAGTCTCCTTTTACAAATCTGATTTAATCTAATTTTTTTTTCTTAGTCCAGCTAATGGTTTGTCAATTTTGTATTTTCTTTTTGCATTTCAAGTTTATTTCTCCTCTGATATTTACTATTTCTTTTCTTTTACTGTTTTTGAGTTTGATTTGCTCTTCTTTTTCTAGCTCTTTCAGATGCATCATTAGATTATTTGAAGTTTTTCCTCTTACTTGATGTAGGCATTTACCACTATAAATTTTCCTTTTAGTACTAATTTGGCTGTATCTCCTAGGCTTGGGTATGTTGTGTTTCCATTATAATTTGTTTCCAGAAATGTTTCAATTTCCTTCTTAATTTTTTCATTGATGGACTGGCCATTCATGAGCATACAATTCAATTTCCATGTATTTGTATAGTTTCCAAAATTCCTCTTATTTCTTTCTAGTTTTATTCCCTTGTATTCAGAAAAGATGCTTGGTATTATTTCCATGACTCAGGGAGAGGAGCAGCACACACTGGGGGCAGTTGGGGAGGGACAGTGGGGGGTGTGAAGGGTGGGGAGGGATAACATGGTGGGGAATGCCAGATATACTATGCACCTATGCATCAACCCTGCATGACCTGTACATGTACCCCAGAACCTAAAGTAAAATAAAAAAAAAACTTGTTTTGTAATCTAATACATGGTCTATTTTTGATAATGACTGGTGTGCTGGGAAATGTGTGAATTCTGCAGCCTTTGATAAAATGTTCTGTAAATATTTATTAGGCTCATATGGCCCAGAGTGCAGATCAACTCTGATATTCACGGATTTTTTTTGTTTGTTTTTTGTTTTTTTGCCTGAGGATGTGTCCAGTGCTGAAAGTGGAGTATTGTTCCCAGCTGTTATTTTATTGGATTCTTTCTGTCTCTGTAACTCTAATAATATTTACTATATATATCTGGGTGTTCCTGTGCTTAATGCTTACAAGTGTTGTAATCCTCTTACTTAATTGACCTCTTTTACAGGGACTTTTTTTTTGTCTCTTCTTGTAGTTTTTGTCTTGAAATCTGTCTTATATAGCCACTCCTCTTTTTTTAAATTTCTTTTTTTTTTTTGAGATGGAGTTTCACTCTTGTTACCCAGGCTGGAGTACAATGGTGCGATATCGGCTCACCGCAACCTCCGCCTCCTGGGTTCAGGCAATTCTCCTGCCTCAGCCTCCTGAGTAGCTGGGACTACAGGCACGCACCACCATGCCCAGCTAATTTTTTGTATTTTTAGTAGAGACGGGGTTTCACCATGTTGACCAGGATGGTCTCGATCTCTTGACTTCGTGATCCACCTGCCTCGGCCTCCCAAAGTGCTGGGATTACAGGTGTGAGCTACTGCGCCTGGCCGCCTCCTTCTTTTCTTTATTCCTGTCTTCTTTTTAATAAAGGTTATTTTCTCTGGAAGTTTGATTTTACTTCTAGATTTTCATTTTTTGTATTTTTTTATATGTTTTAAAAATTTGAGGTTACCATGAGGCTTGCAAATATCATGAGGCTTAAAATAAAATATTTTTAACCCATTATTTTATACCAATAGCATCTTATCACTATTTGCATAAACAAACACATGAAGAGGCAAAAAAAGTAGTAAAAATTCTACATCTTAACTTCACCCCCCTGCTTTATAAGTGTTTGTTTTCCCTATTTATATATTATTGTAATGTCTATGTCCTGAAAATTTTTTCTGCTCTTATATTTGGTTGGTTCATTGTTTAGCTTTTCTACATTAGATAGGAGTAGTTTAGACACAGCAGCCATAATGTTACAATATTGTGTGTTTTTCTGTGTGCTTATCGTTATCGGTGAATTTTATACCTTCAGATGATTCTGTACTGCTCATTATCATCATTTTCTTTCTGCTTGAAATACTCCCTTTACTACTTCTTGTAGGACAGGTCTGGTTTTGATGAAATCCCTCAGGTTTAGTGTATCAGAGAAAGTAATTATCCTTCATGTTGAAATATATTTTTGCTGGATATACTATCCCAGGTTAAAAGACATTTTCCTTCAGTGTTTTAAATACAGTATGCCATACTCTCCTGGCCTGTAAGGCTTTCATTTAAAAGTTTGTCGCCAGATGTACTGGAGCGCCATTATATGTTATTTGTTTCTTCTGTCTTGCTGCTTTTTGGGTCCTTTGCTTATCCTTGACCTTGGGGAGTTTGATTATTAGATGCCTCCAGTTTTCTCTGGGTGAAGTCTGCTTGGTGTTCTGTGATTTCCTTGCACTTTGATATTGATGTCTTCCTCATGGTTTTGGAAGTTTCTGTTATTATCCCTCTGGATAAACCTTCTACCTGTATCTATTTTTGTAACTCCTCTTTAAGCCTAATAACATTTTCATTTTTTGGTTATTCTTCCATTTGTCATCTTCTACTGTATATTTTCAAGTGACTTATCTTCAAGTTTACTAATTCTTTCTTCTGGTTGTTCAGATCTATTAATCACATTCTTTCAGATGTAATTGTGTTTTTCACCTCCAGAATTTCTGCTTAATTCTTTCTTCTTCTTCTTTTTGAAAATTCTTTTTTGAAATGTCTGATAAAATTCTGAATTTCTTCTCTGTTTTGTCTTGAATTTCTTTGAGTTTCCTAAAAACAGTTATTTTGAATTCTCTGTCTGAAAGATCACATATCTCTGTTTTTCTAGGATTGGTCTTGTGCCTTTTTTTGTTTATTTCCTGGATAGTCTTGATACTTGTGGGTTTTCATTGGTGTCTGGGCATTGAAGAGATGGGTATTGACTGTAGTCTTCACAAACTGGGCTTCTGTGTACCTGTCCTGCTGGGGAAGGTGCTTCCAGGTATTCAAAAGGATTTTGATGTGATAGAAGCTGTGTGTGCATCAAGAGGCACCAGAAGCCCAGTAACACTGTGCTTCTTACCGACTTGATGGTCTTGGGAAGTATCTGGAGGAATTCTCTGGATTACTAGACAGAGATACTTGTTCTCTTCCTTTACTTTCTCCCAAGTAAATAGAGCCTCTCTCTTGTGAGTCACCTGGAGTTGGGAATGGAGTGACACGAGCACCACCAGTGGTGGTGCTGGGACTAGGACTGGCCGCCGCCACTAGGACTTTGCTGGGTAAGGTGCACCACCACACTGGCCACCACCACTAGGACTTTGCTGGGTAAGGCTCTGCAATCAGCACATGGTGAAGCCAGCCATTCCTGTGTCCTTCCCTTCAGCGTAGCAAGTTCTCTCCGACCCCAGGCAGCTCCATAGGTGCCACCAAGAAGCCAGGAACTAGAATCAAAATCTTTAGGAGTTTACATGGTTTTCTATTGTGGTGCATCTGACATGGCCCTCAAATCATAAGATGCAGTCCTCACTCTTCCTTCCTCTTTCTAAATGTAAAGAAACCTCACCATGGTGACCACCTCAGAACCATGGACAGTACTCCCAGGCTACCACCAACATTCCCTTAAGGCCCAAGGGCTCTTTAATCAGCTTGTAGCAGATGCTGACTGGCCTGGGATTCATCCCTCACAGAAGTGGCCTCTACTCTTGCCTAGGGAGGGTCCAGAAATGCCATCCAAGAGCCAAGGACTTAAATTGGGGAACCCAAGACCCTGCTTGGTGCTGTATTTCACTATGACTAAGCTGGTTACTAAGGTGGATGAAAAAGTCTGCTTTACTTTTCCCGCCACTTTTCTCAAGTGGGAATATTTCAGATTGAAATGCGTTATTGAATCTAAGAGGAAAAGGGTACTCTAAGAAAGACACAGGAATTTGGTGGTGGAAAGTTGTGATATCTTTACTCATTTCCAAATAGTTCCAGAAAATATAAGTATTTCATATAGTATCTTGAAGAAGTTTGTATAGGGTAAATATTTTGAAGCTTTTCAATAGAAATGTTTACCAATTTAAATTGAAGATTACAAGAATGCAAACTTTTAGAAAAAAAATTAATCATTTTAGTAAAACTAAAAGTGATACGCTTTTCTCTTGTTCTAGTATTTACTTTCTTTATAACACTGCTGCAGTTAATGGTATAGTCTCTGGGTAGGAACACTAATGGTTTTCTGAACTATGCATTATAACTGAATTTGATGTTACCACATTGCATGCATTGGTCAAAGGAATTGGTGCACATATTCTAAGTTATTGCAGTATTCACATTTAATTCTAAACTTTGCATCCAAATATTGTGGATGCAGTGATCTTCCTATTGTTATTTAAAATTAATTAAATAATTTAATTTCTATAACACTTCATTAAATTCACTTTGAATATATGTATCTTACAGAGAAGGAATTTGTGTACAGGGATTGTTTATGGCTAATATGTATGTAATCTGAAATCCAAACCTTCATCATTTTCCTCAAGAATTTCTCATTTAAATATTAAGACTGACAGAAGATAAAATAAAGAAGAATGAGAAAAGAAATAAGAAAGAAAGAAAGATAAAAAAAAGAGTAGGGGTAAAGAAAAGGAAGAAAGCATGAAGGAAATAAGAAAGGAAGAGAAACAGAATTTTTAAAAGAAAAATGTATTAAAAACAGCACATAGGAAATGTCTTTTAAATAATGCCAAATCACTGAAGAACTAGACATTCAATTAATATCAATACTATTGAAGAAGGTCAAATTTATACATACATTCCACACCAAATTCAACTGTAACTTTTATTGGTAACATTAAATTTGCTTTTAAATGGTTTAAGTTTGGTACAGAGTTAGATACAAAAAATTTAAAAGAAAGGAACACGAATTTGAGCAAAGAACAGTGCCCTGAGAGACCTAGAACTGACTGAGTTGCAAAAGATGCTATAGGTAAGAGATAAGAACGTCAACATTTTAGAGAAAAGACATGAAAAAGAAAAATTAAGCTTTTCATTCAGCAGAGTAACAGACGGTCCATCAGGCAGGAATAAGCATTTTCCTGGCTTATTTGCAGATGCTAAAAATGTACATGGTGACATGATCAAAGAAGGAACAATTGTGACACACCGACTCTTAAATGAAGGTACATATAATGGGGAAAATACGAGAATAATGCATCTTTCTTGTACTCTCAGGAACATAAGTCATCACTTTGTACTGCAGTAATTGACTCACTAATCTGGCATCTTCAATGTGTCATGCTAAAATGACAACAGAGAAATATTTCTCCAAACATTTTTATTTGCTAGTGAGGATAAAGGGTTACAGTCTGGGATGCACAGCTATGACAAGCTACGGGTGTCTGAGGGGAGGAGAGCAGGGAGAAGCTCTTCTTGGTGAGAGAGAGAAGTTCAAGTAGCCTGCAAGAAAGCAAAGGTGATTGCTTTGGAGGCTGAAAGCAAGAGTCAGTTTATCGGCAGAGACACTGTTTCTGGGCAGGTTTGTTTCTGGGAGCCTCTGTCCTGAGTTGGTGCAGCCTGAAGGAATGTCTAGCTATACATCTTGTCAGACATACCTGTATTCATGCAAAACCAGCAGCTTGTACAAAGCATGGCTGTAGGAAGGAATGTCTTTGGGGTTTTGTTTAGAAAGTTTTTGAGGCAGTTGTCTCAGACATATAATCATGAACTCCCCTCCTTTATGAGAGCCCAGCTCCCCTTTGTCTGTGTCTGACAAGAGTGACTGCATCTTGGTGTCTTTAACTTTTATAAAATGGCATAAAATATACCCATCAAGGGCAGGGATTTTGTCTCATTCTCAACTTATTTCCAGCAGCTAGTATGGTCGGTGCTTACTACATTTCTATCTTTAAAGAGTTGGTGAAAGAGCACATGATTAAAACTAACGTGAACAGAGTTGATAATACAAGAAATGAAAGGAAGAGGAAAAAAGTATAAGGGGGAAGATGTTTCTATTAAATATAAAATTATACACATGTAGCAATATTTCTGGAAAAAAGTACCAGTGTTTCAAACATTTTTTATAGATGGTCCAGAGATATGACCCATTCTATAACAATGTTAAAGGTTAATGATTAACATTTCTAGGCCTGCTTCCTACTCAATCAAATGAAGAGGCTGGACTGAATACACTTAAATTTTCTCCAGCTCGAAGTCCCTCTGATTTCATCATTCATTTGCCAAGTATCACTTTGATGAGTCTGAAATATAATGAATTTGAATGAACCCCACCTCCTAAATACAGATTTCTGTGTATTCATGGCTGATCTTCAAAAGTCACGTGGGCAAATTAGCAATTCAGAAAAGGAAATTAAGAAGACAATTTCATTTGCAATAGAAGTGCAATAAAGTACTTAGACGTAGTCTTAACCAGAGACGTGAAAGTTCTGTAAAGTGAAAACTGCAAAACATTGTTAAAAGAAATTAAAGATGCAAATAAATGAAGACACCCACAGTCACAGATTGAAAGATTGACTATTGTTAAGATGTCAGTATTATCCAAAACAATCTAATCTTTAATGCAGTCTGTATCAAAATCCCAATGGCATATCCTTTTTTTTTGAAACAGAAAAATCCATCTGAAATTATATGTACAATTCTTTATTTTTTGTTAGATACAGGGTCTCCCTACATTGCCCAAGATGGTTTTGAACCCCTGGAGCCATGGGATCATCCTACCTTGGCCTCCCAAAGTGCTAGGATTACAAACATGAGCCACCATGCCCAGCCCCTAAATTGTGCATAAAATCTCAAGGAATTCTGAGAAGCCAAAACAATCTTAAAAAGAAATAACATTGAGGCCACATAATTCCAGATTCAAAACTTATTACAGAGCTTTAGTAATTAAATTGTGGGGTACTGACATAAACACATACATGAAGGGAAACATCACACACTGGGGCCTGGGTTCAGGGGACTAGGTGAGGAATAGCAGGGGGTGGGGGGATTGGGGAGGGATAGCATTAGGAGAAATACCTAATGTAGATGATGGGGCAATGGATGCAGCAAACCACCATGGCACGTGTACACCTATGTAGCAAAGCTGCACGATCTGCACATGAACCCCAGAACTTATAATAATAAAGAACAAATGAGAAAAGTAAAAACCCCAGAAATAAACCATTGCATAGAGGGTAAGAAATTTTTTCTGACAAGAGTGCCAAGAATATTCATTCAATAGAGAAAGGACAGTCTTTTTTAACATACCATGTTGGAAAAACTGGATACCACATACAAAAGAATGAAGTTACATCCTGACCTTACATACAAAATGTAACTCAAAATGAATCAAATATCTAAACGTAAAAGCTACAACTACTACATTATAACAAGAGTACAGGGAAACAAACTTTATGACACTTGATGCAATAATTTCATGAATATCACTCCCAAATTACAGATGACATAAGAAATAAGAGCTAAATCAAACTACACGAAAATGAAAAAACTTTCATGAGTCAAAGAACATAATCAACAGCTGAAAAGGCAACCTATAACAAGGGAAAAAATTTTCAAATCTTACATCGTTGAAGGGTTGATATCTAACATGTGTAACTGACTTCTATGACTCATCAATAACAAGAACAACAAACCTGGTTCAAAAATGAAAATGGACGAAAGTTAAGAGACATTTCCTGAAAACAAATATACAAATAGCCAATAAGCACATGAAAAATGCTCAGCATCACTGACCATTAAGGAAATGAGATACAAAACCACAATGAGATAACACTTCACACCTATTATGGTGGCTACCATCAAAAAAACTCAGAACACATCAAGTGTTGATACAGATACGAAGAAATCTGAACCCTTGTGCACTGTTGTTGAGAATGTAAAATTGTGCCGCTGCTGTAAAAAATGGTTACTGTGGTTCTTCAAAATGTTAAGTATAGAATTACCACATGATCCAGCAGTTTCTCTTCTGAGTATATACCCATAGGAATTAAATGCAGGGTCTTGAAGAGACCTTTTCACATTTTTACACCCGTGATCATGGCTGAATTCACAATAGCTAAAATGCTGCAGTAACTCAAGTACTATGCTTTGGATATAGTTTGGCCTCACCAAGTCATCTGTTGAAATTTGATCCCCGTTGTTGGAGACAGGGCCTCCTGGGAAGTTCGTGTTGTGGGGGATGGGTCCCTTATTAATAGCTTAGAGCCGCTGCCCTAGTAATGTGTAAATTCTCCCTCTGTGATCTCCCTCAAGAACTACTTGTTAACAAAAGCCCAGCACTCCCACCCCTCTCATTTCCTTCCTCTCTTGACATGTGATGCTTACTCCTCCTCACCTTCTGCCATGAGCGGAAGCTTCCTGAAACCCTCATCAGACATAGATGCTGATACTATGTCTCTTGTGCAGCCTGCTGAACCATGAGCCAAATAAAATTATTTTCTTTATAAATTACCCAGCCTGGGGTATTTCCTAATAGCAACACAAATGAACGAAGACACCTCGTGTCCATTAATAATACCATAATGTAGGGCCGGGCACGGTGGCTCAAGCCTGTAATCCCAGCACTTTGGGAGGCCGAGGCGGGTGGATCACGAGGTCATGAGATCGAGACCATCCTGGTCAACATGGTGAAACCCCGTCTCTACTAAAGACACAAAAAATTAGGTGGGCATGGTGGCGCGTGCCTGTAATCCCAGCTACTCAGGAGGCTGAGGCAGGAGAATTGCCTGAACCCAGGAGGCGGAGGTTGCGGTGAGCCGAGATCACGCCATTGCACTCCAGCCTGGGCAACAAGAGCGAAACTCCGTCTCAAAAAAATAATAATACCATAATGTATGTGGTACATACAAACATACAATGGAATATTATTCAGCCTTCTCAAGGAAGAAAATTTTGACACATGCTACAATAGGAATAAACTTTGTGGACATTATGCTAAGTGAAATTAACTCATACCATAAAATAATACCATAAACTAATTATTCCATTACCGTAAGTACTTAGAGTAGTCGAACCCATAGAGAAAGTAGAACAGTGGTTGCCAGGGACTAGAAGAGGAGAACACAGAGTTATTTAATGCAATTCCACACTTCAGTTTTGTGAGAGGCAAAGGGTTCTTGAGGTTGTTTGCACAACAACGTGAATATATGTAGTCAACTGAACTGTACATCTTAAAGTATTTGAGATGATATACTTGAGTTCTGTGTGACAATTTGAAATAATTTAGAATTCTAATTAAAAAAGAACTGTGTGAGCCATTTTTCTCCCTTCCCCTATTGCATGCATTTTTGACAAATCCAAAGATAATTTTATATTAGGTAAGTAGTTTCTCTCTACGTGTACCTTGGTGCCAGTGGCAATCTCCTCACATTGTCGTGACTGACCTCTTTCCAGTTTATGCTTTGCATAGCACATGGTAGCTTGAGTTCAGGGTAACATTTTTTTGATCTGCTCAATCACTTTTTCTGTTTGAAGTGTGAGCTCACACTCTGGGAAGAGATGCAAACACTGGGGGTATATCATTGCTATTTCTCTTCTCCGAGCATGACCAAGACAAAGGCAGCTCTTTTATGAACACAAGACCGAGACTGGGCAGTCAGGTTCTGCGTGGCGTCTCTGCATTGTCTTGCCTTGAATTGACAGATGAAGATCATAATTAGATCCCCTGAACAGAAGTTAGGGTTTCAGTCAAAGCTCTCCAAAGGACATCACTGGGTAAAGAATTCGGAAACTTCTCAGGAATCCCATTTGGTTTATATTATTCATAAGGTTACTTCAGAATGAGCTGCTCTGGTAAAAACTGGGCAACTCTAGTCTCTTTCTGTTTATCTGTCCTTTTTCATTGGTATTAGTCTTGACAACAGCACCCTTGACATCTGGCTTGATTTTCTCTTCCCTAAGATGCAAGTTGCTCACCGACACAGAGTTTCTTCCTGCATTTCCCCTGCTGGTGCCCACAATTAGATGGTCTTGGCCCCAGCTGTGGAGTTGCAAGTGAGACCTTTCCCTGGGTGAATTTGCCAGCCGGTGCAGTGAGATAACATATTCTGAGCGTCAATGTCTCATCCTAATGAAGTAAATTTTAACATTAAAATTCTAATAATGCTTATTTTACCACTTAAAGATAATAGACTTCTTCACTGACTGGAAAAATCTTTCTGAGGTTTTCAAAAGGAAGAGCTGCTAACAAGTAAATCTGGTAGAAGATACGTTTTCTAGCTGAGGTTTCACATCTGTTTACGTACCTCACAGGGCCACCTTAGCGTCTCTAAATGAGTAATTAGCACTTTCCCTGCTATTTAAAATAATGGAAACCCTAACTATAAAAGGCCAAAATTTGGGAACAGTTCATATTAGAGTCTACGCTTTGCTTTTAAAAGCTTTATTCTTTAATGTGCACAGGTCTATAAAGAAATTAATTGCTCTCATACCCAGAATGCACAGATTAATGGAAAAACAAGACCAAAAGAAAATTAAGTTCAATTATTTTCTTCAGCTGGGTGGCATTTGTGGTAAAATTAAGTACATTCTTGAACATTTAGGGTTATAACAATACTTTTGCAACTAATAAATATGTCATACTTGATTCTTTTATTAAGCAAAATCTTTGTCAGATTTCTATCTAAAAATATTTCCTATACACTTAGCAAAGACTGGTATGTTTATTTTATATACTGCATATAAATTCAGAAAACGTATTTATATTATAAAAATAAAGATGACACATGATTTTTCAAAAAAACTTACTTACTTGAAAGTTATTAGCATGTTACATACTTTCATTAACTAGGTAGGACTATCCAGACAAGCTCTTTTACTCATTCATTTAAAAACAAAGTTTGGGCAGGGTAATGTGGGCCTGTAATCCCAGCATTTTGGGAGGCTGATGTAAGTGGATCCCTTGAGCCCAGGAGTTTACAACCAGCATGGGCAACACAGTAAGATCCCATTTCTACAAAAATATATCTTTTTAAAACTTAGCTGAGCATGGTGGCATGTGTTTGTACTCCCAGCTCCTGAGGGGGGATACATGGGGAGAATCACTTGAGCCTGGGAGGTTGAGGCAAATGAATTCTGATTGTGCAGTTTGAAAAAAAATTAAAATTAAAATTAAAACAAAATTTACCCAGCACAGATCACGTACAGAAATTATACTAGGAGAAAAGTAAAACTGTATATTTGATTTTCAGCCAGAAGTCTGCCCATCATATTTCACTGAAATCGAATTAAATAAATTTATCTTCCAGTTCATTTTTTAACTTTAAATCCATCATTATGGTTTATCAACATATTATTACAATGTAGTATATGTTGAACATCCTTATTAAATATTTCAAAATATGTTAGGATTTTAGATTGCAGAGACATGTAAGGATATAATCTTTTTTAAAATTCTAAGCTCTGAGGTACATGTACAGATCTTGCAGGATCGTTGCATAGGTACACACATGCTGTGGTGGTTTGCTGTCTCCATATTTAGAATATTTTCTTGAAATAATATAAATTTTACTTTATAAAATTTTACTAATTTTACTTCAGTAAAATCCTTATGGCATTTGCCTCCTTAAGAACCATGGAGACATAGAATGTTACCATCCCCATCTTACAGATGTGGGAACCGCGGCAGCACAGCGTGGTAGAGTGACGCTCCCAAGATTAGAAAATGGTAGAACCCTGTCATTTCAGCTCTGGAAGTCGTGCTGCCTGTATAAGCAGGAGCTGGAGAAGAAAGGATGCAGGCAGCAGTTGTCTAAATAAAATAAAAAGAAAACTTGACGTCCTGAAGGTGGGAAAAATCACTACTCTTTAAATACAATTAATTAGTCATGTGAGAAAGAACTGTAGATGTAAGCCAGCACAGATATATAGAATCTTGTAAACTACATTAAGAAGATTCAATTTTAGCTTCACAGCCATGGAGTTTACAGAGGGAACATTTTTCTGCACTCTGAGAGTTGAAAAGAAAATGTGACGTAATTATACTTCATTAAAAAGCAATATTTCTCTGCTACTCTTTGAAAAGATTTAGGAGGAGGGCAAGACTATGAGCATTGAGCATGTTTGGTGAAATAGGTCTCAGTTAACCAGGTGTGAGAGTATGGCGGAGTCAACCACAGAAATAAATTTAAAAGGAGGAAGAATATAGATGTGATAATTTCCATAAGTGATGTTTAAGAAATTGGCAATAAATCAGTAGGCAATGAGGGAGGGAATGAGCAGCAAAAGATGACTCTCCTTTTATACTTTAGGAAACTTAGTAATGAAGAGATGCAGGAAGAACAACATGTTGGGGTAGTCAGAAAAATAGTGTATTACATAATTTGGCCTCAGTTAAATTTGAAATAACTGGCATACACTTTGCTGAAGAGGTTGAATCTGTTGTTGGTGTTCAAGTGTCTAAGAGTTACACACACACACACACGCACATGCTAAGGTGAGGTATTGCTCTTTTATGGGGGGTTTGCTATGGAGAAACAGTTTAAACATTAAGAGCTTATATTCTGGTTCATTCAGACTTGATTTCTAATTACAGGTAAGTGACTTTGGCAAGTTATTCAAATTCTTATCTGTATAATTTTATGTTACTGAATACTTTATGGTTTTCAAGTAAGAATAGGAATAGATGTTTTACATAAAGTGTTTTATACAGAATTTGGCATGACTTATATAGTGAATATTTATACTATTATTATCATCATCATTATTATTATCTTATAAAAGAAATAAAACCAGGGTTTAGCAAGTTACCAAAGTCACTCAGAAAGTAAGTCACGAGGGAAATACTTGAATTCATATTTGTCTGAAGTCAGTGTATACATTATAACTTTGTTCTATTCTGGATTAATACTATTTAGAGATCAATTATAGTATAAGGCTGTGGAGCTGATGTGTTTGGCAAAGAATGTACTGCAGAAATAAAAATAAAAATAATCCCAGGACAGAAATCTAAGGAAAACTGAAATTTGGGAGATGATAAGAGAAAAAGATACACAGCAATTTTATAAGTATTAATGAAAAAAATGTATCAACAACTATATATAAGGAAGTCTAGTATCTCCAAAGATAAGAGAGTGTTTTGTCTGGAACGGACATGTCATCAATGTCAAACGTGACTGAGATGACAAGTAAAATAAGGTTTGAGCAGTGTCCTTTGTGCTTAAGCAAGGTTTTTGCTAATTTGGAAGAAATGCTAAAGGATATCAAAAATTGGGAACCAAATGCTTTCTGAATGATAATACAGTACTTGAAAGCAATCCTGTCTATTATTTGATAACAGAATTTTTGTCAAGTAGCCGATTTTTAATTACCATGGGGAGAGAGCACCTGAAATATGATTATTCACATGTCCAAGAGTAAGTTCAACAATTTTATTAACAAAAGCATGAAAATGCTAATGCTTCACTCTTATTATAAAGCTTCTAATGAAAAACTAAAAATAAAATAACAAGACTTAATTCCAGTGATAATGACTGAACCTAGAATGAGGCATAGTGATATCACATTTCCGATTCACATTTCTACAAATTAATATTACATATTTGCAGCCCTCTTCAGGAATTGAGTGGCTCAACTTAATTGACTTTATTGTAATGCATTTTATGTATTCAGAACTTCAGATAGCCATTTCACTACACTTAAACACTGTGGTTAAAATACAAAACACTTTAAAAATATCCTTTATGGAATTAATTTTCTAGGTTATAGATTGGCACTCTTGGATAGCGAAACTATAATTGATGTACCGGATTTTCACAGCTTTGTTAATCTTGCTTTGTTGCCTCATCAAAGCTTATTTGCTTCTTACCAGAGGCTGTCATCTTCAGTAGAATATATTGATTCTTCCTCACAAGAAATCTGAATTCTAAGTGAAACAGTTTCCCTGTTTTACAGTCCTCTGACTGACTGTGTTTCAGATATTTCTGTGGACAAGAGTCTGGGACTGTTGTTATGATCATCATTCAGTGTAAGTTTTTGTAAAGCTGCATGTCTAACTTACTGCTGAAGAAACGTGATTAGATCAATAAGACTAGCATGACAGATGTTTAAAAGTAAATCAAATTGACATTTTTAAGATAAGTTTATTTTTAGGATACTCTTAGATTTGTGGAAAAATTGAGTGGATGATGCAGAGTTTCCTTATGCCCTATGCCCAGTTGCCCCTATTAAATATAATGCCCTACTAATGTAATGCCCAGTATATTAGTGTGATACATTTGTTACATATAATTGCCTAAAATTGATACATGTTATTTCTTTCTTTGGTGGGGATTGGGGGCTTATTAAGTGATGCTTTAGTCTCAGTCTCTGCCAGCCACTGGGATTCGGGTGACCCCACTCACCCCAGGATTTCCCAGACTTGCTGTTTTAGAGGAAAGAGGCAGGAAGCCAGCCATCCTCCAAACCACAGCTTGGGAAGGCAGGCTAGTACTGGGGTGGGGGCAGCAGAGCTGATACCCTCCAACCCCAGCCCCCAGCCTGTGCTATCCTCCCAGCCTGAGGGGGAGGAGCTGACCCTGAGGGGGAGGAGCTGAGGCAATCCTAGCCACAGCCTCCCACACACGACCCTGCTCTTGGTGGATACATGTTATTAATAAAAGTATATGTTCTATTAAGATTTATTTAGGTTTTACCCGGTGGCCGTTTTGTTTCAGGATGCCTTCCAGGTGGCCATATTCCAGGGAGTCATAATGTCCCCTTAAACTCTTTTTGACTGGCAGTTTCTCTGATTTTCCTTGTTTTTAATAACCATGGCAGTTTGGGGAATTAGGAGGTCAAAATTTGAGGTATTTTTAAGAATGTAATCAGTGGTATTTTTCTGATATTTTCCTCATGATTATACTGAGGTTATGTGGTTTTGAAAAGAAGACCACAGAAATGAGGTGCCACTTTCATGACGTTATATGAAGGGTGCATGCTAACAACCTGACATTCTTGTGGATTTTGACATCGAGGTAGTATTATCAGATGTATCCACCCTAAATTTATTCCTTTTTTCTGCTCTTTTTTATTGCTATACAGTTGATCCTTGATACCATTGGTTCTGCATCCATGAATTTAACCAACTGTAGATCAAAAATATCCCCCAAAACCCCAAAATAAAAATGGTTGTCTCTGCACTAAACATGTACAGTTTTTCTTTGCCATTTTCCCTAAACAATGCGGTATAACAACTATTTACATAGACTTTACATTGTATTATGTACTGTAAGTAATCTAGAGAGGTTTTAGACTATTCCAGAAGATGTGTTTGGGTTATATACAAATAGTATACTGTTTTATATACAGGACTTAAGGGTCTGTGGACTTTAGATCTGCAGGGAACCAGTCCCAAATGGACACTAAAGTATGACTGCATTTTCTGAAAGAAAATCAGTAGGAGATGCACACACTTAATTTGGAAGCTATGTTTGCCCTTGAATGCTAGAATTCTCCAGGGTAGAAACTTGTCTCATTTTTCCTTATGTGTATGTGTCCAATAATTTATTTATGTCAGTACAAACTGATATATTTAACATTTTGGTTTTGAATTTAATACTACTTTATTTTGTGGTTTTAAGTTTTCTAGCTGTAGCCATTTAGAGTTCTTTCATTTTGTTTCTTGGTCCATTTGACATAGGCATATCAAGGATTTTTTCTTTTTTTGGAGCACTTCCTTATATTCTAGGCTCATGCTGTCTATTTCCTGTCCCAGTCCTATAATCAGCCATTTCTTTAAGGAGCCTTGGTCCTTTATTGGTGGATATTATTAGACAACAACATCTAGGCACTAGGAGTTTCCAGTGCTACCGAGACTGTTGCTTCTAGGTCATCTCAGTTGGCAGATGAAGTAAATATATGTGTGTATACTAAATGGTGCGTATGTACAGATCTGTACATATTTCTAAATGTTATTATCTGTGTCTATAATAAGCTAAGCATGAATACCCCTTGAGATGACCTACTCTAATTCATGACCACATGAATGTTCCAGCTTCCTAGCCGTGCTTATCTGTATACACATACTCAGTAGTTGAGAATCTGCTTCCTACCACTGATGTCTATTGACTTAACTTTCCATATACATGCACAGTTTATCAGAATAATTGTACTTAGAATTACAGAATACAGAAATACAGAATTATAGAATAATTTCTATGAGTACTACAGTACTCATAGAAACTGATTTGATGAACTAGAGTGCAGTGCCTATGTAAAGGGGTATTTTACATGTTTTTTTTTTTGTTTATTTATTTGCTTTTTGTTCTAGTTTACTTACTCCACTCTGTCCCAAAGTTAGGTCATCATTTTTTTTCTCCCACCCCTTTAAGTGAGTTTGTTTTGTACATACATTTATAATACAATTAGATGATTTTTCTGACATTCTGCATTCCATCTGGGATCCATTGAACACCTAAATAATTTTTAAAGTATTTGTATTCAGTTAGGGCCATTCTTTATGCAGTAAAATTCTAATGGTTTTGACAATTGACAGTGTCATGTATCTACCATTACAGTATCAAGAGAATAGTTTCCTTACCTTAAAATGTGCCTGTGCTTCATTTATTTAGCCTGTTCCCAACCATAAGAATGAGGCCCATTCAACCTCTCATCTTCTCTACATCTCCACTTGTTTGCCTTTTTTCAGATGTCATATAATTGGAACCATATATTATAAGGTCATGTCGCACTGGCTTTTCACTGCTTCTTTCACTTTGCAATCTGCATTTGTTTTATCCATATGTTTTTGTGACTTGATGGCTTATTTCCTTCTATTGGTGAGTAATAGTCTACTGTGTGGTTGTACCACAGTTTATTTATTCTATTTTATATTTATTTTCATTTTTATTAATTTTTGAATGAAAATATATTTTTTATTTTAATAAGAGAACATTCTGGTAGTTTTCTAGAATTGCTATGACAAAATATAAATTATAGAAATGTATTGTTTAAAACAATAAAAATTTACAGTAGGAATATATTCTCACAATTCTGGAAGCTAGAAGTCTGTAATCAAGGTATGCACAGGGCTGTGCTTACCCCAGATGCTCTGGGGAACAAGCTGTTCCAGGCCTTTCTCTTAGCTTCTGTGTTGCCAGCAGTTTCTGACATTCTTGTGCCTACTGCCATCATCTTATGCTGTTCTCCCGTGTGTCTGTTCACACCACCCTCTGTCTGTGTTCATCTGTCTTTCAGTTCTTCTCCTCATAAGGACAGCAGTCACATGTTATTAAGGGTCCCACCCTGTACAAGTGTGGCCTCATCTTAACTTACATCTTTTCTCTCTCTCTTAAAAATCAGCTTTCCTGTTGCAGGAAATCTTGATTGTTTCCAGTTTTGGATGATGACGAATACAGCTGCTGTACACACTGACCTAAACATTCATGTGTAAATATGACTTTTCATGTTTTATGGAGATATTTTAAATAATGAAAATGTCTATATAAATCAACTAATAATAAGTTTGTGCTGGGAAACTGCCCTTTGGATGGGTTCTTTGGCTAAGACTCACATACTGATTACACTGGTCCTCAACATACCAGAGGTAAGGACATTCCTTCTCAAAAAACAGCGCAGATACTCTGACTTGGAGACCCAGTAACAAAAAAAAACAAGAGCAAGCCAAGGCAAAATTATCTGGTAGTTCTTTAAACAACTGTATATAAAACAACTGGATTTCACACTTCCCTCTTTCTTCATTGTTAAACAAAAAAAACAAAGCTAAACAAACAGTCATAAATGCAAGAAGAACAGAAAAGCCTATCATCTTTAAATGGCAATTTTTAATTTTCATTATTTTTTTATTGGGCTACGATTGTAGAACTATTCTCTAAAATGACCTTAATGGGAGGCAGGTTGCTACATAGGAAAATACCTTTTACAATGAGTAAAATATCCTAAAGTATACTACTTCCAGAGAAAATCTGTCTTTTCTTGGACTTTTTTTTTTTTTAGCAACATTTCAATTTGCTGAACGAAGCTTTCAGAAATGCTTGCCTTCAAAGCATGTCTGTCAACCTGCGATTCAAGTGAAGTGCCCAGTGGGAAAAGAGACCCACAGAAACACAAGGAAAGTAAACCACAGCTGCCTATACTTTAAAAAATATACTGTTGACATGTAAATATACATTAGTCACCTTTAGAAGAAAAAAGAGACTTTAAATGTCTAATTTGATTTCTAAGTAGTTTTAAAAGCAGATTGTATTTAGGAAATGATAAGAAACATCTGTCAAAAGTAGTCAGAAAACCATAAATAAATTTAAGCATGCATATTACAAAATAACATTTCAATGAATATATTAAATAATATAATGTATGGTTAAATGAAAACTTTATTATTTGGATAATGCAATCATACTTATCTGCCTCCAAATAAGATAAAAACATAAATAAACCACAAGGGACAAAAAAGTAAACATATACAGAAATCCATATCTCATGATCTAGAACTTTCTGAGGGAGAGAAAAAGTAAAAAAATTATTAAATAATAGGATATATATTCATTAATATAAAGGAATTATAGAAGGGAAGTTTTGGACTTAAAAGAGCATATGAATGCCGCAAATGATTATTTGTTTAAAATTTTCCATGTTTTTTTTTTATTATTGCATTTTAGGTTTTGGGGTACACACGTGGCAGTGTGTTTTGCTGCCTTCTGCCTCTTCACCCATATTTGGCATTTCTCCCCATGCCATCCCTCCCCCGCTCCCCCCCGCCGCTGTCCCTCCCCTATTTCCCCCAATAGATCCCAGTGTGTAGTACTCCCTTCCCTGTGTTCATGTGTTCTCATTGTTCATCACCCGCCTATGAGTGAGTATAGACGGTGTTTCCTTTTCTGTTCTTGTGTCAATTAGAATAATATGTAAGTTGCCTCTAGAAATTGGAAAATAAGAAAGGAAATTCATCCCTGGAGCCTCCAAAAAAAGAAAGAAGTTGAAGTCCTGCCAACACGTTATTTTACCCCACTGACTGTGTCCAACTTCTGATCTATAAAACATTTAGGTAATTATTGTTTTTGTTGTGTTAGGCCAAAAACTTTGTGATAATGTGTTACAGAAACTAACATACCATGACTAGATTTCATACACACACACACACACACACACACACACACACACACACCCCTTTATTTTATATATATGTATGTAAATCCCATATATATATAAAGATTTCTATATTTTGAAACCCAGAAGGTCATTGTTAAGGAGACAGTTTTTAAGGATTCCAGACTTGAGAAAAAAAAAGTCAAAGGCTGAATTTCAGAATTCTCACTGTCAACAGAAAATGGTTGCTGAAAGAAAATGATCTTTGTTCTTTTTACAAATAATTTTTACACAAAGTTCTTCATATATAAAATCCTCTTTGTATATAAAATTCCAAGTAAAATACTTTTACATACAATCTGATTTTTAATTAAGTGAGATAACAAGAGAAAATTTGGACATGGAAGAAATTCATTATATTTATATCCAATTGCATTAAAAAGTTTTACTAAAGTAGGAATAAAAATTTCTGAAGTTAGCAGAGTATATCTGCCAAAGCTCAATAATAAGTACATGTTTAGTGGCTTCCTATTAAACATTCTATTAAAACACACACAAATCCAGACGGTTTATTTGTTTCTCCTTTTAGATTGTTTATTAAAAAGTAGACTTAGCAGGTCTGTTTTAGCTCAGCTAAGTTCAGGCTAATGCCAGTGTAAATTTGTGAAGATTCCCCCTTTTCTTATTTTATATTTAATTTATTTTGATTACATTTTAAGTTCATTCTGGGGTACATGTGCAGGACGTGCAGGTTTGTTACACAGGTATGCATGTACCATGATGCTTTGCTGCATCCATCCCCGTCATCTACATTAGTATTTCTCCTAATGCTATCCCTCCCCTATCCCCACCCCCTGCTATCCCTCCCCCAGGCCCCCAGGCCCTGACAGGCCTCGTTGTGTGATGTTCCCCTCCCTGTGTCCATGCATTCTCATTGTTCAACACTCACTTAAGAGTAAGAAAGGCCGGGTGCAGTGGCTCAAGCCTGTAATCCCAGCACTTTGGGAGGCCGAGGCGGGTGGATCACGAGGTCAAGAGATAGAGACCATCCTGGGCAACATGGTGAAACTCTGTCTCTACTATAAATACAAAAAATTAGCTAGGCATAGTGGCGCATGCCTGTAATCCCAGCTACTCAGGAGGCTGAGGCAGGAGAATTGCCTAAACCCAGGAGGCAGAGGTTGCGGTGAGCTGAGATAGCGCTATTGCACTCCAGCCTGGGTAACGAGCGAAACTCGGTCTAAAAAAAAAAAGAGTAAGAACATGCGGCATTTGGTTTTCTGTCCTTGTTTCAGTTTGCTGAGAATGATGGTTCCCAGCTTTATCCATGTCTCTGCAAAGGACATGAACTCACTCTTTTTTATGGCTGCATAGTATTCCATGGTGTATATGTGCCACAATTTCTTTATCAAGTCTATCATTGATGGGCATTTGGATTGGTTCCCAGTCTTTTCTATTGTAAACAGTGCTGCAGTAAACATACTTGTGCATGCGTCTTTATAATAGAATGATTTATAATCCTTTAGGTATATAAAAACCATAAAAACCCTAGAAGAAAACCTAGGAAATACCATTCAGTTTTCCTCCTTTTTAGAAGCAATTTCCTCAGTGAGGAAGTTCCCACCATTTTTTTTTCCTCCATACATAGCTAGCTGTTTCTCTGCTTCCTTGCTCTATAAATATGTGTAACACCAAGGGAACAGACTCCCTCTCTGGGAGCCCAGTGCTTAGCAAGTCCAATGCAACTCATCCATCTAAAGCACATTGCTTTACCAGTCCTTGATTTGGAGGCTCGGGGCAGTAGTTTCACTTGTTCTCTCTTATTGCATGCTTTTAAAGGCTACAAACTTCTTTCATATACTTACTGTTTTGCCTACATTTCACACAATTAACATCCAACAGACTAGCCTAAAATTTACTTATAGGATATCAGTGGAACAATTACTTGAAATTACAATATATTGAAAATATAAAAATAATAGAAATTCAATTATGAATATTGCAACATACTGAATTATCAATTTTTTGACCAACAAAATGAGCCTTATTTATGTTATGTTTACAGAATATTTATAGAAATTGATATTCTGAGCACTATAGTAAGTGTCAATGTGTTTCATGAGGTAAAAAACATATATTGTATGTTCTCTGATAATAATAAAACTACAACCAGAAAAATTCATTTTTGGAAGTTTCAAAATACAGTTCTAATTAACCCTGTGTCAAATAGCAAATCAAATCATAACCGAAACTACTGAGCATTATTTAACTGAGTAATATTAAGAAACAGAGTTGAAGAGTACTGACTTTTCCAATGTTCTTGATTATATATAGCTCAAATGTATTAATAGCAACCAGGAAAGAGCAAACGAAAAAAAGACACAAAAACTCTCAATTGTCATAAGCATCAAAGTTCAAAAGGCTTGCATATTCCACATTGTGCATAGGTATGGTAGCATATGAAAACAATAATGGAAAGAAACAAATCAGAGTTATTATATTATACAATTTCCAATTAAATGAACTGCAAAACTGGAATTGCAATTCCGAGAGTACTTGCCATTTTGCTCACGGTACACCTTACAGTCAGCAAGTTGTTTATCTTCCATGTAAATTGCTTTCCTGAGTGCTCTAACAGCATATATTAAAAGTAAACAAAAACATAAACAGAAACTTCAATAAGCATAACTTAAAACAGTAGAAACAGATTGAAATGTTTTCTGCAATTGCTTTCAGTCTAGTTCACATAAAATGCTCTTTAATTCTATTTTATTGCACTTTGAAATGTGCTGCAGTGTAACTATTAAAGGAACTTCATGATAGATACTGAATTGAATAATATTGGAAATGATGATTCAACAGTCCTTGTCATTTGTGACATTTTATTAGGTTCTAGATGATTTTTCAAATTGAGCATTAGTCAACAGACCTTCAGTTTTAAAATACTCATTGACTTACATGCTCATTATGTTCAAAATATGTTTAAAGTGCTTTGTAAGTGAAGGTTCACTAACATTATTCAATCAATCCTATTTAAAATCACCCCCATTAAAATATAAGCTCGTGTAAGAATACATTTTCAGTGTAAAAAAAAGTGCTTTGAGAGAATGAAATGTTTCAACATGAGTATAATAACTGTTGAATATCTAAAAGCTAAAAGGTCAAGAAGTTCATGTTTAAAATTAAAGAAGTATGAGGATATTACCAGAGAAGATGTGATTTGAAGATTTCATTTAAAATACATACTTCATTTTCGAATAGTTCTAGATTTATGAGAAAACTGTAAGACATCCAATATAGTCCACATAGTTTCCCCTATTAACATCTTACATTAGTCCAGTACATTTTGTACAGTTTAAGAATAAGTGCTGATACATGTTTATAACTGAAGTCCATATTTTACCCAGATTTCCTTCATTTATTATTATTATTTTGAGACAGAATCTCACTCTGTCACCCAGACTGGAGTACAGTGGCACAATCTCAGCTCACTGCAACCTCCGCCTTCTGGTTTCAAGCTTTCCTGCCTCAGCCACCTAAGTAGCTGGGACTACAGGCACACACCACCACGTCTAGCTAACTTCTATATTTTTTAAATAGAGATAGGGATTTACCATGTTGGCCACGCTGGTCTTGAACGCCTGACCTCAGGTGATTCACCCGTCTCAGCCTCCCAAAGTGCTGGGATTACAGGCATGATCCACTGCGCCCAGCCGATTTCCTTCATTTCTAACTAATATATTCTTCTACAGAACCCCATGCAGGATATCACATTACATTTAATAATCACATCTCATTAGGCTTCTGTGACTGACAGATTATCAGATTTTCCTTTTTATGAGAGATTTTAGGATATTTGGTCTGATAAATCAAGTCAATTTGGATTTACATGAATATTTTCTTCTCAGGAAGACCTTGGAGGCAAGGCACCATTCTATCAAATCATAGTCACAGTTCATAATGCCAGCATGACTTATCATTGCTGACGTTAAGTCTGATCACTTGGCTGAAGTATGTTTGTAAAGCTCCTTAACTGTAAAGCTACTATTTTTTCTCTGTTACAGTGTATTTTTAATAATTCACTATGTGAAATTTGCACTTAAGGAGTAGGAGGTGTGCTACTGATCTTTGAGAGAGGAATATTAACATAAATTTCTTGGAATTTTTCTGCATGAGAAATCTGTTTTATCTATCTTATCTACCTACCTATTTAATCATTTATTTCTGTTAGCATGGATTTGGAGATATTTATTTCATATTTCAGGTTATAATTAACACTATTTTATTTTGCTCAAATTATTTCAGCTTTGGCCATTGAAAGCTTTTACAGTTCGCCTCTCTGTCCCTTTTACATATTCGCACCTTCGTATGTGTGCGTGTATGTTTAGCACTTTATACATCTGTGGCACTACAAGACCTTCTAGACTCATTCTGCAGTATTCTTGTCTCAGGCCTGGAATCAGATATTTATCCAACGAACTTGAGCATTTTTTTTTTTTTACTGGAGAATAATATTAGAAACCAAAATCTGAGTACCAGGTGTAAACATTGCCATTGGGTTGTCATTGGTTCTCGGTCCACTCAGTTAAATAGAAATACGTGTGTGTACACTCACCAATGTATATACACATATCTGCATATTTCTATAGACTCTATCTGTGTATATGACGAGACAAACAGGGGTTCATACTAATATGCCCTACTCTAATTTATTACCACATGGATCACTGTAGCCACCTTTGCTTATTGAATTGCTTATCTGTAGACATTTACTCCACCAGTGGGAAACCTGGTTTCAATTCTTTGCCATTAATTTATTTGTTAGTTTTCAGTATATTAACAGCAGTATAAAAAATGTTAATATGTACCTCATGGAAATATCTTTATTAACTAGAGTATGGTACTCATGTACTTTTTTATTGTACTTTAGTTTCTGGGGTACATGTGTAGATCATGCAGGATTGTTTTACCTGGCAATGTGGTTGCTGCCTCCACCCCCCCCTCACCTATATCTGGCATTTCTCCCCAAGTTATACCTCCCCAACCTCCCCATCCCCCTCTGTCCCTCCCCTAAACCGCTCCAACAGACCCCACAGTGTGTGATGCTCCCCTCCCTGTTGCCATGTGTTCTCATTGTTCAACACCCGCCTATGAGTGAGAACATGCGGGACTCATACATTTAAAAAATATTTTTAGTCTTTACTTAGAGGTTACTTAAGTCCGTACCTTTTTTCTCATCCCCTTCAATAAGATTGTTTCCTATATTTGTAATACAGTCAGGTTATTTTGTCACATTTTGCCTTTCAACCTGGGACCACCTGAACTCTTAATTTTTATGCGCTGCGTCACTCTTTGGGTCAGTAAAGTTCTGTGTTCTGACCCGTGCAGAGTGTTATATCTCCGCCATTACAGTATCATCAGGGTAGTTTCTCCATCCTAATCTACTCCCTGGGTGTCACACATTTAACTCTCTAACCCCATCGCTGTACTGCTGGTAAGCAGTGATCACTGTAATATATCCATAGTTTTGTTTTTTCCAGAACTCCTTTTCATACTCACTTCTTTTTTTTTTTTTTTTGAGACGGAGTTTTGCTCTTGTTACCCAGGCTGGAGTGCAATGGCGCGATTTCGGCTCACTGCAACCTCCGCCTCCTGGGTTCAGGCAATTCTCCTGCCTCAGCCTCCTGAGTAGCCGGGATTACAGGCACGCGCCACCGTGCCCAGCTAATTTTTTGTATTTTTAGTAGAGACGGGGTTTCACCATGTTGACCAGGATGGTCCCGATCTCTTGACCTCGTGATCCACCTGCCTCGGCCTCCCAAAGTGCTGGGATTACAGGCTTGAGCCACCGCGCCCGGCCCCAAACTCACTTCTTTAACGTGGCAACAGATATTCAAGATTCATTCAAGTCTCTTTTGTAAATTTATAGATCATTTTCTTTCTTTTTTTTTTTTTGAGATGGAGTTTCGCTCTTGTTACCCAGGCTGGAGGGCAATGGCGCGATCTCGGCTCACCGCCAATCTCCGCCTTCTGAGTTCAAACAATTCTCCTGCCTCAGCCTCCTGAGTAGCCAGGATTACAGGCACGCGCCACCGTGCCCAGCTAATTTTTTGTATTTTTAGTAGAGATGGGGTTTCACCATGTTGACCAGGATGGTCTCGATCTTGTGACCTCGTGATCCACCCGCCTCGGCCTCCCAAAGTGCTGGGATTACAGGCGTGAGCCACTGCGACCGGCCCTCACTCTGAATAATATCTGATTGTATGATGTACTGTGGTTTATCTGTTTCCCCATTGAAGGACATCTTGGTTCCTTTTAAGTTTTCAGAGATTATGAATAAAGCATCTATTAACATTCACATGCAGAATTCTATGTGAACATAACTTGAAATTTATCTGGGTAATCATCTAGAACCACTATTATATATATTATATATAAACATATTAACATTTATATTACTATTATATATTATATATAATTGTATGGCAAGATTACATTTAGCTTAAGAAATATATATATTACAAAGTTATTTGAAAAGTAGTACTGTATATATATTATATATATATTTAGATATATTTACATTGTAATATATACTTTGTAGTATATATAATATATAAATATATAATATGTATATACAAATATATATATTTACAAAATACATATTTTCAAAATATATATTACCAAGAAATATATATGTTCATATTAATCTTAATAAGTTATATATACTTAATAAGTTATATATTATATATATTAATATATACTTATATATTATATATATTAATATATAATATATAG
>CM052667.1:6927198-6958443 GCA_028533165.1 Leontopithecus rosalia | reverse complement strand
CCATTCTGATAGGTGGGTAGTGTTATCTCATTGCTTTAATTTGTAGTTTCCTAATGTCAAATGAGGCTTCCTGTCTTTTTACATGAATATTTATCATGAGTCTGTCTTCCTTGATAAGGTGTCTATTCAGATTACACACATGATTCAATCAACATCTTGGACAATATGATAGATTAGAATTTTCCGTATGTAAAACCGAGTCCCTCCCACAACGTGGGAATTCAAGGTGACATTTGGGAGAGAACACAGGCAAACCATGTCGCACCCTAACCCCATTAGCCTCTTTGAGATGAAGCATTTTCAGGAGCAAAATATCATTTTTATGCACAGGCCAGGAGTAAAGAGCAATCAAAGGCATTACATAGATGATCAAAATGTGGAAAAAGGCAGTGCCTGCCTTCCCTATGTTGGTGATAAAGTCACTTATTGGTGCTCAAGTTACTTAGGGAACCATGTTCACGGGCCTCTAGCTATTGGATTAATTAAATTATTTGAATAGCAGTGTGAATAAAAATATGTGTTTGATAAGCAATAAATGATTTTTAGTTTTCTTGGTTGCTTTTTTATTGACATTCTTGAATAAGGTCTCTGCTTCCTCTGAAACAAAGCTTAAATTCAAAGTTTTAATACAAATATAATTGAGAGTTAAAACATAATTCTGAGTCTGACCTGGCAGCATGATTGAGTAACTGAACAATTCCTGCTACTGCTTCCTACTTCTGCCTCTTTTGACCTTACTGGTCTATTTGCATTGGATTCAGATTTCTGGGGCAGGACTCTGACTGAAACGCTTTGCCATTCAATTTGAAAATATCAACAAATTCTAGGTTTTCCTCTTGTCATCTAATATTATGGGCAGAAAGAGTCCTTAATTGGATTCCCTGAAAGGAAAAATCAAACTGCTTTTCTCTCCTGTTCCATTCACAACATGGAATGCTTCTGTGATCCTAGAAATACAGGGGTATTTTCCTTGCACCAGGCGGTCGATCAATTCTGCAGTGGACGACAGCTGAGTGATCTCTCTCAGTTGTTGGCATTATCTACCAATACACAGCATCAGATCCTCTAGGTTGAGGGCTTTGTCCCACAAGGCTACTCTTAGTTCAGATATCAAGCATAAGGTTGTCACCTATACTTCTGACTGATCAACTATTAATTGGGATTCCCACTACCCCCTCTTTAGATTTGATGAATTTGCAAGAGTGGCTCACAGAAATCAGCAAAACACTTTGCTTACATTTACTGGTTTACTATATGGGAATATTACAAAGAATATAGGTAAAGAGATACATGTGGCACGGTATATGGGAAGGAGCATGAAGCTTTCATGCCCTCCCCATGGAGACACACCCTAGGAATCTGTGTATGTTTACTGTCCATCCAAGCTCAGTGCTGCTGGATTTAATGGAAGCTTCATTCCATAGGCATGACTGACTAAATCATTGGCCTTTACCATCAACTTCAACCTTCAGCGCTTCTCACTCCCTGGAAGCTGGGGGAATGGGCTGAAAGTTCCAGCATTCTAATCATGTCTTGGATAAACCTGGAGGACATTATGCTAAGTGAAATAATCCAGGCACAGTATGACACATGACAAGGGATCTTATATGTGAAATCCAAAAATGTTGTTCCCATAGAGCAAAACAGTTTTTACCAGAGGCCTGGGAAGATAGTGGAGTTGGGTGTAAGAATTCTTTCTTGTGATCTTTATTTATCACTTAGAAACACCTTAAAGATAAAAAATTATAGGCCGGGCGCGGTGGCTCACGCCTGTATTCCCAGCACTTTGGGAGGCCGAGGCGGGTGGATCACGAGGTCAAGAGATAGAGACCATCCTGGTCAACATGGTGAAACCCCGTCTCTACTAAAAATACAAAAAATTAGCTGGGCATGGTGGCGCATGCCTGTAATCCTGGCTACTCAGGAGGTCGAGGCAGGAGAATTGTCTGAACCCAGGAGGCGGAGGTTGCGGTGAGCCGAGATTGTGCCATTACACTCCAGCCTGAGTAACAAGAGCAAAACTGCATCTCAAAAAAAAATCATATCTAATTTATGAAAAAAATTATTATAATCTTTAAGAGATTTGTTTTCTCTGTCTTGTCTTAGAAAATGTAACAGTCTATAGTAGTAACTACTACTGTGTGCAAATGAATAATGTACAAGCATTATTGGGTGAGCTATACACCTATTCTCTACATTGAGGCTGGGTCTGTCAACGTCAATCAGTAAGTCATAGGTTATATACTTATAGAAGACTGAGTTTTATTCATAAATATGTTTTTTTAGGAAAATAAGGATTCATATTTTATTATCTGCCTCTCCTATTAATTAATAAACTACTAAGTATAAGGCAAAAATACATAGCCATAATTTGAGCCTAATTGCTGAATTTATTTTTATGAGGTTACTGCTGTAATTTCTAAAGGTTAAAGCAATATGACTAAATCAGTGTACTTATACCATTTAACTTGACACAGTGATTATGCTATAAATTTTACAATAAAGTATAGCTATGATGTTCCAAGGAAGATGGAAATTAGAGATAATAAAATATAATGTGAGAATCAAATTGACACGAATATTTTGAAAGATCATTACAGTATGATTTTGTTTCTTTACTGTCTTCAACTCTCATGAGATAAGGCCCTGAATATTTAAGACTGTTGAAGCAATTGAAATGATAAAATGCAATCTTTTGAATATGTTATCAGAATATTCATAAAACAAAAAGATGTGTCAACCTGTTGAGAAGGCAATTTTGAAGAAAATTAGAAATTAGGAAGTGGAGCAGATGAGAGGGGCATGATGATTAAATAGAAGGTTCCACTGAATGAGGCCCCACTGCAAGGACACCAGCTTAATAACTATCTAGACAAAACAAGCATCTTAATAAGAACCAAAAATTGATGAGCACTGACAGTACCTGGTTTTGACTTCATATCATGAGAAAAGGAACAAAAGATGGTAGGAAAGAGCCTTGAATCGGGGATGCCACCCACTCCTCGCCCATCTCCAGCAGCAGCTGTGTGGCACAGAGAGAATCTGTGCTCTTGGGAGAGGAAGAGCACAACAATTGTGAGCCACTGGATTGAATTCAGGGATGTTCTGTCACACAGAAATCAAAACCAGCCTGAACTCAGCTGATGCCTGCCCACAGAGGGGAGCCCACTGCCCTGAACGGTGAGTTTCAGGCCAGATAGCATTTATCACAAGCGGACTGAAAAGCCTTTGGATCTAAAGGGAACATTAGCACTAGCCTGACAGTACTCCCTGTGGGGCAGCAGTGATGGCCACCGGGGGAAGCTCTTCTGACTGCAGGAAGAACAGGGAGTAGTGAGAAAGCTGTATCTCATAGTTTGAGTGCCAGCTCAGCCACAGTACAATAGAATACCAGGTGGACTTCTAAGGTTCTCCAGTCTCTGGCTCCGAGTTGTCAGCCATGGACCTACTTGGAGTCTGGGGAAGGTCGACAATCTGAGAGAAGAATATAAGCCTGGCTGGTTTCACCAACTGCTGATTACAGAGCCCAGACCATGAGCCAACATCAGCAGGTGCCAGGCAGTGATTACAGTGGGCCTTGGGGAAGACCCAATGATGTGCTGACTTCAGATCTGAGTCAATGCAGTCCCAGTGGTGGTGGCCACAGGGATGCTTGTGTCATCTCACCCCTATCCCTGCGTACTTTACAACAGTGAGAGAGACTCCATTTGGTCAGGAGAAAGTAAGGAAAGAGAACGAGATGCCTGGTAATCCAAGAAAATTCTTCTGGATCTTATCCAAGACCATAAAGGCAGTACCCCTATTAGTTTCCTGGTGTCACAGTGCTACTGGGCTTCAGCTGGACCATAATGCAGATACAACTTAGATCACAACATTCAAGTACTTTCAAATACTTGGAAAGCCTGCCCAAGGAAGACAGGTACAAGCAATCCCAGAACATGATGGCTACAATATATTCCTGACTCTTCAATGCCCAGACACAGATGAACATCCACTAGTATCATGACCATCTGGGAAAACATGAGGTCACCAAGTGAACTAAATAAGGAGCCAAAGACCAATCCTGGAGAAACAGAGCTATGTGACTTTTCAAACAGAGAAATCCAAATATCTGTTTTGAGGAAACCCAAAGAAATTTAAGGTAACAGAGAAGAGATTCAGAATCCTACAAGATAAATTTAAGAAAGAGAATGAAATCATTAAAAAGAATCAAGCAGAAATTCTTGAGTTGAAAAATGCAAATGACACACTGAAGAATGCAGCAGAGTCCTTTAATGGTGGAACTGATCAAGCTGAAGGAAGAATTAATGAGCTTGAAGACAGGCTATTTGTAAACAAAGAGAGGGAAAAAAATTAAAAAAAAACAAAACACTGAGGCACACCTGGAGGATGTAGAAAATTGCCTCAGAAGGGAAAATCAGGAGGTTTGGACTTAAAGAGGAGGTAGAGAAGAGGGGTAAAAGTTTATTCAAAAAGATAGTAACAGAGAACTTCCCAAACCTAAAGAAAGATAGCAACATTCAACTGTGAGAAGATTATAAAACACCAGGCAGATTTAACCCTGAAAAGACTACTTCAGGGTATTGAGTAAACAAACTCCCAAAGGTCAGGGACAAAGAGCAGATTCTAAAAGCAGCAGGAACAAAGAAACAAATAACATACAAGGGAGCTCCAACGTGTCTAGGAGAAAACTTTTAAGCAGAAAACTTACAGGCCAGGAGAGAGTGGCATGGCATATTTAATGTGCTGAAGAAAAAATAACAAAATTTTTTATTCTACAATAGTGTATCTAGTGTCTAAAGGAAATGTATTCTTTTTTCTGTAATCTTTCAATTATTTTTGCTTTATATTACTCTACTCTTAATAAGGAAATAATTTATCCATTTTACAGTCATTGAATCATTTCCAGACTCAGGCTACTATAAATACATGTTGTTGTAAATATTTCAAAGTAGGGCTTTTGGTAAACATATGTGCACACTTTTAGAAAGTAAAGTTTCTATCTAACCATAGGGCAAGATTACAGAATGATTACTTCCCATACCAATAATGCTTATGGTCCATATGACTTTTAAGGTGGCTTTTAAAAAATGACATTTGGCAAGAATGCTTTCATAATAACACAATAGAAATTGCTTTCCTGAGCTATATGTGAGAGAAATGTATCTTCTTAAGATTTCTTTCGTAATAATTGGAAGGGATTTTTAATTTTCAAAGCCAAATGTTAACAAATTTCATTTGTTGTCACTTAAAGTAAAAAACCAACCTGGAGAACTTAGAATTTACCATATGGAATGCAAAAGGACAACATGAGGTGATTAATAAATTAAATTAACATCTAGAGAATAGAAAATTGTGATATAGAGGCTTGAAAATGTTGTAAAATGTTGTATAGTAAGGTAAATAAATACTATTGCTTTTGTTTGAGTAAAAAATTTTTTGATATTTACATGCAGGATAAATTAAAGAGGAAAGCTTAGAAACAATTAGAAAGCTTTTAAAATTAATGATTTTTCAGGTCTTAATGAAAAGTGGAAATAGAACGTGTATACTTCTATGTGTGTTGTGAGAAAATGGAGCTAGCAGATATAATAGACATTTGAGGGAAGAATTAGCAAGATATGACAAGCAATTGAAGGTATCAATGGGGAATAATGTGGAAAAAATATGTTTGATCTTGGTTAATGGCTAAGTACATAAATCAGATATTCAGGAGAGATGGTCCATTTCAAAGGAAGAGTGAGTTTGGTTTCAGACACATTGAATTTTGTCTGATCTTCATATATCGAAGTGAAACTGATTAACAACCAAAAGAGATTAGTGGCCTGGTATGCAGATTGACAGAGCAGGAAGTTCAAGGGAATAACTGGGGACTCTCAAGACACCACATGCAATTCTAAATAAAATTTAAGATGATTGAAAAAGAATTTCACAGATGTTCAGATTTCACAGATGTTCTTCCCTTGAAACTGATTTGTAGATTCACTGGTTTCCTCACATTACATTGACATATTTAATATATAAACAGCATTCCAACAAGATTTCAAAGATCTTTTGCTTGAACTCTCTATAAATAATTTTTGGAATGCAATTAGAGCCTACACACTTCAATTTAGCAGTCTAAAGCCAGAAGTATGTAAATGTGTTCAGTTTAAATTAGCTATAGGATATCAGTACTGGGCACATGATCAAATTCTTTCTAAACTAGCATAATCTTACATTAAATTTTTCATACACTAAATTTATGTCCAAGGCCAATTTTATATAAATACTTGTGTAAAATGAAACATCTATGTTTTATAGTTTTCTCTTAACCTTTTATGGAAGGAAGCACTACACATGGAAAGGAGCAACGAGTACCAGCCACTGCAAAAACATACCAAACTGTAAAGGCCATTGACACTATGAAGAAACTGCATCAACTAACGGGCAAAACAACCAGCTAAAATGGTAACCTCAAAACAACCTCAAAATGGCAGGATCAAATTCACACAGAACAATATTAACCTTAAATGTAAATGGGCTAAATGCCCCAATCAAAAGACACAGACTGGCAAATTAGATGAAAAGTCAAGACCCATTGGTGTAATGGGTATATTCAGGAGACACAACTCACGTGCATAGACACACATAGGCTCCAAATGTTTTTAGAGGAGTTTGCATAATTATCTTTCTCAAGGCTGTACTAATAATGTATTTCATGTATGTAAAAGCTTACTTCGAGTTTTCACCTTAACCAGCATAATAAATTAGAGATGTTAGTTTTCTTAAACATAGATATCTAAAGTTCTTAAGTATTAAAATATTAAAATTTTAAAGTATGATGTTTATATTTAGCCAAAAAGAAGTATATCAATTTTACTAAAAACAAGTATAACACCTAAAATTTAAAATAGTTCATCTACATGCAATTGCAATAGACTTTAAAGATTTCCAAAAGGTCATATTGATGCAATTTCTATATTTAACTCATATGAACAAAAACTTAATCATAGCAAAACAAATAAAATATTGCTACACACAAAATACTCTAATTATGATTATATTTAAAAACTTTCTGAACACATTAAAATAGCAGAATATGATCTAATTTTTGAAGTAAAACAATGAATGGGAGAAAATTAATATAAAAATATAGGGAGATTTATTGAAATTAATTTTAAAATGTTTAGAGAAAGAGGACTAATAAAGGGGAAAGAGGAAACATTTCCGTAAAAGACAAATCATTTTACCTTATTTCAATGAACTAGCATTGCAAATTAGCCAATTAACTATTTTTCTTGGTTTATTTACACCATTGTTTTATTTAATTATGAAATGTACAATCCACCGAGTTTTTTATTGTTTTGTTTTTATAATCAGCAAATACTGATTGAATACCAGGATAAACTTCGCCACTTGGTAGGTGTCACTGGGAGACAAGGATAAACTCTTTGGATTTTTAGACTTTAATCTGGGAGAAAAGTTACAGATGTAAGGGAAAATGAGAATAAAATTTTTTTGTTCATCTGTATTTTATCTAACAATGTACTGTAGGAAAAAGAGAAAAAAGACAACACTTGGACTAGGCGAAGGTGTCTACCTGCAGAAAGTGAAAGTGTGATCACAGCTGACGGCGTATGCTGTGCACTAAAGTTTCTGTATTAGTTTTCTAAACTGCATAAAAAATGACCACAAATTTAGTGGCTTAACACAACATACATTTATTATCTCACAGTTTCCCTGGACCAAGGGTCCAGACACAGCCTACTTGGTTGCTTTTCTTCGTAAGGCTTAAACCAAGATGTTGACTATTGTGTTCTTACCAGAAGCTCAGGGCCATCTACTGAAGTTACTCAGGTAATTGGCAGAATTCAGTTCCTTTTGGTGATAACACTGAACTTTCAGGTCCCACAAGAATCCCTTCCATTAGTAATTCACTGTACAGTCACCTTCTGCAAACCAACAGCATAGCATCTTTCCACTTCCAAGTCTCCTGTTTCAGAGAATGCCTGCATACTACCCAGGATAACTTCCCTCTTATTGACTGAAAATCAGCTAATTAGAGGTCTTAATTATATCAAGAAAATCCCTATAGTTTTACCTTTTTTTTTTGTTCCTGTTGATTGGGTGCAAGTAACATCTTTATCCAACATTGAAGGAAAGTAGTCAAATTGTAAAAAAAAAAAAAAAAATTTTAAAAATCTAAAAAAACACCAGAAAATAGAGTTTCCACAAATCAATAATAAATAATTTATACTGCAGTAATAGATTATTGGAAACTAGGACTTAAAGCAAAAAGACATATTGTATGCAGTGGGAACTTAACTCTTGTTATATCAATTAGCCTATGGTAAAATTTGTTTCATTATACAGTACCTCATTTCACTTTAATGAGGTAGTTTCTGAGAACCTATCTATGATGTTAAATGAGGACTTATTGTATTTATGCATCCCATGCGACATTTAGGACATGCTTATACAAAAAAAGTTGTTTCTATGAAGGTAATATATAATTTAACTGGGAGTCTAATATCTTCTGGAACCTGCAAATATGGACTGTGTTTTTCCCAGGGCCAGGAGATCTGATGACAAAAACTTAAACTTGCAAGAGAATTTAGAGAAATTAAAGTCTTTGAGATATTAGAGAGTCTCTTCCCATTGAACAGAATTTCATATGACTTAGTGATGTATTGTATCTCACAAATAAAATAACACTATATAATAGTTATTTGAGAGAAGTGTGTTCATAGTCTGCCAGACAACGAGTTATTTCTCCCATAGTATACTGAAGGGTGAGAACAGGAGTGGCCTACTGTACATAAGCGTTTCGTCTATGATAATCTTCTAGCTGCATGTGTTAAGTAGTTCTATTGTGACTTGCACAATTTTTATGATTTGGTGAATAAATAAAAGATACCAGTTTTCTCCCTGAAAGATGATGCTGTTACATATCTCTAAGAAATATAGAGGAAGGAAGAGTAGTGGTTGATACAACAAATGGCTTTCTGTCTTGCTCCATCTCTTGAGACTTTTCAATCTTCTTTAGTGTACCTACACACCAACCTCCTACTCTACCAATTAACCATTCATTACCTAATTATTTCCTCCAGCTGAGCACTCTACTTATTTAGAATAATTTCTTCCTTGTTATCATTTTAGCAACTGTGTTATTTGTACTCTTTAGTAAGTGATTTCCAGTAATTTGAATAGTATTCAAATAATTCAGCTAATTTATAGCAGGTATTTTTCAGTTTTCCTTAGACATTTGCTATTGCAATAGGTATGTTGTAATTTTTACTGCCATTTTAGAATTATCAGTCTCTCTTAGAATTTTACAGAATGTTGCAAGGCAGAATTATAAACAGTAATCCAAGATATTACACATATGGTGAAATATCATTTATCACAAATAATTTATGGAATAAATATCCTGTGAAAATAATATTATGATTCTAAGTATTTAGATAAGGTAAACAAATATATACCCATTATAAGCAGTCCTTATAAAAGTCTACATTAAATAGCTATAATAAAATATTAGTGTTGGGTTAGCCCTGCCACTATCAAGAACTATAAGGCAGAAAAGCTGTTTTCAAGCTGTGGCAACAGGCAGCATAAGGCTGTATTCTCTGTATAGAAGGAAACTCGAGTTTAGCCATACAAATTCCCAGCTTCACATCTGTGGATAGTTTTCTAACCAATCAGAGTCAGGCCAGCAGAATATGCATTTCCACAAAGGCTGAAGAACAAATGGTGAGTTGGGGCAGCTGAAGTGGCTGCTATCAGTGGGATGAAGCAACGTAGATGGAGCTTTGCGGAGCGTGAGCTCCATAGGTCAAGGTGAGACTCCTGACACTGCAGGAGGACTGCGATATATATATGCAAAAAGTCAGACCATTTGGGTCTTGCAGATCTAGCATCTGAAACGGTGTGTAGAAATGGAGCAGTGCTGGTCATGAGGAAGAGCAGAAAAAGCATTAACTGGGGACTTCGAATGCCAGCACTGGAGAGAGATCTTTTCGTAAAATTTAATTTTACTTTAAGTTCTGGGTTACATGTGCTGAACGTGCAGCTTTGTTACATACTTGTACACATGCCACGGTGGTTTGCTGCATCCATCACCCCGTCATCTACATTAAGTACTTCTCCTAATGCTATCCCTGCCCTAGCCCCCTCACCTGGCAAGCCTCTGTGTGTGATGTTCCCTCTCCCTGTGTCCTTGTGTTCTCATTATTCAACACCCACTTATGAGTGAAAACATGTGGCATTTGCTTTTCTGTTCCTGTGTCAGTTTGCTGAGGATGATGGTTTCCAGCTTTATCTGTGTCCATGCAAAGGACCTGAACTCATCCTTTTTTATGGCTGCATAGTATTCCATGGTGTATATGTGCCACCTTTTCTCTATCCAATCTATCACTTGTGGGCATTTGGGTTGTTTGCAAGTCTTTACTTTTGTAGTATCTTTAACATGTAGCTGAGATGTTAAATGGGCCTAGGAATAGAAACCACATCCTAACAAAGCTGAAACTTAAGTCCTGAAACTTAAATCCTAAGGGAATGCAGGGTGTAGAATTCAAATAGTGCCAATTTTGTGGGATTGAGAAATGCCTTAGTTTCCTTTGGTTTACCCTAACAAAATGTAAAAGCAAGCCTACGAAAATTCAAGGAGATCCACCAGCAACTAAATTTCCAGTTAAAATAAAAACCTCAAGAAAAAGATAACAGAATTCTGCATTCCTACAAGATATTATCTGTAATGCCAGGTATTCAATAAAAACTTTAACTGTCATCCACAAGAGTGCCAAGATTAAATGGGGAAAGGGTAGTCTTTTTAAGATACAGGGACCACTGGATAGAAACACACAACAAAATGAAGTTGGTCTTCTACTTCATGTTAAGGCAAAAATTAACTCAAAGCAATGCAAAGCCCTAAATATGTGCTAAACAAAATATAACTCATGAAAAAAACACAGGTATAAATTTTTGGAGCTTGGAAGAAGAAATTATTTTTTAACTATGACCCTGAAAATGTTAGAATTAAAAAAATTTTAATTTCCTGGACTTTAGCAAAATTAAACAACTCTTTTCTTCAACAAATATCATCAAGAAAGTAAAAAGACAACCCACTGAATAAGAAAAAAAATCTGTAAATGGTATTTCTGATAAGAGGTAAGTATCCAGAATATATAAAGAGCTCCTACAACTCCAAAATACCCAACAAAAATGAAAAAATAATCTGCATAGCCATCCCCCAAAAGATATATACAAATGGTGATATGCACATAAAAAGATACTCAGCATTATTGGCCATCAGGGAAATGTTAAACCACAATGAGTGCAATGTTATATGCCCTAGGATGGCTATGATCAAAAGGAAAGATAACAAGTGATGATATGGAGGAAATGGAGTCCTCATACATTATCAGTGAGGATGTAAAATAATGCAGACGGTTTGTAGCACAGTTTGGAAGTTCCTCAAAAAGTTAAGCATAGAGTTACCATAGTAGTAATTTTACTCCTAGGTATTTATCCAGAAGAAATGAAAACATGTTACACTAAAACATGTGCATGAATGTTCATGAAAATATTATTCATAATAGCTAAAAAGTGGAAAAAACTCAAATATCCATAAACCAACCAATAAAGAAAAGATAGCTTATCCATGCAAATGCATACTATTTATTAATAAAAAGGAATGAAATAAAGATACGTGCTGTCATATTACATAGACCTTGAAAATACCATGCTAAGTGAAAAAAGCGGGTCTCAGAAGACCACATATTGTCTGATTTCATTTACATGAAATGTCTGGGATAGGCAAACCCATAGACACGTAAATAATTAGTGGAGTTGAAACAAAGAAATTCAGCACTAAGGGGCATATGGTTTATTTTAGGGGTGAATATGAAAATGTTCCAAAATTGACTGTGGTGATGGCACAAGTCTGTGAATATACTAAAAAAATATGGTATGTTCTCAATGTAGAACTTGAGAAAAATTATACAGACAGGTATTTGTAACAGTATATAACAAAGCAACAAGAGCATGTTATACTATCTAGCATTGGCAACTTGTTCTGTAATGATGTTTATATATGTTTTTACATTTCTAACTTATGGAGAGCTTCATCCAGGCAATGCCTATCTTGCTTACCTTTCTTTGGATTTGTGCCTGCACCAAGCCAGGTGTCTGTGACAGCAGAGAGCACATCATCAATGAGAAAAATAAATTTCAGAATAAAGTAATCTCTAAACCGATTCTTGCCTCCTATCAAGTTTTTAAAAATTAAACGAGAAGTAACTTAAAGTTTCCTGGGTTGATAATAAAATCAATGTATGTTTTCAAGATGTTAAGATTGTGTGAGAGACTTAGAAACAAATGAGACGTTCCACAGTCCTACTTCTTATACCTTACCAGTGGAGACGTAAGAAAAGGACATTCCCAGAAAGTTAAGTCAACTTTCTAATACTTTCTCTGTGAAATTTTTTTCTTGACAACCTGGCTATCACCCATTTTTCTTATATGGCCTAATTTTAATCAGTCAGTAACATTAAACAAGTTTTTAATTAAAAAACTAGATATGTGATATGTGTATTTATGATACATAAAATTTGAAAATGTAACTTTTTAACTATTCTGTTTACTTTATAATATAATGTAGGGAATAACACGAAGTATATGTATTATTATGTAAACTTTAATTACACATTCCTTAAATTTTCATGGTTTTCTAAGATTCCTTTTCCCCTTTGGTCATTTGAAAATATTTATACATTACTTTTCATGAAAAAAAGAAAACTTTCTCATGTCAAAGTTTTCTTTTTCCAGATAGATATTTCCTTAGTCTAATGGAAATTCAAAATGTTTTTCTAAATTTAATAATTCCTTTTAATATTTATCCGATCATTTTTGTCTTACTATATTAACATAGATTTTTGTAGATGGCAGATGTAAGGAAGAAACTTGTTCATATTTTAAAACAATGTCTAAATTGAATCTGTTGACAAAACTAGCAAACAGATGGCAAAGTAAACGGCTTATATTTCAGTAAAATGCTTTCTTCTTTCCAGATTTCAGAAATGACACACAGCTTCCAGACATACAAAGTACAAATGATTACAGTACCTTTCACTGAAAAAGAAATGAATGGCTGAGGGCATCAATATTTTAATACAATATTTTAATCATTCACATCTAGCTTGTTTAAATCTAACCAACTAATTAGTGTTGCCCCAAAGATATGGTTTCAAATACCTATAATAATTTGCACAACTCAACCTAAGAACGGCTGGGAAATGTAGAAATGGCATTAGCTTATTGATTTTAAGTTGTCAAAAGAAGTTTAGAAACATCTGCTGATGCATAATTGTGAAGAACATACACCTCCAGGGTACACTGACCTAAGTGTACATCAACATGAATTACAAATAAATAATACACAACAGTAAATCCAACTGTCTATGATGAAATTTGCAACAAAAGCTGTTTTTTTTTAAACATATCTTAAAGATACCTGTCTTTTAGGATATGTTAGAAAAACTCCTTAGCTATTAACCATTTTTAAGGTAAAAAAAAATCACACCTAAATATTGTATATCAGGGACCAATGATGTTTTAAAGGGTCTGATAGTTAAGTATTTTTGACTTTGTGGGCCGTGAAGTCTCTGTTGTGACTACTCATTCCTACCGCTGAGTAAAAGCAGCGGAACTGAATAAATGGTTGTGGCTGGATTCCGGCCATGGGTGGAATTTCCCACCCCTGTTTGTGTGTTCTCACAATTTGCTAACTGGGTGCACTTTGCTAAGTGTGGCACACTGCAATGCTACTCACCTAATATTAGTTTTAAAACGATGTCTTTAGTTAAGTAAAATGGCCACTATTGATTATCAGATTTTCTTTTTAGATTTTCTCTTAATCATTAGATTTTTTAAATGGAAATTAGAAGGAGGGCAAAAACTGGGAAACAAGGTAAGGTTCTTTTAGAACATCCTATCCCAAACTTGTGTCCCATGATCACTGATTCTGTTAAATGTCTTTAGACATTATGTCAAAAAAGTCTTCAATGTTAAAATCAACTTTTAAAAAATTGTCTTAAAGTATATTTTTATTTTTTTACAACAGCCATCAAAGAAAAGTTACACAATTAGGAATTATGTATGTGAATAGTGTGAGGTTGCCTTATGTCACTTAGTTTACAAAGCTCACTGATTCTTTTATATACTCCCAAAATCATTTCAAATATTAAAATGAAGCACAACCAAATGCCAACAAAAGTATGGTTATTTCTAAAATTATATGCACATTAAAAACATAATTTAACCAATAAACACACTATTAATTTTGTTAATTTTTGTTCTCTCAACAACTTAGCCATTTTAACTGGTATTTGGCTTTATGGGATTAGACTAGTATGCCATCTTCAATGTATTGGAAAGGAAAATGTACAAATTTTTAATGTTTACATTAAAACACAAGTAGTTACGTTTAAAACATTATTAAACAGTTTATGAAGAATAATTTTGGAATATATTTTATAAAAAGTGTTAATATCTATAGTAATTAAGAAAAAAATGAACTTTCTGTTCACTTTTATTTATAGCTTTGGATAGCTAGCAAATTTGTAGGCAAGACTTTTGAGTGTTCATATATGTACTAAAAACACTGATTCTTGAAAGATGAGTAAAAGAGATAAGGAAATTCAAACAGGATTGTAAACAACAAAACTAGGAAATACAAAGAGGAAACATCTGTAGGTCTTTTTTGCTTGGTGGGAGTCACAGGTTAACACTGAGTCTCTAACAGACGTGGCTGCATAATTTGCTTTTTCAGAATCCTCCCTTCCAAGGGAGTGAGAGTCAGTCTCATTACCTTCCTTAATATTCAGTTGAAATTTTCTTGAGTACTAACGAGAGTTACTTTCACATTTCTACATTGTAATGTATATTCCAACATGATGCGAAAATAATGAGGTGGGAAATAAGAAAATAAGACATGTACACTTAATGTGAAGGCCTTGAGAAAAGACAACTAAAACCTAATAATGTTCTGTACTGAAGATCTCTGTGTGATATATTTTACCATAATAGAAGAAATGACACTTTAGGAGATAGCAAGAAAGAAGAGTTGTGATGATGGAAAGGAATTGTGATAAAAAGTAGCACTATTTGCAGATAAAATAATTTCTTCACAGAAAGCCTACCGAAATAAAAAACAATTAGACGTCATAAGAAAACTCAGCAAGATTTCTTGATGAAAACCAAATTTAAACAATCAGTACTGTTTCCCTATACCAGCAGTAACTAATCCGAAGGTATAATAACTAATGGTATTCTTAGCAATAAAATTTGTAAATATATATAGACATTTACATATTCAAGAATATGCAGATCTATATACTGAAACAATTAAAATATTAATAAGGAATTTAGGTGATTTTTATGCTCTTGGGCAAGATACCACTATATTATAAAACTGTCAATTACCCCAAATAACCCATAAATTAAATTTTCTGCTAATTAGCATATTTGGGGGACTTTAAAACTTGACAAATGTACTATAAAAATCATGAGAATAAGAAATATTCATAATATATGTCTGCTTTGAAAAACAAGTGAAAATGAGTGACTATCGTAACTGCTATTATACCATATACTAACATAATATACTACATATATACTAGTATCAGTCATTATAGTCACTCATTTATACTATGATTTTTTTTTTTTTGAGTCAGGGTCTCACACTGCTGCCCAGACTGGAGTACAGTGGCATGCTCTTGGCTCACTGCAACCTCTACCTCCCAGGTTCAAGTGATTCTCATGCCTCAGCCTCCCGAGCAGCTGGAATTACAGGTGCCCTCCATGACACCTGGCTACTTTTTGTATTTTTAGTAGAAATAGGGTTTCACTGTCTTGGTCAGGTTGGTCTCGAACTCCTGAGCTCAAGTGATTCACCCACTTCAGCCTCCCAAAGTGCTGGGCTTACAGGTGTGAGCCACAGCACCTAGCGTATAATTTTTATACTATAACAACTCCAATGGATTCTGTATCTGTTTGTGGAAGATCAGAAAAAGGTCAATAGTACAAATTAGAAATATCAAAGTCAAGTGTAGGTGTTTATATGATTTGTAAACATTATTATGGAAACTTCTAAAGAGGTACAATAACAGAAAAAATAAAATAATAAACTTCTATGTCCCTATTTATTGTCATCCAAAGTTATCAGGCTTGCAAAACAGTGACTCTCTAATTCTTTCATTTCTTATTTATTCATTAGTTGGAATATTCTATAAAATAAAATTTTAACTTCATATAGGTTCTCATTTAATCAAATGAATATGATAGAATATAATAGAATTTATTGTAATAAAATATAATACATTGGAAAATCACTTGAATATATCTTACCTTATTTATTCATTTAAAAACTTAACAATAGTAAATATCACAGATACGATCTTTACATTAGCTCTGATTCTGTTATGACCCTAAACCCATCCTCGCTAGAAAATATCATCTGGAGAAAATATATCTAATGGAGTGTGTCATCTTCCGCAGATTTGCTAGTAAGAAAAGAAAAAAAGATTGAGGATCACTGATCCAGCATAATGTCCTCATCTTACAACATAAAAGCAAAAACCCAGAGGCAACCTCAGCTTCTACAGGTACTTTACAAGCCCTGTATTTAGAACCTGAGGTTTCTAGCCTCCAGTGGTATGCTCTTTTCTTTTTAATTTGTAAAAACTGCCTTTTTGACATGGCCTACGTGCTCCTTAATGCTTCCAGGGGAATACTTGGCAAAATGAAGAGACTGATAAATTTTCCAAGGATACCATAACAAATCAATTGGTAAAGAAGAGAGAAGTTTGTGATAGCCTCCTTCTCTACACCTATTCCAAAATTTGTTTTGTTCTGTTTTGTTTTTACCATGGAATGCCTTATTCTTTCTTCACTTTTGAACGATAGTGTTAAACAGAATCCTTGATCGACCATCTTTTTCTTCCAGCACTTTTCATATATCATTCCAGTTTCTCTGGGCTCCATGGTTTCTGATGAGCCATCAGTTGTTAATCTTATTAGGATTCCCTCATAATTAGTAGTGTCTCTCTTTCCGCCTTCAAGATTCTCTTTGTTTTTTCCAACAGTTTGATTATGATGTGTTTAGGTATATAACTTAGGATTTATCTTACTCAGAGGTGGTTGAATTTCTTGGATGTGCAGGTTAATGCTTTTAATCAAGTTTAAGAAGCTTTTAGCCATTATCTCTTGAAATATTATTTCCACCATTGTCTCTTTCTCCTCTTTTTTGGGATTTCCTTTAGGCATTTGTTGGTACACTTGATGTTGTTCTACAGGTCTCTGAGGGTTTATTCATTTTTTTTTTTTTTGAGATGGAATCTCGCTCTGTCACCCAGGCTGGAGTGCAGTGGTGCAATCTTGGTATACTGCAATCTCTGCCTCCCAGGTTCAAGTGATTCTCCTGCCTCAGCCTCGTGAGCAGCTGGGATTACAGGTGACCACCACGCCTGGCTAATTTTTGTATTTTTAGTAGAGATGGGGTTTCATCATGTTGGCTATGTTGGTCTCGAACTTTTGGCCTCAATCAGTCTGCCCTCCTCGGCCTCCCAAAGTGCTGGGATTACATGCATGAGCCACCGCACCCAGCCTCTTCATTCTTTTCTTCTGTTCCTCAGGCTTGATAATCCCAATTATCCTATCTGAAAGAAAGGTGACTCTTTCTTCTACCAGTTCAAATTGACCATTGTTCCTCTCTAGTGAATTTATTTTTTCCTTTCAGTTTTTATACTTTTCAACTCAAAATTTCTCTGTAATTTTTAAATATACTTTCTACTCCTTTACTGTTATTTTATATGTGGTTAGCCATTATTCTCATGTTTTCCTTTATTTCTTTAGACATGATTTATGTTAGTTTTTAAATGCATTTATAACAAATTATTTAAAGATTTTATGTAGTAAATCATACAGTTATTTAGAGTACTAAGTATATGCTTCCTGAGAAGCTTTTTCCTGACTGCATTAATTTTTCTGCATGCATGACATACTCTTCTTTTTTTTGTGCATGTCACCAAATCCTTTGGAATTTTAAATAAAACAATGCATAGCATTTGAAATCAAAATACTTCTTCCCAGGGTCTTTGTTGTTTATTTGTTGTTGTCGTCGTTTGAGTCTTCTGTGTGGTGATTTGACTGGCCTTTCTCTGTAGAGCCTCGTTTGTCACATGTGGCTCTGAAGTCTGCTCAGTTACCTTACTGTTTGATCAGAAACTTTTTTAAATGCTTTGAACCAATAAATGTCCCAGTTTTTGTTAACAGGCTCTGTGTGCATTAGGGTCCATTTTACCACTGCAGTAGGCGGTATACGGCTTTAACAACTCCGCTTTAGCCTTCGCTTCTTGCTTGTATATAGCCTCAAGGTCAGTGAGGCATGAGAGTTTAGGCCTTCCTCAGGTTTTTCCTCGTCATGCATAAAGACCAGCTCAGGTACGTGAACTTCTAGATTTCTTGGAATCTGTCAGAGCTCTTCAAAGCTCTCTGAGGAAAATGTACATTTTTAAAAAGAAAAAGGTTTTCATTTTAAGATCATCGGTCAACATTTTAGACAACTGCTATTGCTTAGGAACTGAGATGTTCAACAACTGCAGCTGATTGTTTCTGAGGAATGCAAACAGGATGGTGTTGTTTGCACAGAGTGAATTCTGAGTCAGGTCAAAGAAAAGCACAAAGATTGAAGCTTTTCAGGGAGCTCACAATTAAGTCGAATTGCTACAGCTGTCTGAGGATGAGCTCTTAGAGAGTTCCAAACCTGTTCTGCTCTCCCCGGTGGCTAGAATACTGCTTGTTTTCACAGCTCCCATAATTATTAGGCTGTTGGTTTTCAAGGTGACAGCAGTTAGCAAGAAGGAGATTGCAATAGAAAAAGTTAAAATGCTATAGAGCTTACTGTTCTTAGTGGGATTCAACAATGTTTGTTAAATAAATGTTTACCAGATTTTTGAAAATTTTTGGTTAATTTCCAAAGTCCTAAAAAATGAACATTGAAAATTGTTGCCATTGTTGTCATTGCTCTTGTGAAGGATTATACTTTCAGACATCTGTACTCCACCATTCTGGATTTGCTTCTTTATATAAAAATGGAATGTATAATCAATATGGACCTATGCATGAATAGAGAATTCTTTTGACATTGGTGTTCTGAAAAGTAAGTTATGTGGAGAAACATTCAACTTGTTTCTTACATGACACCACGTACAAAAGTGATTTATGTTTGGTTTAAGAATAAATCTGAAGGATGAAGTATTCAGTTACTATCTAGTATATATACAAATGTATTTGTAATCTAGGGGCAAGGGAGAAACATATAAAATTCCCAAAGCACAACCTTAAGGTAAATCTATGACTATAATTAAATAAAATACAATGAAGCATCCCAGGAATACATATGACAAATAGATCATAAATTTGGAAGAAGTATCTATAATTTCTAAAACCAGTAGGTAATATATAGGATATCAAGACATTTTGTGCAATTTGGCAAGAAAAGAAGCTACTCTAATATTAAATTGCAAGTAATATGAATAGAAAATTTATAGAAAAGGAAATCCAAACAATAAACACATTAGAATCCAAAGAAACAGAAATATCAATGAGAAATGACATACGGTCATTTGGGCGGCAAAATTACAAAGTAAGATGAAACCACGTGTTAGTGATCATGTGAGCATGTGGTAATTCTTATGACTCGCTGGTCTAAGTGCTGATACATGTAACTATATTGATGAAGAATCTTTTGAAACTTGCTCAGATTAGGTGAACTCATGTCATATTTTTCAGAAAGTTTGCTTTGGTTGTATATGCAAAAGGAGCTCCCACACAGGTGTGTATGGAAACAAAAATGTAGTTATTCACTATGGTGTAGCTAAATATTTTTGAGAAAAAAAATTAGAGGTTTATATTTGGAAACTATGTGTTAAATATACATAGGACTAGTAGAGCAATGGAAAGCAGAGAATGTAGGTCAAAAGTTGGCTGGATGTTTACATTATCTTCTTAGAAAAGGAAAACCTTTAAAAGACAAGGAAAGCCATGCATGCATGTACTGCATTGTGCTTGAGAAATGAGCTATGTGGCAGATTTTGAGAGATCTCAAAATCTACAATTTGAGAAATTGTAGATTTCTCTGCTACAGTACTTCAGTTCATTGCTGTAATTATTTGTGTGCTATGATCTTCCCATCTGCACTGAAGAGTATTCCAGGGAAGAAACCGTATTTCTTTGTCTGTATAGCTACAGTTTCTGGTATGGTGGCTGACACATAGTTGGTTCTCAGTAAATCCTGGCTGAGTTAATAGATTGCCTGATCATAGAAAAGATGCCAGACTGAATCTGTGCTTAATGTCTTGTAGTGAAAGCTTTTGATTCCCCTATAGCGTAACTTTAACAACCTGCCACTGATCCTGTCTCTAAGCTGTTGTGTTTGTAGGCTAATGGTTTACAATCAGCCTACAATCTTCACCCTTGACTGGAGACTTACCATCAGTTTAAATGACTCTCACAAGATGTTGTTAAATATTCACTGTGGACATCAGTTTTATTATTTGAGAACAATGAGCAGCAATGGTTAACAGATAGTGTTGCCAGAATAATTAACATTAGATTTATAAGATTCACATGTATGCCCAATTTAGTTATACACAATATAATTTGTATAAGCATGCACAGCATCCCAACCATAAGTGATACATATTATTTCTGGAGAAAGAACTGTTTCTAAATTAATGTTGCCTTATTAAAGATTCATGCCTTTAAGGAGAAAATATTATGGTTTTTTCATAATTGGTTTTCCACTGAAACAATTCTTCAATTTTAAAAAATATAGAAATTATATTGATTGCAAATCTGTTTTATTAGAGAAGCAATATATCATTTACTATGCAGAGTTTGTGAGACCAGCTAATATTAAAATGTTGGAAAAGTAGGATGACAAACTGCAATTTCTTTACTGCTCTCCACTCGAAGCAATTAATGTATTCAATTAGGTTAGAAAAAACTTTGTTATCAGTTGAAATATTTCCTCATGCTACCTACCTACCACAATAGTTCACGATGCTGAGACTCACTTAAATAGCAATGTGGATTGTTGGGAGTTCAGTTAATTATTTTATTTGACTGTCAGTATGCAACTCATATTGCAAGTTTCTAAACAGAAAATAAAAACAAAACTGAAAGCAGGATAGCTTTAGAATACTACAATGATATTGCTAACTTCCAGGCCAGTCAGTAACGATTTCAGGGGAAAAAAGAGTTATGTACAAAAACGTTTTTTTCCTTTCCTATTTTTCTTTCTTTTTTAAATTTATAAGTCAGGCAATTGAAATTATTGTTTCTTTAGTAGGAGAAAACTATGGTTGAGGGTATCAGTGATGTTCCAGTATTTGTCACTTTGGCCCTTTAAAATCCCCTTCAATTAGGCAAGTGTTTATTTTATACTTGATGAATGAGTCTCAGTAAAGAGGAATCATGGGCTCTGTGGAAAGAACAGATTGAAAATTTCAGATTCACTCAAGTAGTCAAATTGAACTTACCATTGGATTAAGTATTTGTTTTACATCAAGGAAAATATTAAAAGTCAGAATCGATATTGATGTTGCAGCACAAAAACTACTGAAAATTAAAATTGAATATATGATTTTAAAATAAATGGATATAATTTTTCATTATAAAGTCAGTCATCATTCCATGACATTGTTTGAAAATTACAGTATTCTAAAATGATAAGGTTAAGAAAAAAAATAAGGAAGACAATGAAACTGAGTTATAAATGCCAGCTCCTGAAACAGAATAGTGCTACAAAGTGTAGAAGACTTTTATAGAGAAAAGCTAGAGATACACATAAATGAAGAAAAGCATTCAGTTACACTTGCTAGTCTGTCATATCACTTTCTCAGTAATTAGATTTTGTGAACCCAGTACAATATCTTAAAACACGTATTTCTTCATATGTGACACTTTTCTTGGAACAATAAAAATATGAAAGAAGCAAAATGTATATAAATATTCCCTGTCATTTAGGAAATTATCACATTTCTCAGATAAATGCAGGGGGTTAGGTTTGAAAAAAGTGAAGAGCAATTTACTGTGACAGAGAATAAAACAGCTTCTTGTAAACCACATAGGACAGGTTTCACTGCTCAAGTTCTGGTAGTGCAAATTCATTTAATGTCCCCAGAGCCATTTCCAACAGAGTTGACACGAGAACAGAAGTTAATCCCTGTATGTACTCACTATGGAGATTCTAAGCCTGGATGATATCTAGAAATCTTATGTTTCCTAGACATATCGCTGTCTCAATTTTGAAGAAGAAATATCAAACAAAATTTATATAAATACTGAGAATTCAATAAAGTAAAGGACATATATGTTGATTCTCCAGTTGGAAAATAAACTTATTATTGGAAGTGACATAAGATAATATTAAGTAATTTTATTAAGAGAATGAATATTCATCTGTAAATTTCCTGTAGGTATAAACCTAATTCATGATTAAGTTTATAAGTAGTACTCTTACAAAATGGACAACCTGCATTATCTCCGTCTTTTGCTTGTGTTGAGTCAAAGAATTCAGAATAAATACTATTATGGCCAGTAGTAGTAAGAAATAATGTAATTTAAGAAATTTTCTCTAATTGCATAGCATGTAAATATGTATCTTAAGATAGGTGAAAATACATGTGTGATGGTTTTAAAGTAGCTATGAGTTATTTGAAACTTATAAGTGACATTATATGAGTTCCGAGACTAGGCCCTAAAGGCAATGCAGTTTTCACCTGGATTTTTGAATCACTGGCTTTGGGTATATTTGCTCAGTATGTTTCATCTTGAAACCAAGTCATAATGATCAGGTGAGATCAAGCCCCATGAAGATATTATGTCTCTGGTTGAGAGATCCAAGTAAGCCCTTAGAGTTATTCTAGTTAATGAACCAGATATGGGAATAAAGAAGGCCCTGGATTTCAGCCTCCAGGGTTTTAGACATTACCAGCTATGACGGGCCAGAGACAAACCATCTCTGCTGGGTCCTGTTAAACTCTTTAGCGCAGTAAAAAGATTGTTGCATGATGACATGAAATTTGGAATGGCTTGTACATAACAATAATAATTAAAACAATATGTGCATTTAATGTTTAAAAATTAAAATCAAATGTTAACTCATTTCTGCATTACAAAAAAGGTATAAGCCTACTGTTATAAACTCCAAATCATTTGAAGATTTTTTCTGAAATTAGAAATAAAATTTTATTGATTTATGTATAATTCAAGGCCAAGGCACACTTTGAAGTGAAGACACATATATGGAGTCGTTAGTATTATATAGTTAGAACTCTGTAATCTAGAAACAGAAAAGACAATCTGTCAACTCCCCAAGGGGGAAACACATCAAGGTATTAGGAATTTAACATTAAAATGGAAATTTGTAAATGTTTTTTAAGTAATGAAAGAGCTCTTTCATCTAACAATGATCAAAGTGAAAATACTGAATTGTTATGAATTCCAGTATTATTCTCATTTCTATCTTTAATTAGCAATATTTAAATAATCCTTGCAGGGAGAGCCTAGTGAAGTAAATTAAGCATTTGTGTGTGGGTGTATGTGCACTCAAGGAAACAAATGTTTTACTAACAAAAAATAGTAACAAAGTAGAAAATATAAACATATATAAAATATGCATTATAATTCATTTTATAAGAATTGAATGACCTGATACATGATACATGTGGGCTTGAAAAGTTTAATGCGTATGAATGATTGTGACCTCTCTAGGGATGTGACATTTAATCTGAGACCTGAAACACTGAAGGAAACCAGCTGTGCAAAATTCCTGGTGAAGATAATTTCAGGTGGTGGTCCATGAAGCGCTAAAGCTCTTCCACAAGGAAAAAAAAAACCAACTAATTCTGTATCTTAGTCCAAGGAGAATGGAATAGTAGCTTAGCAAACACTAGTGAGATAATGCATGTCATACATTTTATAATCATCCTCTCTAAAGTTAGTAACTATGCTCATTTTTTACTAAATATGTGCATTCAAAGGCTGCCAGGCAGTGTTTATAATGCCATTAATATTTACAGAAAATCCATTCTTGCCATTTTAGATACTGACTTGGAATTGTGTGTGTAGGCTGATTTCGTACTCTAAAATACACACGAGGGATGTTTTTTTAAGTGGCATCTTTAATATACCTTCTGTAATGTATTAAATAGAAAACAAATATCTTCAAAAGGACAAGAAGCTATATAGTAGCAGATTTGTAGAGACCATGACAGCGGCTCCCTAGGGCACTTTTTAATCAACTCTAATTGGGAAGGAAATTTACTGCTGAGTAAAGGGCATCTTTTACATGAAAGAAAGTAATCAACTGAGGTATTATCTTATATTCACTAGAAAGCAGTAAGTTTTCTAAACTTTCACTTAAACTTTTTCTTTAAAAGACACGTAAGTTTCTAAATGTTTCTACAACTTCCTCAAAGACAGTGAACATGAAATCAATAATTTGTAGAATGTGATTATAATTGATGAATTTTACTTTTCTCTCACTCTACAAATTCCAAGTATATGTAAACAAACAATGTTACTATTTCTTCAAAATCTGCTCATTACAAAACACATTGGAATTTGGAACTAAATCAAGGAAGTATTTTGAGATCCCAGTGTCGTGATGTGTGTGCTTTGTGCATGTTTTGTATGCATTCTAATTTTTTAACATGCATATTGTTATTAAGTCTTTAATAATGACAAACTGAACCAAAATAGTTTGTCATTATATAGGTAATTAAAGTTATATGGAACTACTCCTTATTTATTATTACTTTAATGTCCATATGAAGTTATATAGTAATGAAGTAGTATGAATTAAAGTTCTAAGTAACTACTACTTATTATCTATTACGTTATTGCCCGTAATGAAGTAACCTCTAAGTCAAATTAATCTCTCCCTCTGCCTAGCTCTCAGTGTGTCTTCCCTGTTCTGTGCTATAGTCAACATGATTTCCGTAAATTTCATGTCAAATGATCAGCTCTTGTGTTGTCCCTGTTGTCAGTCTTTTTTTTTTTTTATCTTTTGTACTAATTGTTCTTGTTAAATTAATCTTTATGAAATCACTTGGTCCAAGACACTCTCCTGTTTAATAAGCCATAAAAGTACATTATTGCTATTGAATTATGTCTTAAAATCCTGACATCCAGCAAACTTAAAAGAAAATCCTAAATAACTTTCTGCTATTTTCAAACATAAATTCTACTTTAGCTAGAAATGTCTTATTATTCTCTTTTTGCTGTATGCATACGTTCTAAGGAAGTCAAAAGAAGTAAATTCCCATGTGTCTTGTTTAAGGAAGGTTACAATCCTTATATCTGTCTTGCACACATGGAAATGTATTTTAAATATATGAAATTAACTTTCCATTGGCATGTGTGTTTGACTTTTCTCATTTATGAAATACTAAACTTAATGCAAAAAAATATATAGGTATGCTAAAGACAAAAGTAAACATTCCTTCTATAAGATTGATCTCTCTTCTATGCTGTACGTAATATTCCTGATAATTTAGCAAAGCAACTCTAGGAAATATGACCTACTTGAAAAATGAAATATAGAAGTACCTCAAAGATATTATCAGGTAACCACTCGATTTCTACTTTTCATCCTTTATTTTGTGCTCTTCTCTTCAGCTTAGAAGTACTGTCTCTAATTTTACTGATCCATCGAATTCTCTGAAAGATTTTCAGGTGTTGATATCTCTGCAGTGTTTAGTCTTACCCTATTGTTTGATTTTGATTATGCTTATTGCCTTGGATGACTCATCACTCAAGCTTCAAGTCTGTAAGATACCAATTCCTGAGTGTTATAGATTTGTTATGGAATAACAATGATAACTTTAATAGAATTTATATTTCTTACTATCAGGTAAGTTTGTGTGGATGGTAAGAACTATAAATTCTATAATGGTTCTCTAACGCTCAGGAATTGGTATCTTATGCTGTAGATACACCCTGGTTTTCTTTTTCTTTCTCTTTCTTACATTTGCAGATGTACTCAGGTATTCTTTTTCTCCAGCAAAGTTAACGTATTAATTTTCTGGGGCTGATGAAATGGAAAATTGATAAGATATTGATAAATAAGTTACGATGAATGCAGAAACATTCATTTGTCCATTCAAAATATTTATTGCATACCCACTGTATGTCTAGCATTGTTTCCGTAAACAAAACAGAAAAAACGGTTCATCTTCTTCGATCATTATTCTGGAGGATAAAGACAGACGCAAGAAAAATAAGATGACTATAGACTACCTCTGTCGGTGACAGAATAAATATTTTAAAAACATGAAGGAGGGATACTACAAAGTTGGGATGTGTGTGAACATGTTTGATAGAATGACTATAAGTATAGAAGGCCTAACTAAGAATGTGAGTTTTGAGTGAAACTGCGAGACAACATCCCATGTGATGAAGAATGGCTGTTGTACTCACAGAGCAGCAAAGCAAGGAAGAGGCTGAAATAGTTGAAACAGAAAGAATAGGAGCTGAGATTGATGTGGCAATACAGATTCACATCATGCAGGGTCATAAGTACTTTGGGTTTTACTATGAGGGAGACACAACGCCGTTAGGAGTATTTAAAGAGAAATAAAATCATGATTCCATATATAATGTACATGTTAAAACTCTGGCAGCTGTGTTTAGAAGGATCAAGAAGCAAAAAAAAAAAAACTGGATAAATGGCTATGATATAATGCAGACAAAATATTCTGTTTCTAAAACCAGGAAAAGAATAGTAGATAGAGTGAAAATTGCCAAATTATAGAATAATTTTGCTGGATACTGTCCATCAGGATTCACTACATCTAGAAAATGAAAACTGGAGAGGAATCAATGATAGCAAGAATTCAACCTGATTAACTGCAATAATGTAGTTGGCATTGGCTGAGATGCAGTGACTTTAGGAGGAGCTGGACTGGGAGGGTGGAATATCAAGATATTAAGTAATATGTATTAGTTATTGAAATAATAAGAGATAAACTCCAGAGTTTATGAGTCTGGCTTGGAAATAGACATTTTTGAGTTCATTAGCATGTGATCTGTATTGCTACAATGCTAGTTCAAATCCACTAAGGAGTTAATGTAAACAGAAGAGAGTGAGTAAAGTGTTAAAACTCTGGGTTAGTTGACATTTATTAAGCAGAATAATGAGAGGAAAAGAGAAAAATACAGTAACAAATACTTTCCAAAGTGGAAGAAGAAAAGCCAGGTGGTGGCTGTGGTGTCCAGGAAGCCATGAGGAAAAAGGGTTTAAGATGGAAAGAGTAATCCTCTCCGACAATCAGGTAGGTTAAGTGTTGAGAAATAACTACGCTTTTAGCAACCTGATGATCATTGGCAACTTGGGAAGAGCAGTTTCGGAGTAGTGATGAGAACTGGCTATTCTTTATTATTACTATTATTTTTAATTAGTTGAGAATTGATTCTTTCCTCCAAGAAGGAGCAAACTCTAGAACTTCCTAATCACTCAATGATTCTTTTTTTCTATTACCAAGTATCTAAATATCTAATGATCCTTCCTATTTGGCCATAGACAGCTTTACGTAAACTTCAATCCCCTCTCTAACTACTTTTAAAATGAAATTTTTGATGCTTTAAGTTTTGTATCTCATTCTGAAATATAAATTGGTTTCTCCATATTGCCCCATTATATGGTGAACTATGAAAATTAATACAATAATTATTTCAACAATTAATGATAGAGACTGGCTTTTTATTTATATGTCTCCCCAGCCAATGGAAGGAGATCCTTCTCGCCCTTCTGAACAGAGCTTTGTATTATTTTGTATTTACTCAAAAGTTACAACTTAGTTACATGTTATTACACTGTACAGGTAAATTCCTTATACTTAGAGCTAAACTAATTGGGAGCTAGTGATAAAACTTTAAATAAATGAATAGCCGGGCGCGGTGGCTCAAGCCTGTAATCCCAGCACTTTGGGAGGCTGAGGCGGGTGGATCACGAGGTCAAGAGATCGAGACCACCCTGGTCAACATGGTGAAACCCCGTCTCTACTAAAAATACAAAAAATTAGCTGGGCATGGTGGCGTGTGCCTGTAATCCCAGCTACTCGGGAGGCTGAGGCAGGAGAATTGCCTGATCCCAGGAGGCGGAGGTTGTGGTGAGCCGAGATCTCGCCATTGCACTCCAGCCTGGGTAACAAGAGCGAAACTCCGTCTCAAAAACAAAACAAAACAAAACAAAACAAAACAAAACAAAACAAAACAAAACTAAATGAATAAAATTAAAGTAATGCTAAAAATATTAAAAAGATATATTTGTAACTTTCTACACATTTGATTAAATGCTACTGCTTAATCACAATTAATAAACCTATGACAGAACAAGAAAATGTAAATTTTATACTCAATACGTAACTGAAAGAATTAAACTCTAGAAGCAAGATTTATTGATGATTCATGGATATCAATCTTTTTAAAAGGCATTTTAAGGACATAAGCAAGCATTGTGGTTACCCAAGGCAAAATTAAGCATAAAAACATATTGCCTCTGAGGCAGAACAAAATCACTCTTGCAGGGAACAATATTGCAGAGTCACAGCATGAGCCATGAATTCTATTTCAGGGAAGAGACTGAGAAAAAGAAAAACACATTAATAATAAGTTTCTGTCCATGATCACTGAAATCCAAATTTCCTGGCTTGGATATGTGAGCTGGAGTAAGAAAACTACACTTGCTATATGTTTTCTGAAAGCTAACTGGTATCAAGTTTCCACTGTGAAATGACCTCTTATGCATTTGTTTACCTTAAAAATAATTATGATGATTAAGTGCTAAGACCATTTTGAATCCCTTCATTAAGTTGGAATGGAGATAATTCTGTTGGTATGCATCTTACAAGTCATAGAGGAAGAAAAATTGTGATTAAAAATGTACTCGTGGTAGTATTTGAAGTAGTATGGTAACAGATTTTTGTAATAGCAAGTAATCTTTTGTTATTTATTTTTCCTTTAACGTATGTGTTTGTGATACCTTGCCTTCCCCCACCCCGTCTCCTGTACCTGTATTGGTTTAAATCAGAGTAAGTGTTTGAATTAGTAGTTTCTCTTAAACCATGCAGAAATTATATCATATGGCTGAAGTGGTGCATGAATGATTTGGATTATACCTCAGCCACTGGACTGTACTACCCTGGAGTATTTAGTCATCCAACAATGTAATCAGTTCTGGCTCTGAGAGCTAGCCTACTTTCCAATATGGGATTTTTATTTTGCCGCACATTTCCTTATTGTGTCATCTGGATTGCTTTACTATTTTTTTTTTACAAATTCCTTAAAAGTACACTTTTTTTGCTCTCTGTTAATGAAAAAAGCAAAGGTATAGCAATATCCAGAAAACGCAGCTGAATACACATCATCATCATGAAACTTCACACTGTGATGCATCATCTTTGATGCCATAGAGCAGATGTACTATATTTAGTTTTAATATCTTGGAAACAGCATGGATTCAAATTTGTGCATTCGTCAGTCCTCATAGGAAACTATTTCTTTTTCCATAATTTTTCTCTTTTGACATTTACAAAGGATATATTCTTTCTTTTTATCTCATATGGTCCTTTTTGCTGTGAGTTTCTACCGATGCTAGAAAGTTTCCATTGAAACCTTTCTGAAATTCTGAATTCATACATCATTTTTTTCCTTTTATAAAAATAATGTTTAAGGCTTTAAAATGTTTTTAAGCTTCAAAATTATTTTATTTATTTAAAGATAGAAAGTCTTTCTGGACAAAATTTTACTTGGGGCTTCCCTTGTGGCATTACTGTTCAGGTTTTAAGTTACCTTCTTCCATGCTGGGGTATTTGATCCATTGAGTAAGTGGTTTTCCTTAATGTCTCAGCGGATCTCTATACTTACTATAATTAGCTGCTTTGGCACCAATTTTAGGGGAGAATTGCTCCTCTATAGCTTCCTTGATGTTGAAATTCTTTTGAAAAGTACACGGCACAACCTTAGCAGATGTCCTGAATTTGTTCTATTATTTTTATGTTGTGTTCCACCTCTTTATATTCATACCAACTAAGGAAACATACCAACTAAATAACAGGACACTTTAATACACAATATCACTTTCTCTCATTTAATAGTAAAGGTGTATTTTAAGATTTGTAAATAAGCCTAACTGCTAGCTTCCCTTTTTATTTAAGTCTTTCAAAGTTTTCATAGTCACTATTGCTATCACTTAAAGATGAAGACAACTTTTTTTTTTAATTACATTTTAGGTTTTGGGGTACATGTGAAGAACATGCAAGATAGTTGCATAGGTATACATGTGGCAGTGTGATTTGCTGCCTTCCTCCCCTTCACCTATATCTGGCATTTCTCCCCATGCTATCTCTCCCCAACTCCCCACCCCGCACTGTCCCTCCCCTATTCCCCTCAACAGACCCCAGTGTGTAGTGCTCCCCTCCCTGTGTCCATCTATTCTCATTGTTTATCACCTGCCTATGAGTGCGGTATTTCATTTTCTGTTCTTGTGTCAGTTTGCTGAGAATGATGGTCTCCCAGTTCATCCATGTCCCTACAAAGGACATGAACTCATCATTTTTGATGGCTTCATAATATTCCATGGTGTATATGTGCCACATTTTCTCAGTCCACTCTATCATCGATAGGCATTTGGGTTGGTGCCAGGTCTTTGCTATTGTAAACAGTGCTGCAATTAACATTCATGTGCATGTGTCCTTATAGTAGAACAATTTATAATCTTCTGGATATATACCTAGCAATGGGATTGCTGGGTCAAATGGAATTTCTATTTCTAGGTCCTTGAGGACTCGCCACACTGTCTTCCACAATGGTTGAACTAATTTACACTCCCACCAGCAGTGTAAAAGTGTTCCTATTTCTCCGCATCCTCTCCAGCATCTGTTGTCTCCATATTTTTTAATGATCGCCATTCTAACTGGCGTGAGATGGTATCTCAATGTGGTTTTGATTTGCATCTCTCTAATGACCAGTGATGATGAGCATTTTTTTCATATGTTTGTTGGCCTCATGTATGTCTTCTTTTGTAAAGTGTCTGTTTATATCCTTTGCCCACTTTTGAATAGGCTTGTTTTTTTCTTGTAAATCTGTTTGACTTCTTTGTAAATTCTGGATATCAGCCCTTTGTCAGATGGGTAA
>CM052667.1:6772661-6927098 GCA_028533165.1 Leontopithecus rosalia | reverse complement strand
GCTTTTGGTGTTTTGGTCATGAAGTCCTTTCCTACTCCTATGTCCTGAATGGTTTTGCCTAGATTTTCTTCTAGGGTTTTTATGGTGTTAGGTCTTATGTTTAAGTCTTTAATCCATCTGGAGTTAATTCCCTGTTTCATAAATGGTGTTGGGAAAACTGGCTAGCTATGTGCAGAAAGCAGAAACTGGACCCCTTCTTGAAGATAACTTCTAATACTAACAAACATTTTATTCTAAAAGAATAGCATCTACAACCATCCAATCTTTGACAAACCTGACAAAAACAAGCAATGAGGAAAGGATTCCCTGTTTAATAAATGGTGTTGGGAAAACTGGCTAGCCATGTGCAGAAAGCAGAAACTGGACCTCTTCCTGTCACCCTACACTAAAATTAACTCCAGATGGATCAAAGATTTAAACATAAGACCTAACACCATAAAAACACTAGAAGAAGACGTAGGCAAAACCACCCAGGACATAGGCATAGGAAAGGACTTCGTGACTAAAACACCAAAAGCAATGGCAACAAAAGCCAGGATAGGCAAATGGGATCTAATTAAAATCCTGAGCTCTGTATAGCAAAAGAACCAATCATTAGAGCAAACCAGCAACCAACAGAATGGAAAAAATTTTTGCAATCTACTCATCTGACACAGGGCTGATATCCAGAATCCACAAAGAACTAAAACAGATATACATGATTTTAGCTTCAAAGTGTTTTATAAAGTGAGAATATAATATTTTAAAAAATATCTGTATTTTTATTACTTGCTATGAATGATTGTATGTATATTACTTGAAGATGGATATTATAATTTTATAATCTCCATTCACAGCAAAACATGCATTTTCTTTTCATATTTTTGGATTTTATTATACTTGCTTCTGAATCACTTTCAATTCAAATGGCTTTTTAATTTAATGTTTTATTCTCAATATTCATTTAATATTATTTTATTTTTATTTTTATTTTTTTGTCAATCAATGAGAGCATGTAGGGATGCTCAGGTTGGCCTTGAACTCATGGCCTCGCCTCCGTAAGCACCAGGACAACTGGCCGGAGCCACTGTGGCCCCCTAATATTATTTTATTAAGAAATTATTTGGTACAAGATTTTAAAAAATGCAATTTTGAGGCTTTGGCGGGAGCTGGCCAGTTTCACTTTTTGAGCATTTGAATACATCCAGCCCCAACCATTTTCCTTTTATAAGCAGTTTTCACACTCTAGGTCTACTGTACATACATCCTAATTACCCGAAGCCAGGAACGAGATGACTAGGAATAGCACTTATTCCTGGAGGCTGAGAAGTTTCTCTCGTTAGCCAATCCGCGCATAGTCTAGGAAACCTAACTAGCCCCCCACCCGTTTGCCATAAATAAGCTGCCTCTGTGGCTGCTATTTATTATCACCTTGTTTTGCAGGTACCACCTGCATTTGTTTCTTTCTGACCTTTTCTCTTATTCCCACCTGTAAGAGAGTTCTGCTCTTCATCTTCTCCAGTGTCACTGTGGTATGTCCTGCCATTAAAAGAATCTTTAAATCTTATAACACTTTCAGAATATATTTCCAGATAAATTTAGAATTACCTGGCATTTGAATTTTGCACAGGATGTTATTAAATCCTTTCGTTCTACATAAATAGCTTAAATAAAAAATCATGAGGTAAATATTTATAATTGTTGCTTGGAGATTATAAAATTTATTGTGCTTGATGAATTTACAAATCAAATGATAAAAATGTTCTTTTTCCATGTATCTTCTTCACACATGATCCTAAATTCCCACATAGTTAAAATATTGAGATTGTTTTTAGAGTACCTTAAAATTAATTATTGCCTGGATTTTCATTTCAACAGAAATGTTGACAAATGAGAAAGTTAGAAAACCTGCTGTAGAGGATGTGTGAGATAAGAAGGGATTAGGGAATGAAGGGTTCTAGAACCAGGTTCAGAAGCTACCACTTTTGTGGGAAATTCCTGTGATTCAGGAGGTTTCCTTCACATGGATGAAAAGTAAAATGGGGATAATGTTAACAAAATACAGAGCAAAGTTTCTATTTTATTATGCAACCCCCACCACCCTTTATTTTAACTAGATTATATCTTTACTTGAGCAGTCTTCCATGTTCATGCTACTGGATCGACAGATGGTATAGTAAACTTTTGGTTATTCTGAAGCTCACAATTGAATTTGAGAATTTGTATCAGGTTTCCCCTCACTCTTTAGACTTTTCATGAGCTGTTAAAACCTTCATGGTGGTTGAGGCCACACAAACATTTACTGAACACTGAAAATTTGTTGTTTATTTTGCCAAACACAATTCCATGGTTTCTTTCTTTCTTTCTTTTTTTTTTTTTTAATGGAGTCTCACTCTGTTGCCCAGGCTGGTATGCAATGGCACAATCTCAGCACACTGCAACCTCTGCCTCCCCGGTTCAAGTGATTCTCCTGCCTCAGCCTCCCCAGTAGCTGGGATTACAGGCATGGGCCACCACCCCCGGCTAATTTTTGTAATTTTAGTAAAGATGGGGTTTCACTATTTGGCCAGGCTGGTCTTGAACTCCTGACTTCAGGTGATCCACTCATCTTGGTCTCCCAACATGCTGGGATTATAGATGTGAGCCACAGTGCCAGGTCTTTTTTTCCTTTGTTTTACTTAATCTTTAGAACTACCCACAAAATGAAAAGTGTGACCCATTTGTTAAATTCCAATCCTTAAGAAGAAAACCTACAGGCCAAGAAATGATGTAAAAGTCTCAGGCTTTTGAAAGAAGACTCTGCAATCAGTAGAAGCTGGTTCTATTTTTAGGTGTAAGTCTGAATTAGACATATGATCTTGATAAGTCATTTTGTTTCTGTGCTACTTGGTGTTTTCAGTAGCATTGTTGAATTTTGAAACAGAACAGCTCCAAAATTATTTCTGTTTAAAAATTATTTTACCTCATGCAAATTTTTAATAATTAGTTTAAAGCAAAATACTGAATATTTTAAGAGATTTTGTTTTATTCTCCAAGCCAAAATAGACAAATGGGATCTAATTAAACTTAAGAGCTTCTGCACAGCAAAAGAAACAATCATTAGAGTGAACTGGCAACGAACAGAATTGGAAAAAATTTTTGCAATCTACCCGTCTGACAAAGGGCCCAGAATCTACAAAGAACTAAAATAAATCTAAAAGGAAGAAACAACCCCATCAAACAGTGAGCAAAAATACATGAACAGACACTTTTCAAAAGAAGACATTTATGCAGCCAACAAACATATTTAAAAATGTTTATTATCACTGGTCATTAGAGAAATGCAAATCAAAACCACCTAGAGATACCATCTCACACAAGCTAGATGGCGATTATTGAAAAATCTGGAGACAACAGATGCTGGAGAGGATGTAGAGAAATAGGAACACTTTTACACTGCTGGTGGGAGTGTAAATTAGTTCAACCATTGTGGAAGACAGTGTGGCGATTCCTCAAGGACATAGAAATAGTAATACCGTTTGATCCAACAATCCCATTACTGGGTATATACCCAAAGGACTATAAATTGATCTATTATAAAGACACATGTACATGTATGTTCACTGCAGCACTGTTTACAATAGCAAAGACTGGGAAGCAACTCAAATGCCCATCAAAGATAGACTGGATAAAGAAAATGTGGCACATATACACCTTGGAATACTACAAATCCATAAAAAAGGATGAGTGCATGTCCTTTGCAGGGACATGGATGAAGCTGGAAACCATCATTCTCAGCAAACCGACACAGGAACAGAAAAGCAAACAATGCATGTTCTTACTCATGAGTGAGTGTTGAACAATGAGAACACATGGACACAGGGAGGGGAACATCACACAATGGGGTGTGTTGGAGGGTGGGGGCTGGGGAGGGTTAGCAGGGGGTGGGGAGATTTGGGAGGAATAACTTTAGAGAAATACCATGTATATACCTATGTAACAATCCTGCAAGGTCTGCACATGTACCTCAGAACCTAAAGTAAAATAAAAAAAGAATACTAAAACACTTGGATAATACAATACACAAGTAATGATTTGGTTTTGTAGGAAGTTACGTTAAAATTCTAAGAAATAGAAGTGAGGTGAAGCAAGGTGGCCAAATAGAAGGCTCCACTAGTCATCCTCCTCACAGGAGCTCCAAGTTGAACTATCCATTCAACAATACACATCGATAAGGACCAAAAATTAACTTAGGCACCAGTCAGCTATGGTGGGGTTAGAGCACAAAGCTGGCTTCTGGGGTCCCCAATTCCAGGTATTGCCATTACTGGATCTGCCCTGAGCTAGAGAGGAGCCCACTGCCCTGAAAGGAGGATCCAAGGACTGGAATCATTCACCTCCAGCTGATTGAGGAGCCCTTTGGTCTTAAATGAACACTGGTCATAGCAAGGCAGTATGCACCATGGGCCTTGGACAGTGATGGCCGTAAATAGAGACTCCTCTACCTGTGGAAAGGAGAGGAAATAATGAAAAGGTCTTGCCTTGTGGCTTCAGTGATAGCTCCTCTGTAATAGAGCAGTAAGGTTTTTGACTTCAGGCCCTGGCTCTTAGACAGCACCAGTGGACCTGCCCAGGACCTGGAGGAACTAATCAGCCTAAATGGAAGAATACAAGCATTACTGGCTTCACTGCCTGCCGACTGTAGAGTCTTAGGGCCTTGAGAGCACAGTAGGTGGTAGCCAAACAGTGGTTACTGTGGACCTTGAGCAAGTGTAGTCTCAATAGCTGAGACTGTGCAGTCTCAATGGTTGTGGCCACAGGGATGTTTATGTCAGTGCTCCCCCAGCTACAGGCGAAAGGTACATAGATTAAATCCCACCCACAACATGTGGCTCTGATATGATGAACAGAGCCCACACTTCTCAGTAAGCTAGGCATAGTATGTTACTCTCTCTGTTCACCCACGCCTTCATGCATTTATTCAGCCAATACTATTACTATATGCCAGTTAAAATTCTGTGCACTTGGAATAAAGAATTGAAGCAGAACCCTACAGTTGCTGCTTCCAAAAGTGTCTATTCTACTACGAGACACAGAAAAAAAGAGAAAAGGTATAAATTCACAGTATAATTTCATGTACTGTTAAGTACTACATGCAAAAATAAGACAGGCCTAATAAATGGAAAAGGAGAAGAAACAGACTGCAATATTGATTTTAAGAAAGAAATTTTTAACAAGTTTTATCATTTTTTGGCATATGTTTTAATACCCAAATAAAGTAAATGACTAATTAAAAATAATTTTTTTTCCAGTGGAAGCAAGAGTTCTCTATCTCTGCGTGAATATTCTTACAGTCCCATGGAATTCTCTCTCTCTTTCTCTCTTTATTATCAGTTAACATTGGTAACTTTCAGTCATACCATCATCCCACTTTATTATTAGCACCAGGCTCTAACCGACTGAGGTAACTGGCCAGTGCTAATCATCTCACTTTATTGATTGGAATTTTTTGTTCTATTTAATATGAAAACTACTGAACTTGACAGCATAAAATATAATATTTTTATCTGGCTTATTAATATTGTTATAAAACAATTCTTTTTTTTTTTTGAGACGGAGTTTCACTGTTGTTACCCAGGCTGGAGTGCAATGGCGCAATCTCGGCTCACCACAACCTCCGCCTTCTGGGTTCAGGCAATTCTCCTGCCTCAGCCTCCCGAGTAGCTGGGATTACAGGCACACGCCACCATGCCCAGCTAATTTTTTGTATTTTTAGTAGAGATGGGGTTTCACTTTGTTGACTGGGATGGTCTCGATCTCTTGACCTCGTGATCCACCCACCTCGGCCTCCCAAAGTGCTGGGATTATAGGCGTGAGCCACCGCGCTCCGCTGTAAAACAATTCTTGTAATGCCTAAGGCCTTATTCATATTTAGTATCAATTATATACTAGCTATTTTTAAATATAATTGTAACATTGTGTGGAACACTTCCTATAAGTTTTGTTATCTGGCACCAATGTTTAGGTTAAAATCTTGGATATTGAACATTCCTATTGTATTGTTTGTAAAATATATAGAGCTTAATGAATGAATAGAAAATAAATAACAGAAAAGTAAGTTGAAGATATAACTTAATTTGAGTTATTACAAGGCCTGATTAAGATACGTTCCTTGTTTACAGTTTGTAGAACTTTTGTACAAGGGTCTTTAAAAGGCTAATTTCTTTGCCATTTAAATGACATTTCCATGGCTATGGATGAAAAAAGAAAAAGCTGAAATAGTTTATCAAATTTGAATCACAGAAGAGTGGCGTATTAGCAGTGTTTATAGACATAAAATGAATTAAATAGAGAGGTGATAGATATTCTGGTCTTAATGGCCTCCCAACCAGTTCTTCATTCCTAATTTCCCATTCAACCGACCCATAATCACAGTTCTCATCATAAACTTTAACTGTTTTCTATCTCTATTCCCTCTTAATTTATCTGAGTTCAGTATCTGAGGCTTTGCCTTTCATAATTGCGCTTCCAATCTGTCCCTGAAACCATTGCCCAGTGAGCCCCTGATTACTTTATGTCTTCTTACACCCACATTACAAAAACACCTTCAGTCCGTATCAGAAGTTCACTTTATGTTAAAAGTAAAACACTCTCATGAGGGTCTTTATAAAGGTACAATTATAATAGTTATTCAAGTAGATTTATCTTCACTATAATTTTTTTTAATTTGTGATTTTACAGCCCTTCAATAGGTAAAATATCAAGGTTACAGAAATTTTATCTCACATGAATGCTCTAAAGAAAATCGTTGGAGTCTGATTATACTAGTTGGACTGACTTTGGTAAACTGTCCCTTGTATGACTCTTTTCATAAAGTTATTGTTAAAATAGTCACAAGTGGATCAATAAGAAAATGGACAATTTTGATTCTTTGACCTCTGCCATTTGATGAAAATCTATAGTACCCTTAATGAGTAAATTACTTGGATAGATATTATTTATGACTAATGATATGCAAATACAGATTTGCTTCTTTTTGGGCATAAAAAATAAAAATTATTCCAGCATAGATATTGAGAAAATGCAAATCAGAAATAAATTTGCTTCCTGTACCAGAAATGTTTGCAACTTGTCCTCATGAATTATGTATGTGGATGGCTAATCACCATTATATTTTGTGAATCTCTGTAAATAGCATCATCATGCACTGATATTATGGGAACAAAAATAAGAGTATTAAATTGGGTTTCCATGAACCCTTACTTGTTGCACCTACATTTAGTTTTAAATATAATCTAATCACTTAAGTTCTATACTTTAGTGGAAAGATTGGCTTGAGGGATAAAGTTTTATTCATAGACATGTTTTTGGTGTCTATATTAAATCTATATATCGATTTGAGAGGTGTAATCTCCATTCCAGATGGGCCCATTAACTAAGTGGTTTTAAAAGTAGTAAAAAAATACTTTATATCTTTTTTTAATTAAAAGGTACATTGCAAAATTATTATTCTTTTCTGATTCTGATGAGACAATCAGACGTTTGCTTATGTGGGTTATTTTCAAAACATTTTTTTGGTAACTTAATACAAAAAATCACCCAGTTCTTCACATCTCCTTGTATCCACGCCTTTAGCAAAATGAGTTTGCATTTCCTTGAAATCAAGAGAGGGAGACTACGCATTCACCCTCTGAATTTGGGTGGCCTTGGGTTTTGTTTTAGCCAATGGTATACCATAGATGTGTCAGTTCCCAAACTAGCTCTCCATAGGCCTTGAAAACTTTTACTGTCACTCATGGACTCCTGCTTTCATAATGAGAATAAGCTCAGACATATCCTCTGAAAGATGGGGAATTTGTGAAACAAGCTGAATCTTCTTACCCATCACCATCTAACATGTGTAATTGAGTACTACAGAGACCAGAAAACCATCCTACTGAGCCAACATCAGTTGAACAGCTTAGCCACTCTTTGGATTTGTGGGTATAATAAATGATTGATGTTTTGAGCCACTAAATACTGAGTTTATTATACAATATATTGTGGTATTGGATAATTGAGACATATTTAAAATTTGCAACTCATGTTATTCATTCATTCAGGTGTTAACTTCTTATTCTAGGATCACTACATTTATTCTTTAATTTTTTGAAAATCAACCTCTATAGCAACTAATGTTGTAACTATTAAAATTTATGAAGAGGAATATAAGTAATATACATCCCCGTCGTATTTTATAGGTAGTATTAAATATATAATGTCTCTAAATAATAATTGAATAACAAGAATATATATATATTTTCTACATTAAGAAGTTTATTCCAGAAGAGGAGAAAAACACAAATTGCCAAAAACAAGTAAGTTGACTCTAATAAATAAAATAGAAAAGATGGAACAAAGAACCTTCTGGTTCTAAGCCATCCTGTAGTACTTAAAATTTTTATAATATGTAGTGCATGTAATACTTAAAAATTTAAAAACCTATTAACCTTGCTCATTAATACCACAAAGCCCACTGTAAATGTTAAAATGTTTTATAGTAACAACAGAATTTCTATATTGTCAAATGGAAAAAAATCACTTTAAAAGCATTTCTATAACATCCAGGTATCATTAAAAAAAAAAACATAGATTGAAAGTATAGCCAGTTAAACAGTCTGAATGATTATAAAAATAAAAATTATCAAAAAATTACTTCTCCCCATAATACTTATTTAATAGTGGGTTAAAAATGAAACAAAATAAAAATAAGGGCAAACAAAACATAAATTTGATAGAGTTAAAAATGACCAAGTATATTCTTTATATGTGTTTTTTTATTTTTAGATTTTGGGTACATTGTAGGTGCATATATTTATGAATATATGAGAGGTTTTCATACAGCCATGCAGTATAAACTACACACATTATGAAGAATGGGGCATCCATCCATTGAGCATTTATCCATTTCAACCAATCCAATTACAATCTTTGTTTTAAAATATACAGTTAAGTTGTTATTGGCTGCAGTCACCCTGTTGTGCTATCAAATAGCAGATCTTATTCATTCTTTCTATGTTCTTTTTGTACCCATCAACTATCCCCACCTTCCCCCTCCACTATCCCATTACCCTTCCCAGCTGCTAATAATCCCCTTTCTGCTCCCCATGTCTGTGAGTTCAATCGTGATTATTATATCCCACAAATAAGTGAGAAAAGGCAGTATTTGTCTTTCTGTGCCAGGTTTTTTTCACTTGACGTAATATTCCCCAGTTTCATTCATGGTTTTGCAAATGACTGTATCTTATTACTTTCTATGGCTGAATGGTACTCTATTGTGTTGATATGGCTTGGCTGTGCCCCCACCCAAATCTCATTTTGAATGGCAGTTCCCATAGTTCCCACATGTGGTGGGAGGGACCCAGTGGGAGGTAATGGAATCATGGGGGTGGGTCTTCCCTGTGCTGTTCTCATGATAGTGAGTAAATCCCACAAGAGTTGAAGGTTTTATAAAGAAGAGTCCCCCTGCACATGTTATCTTTTCCCTGCCACTATGTAAGATGAGACTTGCTGCTCTTTGCCTTCCACTGTGATTGTGAGCCCCCCCCATCATATGGAACTATTAGTCAGTTAAACATCTTTCTTTTCTAATGACTCAGTCTTGGGTATGTCTTTATTAGCAGTATGAGAGCAGACTAATACAATGTATATGTGCCACATTTTCTGTATCTGTTTGTCTATTGATAAACACTAAGTGGCTTGCAAATCTTGGCTATTGTAAACAGTGCTGCAATAAATATGTAAATAGAGACACCTCTTGGATATACTGATTTCCGATCTTTGGGGCATATACTTTGGTATGGGATTGCTGGATCACATAATAGCTTTATTTTTGTTTTTTTGAGAAAACTACAAACTGTTCTCCATAGTGTTTATACTAATTTACATTTCTACCAACAGTGTACTAGGGTTTCTTTTTATTCACATCCTCACCAGCATTTGCTATTGCCTCTCTTTTGGAAATAAAGCCATTTTAATTGAGGTGTGATGATATCCCATTGTAGCTTTGATTTGCATTCTTCTGGTAATCAGTAACATTGAGCACCTTTTCATTTGCCTGTTTGCCACAGAGAAATATCTACTCAACTCTGTTGCCCATGTTTTGATCAGATTATTACATTTTTTTTCTTATAGAGTTGTTTGAGCTCCTTATATATTCTGGTTGTTAATCCCTTATGAGATAGGTAGTTTGCAAATATTTTCTCCCATTGTATGAGTTGTCACTTCATTTCGATTGTATTCTTCGTTGTGCAGAGGCTTTTTAACATAATGTTATTTCAGTTGGCCATTTTTGCTTTGGTTGCCTGTGCTTGTGAGGTATTGCTCAAAAATTCTGCCTACACCAATGTCTTGGAGGTTTTCCCCAATATTTTCTTTCTGTAGTTTCATGGTTTGAGGTCTTAAATTTAAGTCTTTAATTCATTGTGATTTGATTTTTGTATACGTCAAAAGATAGGGGTCAGTTCGTCTGCATATGGATGTCCAGTTTTCCCAGAACCAGTTATTAAAGAGACTGCCATTCCTAAGAAGATGTTTATAATACCTTTATTGAAAATGAGTTGAGTGTAGTTGTGTGGATTTGTTTCTGTACTCTCTATTCTGTTCCTTTGGCTTTTGTGTCTGTTTTTAAGCAGTGCAATACTGTTTTGGTTACTACAGCTCCTTAGTATGATTTGAAGTCAGTAATGTGAATTCTTCAGTTTTTGTTATTATTATTACAGCTTTGGATAGCTATTCTTCTTTCTTTTTGCTTAGGATAGCTTAGTATAGCTATTCTTGTTTGTGTTTCTATATAAATTTTGGAATTATTTTTATTTCTTTGAAGAATGTCATTGATATTTTGATAGGGATTGCACTGAATCTGTAGATTGAGAATTATGGCCATTTTAACAATATTGATTCTTCCTATCCCTGAAAGTAGCTATTTTTTGTGTTCTCTTCAGTATCTTTAATCAGCGTTTTATAGTTTTCATTACAGAGATCTTTCAGTTCTTTGGTTAATTCCTAGATGTTTAATTTTTTTATGGCTAATATAATTGGGATTACACTGTAAGTTTCCTTTTTACATTGTTCACTGTTGGCATTTAGAAATGCTGCTGATTTTCTATGTTCATTTTGCATCTTGCAACTTTGCTGAATTTGATGATCAGTTCTAATAGTGTTTTATTTCTGTTTGTTTGTTTTTTGGTGGTGTGTTTAGGTTTTTCCAAATACAAGATTATATAATCTGTAAACAAGAATAATTTCACTTCTTCCTTTCAGATTTGGATGCACTTTAGATCTTTCTCTTGTCTAAGTTCTCTAGTTAGTATTTGCAATATTGTGTTAAACAACAGTGGTAACAGTGGGTATACTTGCAGTGTTCCAGATCTTTGAGGAAAGACTTTCATTTTTGTACCATTCAGTGTGATGCTACCTGTGGGCCTATTATATGTGGCTTTTATAATGTTGAGGAATGTTCTTCCTATATCCAGTTTTTTGAGGATTTTTACCATGAAGGGATATTGAATTTTATCAAATGCTTTTTCTTCATCAGTTGAAATGGCCATATGCTTTTTATCCTTCATTATGTTGAAGTGATATTTCAAATAGAGTGATATGCTTCTTTGTTTATTGTACTTTAAGTTCTGGGGAACATGTGCAGATCGTGCAGGGTTGTTCCATAGGTACTTACATGGCAAGGTAGTTTGCTGCCTCCATCCCCCCGTCACCCACATCTGGCATTTCTCCCCATGTTATCCCTCCCCGACCTCCCCGTCCCCCACTGTCCCTCCCTAGATCCCCCCACCAACAGACCCCAGTGTGTGATGCTCCCTGCGTCCTTACATGTCAGGCATAAATCCCACTTGGTCATGATGAATGATCTTTCTAATGTATTATTGAATTCAATTTACCAGTATTTTGTTGGTAATTGGTTTTCCACAATTTCCGTTCTTTCTCTATAGGAGATAAGACTCTCATTCAGGGCAATCTTAGCAGATTTGAGGCTCAGTATCTGCTTCTGAAGCCAGTAGTTAGAATCTGAGTTCATCAGTTTTTTAAATCACTTTGTCCACTGAACCAGCTTCCAATCAACCAGCTTCATTATGTTCCTTGGCTCTCCACGTATGGTCAAAGGTGTTATGCAGGGTCACAAGACCCCTTGTCTCTCACAAGCAGTGAATTATGAGTGTCAAATGCATTTATTTTGCATAGTTCTCTAAACAGTTCACACCAAGGTCTATCAGTGCTCTTCATACTATTAGGGTCCTTTGCATTTTTGGGTCTAATCATATTAAGCAGCCAACTCCTGAAACCCCCACACCAACAGAAGAACTTCATCCTTAATGTTCCGTTCCTCTAGAACCACTCCTGGTAACAAAATCTGTATCCGTCCGGATTCTCTAGAGGGACAGAACTAATAGGACAGATACATATGTATACGGGGGGATTATTACATATTAACTCACATGTCCACAAGGTCCCACAATAGACTATCTGCAAGTTGAGGAGTAAGGATAGGAGAAGGCAGAGGAGCCTCACCCCAGAGCCACCACCACCACCACTGGCCACGAGGAATACTGCTAGACTAGCAGTGATGTTCTTTTAATGCCTAGGATCTGTTAAGAAAGCTTGTGGTGAATGCTGCCTGGCTTGGGACTCACCCTTTATGCCAACGCAGGTCCAGAAATGCCACCCCAAGAGCCTCTTCAGTCCTCCGCTCCACTGTGGTGGTGTTGGTAGCTAAGTTGCAAGATAAAGTTCCCTTTACTTTTCCCTCTGCTTTTTACTTAAACAAAAGTTTTGCCACCACAGCTGGTAATGTGCTGAGTCTCATCTGAAGCCAGCAAGTCTCAAAGGCTCACCAAGGCCCTGGGTAAAGTACCTGGGTGTCACTGCTAGCTCTTCAGGGCCCAAGAGCTCTTCAGTTAGCGAGTGATGAATGCTGGCACACTGGGAGCTTTTCTTCAAGGCAGTGGGTTCCCTTCTGACCCAGATGTGTTTAGCAATGTCATCTGGGAACCAGGGCCTGAAACGGGGGCTTCCTGACTTTGCCAGTGCCCTGTCCTGCTGTTATTGAGCTAGTATTCAAGTTTCAAGACAAAGTCCTCCCCATCTTCTCTCTCCTATCCTCAAGTAGAAGGAAGGAGTCTCTTTTATAGCCATGAGCTATGCAGCCTGGGATCAGGAGAAGGATGATGCCTGAACTCCCATGGTTTCCCCAGCTAGTGACTCTGTATGGTGCATCCCCTACCCCCATCCACTGCCTCTGAGTCCTGTTCAGCCCTAGGACAGAGCTAAGAATTTCAGTCCTTATGGCCTAGGTTGCCTTTCAGGTTTACTAGAGACCAAGAGCACTTTGGCCCCTGGTGGCAAGGTTTGTAGGCACTCAGGTGTGGTCCACAGGAATTGGTGATAACCCTCTGGCTAGAGCTGGTTTAAATGCACCCTCTGTGAACGGTCATCAGCTATGTTTGGTCTGGTTTTCCTTTCTGTTTTAACAGCATAGCACTGAGTTCAATGCCTCACGATTTCTGTGTTATTTCTCCCCCAGCATCCAGAGATGCTCTCTGCACCATGCCTCTGCCGTCAGGGATAGCCGGTGAATGGCATTAGTTCTCGCCGTTCCTCCATCGGGGGAATGGCACCTGTCCTTGTAGGGGGTAATCAGTGAAGCTTTCTGTTCCACCATCTTGCTCTGAAATCTCTTTTTTTAAATTTTTAATATCTTGAAAAGTTTCTGACCATAGTCCTTAAGTTTTCCGGCCATTCTATACTGTATTTTCAAAATGCTTTTAGTCTAACTGTGTAATCATAGCAATATGAGGCAGAAATTCTAAAGATAACTTGATCAGTATTTCCATATTATATTCTAAATTAAAAAGGCATTCCAGTAACTGAAAAAAGAGCATTAGAATCTGATAGTTTGTCTGCTTCATTATGCTGTTTTATTGGTACAATTGCTCATAGTTTTTACATCCATTTGAAATATCTCTTTCAAAATCCACAGCCAGCAGTCAAAAAATTTGTGATAGTTATGCTGTTACCAGATACTAAAAACACATTTAAAACACAATCCCAGAAATATTTACATATCAATTTGACTTCCATAAAAAATGTTTTAACTGGTGATATCCATAAATTCAATTCAGTATTATCTATTTCTTCATAGCACTTTTCAGTATCTAACAGATTACTGCATGTTTGTTTATTACTACTTGTCTCTGCCACTGGAATGAATGCTGCATGAAAACAGGGGTTTATCCCTTATGCACTGTTGGTTCTCCAGCATGTGGACATATGACTAGCAACTGGGAGTTCCCCAATAATAATAACTGAAAGAATGAATGAATTCCAGTCTATTCAGTGAAAAGTAAACCTTTCAGACACTGGATGAATGAGACCTGATCTCTACTCTCAAAGATTTAAAAAATCAAATGTCGGACATATAATCATTTAAAACCATATTTCTTGCTATGTAAGAGAAATGTATAAACAAAATAACTTTTGAAAGAAACAATAAATTTTGAAAGGAAGATAATGAAAGCTTATTTTTTAGATCAAATCTAAAGAATGCAATTACCACATATATAGAAGAGCATTTCAACTAACATAATCATAAAGCTGTGGGGGGTTTTTTTGGGCGGGGTGGGGAGACAGCATACATGCTGACCTATTAGAAGTGCTATAGCATTAAACATTGACAAGCATTCGTGCTAGAAAACAAATTGACACAAAACTAGCCACAGTCTTCAATACTTCAATGAAAAGTTAAGAGTTTTGTTTCTGTTTCTATTTTTTTTAATGCTGTTGAAACTCTTTGAACAGTAGTATAACTTTATCAGATTTGTGTTTTGCAAAACTAAATCTGTTGGTGGTAAAATAGGTAGATTTGAAGCTGAGGAGGCAATCAGCTGGGATACAAGTCCAGAGATCATTGCTAGAGTTTAGCTGAGGGATAATGAGAACTGGAATTAGAATAGGGACAGTAGAAATGAAGATAAAGAAACAATTTGGAAGTAATATCAAATGGGACTGTAGAGAATTTGACATATTTGGTAAAACAGAGGGAGGAATAAAAAATGTCTCCAGAGTCATAAACAACTGCATAGATGGTAAAGCTGTGAATTTAAATCTGAAGCTGAAGAGAATCAAGTCTTAGCACACTAAATTGATTTTTTCTCTGCATGTATATAAGGGGATACATAGTATATCCTTTTCTAAAACCTCCAAAGAGTACCTGTACTTATCAATTAAATTCCTCCAAAATTTTCATTTGAATTAATTTTCATTCTCAATGATCTATCAAACTTTTGTTACTGTTACTATTCATTTCAGTTCTTTTACCTTACTAGGCATACAAAATATTCCAGCCTTCTCAGTCCATCATGTAATAAACTTGCACACTACCCTGTATCAGTGAACCCACTGACTAAATTACGTATTCAGTCAACAAACACTTCCTGATCAGGGAAGACCACATTCCCATCTTCATGTCATAGTTTTTGGATAGTTGGAGTTACTACAAATGACTTCAATAGCTATTCTGACTTTGGTGGACACTGTAACTTGCTACTTGGATCCATCAATTCAGAAATGTCACCTCAGCTGTTGGGATTATTAGAGGAAGCCAGCCAACAGGGGGAAATCATATGCCCCCCTTAGAGATTGCCTGAGTTGAAGAGATTGCACAAGGTCACATCTTTTCCTAGGGTAAACCACATCATTACTGACAGATGAGGGAGTTTAAAGATCCTACTTGGGGCAACACCGAAGGACCACTTTTATTCCAAAGCTTCCTGTGGAGTTCCCAAGAGTGTATCTCAAACTGATTTCTCTCAGCCTCTCTTTCTCCTACAATCTTGATCAGGTTTTTATCTCAAGGATGCTCCTTAACATTCTTCATACTAGAGTCCATCTCTGACTCAATTTCCAGGTAACTTAAACTATAACCCTGATACAACTGACCTTTCACTGTTTATTTTACCTCCTATTCTTTTATGAAGTCCTAGAATCCAATATGTATCAGAAATTAGCAGTGTTTTTCATTTCTGCTTCTTATTCAACTGCTGCCTCTCAATTCCAGACTTATCTTCTTACACTATTTTGGTAATACTGGCTTAGTGTGAGGGGATACCAGTTGAGGGCTCTAAAGGGAAAATGGAACACTGGAAAGAAAGCAACAGACACACTCCTTTGCACTGGCTTCCAATTCCTGTCAATGTCAACATAACATAGCAGTGGCTGTTTATTCTGCCAGAAACACTTGATTACAGTAGGAACAATTGGATCCAGTTTGCAGTTTGTCTGTCATTCCAGAACCAGCCCCATCATGCTCTTCAGAGATACTTGTGCCAGCCACAACCTGTCCTCAGCAATCTGAACTTCAGCTCCAGAAGGAACCTTCTTTTCCATTGCATGATTTTAATAATTTCTTCTCTTTATTCTTCAGCACTGGGAGTGGCAGCTGTTTTCTAGAATTACATACTCCGTGATCCTTCAGTATTCACATTTGGCCTCTTTGGCTTGTGAATACTTAACGTTTTATAATATAATATTCTACCTGTTTATGCCTCCTCAGATCCTGATAAGATTATTTTTATATAAAACTTAATAAAGTCCGTGACTTAAAAAGAAAACTTTTATCTGTACAATAAATAGTATTTGAGAAAAGTATAAAATAGAAAAAATATAGCCATAAAAACACAAGTTACTGTTCAGTTAACTGGAAAACTTCTTTAACATTTTATATTTTAGTTTAATAATATGATTAATAAGTTGTGAATATAGCCAATAGATCTTTTGATTTAGTTATCTATGTATATTTTAACCATGTAGGCATATAGAGAAGAACTTTTGAAAGACTTATAAGAATTGATATTTTAAAACTCTAAGACCTTGATTTATCAGTATTGAAAGTTAGAGAATAATATAAATTCGGGAGCTGTGCGTTTAAAATCTCTGGTTACAACTGAAAAACGAAAATATTTTCTAACTCTAGTGAAAAAGCCTACGAACTTACTGTATGAAGAAAGTGTTGTATAAAAGCAGGCTTTAGATACACAAAATTGGAAAGATGTAGGAAAATAAACAGAATCTATTACTTGATTTCTTTTATTCAAATTCATACCGATAACCACTATCACCACCCTCTAAATAATCCTTTCAAAACAAAACAAATAAAAATAGTATTTTTCCCAATAAAACATAAAATACATGAGTTTGTCTGAAAATGTACTGTAAATATTTGAGGCCATTGTTTAACCATTTTATTAACCTTGTGTGTGTTGTAGGAATAATTGGAGGTTCATTTGCCTTAATGAAAATTATTTGAAAAGATAACCTTATGAAGAATTATAATTAGTAAGTTTAATTTTCACTGAAAACATTTCAGAAATAAGGCAAGATAAATATATTTTATTCAAAACATATTTTTATATCTAACTTTATAACTCTCACATAGAAACATAGTACCTCACACAGTGAATAAAAATATTTACTGAATGACTCAATCTATTTATCACATTTTTGCAAATGTCATTGTTGCATTTACATTTATTTCTTGAGAAACATAAATCTTGTTTTATTAATCACAGAATTCAAATTACATTCAGTGCTATCCAATTTAGTTCCTTGTTTTCATTAAAGTTTTTAGTCCAGAGTTGTAGTGAGTGTTAAAAGTAGTAAGTTTTGAAAGTGAGAAATTGAAGCAAAAGAAGCAAGGAATTTTCTAGAAATGTTAATCTATGTTTCTTATTTTTGTTATGCAATGTAAGTACTCTTGGAAATGCAATCTGAGACTACTCTAACAATTTTTAAAATAAGAAAGGATACATGTATACTTTTAAAAATATTTATGCACCTAAATGATATGTATTTTCTCCAACTATTAAAAATTTGAAATTAGCACACACAGTACCTTATAAATTTCTGCGTATCTTTGTTTGCTGTTATTAAAGTGATATCATGTCTATAATCACAAGCTGTGCTTTTCATCCTAGTCAGTGAAAGAATTAAATACTTAAATGTCCCTTGACTGATCATTTGCCATCATTTTCTTAGTCAATAACATGTATTCTGATATTTTCTTCACAATGAACTTATAGTTCAAATGGAATTACCAGAAAGTCTGGTTTCAGCTAAGATCAAAATGTGACTTCTTTGTTGCTATTGCATTCATGTCTGTCTGAATGGTAGTTTAGCTAGCTGTAAATGTCTTAGCTCACACTTTCCTTTCTTGAAGATTGTCTAGGTAGTTTTTCACTTTCATTATAAAATTGATTATCGCTGTGGAGAAGTTCAAGGTCGGCCTATTTCTTCACCTTATAGAAGAATCAAATCCCTTTTTTTTGGTTACTCAAAGCATTTATATATATGAAATTTGACATTTACCTAACTTACAGGGTTTATTTTCTAGTAGATAATTTTAGTTCACTTTTTTTCTGGGCTATAATATTCCCTTTAAAGGAATAACTTCAAGTGTTTCTTTATATCCAAAACATTTTATTTTTTTTAATAGAATCTCTAAATATTATTCTTTGTTCCGCTATTTAGATCATACCAATTAGAAGATAATAGTTAAGTGTTTATTAAATCTTGTTTGAAAAAGAATGCTTAATTTTCTTTGTATCTTGAATTTTAAAAAAAATTTTTACTCTATTTTGCTCAATGTTTAAGTCTTGTCCTTTGTTTTCCCTACTATGATTCTGGAACTGTCTGTAATATTTCTACTGCTTCTCATTTAGCCTTTTGAAAATATGGAACACTTCACAAATGCTTTATTTCTATGAGATTTTTTTCTTATTACATTTATTTTCTGTCTGAACAGCTTAGTTTTCTTCTCACCATTTCTTCCCTATGAAAACATACTTAGTGCTCCTATGTTATGAAGATAACTGCCTCAATGACTTCATAATTAAGTGTGATATTTTTGTGCTGACTTTAGCAGATCCACAGCAATGATTTTGGGATTAGTATTCTTCCTTTGGTTGGTTCTCCTTGTGCTTCCTTTTCTTTCCTGTCTTATTATATTTACTTTGTATTAGTCCATTATTGTTTGAATTATTTCTCTTCTTTGAACCACATAACTTTTGCTGTAAGAGAATCTAGGTTCATGTACTTGGTTGCCAGAATTTCGCTCATTTTAGGATTGTGTGTGAATTAGATCTCCCCAGCCAGTGAAGATTAGCACCACAGGGCTGTTCCCAATGGTGGAATCTCTTCTCCTCTTTTCATTTTCTTCCCTTGGAAATGAACAGTATGTTCCTCTCCAGACATACGGACAGTCCATGTGTCCATTTATCACTGCTTGCCAGATTATCAAGCAGCAAGATCTTACAGTGTTTGCATTAATTTTCATTGTGGAAGATATGGCTGTTGCTTCATACTTCAGGTTGTACTATTCACTTGATAAAGTACTATGTATGCTTTTATAAGATTCCTGGCAATGGACGGTATGCTAAGCTACACATTTCTGCACTCATTATGTAACCTTCTAAACATTTAGAATACCCCCACCTCCATTTTGCACTTCAGAATTTTAGATATCTCTTGATTTCTTTGAAATTGCCATTTTTATTTTGATCCTTATTTTCTATTTGTTTCTCAGTGATTTCCAAGGGAAGAAAATGAAAATGAAGACTTTCTCCTGTGATTTAAAAATGTATATTCTCTCAGATATTCAGAAAAAAGAAACTAGCTATATTAGTCAAGAATTGTTATATTGATTTCATCACTATGGAAAGAAGGTAGTTGTACTTTCTTTTAATGTTTTCTAGTCTAACAAATGTTATTAGGTAATTTATCTTTGTTCATTTTCTTATTCTCTCTATAGTCTGTTTTTATTTTTATCCACTATAGATTTCAATCTTTTACATACGTCCTCTAATTTCTTTAGTTTACCTTTTTATTTCTCTCTGTTTATCTATTTGTTATATAACATTCATCAGAACGTCGTATAATTTTTACATTTTTTATAATGAGAGGTGGAAGACTAGCAAAAATTAGTTCAGATGGCAATGGAATCAAACTTTGTCATGTCCTTAATTTATACTTGCACCTACACAGACTCACAATTCATAGTTTCTTCAAATAACAGTTGATTCCTATTTTTTTTATTCCCACCTAGCTTCCACTAGGCACTCACATTTCCTACCAGTCCTTCCCTTATTATTTAAACCAACTGTGTATTTGTACCAAATCTAGGCATGTTTTCCACGAAAATGATATGGGAATCAACTGAAAAAACATAGATGAATGTGTTCAATTTATTTTGTCTGCTATAGGATTTTTTTGACAACTATAGCCCAAATTATTTTATAAATTTTATACTAAGAAATAATGATTTCTGATTTTATTTTAATTTGTACATTGGGGATTCTTTGCTATGTTTTTGGTTAATTTTACTTCTTGGCAGAATAATTAACTTTCACTAAAAATCAGTAAGTCAATTAATGAATTAGACATTCATCAGTGAATCTCAGTTGCAATAATGCTTTTACATTAATCTTGAACAAAAATGAAGTTAAGTCCCATTTTAAGAGTTATACTATCTTGGATATCACTTTATGATTTTTCAGATAAACCTGAGAAAAAGAATCCGTTTTCAAAATTCATAATACTCGACAATGGTTTTGATGTTAGTTTCAGTGCCCTGAAATTTCACAAAAGGGACTGAGCAAAGCAAGAGAGAGGATTTTAGGATCTCTAATCTTGAAGGATGTCTACAGTTTTTTAGGAAGATTATAAAGAACCATTGTACTGCAACTCCTGAACCACTTATGCTCAAGATATTGTTACATACTTCTAAGATATCAGTAGCCTAAAGAATAGTGACCAGAGGGAAATGCAGAAATAAGCTAGAAACCAGAAGAAAATCTGTATTTGGAAAGTATTATGTTATTTCTGAACCCAAGGAGATAAAATTGCAATCAAAGAACAAAATAATAAGGCAAAACTTTTGGAGAAAATAGAGTAGGTATGAAATGACTTTTAACAAAATGAAATTTGAAGGTTGAGCTGATGGATTGCATTCTTTTATGATGCACATTGCAGCAAATTGCTCCTGCAAATTAATTCTTTTTGCATATTAATAGAATGATTGTGAATAGTTTTTGTGTTATGAATTATCAAAATTGATCTTGAAAAAATGAGCTTTTAGCTGTTAGAATTTAGTTTTAAAATTATCAAAACTTTAGCTAACTTCCATATTTAAATGAAAAATGCTTTTATTTTCTGGGTTGTGCTAACCCAAATTATAAAAGTGAATTAACTAGAGTAGGTTATGATAAAAAGGACAGTCAAAATATATACAATTTCACATGAAGTAAAATTTTATTTCTTGCTCATATGCCAATTTAGGCTCTTGCTCATATACAGGTTCAGGTCAGGTTCGTATAGGTCAGATTTTGATGCTGTAGGAAGAACATCAGTTCTCATCCTGCTGAGCCTGGAGAGGACAGAATTGTGAAAGGAATCCATCAGAATAATTGTCACTCAGAAATTGTAAAGCACAATTAATCTTTTCTATAAAAAGAAACAGAGGATAGTTACACTTGACTCCATGCTGATTGAAGCCCTGTCACAAAGCAGATGTTTGAGTTATCTTGAAAACAAGATAAAAGGGCATGTTAAATATTAAGCCTGATGTTCCCATGAGAGAAGAGTGTTGTTCAATTCCTAACAATCCTGGCCATAAAGATTGTATAATCTTTTATATTTTAAAATTTAGGTTCTTTGAATAGATGTAACATTTGGACACCTTTTTGAGTTGCAAAATTTTAATAAGTTTTTTTTTTAAAAAAGAGAGACATGTCTCTACATTAATCCCTGCTACTACTGAAGTGGAGCTTACAAAGGTCAGAAGCAGATAGAGCTTCCTGCCCTTCCTTTTGCTGTCATACCTATGGAGCAGCAGGGTCCTCCCAAGGAAAGGGCAAGAGTGATGTTCCCTATAATGAATAGTGCTATTTTGTTACTTGACCTTCAAGACAGCCTGAAAATTTCAAGTCAGAGATCAGTGTGGAAAAGCAAATTGATGAGCAGGAACACTGTAATCTTAGCTGATAACTCTTTTTAAAAGGTAACCAAAGCTATTTCTTTGCTCCCTGGATACTGGTAAACTTTTCAAAGAACTTTAAAAAAAAATCTGGTAGAACACCAGGAAAAGTGAACATTTTGAGTGGCCTTTTCAAAACCGTGAGTCATATTAAGAATCTCAACGCAGTCTGTCTTCACAAATGACTATTCAAAATGCTGAATATGCCCTAAATTAGAAATGAGTATCATATAAGCCTATGTGTAAGCAAGAGCTTTGAGAACAGGGAATTACTGTAAGTCCAAGAGAAGATCAGAAAGAAGAAAAATTATAAAGGGCAAAAGAGGAACAAAAGTCCACCAAAGGTAGAACTCAATCTAGTTCTTAATTAACAGAATTTGGGTCTAAAGCAGAAGTTTCAGATATAAGTCTGGGAAAAAACACAAACTTATAACAAAAGCAAAATAGAAAACTGAAAATATCCGAAGTTAAAACCTCAAAAAGTAGAAACAGGAATAAAAAGGTTCGTACTAGTTATTTTTATCTTCTTAAAATTTCTCCTGTCTGAAATCCTTTTGGCTTTACATGAACATGAAAATATTTTTTTATTGCATTTTAGGTTTGGGGGTACATGGGAAGAACATGAAAGATCGTTGCATAGGTACACACATGGCAGTGTGATTTGCTGCCTTCCTCCATATCACCTGTATCTGGCATTTCTCCCCATGCTATCTCTCCCCAACTCCCCACCCCACACTGTCCCCTCCCTATTTCCCCCGGACAGACTCCAGTGTGTGATGTTCCCTTCCCTGTGTCCATCTGTTCTCACTGTTCAAAAACCCACCTATGAGTGAGAACATGTGGTGTTTGATTTTCTGTTCTTGTATCAGTTTGCTGAGAATGACGGTTTCCAGGTTCATCCGTGTCCCCACAAAGGACACAAACTCATCATGTTGGATTGCTGCATAGTATTCCATGGTGTATATGTGCCGCATTTTCCCTGTCCAATCTATCATCAATGGGCATTTGGGTTGGTTCCAGGTCTTTGCTATTGTAAACTAACAGTGCTGCCATGAACATTCATGTGCATGTGTCCTTATAGTAGAATGATTTATAATCCTTTGGATATATACCCAGTAATGGGATTGCTGGGTCAAATGGAATTTCTCTTTCTAGGTCCTTGAGGAATCGCCACACTGTCTTCCATAATGGTTGAACTAATTTACACTCCCACCAGCAGTGTAAAAGTGTTCTTATTTCTCCACATCCTCTCCAGAATTTTTAATGATCGCCATTCTAATTGGCATGAGATGGTATCTCAATGTAGTTTTGATTTGCATTTATCTGATGACCAGTGATGATGAGCATTTTTTCATATGTTTGTTGGCCTCATGTATGTCTTCTTTTGAAAAGTGTCTGTTCATATCCTTTGTCCACTTTTGAATTGGCTTATTTCTTGTAAATCTGTTTTAGTTCTGTGTGGATTCTGGATATCAGCCCTTTATCAGATGGGTAAACTGCAAAAAATTTTTCCCATTCTGCTGGTTGCTGAGTCACTCTAATGACTGTTTCTTTTGCTGTGCAGAAGCTGAGGAGTTTGATTAGGTCCCATTTGTCTATTTTGGCTTTTGTTGCCAATGCTTTTGGTGTTTTGATCATGAAGTCCTTGCCTATGCCTATGTCCTGAATGGTTGTGCCTAGATTTTCTTCTAGGGTTTTGTTAGGTCTTATGTTTAAGTCTTTTTTTTTGAGACGGAGTTTCACTCGTTACCCAGGCTGGAGTGCAATGGCATGATCTCGGCTCACCGCAACCTCCGCCTCCTGGGTTCAGGCAATTCTCCTGCCTCAGCCTCCTGAGTAGCTGGGATTATAGGCACGCACCACCATGCCCAGCTAATTTTTTGTATCTTTAGTAGAGACGGGGTTTCACCATGTTGACCAGGGTGGTCTCAATCTCTTGACCTCGTGATCCACCTGCCTCGGCCTCCCAAAGTGCTGGGATTACAGGCTGGAGCCACCGCGCCCGACCATGTTTAAGTCTTTAATCCATCTGGAGTTAATTTTAGTGTAAGGTGTCAGGAAGGGGTCCAGTTTCTGCTTTTTGCACATGGCTAGCTAGTTCTCCCAATATCATTTATTAAACAGGGAATCCTTTCCCCATTGCTTGTTTTTGTCAGGTTTGTCAAAGGTCAGATGGTTGTAGATGTGTTTTGTTGCCTACAAGGCCTCTGTTCTGTTCCATTCGTCTATATCTCTGTTTTGGTACCAGTACCATGCTATTTTGATTACTGTAGCCTTGTAGTATAGTTTGAAGTCCAGTAGTGTGATGTCTCCAGCTTTGTTCTTTTTGCTTAGGATTGACTTGGCTATGCAGGCTCTCTTGGTTCCATATGAAGTTTAAGGTGGTTTTTTCTAGTTCTGTGAAGAAGGTCATTGGTAGTTTGATGGGGATACCATTGAATCTGTAAATTACTTTGGGCAGTATGACCATATTCATGATATTGATTCCTCCTAACCATCTGCGTGGAATGTTTCTCCATCTGTTTGTGTCCTCTCTTATTTCGTTGAGCAGTGGTTTGTAGTTCTCTTTAGAGAGGTCCTTTATACGTTCCTTGTTAGTAGTATTCCTAGGTATTTTATTCTCTTTGTAGCAATTGTGAATGGCAGTTCGTTCTTGATTTGGTTCTCTTTCAGTCTGTTATTGGTATATAGGAATGCTTGTGATTTTTGCACATTGATTTTATATCCTGAGACTTTGCTGAATTTGCTTATCAGTTTCAGGAGATTTGGGGCTGAGATGATGGGGTCTTCTAAATATACAATCATGTCCTCTGCAAATAGAGACAATTTGACTTCCTCCTTTCCTATTTGAATACCCTTTATTTCTTTTTCTTGCCTGACTGCTCTGACTAGAACTTCCAGTACTATATTGAATAGGAGTGGTGACATAGAGACACAAAAAAACCCCTAAAAAAAAATCAATAAATCCAGGAGCTGGTTTTTTTAAATGATCAATAAAATAGACCAGTAGCCAGATAAATGAAAATATTTCTAAGAGGGGGAAAAGGCAATCATTGTAAACAATTTTTATGTGGATTAAAAGATATATTTAGACAAAAATCATTATATGTATATACAGTATAAAGATAAAAATATTAAAGTATTTTATGGAGTAAACAATACAATTTGCTTTATCCAAATAACAATATTTAATCAGTAATTTTGTTTCAGTGAATATTTCTGTAATTCAAGTTAAGTCATAGTAAATGGTAAAAGGGCAATGAAGTTTTAATTTGAAATTTGTATCAATTCATATGGCATTTTTCCAATAAACTTATGTTTTCTGCTCCCAAGTAAAGCAACTAAAGACAAGGAGCATTAAAGGGCTAGCCCTGGCAAACTCAGTGCTGTGGACAATGCCTGTTCAACCCCAATGTCTTCCTTTTCTGTGTGTCTTAGTGGGCCACATGTTCTGCTCAGAAAATTCTGCTCACACTGTTTTCCCCAATATTTGCACATTTTGCCCTTGTTTTTATAACTCAGTAGTGCCACACGTTCCTTATACACTATTTGGACAAGGTATTTTCACCTTTTTTTTTTTTTTGGTCAAGGTAAACCCTCTTATTAATTCTAATACGTTGTAACTTCTTAGGCGTTTAGGATGCTGTTTTAGCTGCACTGGTATTTTTTATTACATTTATCAGGATAACACAGGCATTACTTAACGTTCTTGTTCCAAAAATTATTTGGATTTTAGTCAGTCTGCCTCAAAACTGTTTCCTCATAGGTTTTGATATTTGTCATGTACATGTTGCCTTATTGTTAATTTTCTGTATATAGTAAAATGAACAATTAGGATTTAGAAATGGTACTGTAATTGACATCTACTACAATACTTGACTACAGCTAACATTATTGTTAGTAAAGTTAAATGAGAACGTCAAGTATCATTAACCCTAATTTTTTAATTTTTTTATGCTATAAAATACTCTCCTGGGAGGTGAGTGTAAGAAAACATACAAAAGCCAGGTGTATACCTGTAGTCCCAGCTACTTGGTAGGCTAAAGCAGAAGGATTGCTTGAGGCCAAAAGTTTGAGGCTACAGTGTGCCATGACTGTGCCTGTGAATGCCACTGAACTCCATCATGGGCAATATACTAAGCCCCCATTTCTTAAGAAAAAAATGTTTTAATACAAAATAAATTAAAATATGTAAAGTCTACTTTTCAGTTATCTTATTATTTTGTTCAATATGAATTGTTGACTCTTGACAATCAATTCCTACGTTAGAAATGAAGCAGAAAATCTGCACCGAAACCACGTGCTTTCATGAGTTATAATTACATGTTAGATTGTGCTTCATAACACATATAAGAGTAATTGTATGTTTGAATCAGTTCTACAGAATTGTATCCAGGCTACCATTGTATTTATGGTAATAGCATTGGCTTTTGTTTAAATTGTAAAGAAAACAACTCTAAAGGTCATGGGAGAAGAGGAAAATTATAATTATTTAATTCCTTATATGTAATAAATTAAATAGGTGTGTAAAAGGCTTGGATATGCTGGTTTGGAGCAAATAGAAAATTATTCTGAGAGAAAACCTAGAAGGAAACTGAATACAGCTCGAAAACTCCTCTCCATCTATCACAAACTAATGATAATATTTAAATGACAGAAGTGGGCAAAACAGGTTGCTATAGTAAGCTTCGGAGTTGGTGGCAGAGCTGAAAATGCAACGTTTGTTCATTTAAACAGGGCTCTGACAGGATGATCTGAACTCGCTCTATTTCTTACCCTGAAAGACTTAAAAGCTGGGAATGAAAGATACCAATTTGATAGGACTTCTGCATCTACAGGTGACTACAGCTTCCTTCTGTCAACACTGGGCATACTGTCTTCCATTGATCACAAAACCGGCTTAATTATTTTACTCCTAATACAATCACCTGTTTAAAACTAGTTCTCTGTGGTTTACGATCTTTTTTTTTTCTGTTTCTTATATATGTTAAAAGAGTACAGACTTGAAAAAGGGTTGATTAGACATATACTTCAGTGACACACTGGTCACTGGGCACAAAGAGTAGCTATAAAGATAAAATTATCACAGGCATGTGCTTTTGTTGCAGATTTTCTGCTTCATTTCTAAAGTAGGCATTGATTGTCAAGAGTCAAGAATTTATATTGAACAAAATAAGAAGATAACTGAAAAGTAGACTTTAACTACATATTTTATTTTGTATTAAAACATTTTTTTCTTAACAAATGGGGGCTTAGTATATTGCCTGTATTCTCTGTGGTAGATCATGTGTAAGATAAAATGTAATCCCAATAGATTCTGAAGATTTACCATGGAAGCCAGAATGGTTCTGAGACAAAATTATTAATAATATTTTTATTTGATTGTATTACAGTTGAACTAATAATTCACATGTAAATGCTTTTAAAAAATTTACTAATGTCTCTGGCTGGTTTTGCCATTCATCAATTGTGTAAACATGTATCTTCATTGGCAAAAATAATATTTTAAAAATATTCAACTTTTAAATTATGTAAACTAACGAAAGAGAAATTGACTTCCTAGCATTACCTAATTTGTATCTTCTTCTTCCATTTTAATAATTAAAATACCAGTTAAAAGAAATATGATTCATATCTCACAAACCCACATCTTCAATGAGGACAGTGATTATCTCTCCCACTCTTCCTCTCTTCCTTTACTTCCATGCCTAGAACTCTCAAATTGACATTTTTGGTTATAGTAGATAATTGTAAAATATATATCCCAGAAAACATTTCAAACTCCAATAAACCAGTAATATAAAAATTTGGAAAGGAGGAGGTGGGAAATAAGTGGCCCTGTCAGTTTTCTTCAAAGTGACTAGCATTATATCATGTTCAAAGCAGCAATAGTGATGAGAATTCCTGTTTCATTCAAGACAGTTTTAACTTTACCTGTGACAATTGGCTTTCTCTGCAGACTGTGCACACAGAGTCCATTAGTTATTTAAATTAATTACAGGAGATGATATATATCTAGCATTGCATGTAGTGTATTGCAATTGTTCTTATCACTTCCTGCACTTAAAAACATAACAGTATTTTTTGAGTACATATTCCACAAAACACTTTACAAGGGAAATATTTGACATTCAAAGGTAAACATCTATTAAGCATTTATGATTCACTCTCAAATCACAAACTTCTGTTGTCAGGAACTATTACCTCTGTGTTACAGATGAGAAACTAAGGTTAAATGACATTGTTACTAGCTTAAGTTTAAAATGTTAATTAGCGGTAAAACTGATATTTAAATGGTAAACAAAAATTATTGGCCAGCAAAGCTGATAAAAACATGCCAGTCTTGGCTCCAAAGAAAAAAAAACGAAGTACTGTATGCCAGATATTAAGTTGTAAATTGTACCTTAGCTTGGGTTCATTCATGAATTGACCAAGTATTAATAAATATTAGCAAGCAATTGGGGATTAGTGAGAGTTTCCTTTTGAAATTTAGAAGGTTATAAACACCACTGAAGCCTCTGAGAATAAAACATTATGAATCACATCTAGATTAATTGGTGGTTGAGGGGTCTGATTACCTGGCATCGTCATCAATTCTTTGAGCAACTGACCCTTGAACAACATGGAAGTTTACACTGGGAAGGTTGACATGTGGATTTTATTTTGCCTCTGCCATCTCTGAAGCAGCAATACCTCCTCTTCCTCCTCAGCCTACTGCATATGAAGACATTGAGGATGAAGATATTTGTAATGATCCATTTCCACTTAATGACTAGTATATATATTTTTTTCTTCATTAATATTTTCTTAATGTTTTCTATTCTCTCACTTACTTTACTGTAAGAATGCATTATGCAATACATGTAACATACAAAATGTGTTAATCAACTGTTTGTTAACACTGAAGCTTCCAGTCAGCAGTGGGCTACTTGTAGTTAAGTTTTTGGGGAATCACAAGTTATATGTTTTTTTTTCTTTATGCACTGAATAGAGGATTCCTAACCCACTCATTGCTCAAGGATCAGCTGTTAACTGCTTAAGGGTTTCGGGTTGTTTTATGCATTGTTATTTGTTACGCAATTGCCTGTTAACAAAAGGCCATGAAATCTGAGGAGGAAAAATGAGGGAGATTTATTTCCTAAAAAAATCAGTCTGCATGTTGGAGAGGCACATCCTTCAAGTACAATGAAAGTATGCTCTCTAAAGAGCAAGAAGAGGGTCTGGCTTAAATAGGGAAAGTTCTCACCTCAGTTCTCTGTCAATCAGATCCATGGATACAAATGAAGAATTCACACTTGTTCAGTTCTAACTGGTCAAACTAGTCAGGCTCTGATTGTTTTTAAGCCCCAAACCAAAATTTCTCTAAGATGTTTATTTCAATCAGCCATGGGGTGGGGGCAGTTTAAAGCTGCAGTTTATCTTGGCACTCCAATAGGATCTGGTTTGCTTTGATTAGAGAAAGGGAAACCCTATGAGATTTTTTAAACATCTTTCCAAGAACAGAGTATGTGACAGTTCCCACACCCACTCATGGCCACCTGACTCTGTTTTAACTTTGAGCACCTCAATTAGCCACGGGGCTTCTATTTTATCTGTCGGCTAATGGCATATTTTAACACTGTGTGTGACCTGATAATTCTGAAAGTTCTGATCTGAAACTGCCAAGAGGCAGTTGTTTTTTATTTACTGTTAAGAAATTAGCATTTTTTAACCTGTAAATACATTTTTGATTGACAACTTAAAAAATAGAAAATTAAACAGAATTATAGCAAAATTCATTACACTTCTCATCTGAGGAAAGTAGAACTTCTAAACTGAGTTCATTGATATATAAATAGCTTCACTTGTTGTCTGTTGTTAGGTATATATTGTTCTTTCTGCTGAAAAATGATCTCATACCAGTTAGAATAGCGATTGTAAAAAGTCAGGAAACAACAGATGCTGGAGAAGATGTGGAGAAATAGGGATGTTCTTACACTGTTGGGGAAGTATAAATTAGTTCAACCATTGTGGAACACAGTGTGGTGATTCCTCAATGATCTAGAACCAGAAATACCATTTGACCCAGTGATACCATTACTGGGCATATATCCAAAGGATTATAAACAATTCTACTATAAAGACATATGTACTAGTATGTTTACTGCAGCACTGTTCACAATAACAAAGACGTGGAGCCAACCCAAATGCCTGTCAGTAATAGTCTGGATAAAGAAAATGTGGCACTTATACACCATGGAATACTATGCAGCCATAAAAAAAGGATGAGTTAATGTCCTTTGCAGGGACTTGGATGAAGCTGGAAGCCATCATTCTCAGCAAACTAACACAGAAATAGAGAACAAAACACTGCATGTTCCCACTCATAAGTGGAAGTTGAACAGTGAGAACATATGGACAGAGGGAGGGGAACATCACACACTGAGGCCTGTCATGAGGTGGGAGTTAGGGGAGGGATAGCATCAGGAGAAATACCTAACGTAGGTGACAGATTGATGAGTGCAGCAAACCACCATGGCACATGTATACCTAGGTAACAAACCTGTATATTCTGTGCATGTATCCCAGAACTTAAGGTATATATATGTATGTGTGTGTGTGTGTGCATGCGTGTGTTCTTTTCCCCTCAGCATAATACAGCCTTTTTGCATTCCTTTGCATAGCATCCTTTTCTTGTCTTCTTTATGCCAACATTCAAAGTGGAACGAGTATATTAATGTTTGTGGCAAACTTAGAACACTTATGGTTAGGCTACACAGCATGTTTCCAATGGACGTTTCCATCTCTAATCTTAAGCCAGTCTTCATCTTGTTTCCATCAATCGGGGAACTGATTCACTAGCTAAAGCTACACATAGAATTTCTGTTTAAAATTGGTATAATTTGTTCAATTTCAAATGCCTGCACTCTTAAGCTGTATAAAGTGTGGTGAATACCTGAAGAACTTCAGTAATCACATTTTTTCCCCAATACGTTGTTACAGATAATTTCTCATAGAATACATTATAGGTAGGACTACAATTTTCTTCAAGAATAATTTGTAATTATAGAACAGGGAAATGTAACCAACTATGAGTAATTGTGTCTAAACTAATCAATATTTGTATACAGTAATACAATTTGAAAGAGAACGCGACTAGAAAATTTGGACACCTTGATCCTAAGGTCATTTCTGCCCCTCACTGACTACTTGACATTAAGCAAGTGCTTTTTACTTCCTTGAGTCTCATTGTTCTAAACAGTCAGATGGATGAATCTTCCAGGATTTCTTTCAAACTCTAAATTACTATTTGTAGTTAATACATTTGCATATGAAAACTTACTTGTTCACTTGCTGCTTTTAAAACACAATAGTGCGGGTTTTAAAACACAGTGAATGTTCTTTAAATATCAACCATGCACATAGCATATACTTGAAATAAGTATTTCTAGGCACATTACATTACATAATGGCATGGCTACTAAATTATTTTGCAGTAATGAAAATACGTTATAATATCTAAATTTTATATTCTGATATCTAAATTTCTATAATTGTAGGGAATATATTTAGAGACATTATTTAATATGTACCACATCAAAAATCTTTGAAACAAGATAGGCATCATTATCCTCATCTTATTAACAAGGGATGTGAGACTTGAACGTACTGAAAGGCTTCCAGTTATTAAGTAGCATTTTCATTGTAATTATAAGCATGAAAATACATCTTACTAGTTCAGACATATTGCTCTAGTCTGCCCGAGGGAATGTGTTAACTTCTTCTCTTCCTGGGTCCACAGGGGTGTGGTTTCAAAAGCAAGAACTTCCCAGGGCCATTAAACCACCCACCTCTCTATCCGGGAGGCTAGAGTTCTTTAACTGACTTTCTCAAGTGCGGGGTGTGGTGTGCGGGGCGGTGGGGAGGTAGAGAGCCCAGGTGTGCTCTTTTGTTTACAAAGTGCGTGAAAGCTATGGAGGAGGGGTTTTGTTGTGAGCCTAGCCACCAATCAAATGTCAGAATGAAAGATCAGTCTCTCCAGAGGAAGTTTAAAGGAACTCATCTCCTGGGACAAAAACTTGAATGGGGCAGAATAACTCCCAGATTATAAGTTCCCTTCTCTCTCATCTGTGCAGATTCCATCTCTGGATCCCCTCCCATGACAGCATGGGAGCTTGCTTTCTCTCTCTATTTCTCTCTCTGCCTAATAAATCGCTTTTCTGCAAAAGCTCTTGGGGTCTGATATTTACTTGAACAATATCACTGCATTGGAGCCTCCTACCCATTCTTGGGTGGACAAGAGCCCAGGGATGTGAGCACGTCAGGCACATCCCATCAGGGAGCTGAGCACACTGGGGAGCTGAGCCTCCCCTGCTTCCTGCAATCCAGTAACACCCCTATTACTTACATAAATATTGATAATGCCAATAATAAACCTACATGTAGTTACTTAAATATTTTTCCCAATGTAATGGTTCTTTGGATATGAAAAATTACAATTTAAGATCATTGGTCTTCAAAATTGAAAACTGTTTCCCTTTTTTCTTAAATGGAAATACAGTGTTTTGTCATGGCCTACAGCTAATTTGTTTTCATTTGCAATATACGCAAAAGGATTTTTTATACAGTAAGGAACAAATTTTGCTTTGTGTATGTGTATATTTGTTTTAAATTTGACAGTGAATATCACCAAAACTTACAGGAAAAAAAAGTAGGTCAATAACAAGTTTATTTCCTCTTATATATTTTGGGTAGAATACTTGGGAGAATTCTGAACTACTTTTGCATAGGTGGTCATGGATGTGCCAGTCACAAAACAGTGATAGCACAAAAATAAATGAACTGTACATGTACTATTAGAAGCACTCTGGTATCCAGCCAAATAAACTCAATTACATTTCAGTAGGCAGACAAGTCAGTGTATCACAACAGATGGATGAACAAAGGTGATCATGGAGATAATTTAAGAACAAAGGGCTCAATATAACTGAAATTATTTTAGGGTGAGAGCATGAGCAAAAACACACATAGTAAAAAAGGCTAGTTCTTCAACCAACAGTTAAAACCACTGAGAGTTTTCATTCTTCAGTGGTAGAATAATATCTATCAATATAAAAAGTATTTCACCATTCAAAATTAACTGGGCTTCCGAAGCATATAGTATAACAGGTTTTTATCACTCATGGTAATGGAAAAATAACTTTGTTCTATTGCTATTAATAACAAAACAAATATGAATCATCTGTAATTATTGAGTCTATTAGCATTTCTCTAGTACATACATATAGATTTAATTGGAATACTAAATGTGCTAAATTTTAAAAAGACATTTTTTAAAATCCATTGCAAAAAAAACTTGAAATCTGTCATGTTAGAGTTTATTATATTGATTAAATCAGAAACAATTCATCAACCTTGTTCAAACTACAGTATATACATTGATTTTTTTCGGTAGACTTAAAAAGCAAGTGCTATTGATTGATGTATATGTATATATATGTAATTTTTATTATAAAGGGATAGGATACAGAATAAAAGGTATATTTGAGCAGATACTGGAAAGAAAACTTTCAATACTTTAGTCTTTTGTAACTCCAAGGTATTTACTTTGGAGGTCTTTTTGTTGTTATTAAAAACAAAATATTTTCCAGCTCTTCAATTTTAGTAAGACTTTATAGTCATCCCTCCACATTTGAAGATTAGTTCAGAAACCCCCCAGATCCCAAAATGCACAGATGCTCAAGTCCCTTACATAAAATGGCATAATGTTTGCATATAACCTATGTACATCCTCCTGTGTACATGAAATCATCTCTAGATGACTTATGCAGCGCTTACACATACACTTCATTTGCATAAATGCAACATAGCATTTGGTGAACAGCAAATTTGTTTTTCTGTTTAGAAGTTTATTTTTGATCTGTGATTAGTTGAATCCACGGATGCTGAATTCATGGATACAGAAGTACAGAAGTACAACTGCATTTAGTTTGACTTCCAATATGGCAAATGATACGGTTTAGATCTGTGTTCCTGCCCAAATCTCACACTGAAATATAATTCCCAATGCTAGAAATAGGGACTGGTCAGAAGTGGTTAGATCATGGGGGTGATTTCTCATGAATTCTTTAGCACTATCCCCCTAGTGCTATTCTTCTGATAGAGTTCTCATTATATCTGGTTATTGAAAAGTGTGTAGCACTTCCCACCACCAGCCCTCCCTGAGCTCTCTCTCTCTCTCATCCTACTACTCTGGCTATGTGAATTGCGTTAATCTCCCTTTGTCTTCTGCCATGAATACAGGTAAGCTTTCTCAGACCTCCCTAGAAGCAGAAGTCACTATGCTTCCAGTACAGCCATGGAACCGTGAGTCAATAAATGTCTTTTCTGTACATTTTATGCTGCCTCGGTATTTCTTTATAACAATGTGAGAATGGACTAGTAGAGCAAAGTATTAGTACACACTTCCAGAGGGAAATCTGACAAGCTCCACAGATCCACTCCCCAGCAAAACAAGTAAAACTGGGTCAACTATTGAAAAACCATTTAAAGTCTCTGGAGTTTGCCCTGAAGGCCTAAAGCAAATGAAAAAATATTTATTTAAGAAAAGTTATTAAGATTCCATAAGAAAAGCCAAAATCTGTGATATTTGAGCCATGACCTGTTACCTCTTTTATTAGTCCATTTTCACACTGTTACAGATAACTACCTGAGACTAAGTAATTTACAAAGGAATGCAGTTTAATTGACTCACAGTTCTGTATGGCTGGGGAAGACCCAGTTAACTCACAATCATGTCAGAAGGTTAAGGGCAAGCATGTCTTACCTGGTGGCAGGAGGGACAGAGAGCCTGGCAGGGTGGGAGGAAACTGCCACACACATTTAAAAACCATCAGATAACATGAGAACTCACTCACTCTCATGATAAGAGCATGGGGCAAACTGCCCTTATGATCCACTCTTCTCCCACCAGGCCCCTCCCCTGATATTTGGGGACTACAATTAGACATGATATTTGGGTGGAGAGACAGAGCCAAGCTATATCACCTCCTTTCCCAACTGTCCCCAGCTCAGCTAAATGGAAGCCTTACTCCAGGTGGATGTGGCTAAAGAGATGGGGCTTTCTTTTTCCCTCTCTCCTTAGTTCTCAATTGAGGGTTACTGTATCTCACGGGGAGGGGCAAGACAACAGCATTTCTCACCGTGTCCATGTGAAACACAATAGGCTAAATTTCTGGTGAGTGCTGTCAAAGGTCCTGGGCTCCTTTCTTGTACCTAATCTCTACCCATAAGAGACAGACTGTTCCCTAGGTGCACAGGCTGAGAGTACTGAATCCACAATTGTCCTTGCCTTAGCTCATTCAGACAGCAAACCTTGTAAGACCAGAGGTACCGCTCCACTCAGAACCCAGAGTAGTGACTTGGAGATTTTTATCGAGGGGGAGAGGTAGGCCATACAAGAGAGTTTTAAAACTCTTTCCAAAGACACTGTATTTGAATCAGAGGAAGGGGAGGTTCAAGCATATGGGTGTTCTTGGAAACAATTCCTTTCTTTAACTTAGAGCAACAAGGTTAACCATAGCCCAGCTAGTATACTGCTGAGAATCAGTGAAAGAAACAGCCGAGTAGAGGCCTCCTGGGTTTAGTACAAACCTAAAGAAATGATCCCAAAACTATCAGGACCTAAAAGTAATTGGATCAGACTACTGAGGAATGTATGTCCCAAGGCATTGTTTCAAAGGATAGAGCAACCCACTAGTAATTAGCAAAAGCCTAATACTAAATAGATAGACAACTTAACAGACATTATCGAAAAAGACAGTCAAGGAAACACTGGTAAAACCACTGATCCCAGAATGACTGTGAGCACTCCCAAAGCCCTACCCTTAATGAAACTGCCTAAAGGCTTCATTCACATGCTAAAGAAAACTTCCCAAAACTAGCTAAGAGACAGACTTCTTTAACATAGTTTATCTGTAAATACCTTAGCCAAGTCACAAACAAGCAAGTAATCAAGCAAACAATAAACAAAGCAACCCTCAGAGAGGATCAAGGGGATCAGTATCCAGAATTACTATAATGTATTGTATTAAGTGCCAGTGATCAAAGAAAAATTACGAGACACCCAAAAAAGTAAGAAAGTTGCATCAGGCAACAGAAACTGCCTGTGAAAAGGACCTGATATCAGTTTTAACAAAGCCTTCAAAATAGTCATCATAAATTTGTTCAAAAAACAAGAAAACCAGTCTTATGGAAGTAAAACAAGGCATGAAGGTGTCACTTCAAGTAAAGAGTATCAATACAGAGATAGATAATATAATTTTTAAAATGCAAATTCTGTAGATGTAAAGTTCAGTAACAGAAATTACAAATTCAGTAGAAAGGCTCAACACTACATTTCAACTGGCACAAGAAAAAAACAGCAGACTTGATAGATTGATGGAGATAATGCAATTGAAAAACAGAAAATAAAGTGAAAAAAATGAACACATTATCAAAGAAGTGTGGAATACTTTAAAGTCCAAAATATGTAAAATGGGAGTACTGAAAAGAGAAAAAGAAACAATTTTGAAAAACTAATAATTAAAATAACTCCAATTTTACAGAAAAATATTTATCTACATATCCAAGAAGTTTGATTGACTCAAAATAACATAATCACAGAGGTTCATGCCCAGACATAGCACAGTAAAAATACTGAAAGACAAAAGCAAAGGGCTTATTTGTGTGGACCCAAAAGGAAAACACTGAGGTAGACTTAATATCAGTAGAGAGTTTGTTTGGGCCAACTTTGAGGACCGCAATTTAGGAGCATAGATTCAAGTTGTCCTGAATAGGCACTTGGATTAGTAACTGTTATAAGTAAGTTTTTAAAGGAAAAGAAGAGGTAGTTTCTAAATTGTTTACCATTAATTTCCATTAAAATAACATTAGTTATTGATTGGCTATACCTTGTTCATGGTATCACAAATTCCAGGAACAAGAAGATAATAGGTAAGGCAGCTAGTCCAGAAAAAAATGCCTTTAAACAACTGCTCCCACGCATGCCTGCTGGGAGATGGCTGACCAAGGTTCCACATTCTCATCTTTCTGGGCCTGATGAATTTTCCATACCTGACATAGCTCAGACTGCTCTTGGCTATTTTTCTTTCCTCATTTGTATGCTGTATTTCTGATGTTAGATTATTCAATGCCAATAGTGTGTTAAAATAGTGATGAAATCTTATTTCCTAAATCTACCATTGATTAAACCAATCTATCCCTTTATTCTTTAGGTTTTTTAAATTAATTCTATATTGACTTTTACTAATATCCCATAGAAAACCTTTCTACATCTTTCTCATGCTCCTTGAACTTATATGCTAATTATGTCTTTTTCCTTCTTACCATTTCTGTTGTGCTCCAATTTGATGTCATAGAACTACTCAGCTTATTTTATCTCCAATGCAGAATACAGTAAATTTCTCTTCAAAGGTTTAGCCTGCTAACTTCCTTGTTCTTTATTCTTAAACTCAACTTCCCTGCTCTCCATGCTTCCTTGCCCCTGGTTACTGTAAACAACCTTTCTGCTAGTTGTAATCAATAACTCATGTCTGTTTCCTTGGTTACCTACACTTATTCCTCCCACCAAAGCCGCATGTCCCACCACTGTAACTCACACATCCCCCTTCCCTCCCTTATTTGGGAAAATATTCACAAATAGCCAAGTCAGTTTAGATTGTACAGTCCAATCCCAGCCCATGGGGGAGCAACACAGAGATAGGGGCTGCATTAGAGATAAAAACCCCTTCCCTCCCTTGTTCAGCATGCTCTTGCCATTGCTCTGTCTGTGAACCACACCCTTCTATAGAATTTAATTTGCCTTGCTGAGAAATTCACTGTCTCAGTGCTCATTTCCTATGTGAATCCAAGCCTTTACTTCCAACACCAACTAAAAATATCTGGGATGTATCTCTACCCATTCAATCTTCTGTTTCCGAGTCAGAATAAACTTTTTCTCTTCTTTATGCCAAGGCAATTTTTTCTGTTTATGAGTTTAGCAATGTTATTTCTGTGAAGAATTCATTTTACATCACGTTTCTAATACTCTTTCATTTTTAGTTCTTATATACTTGACCTTTTTTTTTTCTTCTCCCTATGCAACTGACCAGGTTAGGGCTATATAAACAAACATACAAAATATTTTTAAAATATTCTTTTCTTAACTGAATTATCTCTTAAACATCTGCAAAACTATAATAATTTTATTTTTTGTTTCCTCACTATATACTCAGGCCTATTTAATTTTTGTATTTATTAACATTCATTCTTTTTCTAAAAATTCTTTAGGTTTTTCTTTCATTTTGATAAAGGCAAAACTTCAGCTGAATCAAGATTAAAGGATATTAATTGAGCAATGAATGATTCATGAATTGGGCAGCACCCAGAATCACAGCAGATTCACAGAGACTTCAGAACAGTCATGTGGTGGAAGAAGATTTATAGACAAAAATAGGAAATGCTGTACAGCAATAGAAAGTGAGTTAAAGAACAAGTACATTGGTTAGAGTTTGGAGTTTGCCTTGTTTGAACACTTAGCAATGTATAAATGGTTGAAGTATAGCTGCTGGGACTGGCCAAGACTCAGCTATTGCCATAGGCAAATCATACTTCTAAGTTAGGTTATCATGCCTCCAATAATCTTCTTACCTTCCACATAATGCCTTTGGGCCTCTCTATTCTTCATGGAAATCATGGTAGATTGAGATCTAGATCTAAGTAGAAATCAGCATTACTTGGTCACTTGCCATGGTTCTTACCCACAGGTATGATCTTCACTTATAATATCTACTTAGGTGTCCAGGAATGTATAAACAGTTCTATTAACAGAAATAAAAAATAAATTTTCCTTTATCTTTTCTTCGTAAGTGATGTTTTCAATAGGAATGCTAACACCAGCAAGGAAATAGCAATTTGTGCTTACTTGTATTTTTTTAAATGCTTATCATTCTGTTTCTTCCCTTGGCCAAATCTTTCTGGCCTGTGTTTGTATCTTGCAAATTGCTTCATAAAGTTATTTAAGAATGGTGCTAATTCATCCCAAGGATGCCCATAAAGCAATCCTTTTATCCTCAGGATTATCCTGACATCCTCAATTCTGATATCTTTCCACTCAGTCTCCTTTATGGCCCAAAGTGTTTCATGAATCTGGAGAACAATCTTGCCAGTGCTATCAAGCTGTTCTAAAGTAAGGGGTTGATTTGTCAAAACTAGATCTTACACTAAATTTTATAAATCATTCAAAGGATAAAGAAAAGAATCAGGCATAGATAACGTATTTCTGGAACTCAAAGTCATTGGAACACAACATCCTGAGAAATTGCAGCCAAGGTGTTTGGTTTTGCTACATCAAGTTATGAGGTTTGAACAATATATTCATAAACACTATTTAAAATGTGTTGTTTTCAGATTTGAGGATCCTCCTATTTTTAGACTACTAAAAATAATGCAAAAAAGAAATGCATAGCTGTGAATACATTTATCCTCCATACAATCAGGCCTCACAAATTCTATGCTAATTAAAAGTAATCAACTTAGGCAGCTTACATATAGATTATTAATAATGTTCTATGGGGAGAGACTTCTGTGTATATTTTTATGAGTGAATATCATTGTTCTGGATTGTTTTCTTATCAATTTAGACAAGCTGGGAACTATGCTTTTCAACATTTCTTCATCTGGTTAACAAAGGAAATGTTTTCATTTCATTCTACCTTAATATAAATCTTAGTTTCATTTTTTATGAAAAATTTAAAAGTATACATTATAACAATAAAACCTATGATTCTAAATATTTTCATCGAGAGATTGAGAGGGGTAAAAATGTCACATGGAAAACTGTATATATAATAGGAATCTTCAAAAAGTTATTCTGAGAAACAAGTAGATATTTGGAACATAAGAGATGGGCTACATAGGTATATAGATAGGGAGGTAGGAATAGACAGATCGATAGATAGATAGGAAGAACATATATTTACCTTTTTGCTTGGTGGTGTAACTCAAACTGATTTCAATATAGCTTATAAATTTATGAAACCAAGATTCATTTTTATTTATCCTATAATGATATTTTAAGTGCAATAATGTGTAGAATGTTTACAGTAGATGAGAAAAATAATTCTAAATTATATTTGTCTTTATGTAAAATGTCATTACTTTAGTTAAATATTCTTCAATTTATCTAAAAATTAACATCACATCTTAAATACAGAGTATAGAACTGACATGAAAATGTGTGACTGGTGTAAATAATCTATAATCCCAATTATATCTATATTGGAAAGTGTCATAATTATGCATCTTAACTAGTAGACAGTTATTTGTGGTTTTGGTCAAAGTACTAAATGAGAGTGAAACTTTTTAATAATAAAACAATAGTAAAATATATCTAGAAATTGCTCTGAATGTTTTCTAGCATCCTACTAAATGAATTAATAGAGAATTTTCAAACAAATATCTTGGCTTTAGATTTAATTAACTAACACCTGAACTATAGCTGAACTGCAGTGTAGTACACAGTATGAAGCAGAATTTTTAATGTAACGGTTAATGACTTAATTAGCGACACTTAAATGTTTAATTCAAATAAATGCTCAACAAGTTGACTGTAAAGTTCAGCCATTTTTTCCTTTTTTGCTTATTTAGTTTAAGAATTGTTTTCCCCTCTGAAGTTTGATAAATTAGCCCATCAGATTGAAGAGAGGAAATATAAGAATTTGATTATGCTATTTGTATATGATGATTTTGAAAGTGTATATAAAATTGAAATATGTAATCTGGTAATGATAGAAAAATACCTCAAGCTCAAGTTAGCTTTTATAGCCAATGGTTCATTACTTACATTTAATTTGCACTGCTTTTTATGTCTGGAAATGCAAATCAACTGAATAATAATTCAAAATATTTTTAATAAATCCATTTTCAAATTAACGTTTTGTACCTTAAAAGTGTATTTCCACTCCAGTCTCATTACTAAAGTATTACACCCACCCTTATAAAGGAAACAAGTATGTACACATACCAGGTACTCGCTGTCTTTATGTCTGTTATCTATTCTTATTATTTACTTCAGAATTTAACTCTTCATTATTGCCTTTTAAATTATTTATCAAAATTTTAATTATTATTTACTTATATTTTATTTCTAGCATAAAAGGATGTGGAGAAACATCTTTTAAGAGATCATATCTACTTATTGTTTTAAGTAATTCTAGAAACAATACTATACGTATTATAGACTAATAAGAAAATTATACTTGGAATTTATCTTATCATAATATTTTAAGGATATAAGCCTTTCCATTCAAGTAGTAATAAAAAATAGCCTAAATCTGTATCTTAGGTATGAAATGGATCCCAATATCAATTTAAATAAAATGTACATAATAATTTCAACTGATGATATAATCCAACATAACCCTATCTTTATGATTGCTGCTTATTTTGATATCTTGATTCAGCTCTATCATTTGAGTTTTTGAGTTCTGAGCATTACATTTCCCTTCATAACTGTCAAAACCACAATTTTCAATTGGAATGGATCCACATTAATTAGCTCTGTCTGCTTCAACTCTCTGTATTTCTTTTATCTGCAAATGCTTCTTACATTTCTGGCTTAAATACAGTTTTCTCATCAGCATTAAACACATCGTCCATGATGCTACACTCAAAAAACAAAATTGCAGCATTATTCAGAGAAAACAAGCACTTGACTTCTTTTCAACACTGTCCTCAATTATTTCTCAATTCAAAAGAGAAAATTGCAGTCACACTTCTGTTACTATAACATGAGGGAAGCAGAATTTCAGAGAAGCCATGAGTCTGAGTCAATCATAATTACTTCTCAAATATGACATGAATAAGCTTTAAGGAAAAAGGCTTAACACTTCAAATACACATTCTAATTAGGATTCGAGGGTTAAATTTACCATCTGGGATAACAGAGATTGAATTTAGTAGCTTACATATAGCTGAAAGCAAGGTATAAGGTAATTTATCCTGAAGTATTTAAAACATATTTTAAGTTTTGAAAGTTACTCATTACTGTTTAAGCGTGATGATGCTCAAAGAACTGTTTCAGCTTAAGATTTTCATGTAACCATAAATGTGAATTTGTTAAGATGGTCAGTTTCTAGTTTTTCAATATTAATTGAATTTCCATCCATAATTTATCTTTCTATTATAACTTCAAATATATATGACAATACATGTAAATTTACTAATTTGTTTTTTTCTAATACATGTTTTACTAGTTCTGATCCCTCACATAACAAGGAAGCAAATTCATGTATAGTAACTTTCTTTCTAAATTTACGACTGTCTTTTAACTCTATAATGATTTTTGCAACTATAAATAATCACAAAAATATTATTTTCTTGTGAATGATAATTTTTTCTCTCTCTTGCTCACTGAAGATATTTCTGAGGGAGACACTATCTGGAGGAAGATGTAGAGTTGTGAATCTAGGCCCGGGAGGGACACTTTTACAGGAAGTTGGAGGAGTATCTGGTGTGTTGAGTGGGCTGCTCTGCTTTCTGAATGTATTCCAAAACTGAACCAGGTTTTTACATGTCTTTGTTCCATGTATCTTATGGCTATGAATTTTATCCATGTTGCCAAAATGGGCTCACCACCATTACATCTGGTTCCAGTTGCAGGGCTGGCAGAAAATGGCAGTGGACAGTGTGTAATCTCACTTGGAAGATACTACCCGAAAAATGCATAGCTCACTTCTGCTCACATTTTCTTTGACAGTTTAGTCCCATGGTTATACAGAGCTTTAAGAGTTGCAGGACATGGATGAATCTGGAGAACATCATTCTCAGCAAATTGACACAAGAACAGAAAAGGAAACACCATATATACTCACTCATAGGCGGGTGATGAACAATGAGAACACATGGACACAGGGAAGGGAGTACCACACACTGAGGTCTATTGGTGGAAATAGGGGAAGGACAGCGAGGGGGGGAGCGGGGGAGGGATGGCATGGGGAGAAATGCCAAATATGGGTGAAGGGGCAGAAGGCAGCAAAACACACTGCCACGTGTGTACCTATGCAACTATCTTGCATGTTCTGCACATGTACCCCAAAACCTAAAATGCAATAAAAATTAAAAAAAAAAAGAGTTGTTCTTTGGCCATATGTGCCACTAAAACTTGAGGTGATCATTTGCAATGTTAAAAATGCAGAAAAATAGATTTTCGAAGACAGTTAATATCTGCTGAAAAATCTGTGGCTTCTGAGGGTTTATGCCATTCACTAAAACCAAGTATCTTGATGAGTAGCATCTCATTGTTCCTAGCTAACAGAGGATACAATAATATTGGCTCCCATTAAAATTATGTAGTTAGGGTGAAACCCTGCTTTCCACTTTTATTTGGTATTAGACAATACAGTATAAGTATTTAAATGGCATCCAGCTCAAAGCAACAAATGCCCACTGCAATTACTTAAAGAAAGTTGTGAATGCCTACATTTACTCCCATTCTAATCCTCCTAACTCTCACCAGAAGCAATCATCATTGAAAATTTTGCTGAATATCCTTTTGGATCTTTTACCATGCAATTTATATCAGTCTTCATTTAATACTTAATATTTCAACACAAATACCTTCATATATGTGCTTTCCAATTTAAATATACTCATAATTTTGCCTTCTTTTATTTCTAATCTACCAGGTAAAATGAGAAGATGAGTAGTTAGCAAAAAACTAATTTGTACTGGCTAAAATTTATGCTAATGCTGTCACTACAAAGCAATGTAGCCCTAGCAATGTGCATGATAGAGAATGGAGTAACTGTGTTAAATAATCTCTTTAGCAGAGAGAGCAAAAACAATATTGCTTATTAGTATGAGAAGTGTATGTTTTCAGTGAATACTGAGAGCTTTTGTTTTTGTTTTCTTTATATCCCAAAGATTAAGTATTCTAAATTACATGTTGAATTGGAGACAAATTATTTCTTAAGAGATACAAAACTGCATGAAGCATTCTATTATGGCAAAAGTATAAAATATATTCCTTATATTTTATGACATTATACAATTGTTCAAAAAGAGTCCATAGTCTTATAGTGTTGTTAGTATTTATTTTCATCAACAAGATTATGAACAGATAATTTATTGTTGAAATACTTACTGGATAAAAATGAATATATGATATTTAACTTACTTTGAAATTTAAATTTGAGTCCTGATAATTCACAAGTATGTTTCCTAAATAGCAATTCCAATTACAAATATAGTTTAGATTTCAATTTTTCTCAGGGTAGAGACTTAAATAATTATTTATTTCATTATTAATATTTAGCATAATTTTTAAAATAACCAACTCCAGACAACATGGGACATTTGTATAAAATAATTATTTTTCCAACCATCATGTTACATTGGTAATATGCAAATAAATTATGACCGTAGCATAAGTGAAAGTAATAATTTTTAAAATGCAAATTTTGTTTTTATCTTGTCTTCTTTTTCTAAAGAACATTTCCAGATATCAAGTAAATGCACTAACATTGCTTTGTATATTAAATATTAATCAGCACCAAAATATAAACTATATCTTAAACATGGAATATTTTGTTCACCTGTACGTTACCAGTCATAAAACTGAGAAAATCAGCTAATGTAAGTTATATTAATTATAACTCACAACATTATTCTTTCTGCCAAGTTTATAATTGAGGCCGTTTATTTTCCAGGAAGTACAAGAGCAGCTGTGGGCTATAACTGAGAGGAGTCATCTTTGCATTTTTCATTTTTGCTTGGTAATTGCCTAATTTTTTCTTTGATATTCCCTCCTATAAGGATTCCAATTAAAAATATGATGTTTTCATTCTACTCTTTGTATTAATCCGATATTCACTGTTTTTGAATTTTTAACCCATTAGCATACTGTTTTCTTACATTAATTTTCTGACAAGGCAGAGACATAACATGACAATAAATATACGATGTGACTTTTTTAGCTTTAGAAGCAGAAAAAAATACAGACTTTACTGTTGACAGATGATTGGTGCATTTATCACTCTACAACAATTCATTTGGTTAAGCTAAAAAGGTACCTCAGATTCTGATTATGTTCATGTATTACCTCGAAGCAGTATTTTTGTAAGCATAGCATATGGGTGTATTGGGAAGAAAAAAAGCACATTAATAAATGTGGACTAGCCCTTCCCCTTAAATACAGCAAACTTTTAAAAATAAATAGTCATATGAAAGTCTCAATTCATATTTTTGATCAAGAAGATCATTATTTCATTTTCATTGGGTTATATAATTTCCTCTGTGAGCACAATTAAATCAGAGTTTTCAAGGTTTAAACACATCCATTCAAGACAGTTATATAGGGAGAGAGAAAGAGAGAAACTGCATTACACACAAATAAGTAGCTGACAGGGAAAGGAACACATTCTACTATAACAAGAGAGAAGGGAAGATAGACACCATGCAGGTAGCTCTGTGGGATTGGTGGAGTCAGTATGAAAACTGTACAATCTGACTTCCATGTGCAAGGTGATCTCCTAAAAAAGGCAAAGCACGCAGACGAAAATAATAAAAAATATTTCCCCCCAAATGGCACTGGAATACTTTAGACAACTAAAGATAGAGGCTTAACTATTAATATTCACTGCATTGTAAGAGCCGTGAAGCAGTCTTCCAGGCTTTGCAATCATACAAATTTGACTATTTACACCCTCCCCTGCTAATACAAGAAGACTACCCTTTCCTGTGCTAATGTCTAGGAAAAATGCCAAATTGAAGAATAATTAATGTCCCATTACAATGTATTTCTGGCTGAAATTGCACATTTCTATACTTTGAATACAATAAGAGCTACAGAATTTGTCTTCATGACCGACTGTATTATGGCCAAGAGGCTTTTCTTTTAAAAATAAGTAAGTTTTAAGTGTGTTATCACTGAGTTTATTGAAACAAATAGAGCCTTAGCTTCAGGCAAAAGTCTATACAAATCCGTTTGATAAACTTAATTACCACTTTTTATAACACCTTAGAGCCATTTTGAAATAGAGTTCAAACACCATATAGTGAATAGCTGAATTTTCCCAAAAGGCGCTAAGCCATTGATTTAATTGAACTTTTTCCAAACAAAGAGATGTTTCCATTTTTCTCCATCTCTTAAAATATAGAGAAGAGTAGAATTAAAGCAAGCCCTGAGAGTACTTCATTTCCTCTCTTAAAGCCTAAAACTCTTTATATAAGCATCTACAGTATCATTAGGTAGAAGGTATAGTGGCTTTACATCACACTTCCTTTTTAACTTAATCTTATTAAATTGCAAGATACTTTAATATGTAATGTACCTGGCTTTTGAGAATATTCTCACTGTTTTCACACTAATGTATTACTACATTAACGATTGTCTGGTCTGCTTGACCAGCTGTTCCAAAGCCTAACCATGTCATTGCCTACTTCCTACTGCCTGTATCCCAGTATCCACATTAATTACCGATAGTTTGATAAAACTAAACTGTACATGTCATTATTTATATTTTTGTGAATTTCTTAGAATAGTTTTTACAGTTTATCACAGTTTCATTCCAATTTCCGAATGTGTCACTCCCTCTTTTCCAGTATTAATTCAATCATTAGCCAGATTCCACCATTTATAATTTTTATGCAAAACATAAGCGATATATTGCTTTCATTTTGAAAATAAACTTTGTCTGCATTAGAATATTGATTGAGAAACCTGTAAAATCACAAAGTACATCTTAATAAGTTTTCATAATTTGAATCTATTTATTTATTCAGCACCAAGAATAAGAAACAGAATCTGAGCAGCACTCCAGAATCCCCCTTTAAGACTCCTGCCAATCACTAAGCAAACGCTCTCTCTCCAGGGTAAGCAGCATGCATACTGCTAAAAGCCTGTTTGAACTTTATACTGGCATTACATTGTATGTAATTTTATATCTGTCTACTTTCCCTCAAAATTATGTTGGTGAGATTCATTTGTGTTGTTGCTTACAGCTGCATTTTACTTTTTATGCTGTCAGGTTTGAATTCTCAGATCTTTATTATTGCCTAAAATATAAAATGTTTAAAAGGCTGTGTTCCAGCCCCAATTCCATTACTATTACATTACTAACCTCACTATTAGAATTCCTGAATATTTCTTAAGGCCTAGTCCAAAAGCTTCTTCTTCCATGATATGGTCCCTGTCACTCTTCTTCCTTCACCTCTGTTCCATCCTTGGATAGTCCTTAATGTGCTAAATAAGCATTAAATATTTATGGTACTTCTAATATTTCTCTTTCTATTCTGCTTATTTTTTTCTCCTTCTTCATCCTCCTCCTCTACTACTTCTTCTTCTTCTTCTTCTTCTTCTTCTTCTTCTTTCTCTGTACTGCGTATTACACATCAGACACTTGTCTAGATTTCTAGATATTAAGAGACAGTGGTCAAATAAGATGATGAAAGGTTTAAGCCTGTTAGGCCTCTTGTTTACACTGCAGTTTATGATTGTACAGTAGTATCTATCTGTATTGCATCTTTCGCTACTTACTGGACTCCAGGCACAGGATAAAAATGATATCATCGTTAAAAGCAAGACATATTTATATAAAGACAAATCATAATATTAGTAGTTCCTCAGAAATTGTGAAATTCTATGTAAATGAATCTCTATAGAGTCAGCATTGCCTTATGAATTTTTTTCCTAGTCATTCTTTCCCTATTTTAGGACAGAAAAAACAGCCCAAATAGTCTGTGTAAGTATTTTGTCATTTCATTGATACAAGATGCCCTCCCACTACCTAAAATTCAGTTCAGGTGTCATGACTGATAATGTTAGACATATCAAAACAACAGAAAGATATTTATTAGTCACATAATGAGACCTTCTGGAGGGTGCAACGCAAGGTCTCACACAGGTCAGAAAGTAACATGGGAGAGATGGGAGAGGAACTGGCTGGGGTGGAGGGGTGTGGTTATTGTGATCAGGAGGCAGGGCTGGAGGGACCATCTTGCATACTTGATGGAGCTTGCATAGTTTGAACTTCCTTTTGGTATCAGTGGAAACCATCTAAATTTTCCTAGCAGCTTGCTCTGATGTGGGGCAGAAGGGGAAATTAAAGTTTTTGGATCTTGAAATCTGTGTGTAGTTGAGCACAAAGTGAGGTCAGACTCTATTTCAGTAAGCTTCATGATTTTACTTTAAGATTTCAAGAACTCATTAACTTTTTTATACAGCTACTCTTTCTTTTCAGTATCCATAAAGCAGAGTGGTCATACTGTTTACTGGAAGCATAATAATAATATTTGGCTCCATGTTTCTGGTAACCTGATCCTCTAAAAGTGTCCAGAATATCTGACAAAGTATTACAGAGAACAGAAATTATTAATGCAGAGAACATGGTGATAGGGTTAAGAGAAATAGGCTGTTGAAGAACATTTGACATTTAGCACCTGTAACTGAGATAATAGGAGGTGTGCATGTGACAGAGAAAGAGAGAAAAATGACAACATAGTCCTGACTTTTGTAACAAAGTGTTATTGGAGAATCCAAAAAATCATTCAGAATATAGTTGTTTAAAGAAATAATGAACGGTTAATACATTTAGGCTTTTTTTCATGAATTAATACAAATCGTATTTTGTTCTTTGGGTTAAAGGTGAAGGAACACAACGTTTTATTGCTATGTGTGTTATTTTTTTTCTATGTTCATGATACCTGGTGAGAAAAGATAGTGAAAGTTCTACGCATGTGCTCCCCGTTTCCGGACTTGGTGATGTATTTGAATTTGAAGTGTGTCAGGTAAATGTTTAACAAACATACGCCTCTCAAAAAATATATAAAGTATCCTACTTTTTTGTATATGTTTATTTCCATGGTGTTAATTACTTCCACCATGGTCAACTTCAAGCAATTAGCAGTATCTTTTCTTTTGAGATGAAGTCTCACTCTGTTGCCCAAGGTGGAGTGCAATGGCACAATCTCGGCTCACCGCAACCTCTGCCTCCTGGGTTCAAGCGATTCTCCTGCCTCAGCCTCCCAAGTAGCTGGACTACAGGCATGCTCCACCATGCCTGGCTAATTTTTGCATTTTTAGCAGAGACAGGGTTTCACAAGGTTGAATCTCTTATCAGTCATAGTTACATGGCCAAGTACTTGACTTCTATGTTTAATGCACAGACATAAAGAAAAAGAAAGCAAAAATAGTGGAGCTGCAAGTGATTTAGTGAGGGCATTATTTTCCTCACCACCCTGCACTAAATACTACAGATTGCTGTATTATGCTTTGAAACTTAGCTTGGATGATGACAGCCAGTGATGTCACTGATGGCCAAGGATCACTGTCTTAATCCAAGACATGAACTTTCTGGTAAAATAATTGACATGCAGGAAAAAATATTGGGCAGCCAGATAAGTTTGGCAAATGTCCACTACAAATTCTTTTGAGAATCTCATTGAATTCTTGTACTCTGTCGCAAAATAATGCACAGATACTGGTTCTTAATTATTGCTGTTGTAAAACATGGACATTTAGAACATAAGAGAAGATACATAAAAAGCACACTCTAAGGTCCACTTTTCGTAAACATTCAGTGAGTAAATAATCTGAGGCAAAACTAGTAAAAATATCTTTTGTCCTCCTATTCTCTAGCACCTACAAATTCTGGGAAGCTTTCTTGTTTTCTTTTCTGAAAAGATTTCTCAGATCAATTTGACTTCTTTTCTTGCCATTTTAGCACCTTAATCCCTCTATCCTTTACAGATTAAACTCTTTTCTATAAATTTTCTTGATTCACTGACCCTCCCGCAGCCCCACAATGTCAGTAATATTCATTTGAAACTGTGGCTTATTCCTGTTATTTTTCCCCAAAACAAAGAAATGAAGAGTAGGCAAAGATGAAACACTACAGTGCTTTAGTCAGAGATCAAAGAGACAACGTTCATGGAATTTTAAAAATCTATTGATCAGTGTGTGTACCTAGGTCAAGAGTTACTTAATTATAAGGTAAAATCGTATTAAGATTTAACATATTATATTATGCAATATTTTATGCACACAAAATGATATGCATAACATGCATGTAAGATATAAAACATAATAAGAAACTCTACACCATTAGCATAGCACTCAATTTAAACGTGGAATATTAGTAAGTTTGCCAGCACCTGTGTTATATTCCTCCATTTCCCATTTTCCTGCCTTTAGTCAAATGTGGTTGTTTATCAAAAATTACCTATTATAGTTGTATCATAAATTGTATAGATTTTTGTCAATGTGTTTTTTACTGTGTTTGACTTTTAGCCATTTACGAATGGCATCTTTATATAGTCATCTATAATGAACCATTCTCAAATGGTATTGCATATTTTAGACTCAGTCATGTCATTTTAGATGGCTGTTGTATACACATATCTTCTGATGTATAATAATGTGTTGTGAATATCTATTCCATTAATACAGTTAGACATCATCTAATATCAATTTGTTATATGTATTTATTATTATAACTAACGCTTCTAAATATACTCCAACATATGCCTTCTGTATTTGCACAAGTGTCTTTAAAATTTATTAATGACTATGGATTATCTTGTGCATAGAGTTTACGTTTCCAACTTTATAATTCAAAAATATTTTCCAAATTGTTTCATTAATTATAAATTCGTGATAGCATGTGTGTGTTTTAATCATTTCTTATCTATACCAACATTGTTAGTAACAAATTTTTCAAATTTGCAAATCTAGAGAATAATATTGTATCCAAATGTTTTCAAAATTTGCCTATTTCCCAATACTTACAACATTTTAACAGATTGCCATATCTGTTTCCTCCTCAGTGCAGCGCCAGTTTCTATCTTCTGACCACATTTTCCTCATTTAAATTTCTATTACTGACATATAGTTTTTGTTTATTTTCTGTATTAATCTTTCATTATTATATTTTTCAAATATATTCTTTCAAAGATTGCATTATCTGTATATTATCAATAGGAGTTACCTATTGCAAAACATTCGAAATGCTCTTAGTTTATTGGGAATTGATTTTTTGTGTCACGTAAAGTGAAGATACGTTTTTATTTCTTAAGGGATACCTAAGCAATTGTTATAAAACAATAATTTTAGTTTTGTAATACTATCAGTATTAGATAGCAATATTCACTACATCTGTTAGACTCTTTTTGGGATTTCCATAATGACCCATATTTTACTGCATAAATTCTTGAGGTGATAACATAATGTTTAATACAATAGTTTTATAATATATATTAAAATCTGGTAAGCCATCTCAACATGTTATTCTTCTTGAAACTATTTTGGGGTTTTGACATTTTCATTTAAATTTTAGAATCTTGTTTTCTGGAATAATCCCACAGGGATATCACTTTTCTTTGCACTGGATCTATAAAATAATTTGGAGAAGTCATTAATATATTTACAATGTTGAGTTTTTGCTGATGAAACATTTGGCTAACTCTTATTGATTGTGTCAATGAAGACAGAATACACACCTTACATACTATAACACTAATAGGGAGTTTAAAATGAATTTTAAAACTTGGTATGTTTTTGTTTTTTCTTTCTACTTTAAGCAAAACTTTGCAAGAGAAATATAAACAGTCTAAACCTATGCTGTCTGGAAATTACAATAGGTGCAGATAGAATTTTGCTAAAGCTGCTCGTGGCATGCCAATCTTTGATGAACAATTAGAAGATTTGAAGACTTTTGGCATCATGTTACAAGATATAACAGTTATAAGCTGTGATACTAAATTGTGGCTCTTATAAACAAAGTAAGTATTTGGCCCAAACGTATATATACATATACTGTTACGCCTTTTCTGCCCTGTGATGTGGAGCCTGTGCGGAGAAAGTCAGCACAGGAAGGAGCATAAGGTCCTACCCAGCTGCTTGTTTCATATAGCCACAAGAAAACGAAGAGACAGAGAATGATAGGTAGAGAACAGAGAAGGACACAAGTATGAGACAAAGCCTCAGGCTTAAAAACTAGATACAGACAAGATCTGCAGTAACTTGTATACAGAAGTGACCAGAAGCAAATAGACTGTATGTGTGTGTGTGCACGTATATACATATATGTGTACATATATATACGTGTATATATATACATATATGTGTACATATATATACGTGTATATATATACATATATAGTCTCTCTTCATATATATAGAATTATACAATTACAATTATAAACATACTACATACATATTAAGAATTATACATATACAATTACAATTATATGTATACAATTATATTTATAAGGAATAGTCTCTCTATATATGAGATAAATTGTATTGCCAACAGTTGTGTTGTCAAAAGTTAAAATTGTTCAACTCTTGTGCTTGGTCATTCTACTATAAGGACACATGCACACGAATGTTCACTGCAGCACTGTTTACAATAGCAAAGACCTGGAATCAACCCTAATGCCCATCGATGATAGACTGGACAGGGAAAATATGGCACATATACACCATGGAATATTATGCAGCAATCAAAAACAATGAGTTCGTGTCCTTTGTAGGGACATGAATGAACCTGGAGAACATCATTCTCAGCAAACTGACACAAGAACAGAAAATGAAATACTGCATGTTCTCACTCATAGGTGAGTTTTGAACAATGAGAACACATGGACACAGGGAGGGGAGCACTACACACTGGGGTCTGTTGGGGGAATAGGGGAGGGACAGCAGGGGTTGGGGAGTTGGGGAGGGATAGCATGGGGAGAAATGCCAGATATAGGTGAATGGGAGGAAGGCAGCAAACCACACTGCCATGTGTGTACCTATGCAACTATCTTGCATGTTCTTCACATGTACCACAAAACCTAAAATGCAATAAAAAAATTGTTCAACTCTTAAATCACACCTAAGAAGTAGCCTAAAAATGTTGTATATTATCCACTGATGACCTATCTGTGGATGCACAGCTTTCGATAATGGGGAAGTTTGTAGGTTTTATCTTTTCAAATATTACTTATTTTCAAATTTATTTTCTCTTTTAGGGTCTATAATTAGCCAATTTCAAGTCTTCTCATTCTATCCCCTATTCCTTGTATTATCCACTGGCTCTTTTTATATTTCAATCTCTCTGGGCTTCATTTTAATTTGTCATTCAAGTCTACATTCTATTTCCTTAGTTTTTCAGTATGTCTAATGGGCTCTATATTTTTTGTTTCAGGACCTTAAAATGTGCGTGCGTGTGTGTGTGTGTAAAATATTAGCTTTCAAATATCACAGGCCATTATACAATCTTTTGTTCCTCGCTTATTTTTGTGATACCTCCTTTTATGTCATATATTATTTCATAGGTAGTAATTATATGTTCTATATTTATAACTGCAGTATCTTTAATATTTGAGGGACTAAACCTGAGGCTGTTTTGTAAATTTTAGTCTCTGGAAAACAGTAATGAGATGATAACATACTTTCAGGGATATATAACATTTTGCTTTTGCTCATTGCTTTCATGTTCCCGCTCTTATTTTGCTGCCCTGCAAGCCATTTTATTTTTATTTTAGAAGTCAGCTAGAGAAGCTTACAACTCGTTTAGCCATGCTGTTGCAATTTATACAGTGCACATTTGCATTTTAGTGTGATGACTCTTCAGAGTACCTCATGCAACGTACTTTCACCAATGATGAATTGTTTCCTAATCATATTATAAGCCACATAAACTGATTTATCTACATTATTTCACATAATTTACTTTAAAATTCAGATAGTATATGTACATGGAACACCTACTATATTGCCATAAAATTCTGCATGATGCCAGTTATACAAAATTGATTTAAAAAGCCATCCCAGAATTTGGAAATCTGTTATTCATTCATTTATACAAGATCCATTAGTTCTGGAGATTGAAAGTACAACAAAGTGATCATAGTTAACAATCTTTTATTGTATACTTGAAATTTACTAAGAGGGGTAGACCTTCAGTGTTCTCGCCTCAAAAAAAAAAGAAAAATAAAACGGTAAGTATCTGAGGTGATAAATATAGTAATTTGTTAGAATGTGTTGTTCATTTCATAATGTATATGTATATCAATTATCCAATTGTATACTTTAATATATACCAGTTTTAATTGTCAGATGTACCTTAATAAAATTTTAAAATGAAAGGTAACCCAGTATGTGTAAGCTTTAAGGTTTACCTGGGGTACGAAATATAAAATCAATCAACTGATATAATACAACATGAAATAATAAGATAAAATAAAAGACAATGTTCAAATGGTGATTACTTTAGTATTTTCTGTTATGACTAAAATCCTTGAGATGTGAGGTTTAAACATGACACAATAGAAGTACAAGTAAAAGAGAACTTATATCTGCCTGTAGAAGTCAAATAAGTCTTCACAAAAAGAAAGAATACAGATTAAGGGAAAAATGAGAAAATTAATATAACTTGAAATTCACAGGAATAAGTGAGCATATCAGGTTTCACAGGGAAGAGGAGTCATACACTGAAATATTTCTATTTTATTATGTCATTATTGGGCAATTAGTAAAGAATTTGAATTGCCCATAAATTACCAATAAATAGTGCCATGAATGATGGGAAGCTAAAAGAGAGTTAGTGAGGCTAATAAAAGCAGATGAAAGCATCTGAAAGCAGGTAATAAATGTGTAAGTAGTGGGATCAGGGTGAATATATGGGAACAGAAAATTAACAATTACATGTAGAAGGGGGAAGGCATCCAGAAAGGTTTCGAGTTCAGAGTCTGGGCAAGTGAATAAAGAGGGGTACCACTGATCAAGATGAGAAAGGAGAAAGAAAAGCAGATATTTGAAGAGTTTTAGTTTGGATAAAATTGGAGATGATCAACAACACTCACAAGATGATATGGGCTGTTCAGTTGAAAATATAAAAATACAGTTTCACATAAAGTGAGGAAATGTGATGGAAATTATTAATTTTAATTTTTATTTTTTGCATGGACTTTATTTGGAGACTTTTAAAAACACAAAGCAGAAATGTATGAGAATCTTGGTCAATGTAGTACTTACAGCAGACATACAGTATAAAAGAGTCCATGGAGGCCAGGCGGGGTGGCTCAAGCCTGTAATCCCAGCACTTTGGGAGGCCGAGGCGGGTGGATCACGAGGTCAGGAGATCGAGACCATCCTGGTCAACATGGTGAAACCCCATCTCTACTAAAGATACAAAAAATTAGCTGGGCCCGGTGGCGCATGCCTGTAATCCCAGCTCCTCGGGAGGCTGAGGCAGGAGAATTGCCTGAACCCAGGCGGTGGAGGTTGCGGTGAGCCAAGATCGCGCCATTGCACTCCAGCCTGGGTAACAAGACCGAAACTCCGTCTCAAAAAAAAAAAAAAAAAAAAAGTCCATGGAGAAAAATTACAATGATAGGATTATGTGCCTTCTTAGCCTTCATGCACTGTTTATTATATTCTGTATTTTCATAGTCTGAAAATGACTAGATTAATTTTAGATAAATATTTGTTACCTAAATATGGATCTTTCCTCAAGTCACCAAATTGTGTACGTCTACAAAATCACTGTGTTGAAAAAGATGTTTTATCATGCTATTTTAAGAGACTGTTTCATTGCGCTGAAAGTCAGCCAAGTAGTCTTCTGAACATTAAAGCAAAGCCTATGCTCTGCCTCTGGATTTTGAAAAAGAGAAGAATTTCTGAATGTTCTCAGTTTTAATTTCCAGCCTGTTGGTCATTACTTCCTCTCCTCTGCTGCTCCTCCTAAGTGTGCTTTTACTGAAATGCCTCATACACATGAATACATTCATAATACAATTCATATTATGTTTGTAATCCTTGTATGTGATAAATATCCAGCTGTATTTCCCCTTTTTCTTCTTTTTGGGACATATGCTGTACATAGTAAGCTTCTTGGTTCCCCAATTTTAAAGCCACATAATATGTTGTCTCTTAGCAACAGACAAGAGGTCTACCAGATGCATTGATTTATATGCTCTATTTCTGAACAGTAGACAAACTGCATATCATTCAAGAAATATCTTAAAGTATTTTCTATAGTCCACAGAACTATTTAAATGGCAAAATTAAAAGGTTTCATATGTATTACTTAACTTACTTTTGGGGCGTCTCAAAATGTTAAATTATTCTTGTTATAAAAATTAGGTTAAAGGTTCAAACCACTCACCTTACCAAAATTTTTTAAATAAAGGTAAAAAGTAAAGTTAAATGATTAAGACTTAGGTTCGCAGGAATGCTGGCTAAATGTCACATATAAGACAAAGGTGAATACAGTGCCTTTATAAGGAAAGCCCCTGATTAAGTTCCTCTTTAGAAATCTATGAAAATTCTTTCAGGTCTAGGAACTTCCCTGATTGATTTAAATAAAAGATAAACTTACAATCACTTTAAGTACAGATTCACTAACTAGAACATCTATCCAAACATATAACTGTAAACCCTGAAACTAACTTAACAATAACTATTCTTTTTTCCACGAGATCAGGACTGCCTTAGTTTAGAAGCTTGTAGTTTAGTTGAGAAGCTGTGAGTTGGTCCATGTATTTGCGCCCTGTGTTGACCATCACATATCTCCAACAATTTAGAGGCTTAAGACAACACAGATTTATGGTGTTCAAGTTCTTGAGGTCTAAGTCCAGTGGTGCTAAAAACAAGTCCTTTGCAGAAGAGTTCCTTCTGAAGGCTCTCAAGGGAGACTATGTTTCCTCATACTGTTCTGTTTTGGTGAAGAATTGAGTCTGCCTGTGCTCCTCGGCTTGTAGCCCTTTCCTCCATATTCAAATTGCGTCAATCAGTCTCCACATCGGTTATTACACTCTCCTCTCCTCTGACTTTGACTGCTACTGGGTGGTCTTATAAAGTACATGGAGTATCCAGTCTACTCAGGTAATCTGGGATAACCCCTCCTTCTCAAAATCATGAATTTAAACACACTGACAAAATCTCTTTTGTCATTTAAGGTCACATTTCCCATTTCCAGGAATAGGACACCGACGAATGTGGAGGATAATAACTCAGGCTTATAGCTGATTTGTTCTCTATTGTTTTCCTTGAATTTGTATTCTCTCAAAATAATTTTTACTTATAAAATCCTCCTTTATATTTCTGTGTATTCATTTTTATATGTTTGATGCCATGTAGGAGTCCTAGATCTGTGAAAATGGCTTTTATAGTCTTTGAAAATACCGCATATAAACGTTTTCCACTGCGCTTTCAGTTCTCACATACAATTTATTTTGGTACCTAGTTTCATTTAAATTTTAATATTTATTTCAAATAAAAACCTAGAGAAAGGGCATTTCAGGCATAGAGAAAAGTTTGTTTCAAAACTATGTGGCATGTATAAGCCTGACAATATTGGTAAAAATGAAGAAGTTTGTTTGGACTAGATTAGGGTCGCCAGATAAAATACAGGATACCAAATTAAATTCGAATTCTAGGTTTAAATAATAATAGTTTAGTCTAAGTATGCCCCAACTATTTCATAAGACATACTTATACTTTTAAAGGTATTTTTTAAAATCTATAATTTAAATCAAGATGCATGGTTATTATTTCCCCTTTTTTGATAAATCTGGAAACCCTAGACTAGCTTATGGTTGATAAGCATGTTGACAGTTGGTGATGTTACTTAAAAAGTCAGGATTACATCATGCAGGGACCAGCCGGTCAAAAAACAAAATGGTTGTTTATTTTCTACAAACAATTCAAAACTACTGGAAAATTTTAAGCATCAAAATGATACGATCTTATTTTTGTTCCAAGATGATCACATTGATATCTTGGCGGTGGATAGATTATTATACAGTATGTTTGAAAAAAAAGTCAGTTTAAGTAGCTGTCTTGCTGTCTTGGTGACAGATGATGGTGACTTGCTGGATCTAGGAGATGATGAAAGAGAGCAAAGGGTAATTAATATGGAAACAAGAGCTCTACCTCCATTGGGAGCAAGATGGTACTTGAGAAGATAGTTGAATCACTTAGGTTCAAATAGGATAAGTAGAAGGTTGGGGAAAGTTTCCCAAACGTCATTGCTGAATACGTTAAACAGTGAGCAGAAACCTTTGTTCTGTAAAAAGGAGCCCTAGAGAAAGGGTAAGTTTCTTCTCCTTAGTAAGGAAGTAGCAATAAGAATGAATGAAAGTTTCAGTATCTGCAACATTTAATAGTCTACAAAAGAATTATAAGAGTGTGTTAGCATATGTCTTCAAGAAGATTCTATTTTTCACTTATTATAAATATGCCAGGGAATATATTATACTTTCCTAAATCATAAGCAAATTTCTAGAAACCAACTGTTTAAACTTTAGCACCATTTTACAATAGAAGTTCGTTTTTTTACCTCGTTTTTATTAGCTTTTCTTTCCTTCAACAGATTTTATCAGCAAATATGCTACTAGTGTTTTTGAAAATTATAACAACATATTAGGTAGACATAATGTAAATTTTAAATATTGAGACCTATGAAGAGTATTATTAGAGAAAACAATAAATTAGCCTATCCTGAAGCTAATGCAGCATCTGATGCATTAACCATTTCTCACACTTCTCTGAATGTCATCGTTTACGGTGTTGCCTGTTGTCAGTAATTAGAGCAGCACATTCTCTTTTCCAGCAAAGATAGTCCTGCAACACTTGTATTGTTACAAGGATGGTTGTATTGCTGGTAAACCAAGAATTATTCATCAGCAAGAACAATTACTTTCATTTTTCTTCTTTTAATGGTAATCTCCCTCTGGTTACTTTTTTCTCTCTAAATTACTTGAACATAAAGATTTTAGTATGAATGTCAGGAAAGACTTGTTCAGTAGCTAATTTTTATAAATAGAATGATGTATTTAAAAGATTTAGTAGTAATGGCTATGATGAATATTTTTAAAAAATCATTAGTTGGAAACAAAATTGGCACACAAGATAGTTTTATTTCTACTCCATGAAAGAATGTGGATGATTTTAACAAGTATTTTAAAATCACATGTATCTACCTACTAGCTAATATTACTTTGAAAAAGAGTCATATTAATCAGGTAGTAATGTTGGATATGCCATAAAACAAATGAATAATAACATAAACTGTAGTACCTATAACATTCACTTTTTTTTTAAACAAAATCCTAATTTAAAAAGTTTGGCTTACACAGGCACAGCGGCTCACACCTCTAATCCCAGCACTTTGGGAGGATCAGGCAGGAGGGCTGTTGGAACCCCAGAGTTTGAGACCAGCCTAGGCAACACAGAGAGACCTGTCTGTACAAACATAAAAATAAATTAGTCAATTGTGGTGGCACATGCCTGTGGTCCCAGCTACTTGGGAGGCTGAGGTGAAAGGACTGCTTGAGCCCAGGAGGTGGTAGATGTGGTGGGCTGTGACTATGCCACTGTATGCCCACCTGGGTGACAGAACAAGACTCTGACTCTAAAAAAATAAAAAATAATTAAAAATAGCTAGCATATATGTCACTTTATGCTTAATAATTACATTATAATAACATATATCTCACATATTTCATTATAATAGTAACCTCCCAGAGCAAGTTACTAGGTAAACCAAAAGAATTTCAAATTAGTCATTTTTGGTAAGAATTGTGCAATTTTAAACTAATGCTAACAGTACATCAAGGCATCTGTTCTGTCAAATTATCTTCCTCATTTAAAAAACAACAATACGACTCATCTTTGTGAATTTAATAATAAAATGATATCATAATAGGTTTTCAATTTGCATTTCTTTAAGAATATTTTTGAGAATGGATTCTTATGACTAAATGTACATATTTTCTTCAAAAATGTTCTTTTTCTTAGTATACTTTTTACTTTGAGTAAATATCTTACTATAAATTAGTAATTTGTCTTTAAGTTTAAAATGATGTATATTCTTTGATGATTAAGTAGCATTCCTTGAGAATATTTTACCAAGTTTCATATTTGACTTTCTATTTTGTTTTAGTTAGAAATTATTTTTATTGGCTTATACTTGCTTTGACATATTATGTTCAAATTGTCCAGTACATTTTTTGTAAAAACATCTGTGATTTCTGTGGTATAAACATTTTTTTCTCAGTTAAAACTTTAATTTTATTGCTGTTTTCCCAATGATTTAATTTTTTATTCCCTATTATGACTTGTGTGCTTACATGTTCCTCTTCTATAAAAGAATTATAATGAATGCTTATATAATTTTACATTAAAGTCATGTGTTACCAAACATTTCAAATGTTCAGACTAATATTAAAAATAAATTTTATGGCTGGGCTCAGTGGCTCACACCTGTAATCCCAGCACTTTGGGAGGCCGAGGTGGATCACCTGAGGTTGAGGGTTCGAGATCAGCCTGACCAACATGGAGAAACCCCATCTCTACTAAAAATACAAAATTAGTTGGGTGTGGTGGTGCATGCCTGTAATCCCATCTACTGGGGAGGCTGAGGCAGGAGAACTGCTTAAACCTAGGAGGGAGATGTTGCAGTGAGCTGAGAACACGCCATTGCACTCCAGCCTGGGCAACAAGAGAAAAACTCTGTCTCAAATAATTAATTAATTAATTAATTTCATTTTAATACTTGAATTTTGTTATAGTTATTTAATATAGTTAATATGATTATATAAATACTATTGAATACATAATGAGAGTCTCTAATATACTTATTTAAATCTAATTTTTGTTGCCTAATCAATTAATAGAATTATTAAAACCTGAAGTCAGTACGTTAGAAAAAATGATAGCTATCTTAATTTTTAAAAATTAGTTTTATGTTACATGACTTAAAGTCTTTTTTGGCATCTATCTAAGCATTCAGCTGAGAAAAATGTGTGATCTCCTTACATTTCTTGCCATCACATTTTTTATAAAGATCGCAATGGGTCACTGTGACCACAAGCCAAGATTTTTTTCTCCTATCTGACCTTATTTAGACATCTGTTATTTATAATAATTGCCCAAATTAATTTTAAGCCATAATATAAAATGTTACACTCCAGTTATTCAGAATCCATTCTTTGTCTTATCAGAGTGTGTTTAACTCTCACATCAAGGTAGTAATTATTCTTATTTTATAGAGAACAAAAATGAGTCTCAGAAAAATTAATGAATTCAGCTGGTAAATAACAGGATAAAATCTCAGTCTAGATCTTTACATAATGTACATTTTGATTGTCAGTTCACTAGAGCCTATGAATTTCATTGTTTTAAGTGTTTAATATAAAGAAAAAGCCATCTAGATGATGACTATCAGATACACAGCAAACTGTCCATTCTCACTGACCCTAAACAGTTTTAAAATTTCCAAAAATGATATGCTTCTAACATATAATTTCAGTTCTTTAGATATATTTTCTAAATATTTGTTAAATATACAACATAGATAATAAGAGGATTGGTAAGGAGATGAGTTTAGCTTTCTGAGACTGGTTAACTGCATATCAACCAAAAATACATCCATGTCTAGCAATGTCAATAAACAGGATGATTTATTAAGATGTAAGGATTCAAGAAGAAAAGACTAATGAATATGTCTCTTATTTGGAATCAATATAGTTTTATGTTATTGGCTAAAATTAACAAACATCAAAAGATTTCAACACATTATTTAAGACTACTCTGCAGGTAATTAATATCATTTATTTTTTAGCATAAAATATATTCATCAAAAGAAAGTGAAATTTTTCAGTAATTATCAAATGTGCAGATGAAAAATAAGGATACTAAAAGTTAACTGACAAGAGATAGGCATATAGAGTTAATGAACTGTGGTCCCTACAATCCATCAGTTGTCACATAGCTGCTATCTAGAGATAAAATCAATACAAGTGCTTTCAGATACACAGCACTGCTTCATTGAGAACTCTAACCTCAATATGTCATCACACAAGTATTTAAACATCATGGAAGATGCAGAAAACTTCAAATGGTTTTGGACTTGTAGAGTCTGGCTAAAGATTTATATATATTATAGATTTGATTTCTTCTAGCTCTAGTATACAATATTGGAATATATCAATCCATCAACTGTTCTTCCCAGAATAGTTGTGAATACTTTGTGGCAAGAAACATTAAAGTTATATCAACTAAATGAATGCCCCAACTTAAAGAAGTTATGAAAAATGTGTAACTTGCAGAGTACAGAGATAAGCTTCTAATCCAGTATCTATTGATAAGTTATACGAATTTCAGATTTCCAAATAAACCATCTTAAAACATTTCCTTTTAAATAATCTGACTTTTTACATCAAAACTCCCCAAAAGCAATAACATAAAAGTTATAGATAGGCTTGGAATAAATTTAAATTTAAATTTTAGTTCTAAACTAATATTTTTGGGGGGTTTTCAATGTGCTAGGAGGTAAGAGTATGCCAAAAATCTCTAGTATTGGAAATGAAACTGCTTTCTGAAGAAACTGTTAGTCCTCTATTTAAATTAGACAGAGACAGCTTTATTTCCATGTCCACTGGAATTTAGATATTCTACCCAGATTATATTTCACAAAATTCTACCAAGATTAGTAGTTATAAATAAAGATTTTTGTGGTTAATTCAAAATTGGTTTGATATCAAAAGAATACAGAGGCTCAGAATAAAAAGAATGACACAACAGATGACTAAGGTAATGCATCTGTAATGTTTTATAACTTTAAAATTTTCCATGTTTCCACATGGTATCTAAATCATTTCACAATATTAATACATTCACTGTTGATAAATTAGGAGCTGCATACAAAGGCTGTACCTCACAAACCCAATCAGTCACCCTATTTAGCTCATTTAACCTCAAATATATATTTTATTTAATCCTAATAGCTTAGCAAACTAGGTAACCAGGTAGCATTATCACTGTTCTATAGAATAAACAGAAGACTATAGAGGTAGTCCCCAATCTTTTGGCACTAGGGACCAATTTTTTGAGAGAATTTCTCCTCGGATGGCAGTGAGTGGTGGTTGGTTTCACATGAAACTGCTACAGCGCAGATCATCAGGCATTAGATTCTCATAAGGAGTGAGCAGCATAGATCCCTTGCAAGCACAGTTCACAATAGGGTTCATGCTCCTGTGAGAATCTAATGCTGCCACCGATTTGAGAGTAGGCAGAGTTTAGACTGTAATGCTTACTCCAGCCACTCACCTCCTGCTGTCTGGCATGGTTCCTAAAAAATCATGGACTTGCAGTGGTCTGTGGCACGGGAGCTGGGGATCCCTGAACTAGGGCATTAATCTGATCAAATGAACACAATTAAATATTCAGAAAAACATTATAACAAGAGTCTCTAATTTTTTATCTTATTCTCATTTTATTTTATTACAATGTCTACAGAGAGAATGTTAACTGGAAAACTTTAACCTATTTTTTTCCAGGATACCTTTCTTTTGTCCATCTGTCTAATGTAATGCAGGCAAAATACCTACAAACCAAGCATATCACTACACACATTTTTGTAAGTTATATGATAGTAATTTCTGTTCATATAAGTTGCAGGATTATGTAATTGGTTTCATGACTGGACATGATGTATTTTGCAATAGTAAAATTTGTAGAAATAATCAAAATTAAGAGTTAAGATGTAAATAATAAAAATGAAATGATTTCATAATATACAGTAGTTTCATAAGTATCTTCAAAATCATTGTTAAGAAAACATGTACCCCATAAATATATACACCTACTCTGTACCCATAAAAATTTAAAAATCAAGAAAATTTAAAGTACATTTAAAAAGAAAGGATACATGAGAGAGATGATATCCGATATATACTAAAACTTAGAAAAATATTATTTAGAACTTTTTCCAAGTGTAATAGAAATATGACTTTGTTTCAGTACTAAAAGGAAAAGAAGTTAGAATCCATAAATCCCAATTTATTTGCATAAAACACTATGTTAGGACTACATTCCCTAGTGTTGGCATAATTACTTTATAAAAGAAAACATAAAAAATATAACAGGAACATTGAAAAGCTTTTAGTTGACACCTACTGTTTAATGCCATTTGATAAGTACATAGAATAATCTACAGGAAATAAAAAAGTCTTAAGTTTTGAGTATTTTGGAAAAGTCATAATACTTTTTCTCCTTAGTATAATTTTTTTTGCCTTTAAAAAGTGCATTTTGTTCTCAAAAAATTTAAATTTGTAACAGAAACTGGTTTATACATATTTTTAACCACTTTAAAAGTCATGGAAGTATAATTTTAATTATTTCTATGCTTTCTTTTCCAGTGAAATTAAAATACAAAGGCAATTTTAAATGTCGCTTATCTTCAAAAAAAGGTAAATAAAGTAACATCATGTAAGTTTACTTTGAAATAAAATCTACTTACCAAAATTAGATAAAACTTTAATAAACATCATATATTTTTGGATATGTTATCTTGATTTTATTTCATGTTAGATTTAAATGTTTATGAAATTTTCTGAAAATGATTATAATATAAATGAGGGTGACATCAACATTCTTAAAACTTGTGAATTGTATATTGGTTCTTAAAACATCAGGCCAAAAGTAGAACACACTCTTTATACTAACCTTTCCTTGGCCAGGCAAGTGAATGTTAGAATTCTAGTTTCCCAGCCCAGATATAAATAATCTGGAAGCTGTTACTCCCATCCTTAGAAGAGCAAAGCTGAAAAGCTGAAAGTCAGCAATGGACTTAGTGCATCAAAAATTCTTTTGAGACAGAGTCTTGCTGTGTTGCCCAGGCTGGAGTGCAGTGGTGTGATCTCAGCTCACTGCAACCTCCACCTCCTGGGTTCAAGTGATTCTCCTGCTTCAGCCTCCTGAATGGCTGGAACTACAGGCATGTGCCACCACGCTGGGCTAAATGTTTTTGTATTTTTAGCAGTGACGGGGTTTCACCAAGTTAACCAGGCTGGTCTCGAACTCCTGACTTCAAGAGATCCACCGGGATCGGCCTCCCAAAGTGCTGGGATTACAGGCGTGAGCCACCGAGCCTGGTCGTACATCAGAAATTTAAAGTCAAAGGGCAAACCACTGCCTCAAAACCTGTAAGAGGCAGATGCAGAGCATCACAGCTTATCTTGAGCAGAAACAGCCACTGTAGCCAGAATCGGGTATTAATAGAATGGGTAATTGACTAATTGCTGGAGATTCGTGTGGATTAGCTTGAGATACAAAAAAATCTGAAAGACTAGTCTTAGAACTGCCACATTTTTTCCCTACATCAACCCCAATAGGTTTGTACGGTGATGATGATATTAAAAATCACTCCTGCTTCTATTACAGAAAGGGGAAAAAGAATCACTTTGAAATATGCTCAGAGACTTCTAGAGAATTCTGCCGTTCTTCACAAAGGTATGCTCTCAAGGACTATTTCAACAGCGCTTAAGCATAGGGGGCTTTTAGCAGAGCCTGACCAACATGGGGAACAGGAAACATCCATCTCCTGCCCCACTGGCCTTCCTGTATTACTTAAGGGAGAAAAAAATCCAAGAAGCCCTTTTGAAAGTCACAGTCCAGGGGTGCAGATTTGTGAAAGCCATACACCCAACCTAAAGCTAGGGCATTGCTTCCACCACCAACTTTTATTACTGCATTAATTATAGGCTTCTGTATGGTAACTTGACTCCGCTGAAAAGAACTATAGGACTTATGCCTTATTTTAAAAGATGTCTCCAGAACAGCATAGAAATTTTAGCCTCTGACATCTATATCTATAGCAAACAGTAAACACAGCATAGATCCACAAAACCTCACACCAAAATCCTATTTACCTCAGTTTTCAAAGTTGACGTTATTGATTTTTAAAATTCATCATGAGAATAAAGTGCATCCCTAGGAGCTGTCCTATGTGTATGTGATTGTCTCTATTATTTAAATTAATAAACACGTAAATCAATGAAAGAGAATAGACTAAAAGCCTATACTATTCTGTTTTGTTTTGTTACTTGCTAATAAATATACAACTTCGAATATACAGACAGTAGCTTGTAAGACTTGTTCATAATAATTTCCAATGATTTACATTTTTCTGAAAATGTCCTGGTTAATCATGGATTGAATATGATCTTACTTTGTCTATCTTTTTTTTAAAATTAATTGTACTTTAGGTTCTGGGGTACATGTGCAGATCATGCAAGATTGTTGCATAGGTACATACACGGCAAGGTGGTTTTCTGCCTCCATCCCCCCGTCACCTATATCCAGCATTTCTCCCCATGTTATCCCTCCCCAAAATCCCCACCCCCTACTGTCCCTCCTCTAGCCCCTACCAAGAGACTTCAGTGTATGATGCTCCCCTCCCTGTGTCCATGTGTTCTCATAGTTCAACACCCGCCTGTGAGTGAGAACATGTGGTATTTGATTTTCTGTTCTTGTGTCAGTTTCCTGAGAATGGTTTCCAGATCATCTACATCTCTACAAAGGACATGAACTCATTTTTTTATGGCTGCATAGTATTCAATGGTGTATATGTGCCACACTTTCCTTGTCCAGTCTATCATTGATGGGCATTTGGGTTGGTTCCAGGTCTTTGCTATTGTAAACAGTGCTGCTGTGAACACACATGTGCATGCATCTTTATAATAGAATGATTTATAATCCTTTGGATATATACCCAGTAATGAGATTGCTGGGTCAAATGGAATTTCTTTTCTAATCCTTGGGGAATTGCCACACTGTCTTCCACAATGGCTGAACCAATTTACATTCCCAGTAACAGTGTAAAAGCATTCCTGTTTCTCCAAATCCCCTCCAGCATCTGTTGTCTCCAGATTTTTTTTAATGATCGCCATTCTAACTGGCGTGAGATGGTATCTCAATGTGGTTGACCAGTGATGATGAGCATTTTTTCATGTTTGTACTTTATATTAAGGGAATTTTTTCTTCAAGCAAGTTAATAACCAGAGATCATTTATATATTATTACTTATTTCTCCCATCAATCTTCTTAAAAGCAACCCAGAATTTCAGCACTTTCCATCTTTTTAACAGGATCAAAAGCATAAACCCGTGCTACCATTAAAGAGAAATGATAGCATAATGAAAATAAATTAATTCCATGTAAAACTTCAAAAGACTAAATACAGCACTTCAAAACATAATGAAATTGACATATAACCTTTAATGAGCTGAATATATCTTCACTTTCTCCTTCAGAATCCTTGTTGTCCCTGTCTCAGTTTTCACTGTCACTGTTTGTGACTCTTTTCTACCTCTCTCTCTCTAACTTGCCCCTCTCTTCTTCTCTCATTATTCTTTATTTACCTGAACAAAATAGCACAACAAGAAACAATGTACTACAAAATATGTTGGTTTTATTCTACAAGTCTACACTAAGCTATTGATGTTTTTATAGGTAGGTCGCTTTATTTATTTAGGTGTTTGGAAAGAAACATATACTGGAAGTAGATATTATGCTGTGAAGCGGGCAATGAAGAGTATGTTTCATCTGGAAGAAAACATTATCATCAACTATCTGGACTAGGAAATTTCACAGAATTAAATCATATATTTATAGGCTCTGTATTATATTGAGAAAAACTCATTTGAGCATAATCAAAATTATCTTTTGACCATAAAAAGTTTTAAAAAGTTTATAAATCATAAAAGTTACAATGACTGGATCTTCAAGAAATTACATTATATCAAGGTTACATATATTAAACATAAGGCATATCCATAATTTATTTATTACAAGTCATATATTTCTATTTGTTCACGTCAGTGAAATATAGATGAGATGGTGAAATGAATTAGTTATGAATCACTGTATATTGAATGAATGCTAATGTTATAATTATTGATTTTCTATGATTTTTTTTCTTCAAATTCTGAAGAAAATGTCCTTCAATTCAAGTTTAGCCTTGTTACATTATGTTATTTTCTGTGAATATATATTTGCATTATTAGGTGGTCCGGTCTATTAGACTCCTTGCAAGTATACTCTAAACACCTATTCTAACCTTTGAATCTGAAAGTAATTTTTTTTCCTTTTTTAAAGAACATTTCATCCATTTTCAAAGCAAAAGCCCTAATACACAAAAACTAAAATTTGTAGTCATTAATAAACCTCAATAAGCTGAGAAAAGAAGACCAAAAGAAAGATATTCCTTAAAATGTCCTCATGCCATTCATCTTATCCTTGGTGATATTTTGTTTCTGGCAATGTTTGACTACATTCTGACCAACTCTTCCTCTGAGACTGATTTTAAAATCTTGACAAAATGTAAACATCTTATGTGTGAAGGAAAGATAAAAAGAGAATGGAAATTTCAGGGGCTGTAAACTTCTATTGGAGGAAAGTGCGGAGTGACTATCAGGGACTTTGGGACCTCTTTTCCTTCTGAGGTGATTGCTGATTCAAAAACTGAGAGTGGTAGCAATTGATTGAAAAGCTGAGCAAATATTTCTGCAGTCTCATGAGACTTTGAAAGCGCACTTTAAATAAATACCTTGTACATATTCCAAGCTATTTATCGAGACTCTAAGGGGTCCAAACTGGGATGAAAGATGAAGCAAAATATGTTATAGATTCCTATGGTCTAAAGCCAAACTTCACATCATCTTGGTCCCAACAGGGAAAAGGGATATGGTACCCCAGGAGTAGCTACCTGCCCCAAGGAACCATAAATTTTCCCTGAAGAAAGAATGACAACCACAGCCTTAAAATCTTTATATTTTTTTACAGATAGGACACATCACTTAGTTAAAAAAAAAAAACAGTTTTCAAACATAAAACTTTAAAAAATGGAAGTACAAAGTTCTAGGAGATATTTTAAAAAGTCATTTTCAGACATGGACTTTAAAATAACTAAGACAAATCCAAGAAATTAAGAAACAACAATGAAAATACTGGCAAATATTACAAAGGAGAAACAAGTAGAAACTCTTAAAAAGAACTAATAATTAAAATTATGACTGCAATAGGTTTAACGGCAGATGAAATAGAGATTATCAAATGAAACAAGATTTAAAATATTCAGATGGAAAAATAGAGAAGCAAATTCATGGAAAGTATATAAGAGATTACAGGAGATACACAGAACAAAATGAAATAACTAAGAAAAGTATAATTACTTTTTAAGAAGAAACTGTAGAATAGGACAGAATCCATCATTGAAGAGACAATAAGGACAAAACATCCCAAAATAGATCATATAAATGCAGGTCACATATCAAGCAGAATAAACATAAAGAAGGCCACAGCTAATCTCAGAGAAAAATTAAGCTATGTTTAACTCTGCTATAGGTTTTCTATTTGTCCTGTTTTCTCTGTTTATTCTCTCTAGCCTTCGTGTGTTTCATTCACATTTTATATGTTAGGAATCAATTTCTCTCTATTTACTTTTCAGTATAATTCTTTTAAAAAAGACATTTTAGGTTTTTTTAGGCTTTATAATACATGTCATTTTTTCAAATCATAGAATTCTAGGTAACTGTATTTTCTATTATTTCATCTATAAAAATTTTACAGAACTACATTTCCATTTAATCCTTACTTGGTATCTTTATTATTGCTGCCCTTTATTTCACTTTGTTATATATTATCCATCTCATGATATAGTTTTATTGTTTTTACTGAAGTGGTCAATTACATATTAAAGAAACTTAAAATGAAGAAAAACGGGTTTTATTTATGGTTTATTTGCCACTTCTCATGCTCTTTATTTTTACATGTTTATTTCTATACTGAAATCCCCTTTCTGCTCACTCATTTCTATTTGCCTTTTCCAGGAGTCAAATAACTTTTGCTTCAAGGGCCATAAAGTGAGTATTTTAGGGTTGGAGACCAAATGGTCTCCATCACAACTACACTCGAGCCTGCTGGCTTTTGGCAAATGCAGAAGTAAACAATTTGTATATGATGGCTGTTTTCCAGTAAAGTTTTATAAAAATAATTAGCCACTGTGTAGCCCATAATTTGGCCATTCTAGTCTTTTCCATGATATCTTTCAGCATATTTGTAAATGCTGTTTTTGTTTCTGATAATAGTGAGTTCCCTGTCAAATCTGAATTTAGTTTTATTCACGGTTATATTTTCCTGCTTATGACAGACATACTTCTGTTTATTCTCATGTCTAAAATATATATTTTTTCTTACCTGAAAAAATTTAATGTTGGCATTATAGACACTATGCTGTTGAAGATGGTGATTTTGTTGCCTTTTATTAAATAGTGTGTTGAATTTTGTTTGGAAGGCAGGTAACTTACTGGCAAATGAATTTGATCTTGCAGTTTATATTTAAGTTTTGTTAGTAAGATTTTTTTTTTTTTTGAGATGGAGTTTCACTCTTGTTACCCAGGCTGGAGTGCAATGGCGTGATCTTGGCTCACTGCAACCTCCACCTCCTGGGTTCAGGCAATTCTCCTGCCTCAGCCTCCTGAGTAGCTGGGATTACAGGCACGCGCCACCATGCCCAGCTGATTTTTTGTATTTTTAGTAGAGACAGGGTTTCACCATGTTGACCAGGATGGTCTCGATTTCTTGACCTCGTGATCCACCCGCCTCGGCCTCCCAAAGTGCTGGGATTACAGGCGTGAGCCACCGCACCCAGCTGTTAGTAAGATTTTATATAGCCATTTTTCTAGGGCTAGGACCGGGCTATTTTGAATGAAGCCTTTTTGTAGACTTCAAAGAACAGTCTGGCATGTTCTGTTTGGTTTCTTCACTCTAGCTTGTGTATTCTTCTATTTTTCAATATAATGTAACTTGTGGAATCTCTACTGAACTCCCAGATACCTAGCAATTGTTTTGTACTAAGGCTTGCAAAATTCACATATGCATACACGTAACTCAGTAGTCATCCAAAGAACAATGCTCTCCTATGCAAATTTTAAAGCTATGGCTGTTTTGCCATAAAAATTCCCAAAAATAGGTCACCAGACAACAAACTGTCATTTATGGACCATGTCTCCAGAGCACAAAACTATACGACAATATCCTCATCCTTCCTAAATTGAGTTCAAATGCTGGTATTACTGTGCATCAAAAACATTTCTTTAGGTAAGAGATTTAATTTTTTCAAGTGTAAGTTTTCCAATACATAAAACAGCTTATAGAAGAATTTCATAAAATTGTTGAAAGAATTAATTTATGTTGTACAGTCCTTGCACTGAAAGATAGCAAAAATCAATCATTGTAACCACTATTATTCCTAACATCTTAATGTTTTTACTATAAATTTACTGTTAAGTGGTTTTTTCTCTGACATAAAAACATAGGCCTGTATTACCTTAGAAATGCTTTAGAACCTACAGCACAGGATTTCTCACTGTGACTGAGAAAGACTTTCAAATATGCTCTGACATTGAATAGCATGATTTTTAAAATTCACATTTAAATAGGAACACTTTAATGTTTCAAAAATACTGCTTTTCTTTTGCTATCTCAACTTCCTATTGGTTCACTATATGTTTAACTTTAGAAACTTGGTTTCTTTTATAAATTATAAAGTTAGTCTTTCTGCTTTAGCTTAGAATGACTATATTAAAATGATTACTATGGTAATGTCTTATGCAAACATAAATCTCTTTTTTCCCCCCTCACTCTAAATTTTATTGATCTACCAAGACCAAAAAGTTAATACTCTTTATCACTCACTTTATAATATTTTACACTAGGAGGGAAACAACATGAGTAACCTTCCATACTTACAAGCTTTTCAAACACTTACCAAGCTTAAATGGCTAATTAATTCCATAAAACATAACAATGTGCTTTACAACCCAAGGAACTTGTCACTGCCAGCTCTAACACTGAATAAAAGTTAATAATGATAGCAATATAGAAAAATTCACATAATCAAGAGGTAACTCAGTCAAAACACATGTAAATTAGTGTTGTAAATTTGTTCAGACTAATAAAAACTTACTTTATTTAGGCAGAAAACTTAATTTAAGTCTGTGCCTCTATGTCACAATGATAGTCTCTCTTAAATATGAGTTCTAAACAATACAGGAGCTGGGTCCTGAAAATATTAAGATATTCTATGGTTCTCTAATGTGAATAGAAATAACATTCACTTTAAATTAAGCAAAAGCACATGATGGATTAAGAGATCTTCAAAATACACATAAATTAGCTTTGAGTTAAAGTAATTTTCAACCTGTACATCATTCTGGGTATATATGAATATTCAGTTCTACTGAATATTTTAAATTTATATCTTCAGGATAAATTCTGGCCAGATCATTTAGATCTAACACATGTTAACTTTGTGTGTTAGATAATTATATTTTCATTCGGTTATATACATTAAGGAAATCATCTGACTGTTTCTATGGCATCAACAGGTTTAATTAATCATTGACACAAATTCATGCTCTGTCTTTATATATGTGTATACATATAATATAGACATTTATGCTCATTATATATATTATATAATTATGCATGTAATATATATTTATGGTTAGCATATATAAATATTTAATAGATATGATTGACATATGTATATCCATCTTATACATGTGATTACATATCTATATCTACTAGCTATATAAAATTACATATCTAATATATATCTATACCTATTATATAGAGAGATAATTTAATAGATTTTATAATATCATAGGAAGTAAAGATAATTTAGACAAATTTTATTTAATACTAAGAGTTTAGTCTTGCAAGAAACTGCCAAAGTATCTTGCAAAATGGCTCTACCATTTGGCATTCCCAAGATAAATACCAAGATAAATCCCAAGAAGAACAATTGCTGGATCCAAGAGCATGGTTAATCTTAGAAGAAACTACTGCCAAATTGTCTTCCAAAGCAGCTGTATGTACTATTATTCAATACTACCAGCAATGCATGAGAATTCCTTTTGTCTTGTCTCCTCAGGTACATTTGTTATTGTCAGTGTTTTTAATTAGTAATTTTAATAGGTGCATACAGTATCTCATTATTGTTTTAATTTGCAATTTCGTAGTGACATATTATTCCTCATATTTTTAAGAGCCTACCTTGGTGCTAGACACTGTTGTAGAATTCAATAGAACTTCACAAGGACTATCCAGACACATTTTGGTGAGGAGGGGTAATCAAGAAACAATATAATAAGTAATTAACATAATGTGATATTATATAGTCTAATAGAGCATGATGTGTAAGACTTTATAACATCTGATGTCTTATAATTTAAATAATGGTAATTTCTATGAATTAAGTAAGTGTGGGTTAAGAAACTAGATGTATGTTGATGTGTGGGAGAATTCCTGGAGTTCAAAAGTGGTGTGAGCAGGCTGTTAGCTGTACAGTTGGTAAGTAATGTTCACAAGTAGAAGGATTAGCTAAGATACGTGGTATAAGAAAAAGATAAGAACTACACCCGGATTTTTGACTTGATTAACTGGATGTATAGTGGTGTTATTTGCTGAGGTAGGACTCAATAAAAAAAGTTGGGGAAAAGCCACCCTCGGTGGCTCATACCTCTAATCCCAGCACTGTGGGATGCCAAGGCGGGTGGATTACTTGAGGTCAGGAGTTTGATCCAGACTGGCTAACATGGCAAAACCCTGTCTTGCCTAAATATACAAAACTTAGCTGGGAGTGGTGGCTTGCATCTGTAATCTCAGCTACTCGGAAGGCTGAGGCAGGAGAATTGCTTAAAGACAGGAGGCAGAGGTTGCAGTGAGCCGAGATCACACGATTGCACTGCAGCCTGGATGACAGAGCAAGACTCTGACTTAAAAAAAAAACACACACTTTTTTTTTAGACGGAGTTTTGCTCTTGTTACCCAGGCTGGAGGGCAATGGCGTGATCCTGGCTCACCGCAACCTCCGCCTCCTGGGTTCAGGCAATTCTCCTGCCTCAGCCTCCTGAGTAGCTGGGATTACAGGCACATGCCACCATGCTGAGCTAATTTTTTGTATTTTTAGTAGAGACAGGGTTTCACCATGTTGACCGGGATGGTCTCGATCTCTTGACCTCGTGATCCACCCGCCTCGGCCTCCCAAAGTGCTGGGATTACAGGCTTGAGCCACCACGCCTGGCCAAAAAAAAAAAAAAAAAAACTTTCATTAGAAATCTGTTAAAGTTCTCTATGACTAAAAATTCAGCATTAAAAAAACACAAAAAGTGTTCATTAATTCAATAATTATTTATCATATTTCTAATATGGCTTACTACTATTATGGGAGCTAAATCTAAAACGCAATTTTATTATAGAAATGTAAATTATTTCACTGTTTAGGAAGAACAGCAGGATAAAAGCATTTTAAAATTTCTTCTTGTCTACTTATTCACATCCCTTGCCAAGAGTGGTTTAATTCCCAGATGCTTGAGAAGATATCAAGACTATCTGAGAACTAAAGAGGCAGCAACAAAGTTTTATCTTTAGATTCAAAGTGTTTATTATAAAGCCTCGGTCATACTGTTCAAACACAGATGTCTCTTCAGTTAAAACTTTCCCTGTACTGTATTTAATATAGTTATATATTTCCTGCCCAAATTAAATCCCTTTCTATGTCTCTCTGATTTGCATTTTAACAAGATCATTCTGGCAGTTGCTGCTGAATACCAGAAAGGAGTTCCAAGAGTGAATGGAATTTAGGTGGGAGACTGTTGGGGTGAGTGAGTGGTAGACGTCAGAAATGGTTTAATTCTATTTTCATTCTGCCGATGTGGAAAGATGTAATACAATTGGTAATTATCTGAATGTGGGTTGTGAGAATAAATACAATATAGGAGGGGTCCCAATTTTTGACTTTGAGAAAATGGATAGATAAGGGAAGCCATTATAGGAAAATATTTTTCATGGGTTATATTTTATTTTCATTTATTTCTATAAATGTCTTTTTAAATAGAAATAGACATATTTCATAGGTATCTGTATTATTTGTTTTTTTATACCTTCTGGTTAATGTTCTTAAGAAAATTTATTCTCTTGAGAGATTTTAAAAAGTATACATTCTTTTACTATGTTGATAGTTTTTGTTTTCAATTCTAACTATTAATTCAGCTTAAATTAACTTGTATATAGTGTGTGAAAGGGTACTGTGATGGTTAACTTTGTCAACTTGACTAGGCTAAGGGATGCCCAGATAGTTGCTAAAACATTATTTCTAGGTGTACACATAAGGGTCTGTGCAAAAGAAATTCAAATCATAGACTGAGTAAAGAAGATCATCCTCAACAATGTGAGTGGACGTTAGCCAATTCACTGAGTACCTGAATAGATCTAAAAAGTATAAGAAGGGCAAATTTGCTTTCTTTGTGAGCTGGGACATAAATCTCTGCACAGTCGAGCATCCAGCTCCTTTTTTGGACTTGAAATAAATTGCAACTCAGGCTTTGCTGGCTTTACAGCTTGCAGAAGACAGATAGTAGGCCTTCCTGTCCACTATAATTGCATGAGCCAGTTCCCATAACAAATATCTCCTTCTAAGTATCTATATTTGTCCTAGCAGTTTTCTTTCTCTGGATAATCAGCACTGATATACGTATTAACTTTGTCTTCAAAATGGCTTTCACTTATCTGAGCACTGGTTATTTGTTAATGACATAGGTTTTAATGAATCATTGTCTTATAAGTATTGGGATATCTGCAAGGTATGTCAAATATTATCTAGCTGATTTTCTGGAGATCCTGAGTTTTAGAAACATGTGAAGTAGTCAGAGATTCAAATGTACTCATTTCAGGGTAGATTTCTGATGCATGTGTCAGCATATAATTACAAATCAGTAACATTTTGTAAGAAATGTAGGATTTAAATATATATTGAGGTTTATATAGCATAAATACATAGTGAAAAAGATGTAAGTATTAATTAATGAAAATATCTTATTTCTCATACTTTTATTGTATGATTAATAGAAAAATGTGACCTGGTGAATTATTTTCTTCTTTATCATTGAACAAATAATCCACAAAATATAATTTTCTGAGTGCATATTACTTTTAATGAAAAAAATGTTATATTTGAAATTTATAGAATAGAAAACTTGATATATATTGTACCAATGTTGGAATATCCCAACTAAACATGTTTGTTTTATTTTAAATAAACTTTTTTTTCGGTTTATTTGGTGGGACATGAAAATCATGTTCCACATTTTGTAAAACACTTGATATACATCATATTGTTATTAACAATAATTATAATATTCTCTTTTCAAATGTATAGTACCTATGGGACAACTCTTTGTGTTACGATTCTTTATTCAAATGACTTTTCATTCTTTTCTTCCTCTCTGAAAGAGAAGCATTATTCTCACTGTACTAGAATTCCTTTTGAGTGAGTATTCCTGACAGGCCTCACACAGCTAATGGTCCTATGTTCTCCTTCTACAACATGGCCCTGCTCACATATCTACTTAGTATTGGATTTCTATGACTACTCTTCCTTCCCTCCTTCCCTTCCTTCAGTTCTTCTGTCCTCCCTTCCCTCCCCTCCCCTCCCCTCCCCTCTTCTCACCTTTCCTCTTTCCTTTATTTTCCTTTCTCTCTTTTCATTTTTTTAAAGGAGTTCACCTTGGTATCCCAGTATCCCAAAATTAAGTGATGTCAATTAAGTGGCTATTGAATGTGACTGCATGCATGCTGATTTTTTTTTCTTATTTTGAGAATGTTGATGGAACAGTTCTGCATGTATGTGAACAAAACTTACCCTCAGAAGTATGACTATAAGATATCTATAAGCCACTGTTAAAAATACTTCAGTGATTCCTCATAATCTATGTAGTAAAACATCAAAATATGTACAAATTTAATAATTAAAACTTTTTATGACAACAACACTTATAGGAGAGAAAATTAGAAAGAACTTTCTTGAAAGTTTTAACTTAATTTTCATATAACTGTGACTTTATTGTTACCATGTAAATTACCAAGGCATAATAAGTAGTCCAACACATTTTAATTTGGTTTTCTTCATAAGAAATAAACTTAGTAGCTTTATTTTCCATCAATTACATTAAATATAATTAGTCTTAAATAATATAATTACAAAGTTTTCTTTTCAATTAGACCTTTATATACTTGTAACAAAACTACTTGTGATTCTGTGTGCTATATCTAAACAAGTGTCATTATGACCTAAAAGCTTTATGCCTTTTATGGACTTTAGTCTGAAACATTTACTGCTACTATTACATTTTGCAATTACAGTGAAGTGAGGCAGAAAATAGCAGTTCAAAAATGTATTCATGTAATGAAGTTGGAACCATTAGTTTCAAGGCTCTTGTTATTTTAGTAAATATTTAATCTTTCTAGCAGCATGGGTTCCTAATTGATCTTTAAGTATTATTGTTCTTGGACATTTCTAATTGACTTCTAATTGCTACATTAAGGCAGTTAGGGAATAAAATGTAATAGATGGTGGATACTTCCACAGTACACTATATCAATAGAATATAATAAAATTTATAACTCATTTCTATTACTGAAATTTGAATCAAAATATACTAAAGTCTACCTTTATATCCATCGTATTTTGGAGAGTTCTAACAATCTAAAGAAAGATATAGTGTATTCCATTTATGCTAAGATAGATATGTGCCTTAAATTAAGATGTGATTTAAAATCTCTTTTAATAATAGTTATTTTTGGTAATTCTGGGTTCCTATGTACTTTATTTTAATTTTATTCAGATCACCTTTAATTTTCATGTATATCTACCTCTGTTCACTTGTAGCAAGTGAACCAGTTAATTTTATTATGAGAAATGTACTGAACATCTAAATAATAAGCAAGGTAGTGTAGACTCAAGAAATATAAAATAAAGTCCTTCACTAATTGTTAATAATAGTTGCATAGACACTAGCGGATAACTCTTATGTTCCATATCAGATCCAGATGGAAGAAGACCTGAGAGACACAACTAGAGAAACTGTTCTGCTGATCCTATTTGAGCTCCTTTAGCTACTCAAAAATTACAAACCACTCAACTTTTCAGTTCCTTACTGAATCTATGAATTCACTTTATTCTTCTTTTCTTTTTCTTTTTAATGTAAACAGGAATTTGGAAGAATAATCTTTATAATATGTTTTAGTTAGATTTATGTCCCATAAAAGAGAAAGAATAATAAAAAAAATGGATTGGTAATGAGGTCATTGAATGTCTTAATTCCATTACAACTCACTATTTTTCCTCTCTGCAATTATGAATAGTAGTTAATTACTAATTCCCACTTCATCTTAGATTCATGTTTTGTCATTCAAGAATTAATCACACGTTTCTAGAAATATAAGGATATTATTTGAATTAAAAAATTACTCAGCTTGTAATATATTAACTAAGTCAATAGATTTTACTAAACTTCAATTGAGTCTCAATTGTATAGGTTAGAAATTCATTATTATATTACAATGTTCAATTAGGGAAGCACTAAATGTCATAAATCTGAAATGATGATCTGGTCATAGCCATTGACTACGGGAGCCATGATAAGTCTAGTTTTCATTGAATTTATTTATTAAAACTGGTCAATTTCTAAAAGGTAATTCATTTCCTCATTATACTTCTGATGAGAGTGGTGGCTACAGAACTGCTTAATTATGAAAAAAAAATGCTGAAAACTGGCTAAAGTCACTAAACTTCTTGATGTTTTCCCTAATTAAGCCTGAGGGAAATGGTAGGGGTGTTTTCAATTAACATAAACTATGTAAATATACTGATTGCTGGAATTTGAAGTTTGTTCCTTACATCTAAAGATTTATAAGTCAGTGCATCCAGAGAGAAATCAATCTGATAATTTACTTTAATAAAAAATAAGCAAATAACTCTGTGTTTAAAATGTTATGTAATTTCAAAAGGAAAAAATATAAAGAGAAAAGGAAAAGATGGTTTCATATTATAAAACTCTTGATGTCACAGACAATATATTATGATTTTTTAAATTAACAATGTCTAACATGAAGTATGGGAAGATTATTTTTCACTATTCATAAGGAAAGAAATATAGATTTAATTCCTTAAAATAATCAGAATGGAGAAAATATTCAAGGTGAGAAGAAAAAAATCAGGGAGCATATACATAAATGACTAATTATAATTAAAAAGTGGCAGGTGAATTTTAACACAATTTATGAGAAAATTATTAAAAGTGTAAACCTTTTTATTGAAAAATTTTTAAGTAAAAATACATGAAGTAAATTTTCATATTTTGATCAATTGATTGAATGATTCATAATTACCTATATGGTACTCTTGATTTCCCAAAATAATATCAGAGAAACTGTTAACTGAATAAAACTTAATTCACTGCAATAGTGAGAAAACCATCTGTCTCATTCTAGCATCATCTCAAAAGGGAAAGTCAAAGGTGGGATAAGATTAAAGCTTTGTCGTCTGGGTAAAGTAATTTAAGGTGGATTTTTTCAAGATGGGTAATTGCTTTAGATTTGGCATTTGGCATTTGATGGTGTTATTTATTAGTCATGCTATTAGGACTGGACAGAGTGAAATAAGCATTTTGAAGTGAATGTTGATGAGCGAACTGCTGTTTGATAAGTAAGCTGCTTGTTATCATCTCATAAACTGATCTCTTATAATTCCAGTAAACACTGAAGTCCTTTTTTGCTTCACAGCTTTGTATGTCTTTGGTATAAGTTTCCTCAAAGAAACACATAAGTTATATTAATGTGAGTGGTCTACCATTCTATCAGTCATGTTGACAAAGACAGCTTTGATTATTACACTTAATTATATGTCTGTTTTAAGTGCTTTTGAATTAATTTAATTTTCATAAACAATTTGTGGATTTTTCCTGTTCTAGTGCTATCCTTATGTTACAGATGAGTAAACTGCATATCAGAAAGATTAAGAAAGGTTAAGTAACTTGTCCAGGGTCAAACCACTATGTAAACATTTCTATATGAATCTGTTCACAATGTTTTTCTCTGAGGTAGAGAGTTGTAGAGAGATGGAGAGGTGGGTGAAAGAAAGCTTGAATAAAGGGTTATTGCATTCTGTTGTTTCTTAGTGTTAAACAAATGTATAAATACAGAAAATAAAAGTTGAGAGCTGGCATTGAGGTATTTCCTTTTTCAAATTTTTCACCTCAGATATTTTTGTAAAAATTACAATGATCAAATGGTTTCTTTTTATTTAAAATACTAATTTTCCAGAGAAACTAAAAATGTTATTTAGAAAAGAATTTCTTCAATATGGTGCCCTTAATGTTCATTAAAAAAACTGAAAGTATATATAAGATACCTTCAAAATAACATATACAGAAATGTAACATACTACTATATTGGCAAAATTCTCTTCTAAACCATATTTTATTTAAAATTAACAATAACATATATGCATGTGTTAATGTTTTTATATACAACATAATATATATATTGTATACAAAACAAAGATGCATATGTTATATAAATTATAATTATATACTATATAAGGTATATAGTATAGGTTACATAACACGTTTCATATATAATATAAAATATAATACATATTAAATACTTGTATACTATATATAAATATGTATTTTTAGGTACTTTCAAAATAACATGAAAATGTAACAGAGCACTATATTGGCAAAATTATCTCTAAATTGTTTTTTTCAGTTAACTTTGGAATATTAGTGTTTGAAATAAAAATATTTATTTACTAATAACAATAATATATATACATTCTTTCAAGGTTTTTGTGTATCAAATTGTGAAAATAATTTATTTCTGCATGTTGATAATTTTAACAGGTGTTTATTAGGGCTATATTTAAGAGCTTATTTTTCCAAATGTCATTGCAAATGTTTGAATTTCTAGAACCAAAAATATGGTCTCTTATTGAAGAATTTAAAACAGGTATAAACAGTAGGATGAATGTATGTATTTCTGAGATGCCAAAGGAATAATAGGATGTGTGATGTCATATGTTACAAAAGTGCTTGATCTCATGTAAATAAGAAAATAAAACTTTTTTCTAATCACAATGAATATATTTTGGGAAAGGTCTCTGATACGTTATTTTTTTAATGTGTCTAAAATTCATGACAGAAGTGTCATAGAGTTGGAACTCATTGGTACAACTTGATTAAAACAAACAGAATTTTCTAACTAAGTTAGAGAGAAGGGGTTTTTATTCTATAGAGAGGAGAAAGGCAACTTCAGGAAATGCAAAGAGATTGATCAGAAGCAGTTTTAAAATTCCCTTCATGTTTTCAAGAAATTATAAGAAGTCTGGGATGACTGAAATATAGATTTCAAGTAAGAGAAAAAAAATGTGGCTATCTAAAGATAGATCAAAAAGAATTCTGGAATATGGAGTTTGGTCTCATACCTCTTATAAATAATTGTCTATGATATATTTGAGTAAGGACTTGAAATTATATTTCCCTTTTATTTTTTATTTATTTATTTTTTTTGAGACCGAGTTTCACTCTTGTTACCCAGGCTGGAGTGCAATGGCATGATCTCGGCTCACGGCAACCTCCGCCTCCTGGGTTCAGGCAATTCTCCTGCCTCAGCCTCCCGAGGAGCTGGGATTACAGGCACGCACCACCATGCCCAGCTAGTTTTTTGTATTTTTAGTAGAGACGGGGTTTCACCATGTTAACCAGGATAGTCTCGATCTCTTGACCTCGTGATCCACCCGCCTCGGCCTCCCAAAGTGCTGGGATTACAGGCTTGAGCCACCGTGCCTGGTGCCCTATATTTCCCTTTTAGAAAGATTAAAATGTTAGCAAATTATGAGACTGTAAGACTGTGGAAAATTGACTGTAGTGTGGGAAGCATCAAGGAACTATCAATTTGGAAATACCTGAATCATTTTCATCAGGGGAGTTAAGTCTGACCAAGATTTGAAATCAAACTGAATAAAGTTTTAATTATACCTATGCCACTTAGTGCCTATAAGGGACTTAATCACACTAGAAATTGAGTGGTACATAATTAAGTGAAATAATATTTGAAGGTCCTTTAGTATGGTATCTAGCACCTAGTGAGCAGCAAGATATACTATGATGTCTGTATGTGTGTGTCTGCATGTGTGTGTGTGTTTCTGCATCTTCCAAGTACGAGGGATTTGCAAAGCATGACCAATAAGCAGTGTTTAACAAATATCGTGTGCCCACATGCACAATCAAAGTGCAATCTAGAAGATTTGAGAGTTGATTCACAATGATAACCACCGTAATGGCTATGAGGAGTAAAGGACAGGTGAAGTAGTAGATGGAAGATTGTGGGTTCAACATAGAGAAGACAGAAAAAGACCTAAGTTTAAGAGAAAGAACAAAAGTTAGCTTGAGATATGTTGAAGTAGATATGACAGCAGGAAGACATTAAAGTGGTATTTGAGGAGGGGTCAAGAGACCAATGATGGAACAAGAGTAAGCAACGTGAGGCCTAAACAGGGGAAAAGAAGGGTTTAGATACTGCATGATAGACAATGACACAGCAGTGTTGCGTATATGAATGTAACGTTCCAGCTTTTAGAAGAAAGAAAAGAGATAGCCAAACCACTTTCGTTGTCACTCTTGAAAACATACATGAAAATATATTGGTTTTAAGTAGGAAGATGAATCAAGCAGAGATTCTGCAACTCACATCAATTTGATATACCTAAATATAACAATAGAAGACGGGGTTTATAACGTATTATTTTCACGAACACAAAGCCAACAACAGCCAAAATGTAAAAAAGTCTGGTACCCTAGAAAGTAGCTTATTTTAAAATGTATTTGATAATGCGATGTTTTTTTCTCTTAGGTAACAAAATAAATTGAACCAAATCCAGAACAGATTCATTACAAATTGTGATGTTTTTCCCTACCACATTCATACAGGAGACTAAATAGTTCCACTCCTAAATTTCACTTTATCTTTTGTGTGTTTATTCTTCATTTTCATAAAGTGCTTCTTGACAAAAAGATAAGTATTTAATAAACAGAAAACCATGGGGTAAGAAAAAGTGAAATTAAAATAATTTTATTGATGTGCTATTTATTTCAGTTAATCTATTTTGTAAGAATTATCTTTTTTTTTACTTAAGAATGTCTTTCAAGTACTAGGTATTCTATTAAAACCTAGATTATGATTAAAGTGATCATCAATCAAACAAACAAATAACAGAAAAGCACTGCGTTGTCAGCAAAACAGTCACCCAATAAGAAAGGGAAAGAATACCAACTCTTTTGAAGCAGAGGCACTCCGAGAATTCAATTAATTCTAATCATGAACATAGTTACTATCTCAACTATAAGAGACTTGTTGTCTGCTTTAACATTTAAAGATTAAAACAAATTGGATTAAGGTTTAAGACACTGACATTCATTATCTTTTTTTTTTTTTTGCTGCCTAAATGTTTAAACAGGAAGAGACCTTGGTAAATTTTACATCTTTAAAATAGGAGTAATTTGTGAAGCATGACCAAAACTCTGTTTTAACAAATAGAGTTTAACAAATAGAGTCTTGGATACTGGTGGGGTCTTGCAGTTTATAAAGTAATCCTGAGGCAATCTGTAACTACCAGAGTAAAAAGAAAATAGAAACTCCAACACTGTTTCCACGTTTAATAAATCTAAAATATATGGTTAATACTTCCACTCATTCAATTACATTTGTAGAAATCATTACTACTCTAGAGATGGTATATGTTTTGCAAGGACTGAGGACTCTTGTCTTAGCATATATTAACGCAGTGAACTTCATCTCAATTTATGTTTTTGTCACATTATTCATATGCTATTATTCATATTTTTAATGTTTGTTGATATTGAAATCTGACATCAAAGTTTCAATTTATAAAAATAGATCAATGGCTCAAAAGTGGTTTGTTGATATATCATAACAGTGTTGAAACAAAAACATAACTATAATAATGTAGACTCCAATTTTAAATATAAAAAGTAAAGAGAACTTAGGGGGAAATTTATTTTATTCCTACCTTTGTCCTCTGAAAGCTTTGAAAAAGCACCCTACTGTCTTTGTCATTCAGATAGCTCCCCAAGCTCTTGACAATTCCCACATTTAGAACATGCTCATTCATATTCTTACTCACTTTGGGTTATGGGAACTAGAGAGAGATGCATGGCTTATTAGAAAGCAGAGTCTGTAAAGGTGGATATAGAGCCTACCATGTCCCTGTCTAAACTATCCCAGTATCCTTTATTACTAAACTAACCCAGTATCCCCTGAGGTTGTTATTATTATTATTCTATTACTATTAACCTATTATTTATGGACTCATTTGCAAGGTGTCCTTACTCTCAGCTTTCGCCCATGTGACATATTCATTTTACCTGGGGATAAGGATGGGAGTGAGTAAACTAATGAAAGTGTTAACAATTAGTCCAATAATTACCAGCCATAAATAAAATTGTAAAACTCAGATTCCTTTGGGTCCTAAACCCCAATACTATTGTCACTTTCATACCCTCCAGTGTCACTCATTTTGCCGTTGTTGACTTATGCTCTGATTTCTTCGGCATGCCTTTTCATCTTGACTCTAAATAGCTATTCTCCTTTACATGGAAAAATCAGCAGTACACCTGGATAGTCATACCAGGGATTTACAGAAGAGCCCAGTTATTTTGCTGGGACATTAAATGCAAATCCAAGGGGATTTTATCTTCCTTTACATTTAATTCTCATTCAATATATAAATAACTTCCTACTTTCTTCTATAACATTTGATAATATTTGCAAACCATATACTACTTATTAAAAACCTTGGCTGTAAAGGGACCTAAGGTATCCAAAAACAAAATCATCTCCAGTCACCTAGAATAATAGTGCTAATGGACAAATAAAACTAAAAATTGCTAAAATGAAGAAAAAACTTGATATCCTATGACACAAAGTTTTATTCCTTAGGTCCTCATATAAAATAATTGGCTGACGTGAAGATGTGCAACTTTTCCTGACTCTTGAAGATTCGAATCTGGTCAATTCATGTGTTCTAAAATACTTCAAGAGACTTATTAATTATATTCACTTACCATCAACAGGTTGAAGCTGCTTTTCTCTAGCTCTTCTATGCAAACCACTCTATAACCAACAAATTGGAAACTTAATTCTCTGGAAGGGACATCATCAGAAAACTAATCTTTTTCCTGGTCCAAAGGGCCTTTATGTCATACTCCTCACCACTAGCATTGCTGCAAAACTCTAGGAGGTCCAGTCTAGATGCATGTCATTCAACTATAAATGTACAAAAGCAATGTGAACCGTAGTCCATCTCAACTGGACACTGGAAACTGTGACTCTCCAAAGATTCCTTTATAAACAAATGGTACCACAAGTTACCACAAGCTTTCATAAGAACTCTGGACCAAGCACATGAAAGTAGGAGTCAGTGATCTTTCCCTTAAAATGTAGGAACAAAATCCCCTAGGATTTCCTTATTTCCCAGCCTCAGTATTTTTATCTTTCTTCACTGCACTCTTCTTCATCTCCTTCATCATTGGTATTTTCATAAATTTTCACTCCCACTGCACTTCAGCTTTCCAGTAATAGACGTTGCTTGGAATGATGTCCTCCCTGCTTCACCCAAGTGGTTCCTTCATTAATAATTCCAAGAGTCTAACCAAGACCTCTGAGTCCATGGCATTCACTCATTCAATTCATAGCAAAATCTCACAACCCTATTTTTGATTGCTGGTTACATCCTTTCTTTCCTTTAGAAGCTTCCAGATTCTCCTAAATTTCTATGCTATTTCAGGCTCAATGGCATTTATGTTATCACTCAGAAGCCCTTTAGGTTTTCTCTGTAAACTTCAACAAGAACTTCCTTCAGTTTAAATATGTTTTCAAAAGAGCCTTGTATGATTCTACCCCAACATAACCAAGGACAGTTTCATGGGCCTAAGTGTCTGTAATTATAAATACTCTGCAAACAATAAAAATACCTACTTTTTACCATGAAAGGTAAGAGTACATATTCCTTGCCTTGTAATATGCTTTAATAGACCTAGAAAATCATAAATATAATTTTGTCTGATATGCTTGGGATAATTCTCTCCATAAATTAAACATTTCTCTTTCCAATTGGACAAGATAGTATCTTCATCCAAAGGGGTCATATAGACTTCAGAATACAAAACCAGGAGATAATTATTTATATGAAACCTGGATAAACACTAATGAGACATTTTATTTGTGACAAGCATGCCTATTGATATCTGCCCACTAATTGGATACTGTAATTCAGCTAACCGTATTAGTTCTCATCAATTCTTTAACCACATTGCCTTCTTTTCTCACCATAACTACTCTGCTATGTAAGATTTGAACTTTCTAGCTATCAGACAACCCAAAAGTCTAAAAAAGTATATTACAGCTACAGATTTTGGTGCAAAATCCCGGCCCCAGAAGGAGGTTGTAAACTTACTTTCTCACAAAATTCTCAATCAGCCTTAGATTGAAAGGCTAAAAGAGTGAGAGTAAACTTAAAGGACTTCACTATTGCAGCAGATTGTGTATTTTCTCCTGGAGCAGCTGCTATATGGTCAACTCAAGTTTACTAGATGCCAATATTTTCAACATTCTGCCTTAAGGAATAACCAGGACTGTCATTTTTAACAAAACCACCAACATCATCACTAGAGAACTATAGTAACTCTAATGGGTGGTCCTCTACAGTACCCTGCCATTAGGCATCTCAGGAGGAAGCTCATCCAGAGTGATTATAGTGATGGCTTCATATATATATATATATATATATATATATATATATATATACACACACACACACACACACACACACACACATATATATATACGTATATACACACACACATATATATATACACACACATATATATACATATATATGATGGTTTTCATATATATGACATGTATATAAGACATATATATATAAGATATATGTCTTTTTTATATATATGTAAAACCATCATATATATGTATATATATGTAAAACCATATAATGCTTTTACATATATATATAAAATATGTCATATATATATGTAAAACCATCATATATATCTATATCTATATATAGATATAGATATCTTCCATGGGACTTCTCTGATGTCAATAACCAAAAATATTTAGATGGAAAACTGGAAAATTAGTTGGATTACCACTCTTGTCCCCATTCTGCAATCTAATACACTTTGAACTCAGTATCTTGAAATCCTCTAACGTAGTTTCCTTCAGATTTCAGATCCTGTTTCACTCCCTGGGAACTTTACAATGGTTATTTTTATTGTATTCCCATTCATACCTCTCACCAAGTGCCTCCTCTCTCACTCCCTCCAACAGCTGTCATACAAGTGATAGGACTTGTCCTTCAAGGCCAACTATAACATAAAGTCCAGCCCACTTCAGAACACTGCACTGGTTAGCCTCAGCCTCACAATGACTTTTATTTTATCCCTAATTGTGTTTAAGGACAGTTTTTGTCTTCTCTGATAGAAGGTAATTATCCAAATGCTCACAATTTTCCATTACTGACCCTCTAACTTGGCTTGACCACACTTTAGTCAGGCTTTGTCTTTACAAGACCCTGAACTTTAGTTCACTTTTAGGCTTACCAGGCAGACATCATCTTTTCATAGCTCATTCTGATCACAGAAAATGCCTGTGTCCTGGTAAATCATCCCAGTCGCGGTGGGATGATGAGATGTCACCCTCATCTCTTGCCATGATTTTCTTAAAAGTTCCCATTCACGATGCTTCATTCTCCCCATAAAAGAAAGCCTTTCACTGCTTGATACTGAGCAGCTTATACATTCTGAGGTAGAAACATTCTCTATATTCCAATAATCTTTTCTAATGAAGTCTCTACTTAGCTCTGACTTTTTTTATTTGATGATGTCTATGCTTCAGTTTTGTAACAACAATTAAGCGACAAATTCTACCCTCTGGGTGCCAGCAGTGTCTCATTTACCAGAGAATTAATATTTGTGCAAATGCTCTGGGAGTCTACAGACAAAATGACCTCTTGATTCAGGGCTCATGCTTACCCCATGAACAGCACCTGCCTCCTGTTTTCCAGAACTATAGCCAATACTTTCACTGTGATTGCTTCTGCTGCCACTGCCCTCATCACTGTCATAATTTTTATCCCTAGGACATTGCCTCTGAGTCCCGTGGCTCCAGTTGCTCAGGCATGTATGTGTGTGCTAGGGAGCCATGTCAAATACTCAGTGCACACGTTGCTTACTGTTTCCCCTCAATACTCTTTAAACCCTTCTCCCATCTACCATGACCATGGCCTGAGCCTGCATGTATTTGCTGCTACCTGGCATATCTCCTCTGGTCAAAGGCAGATTCTACTGTCCAGTGAAACTGCAACTATAAAACCCAAGTTCAAAGATGAAATTATTAAGGATTTCAAGACAGTTGACAGCAGAGCATTTAATCAAGGGTAGAAAAATTCCTGAAAGTAGGACTCTGTGTGTCCACATTTGTCTAACCCTCATAAAACCAGTTCTACTAGAGAGCTTTCCACAGGACTGGAATCAGGACCTAATCAAGGCAGTTTCCATCCCCAGTGTGGAAGGCCACCACAAATTCTGTCTAGTGAGACTTAGCAATATCTACCAACAAGTGGCTGTTGACTCAACTTTGTGTCTGTTTATCACAGGGATGTTTGCTATAGTTATTCCATCTCAGTTCAATTATTTAGTATGAGGTGATAAAAGAGTCTTCTAAACTAGAAGTTTTCTGCACCAACACATATCTTGTTGGGAAAAACAGCAAAGGAGAAAGGACCTACAGAGTGCCTACATAAATTGGTTATGAGTAACATATAAACAATGAACAACAAACTGCAGAAGGCCACAGGAGGCCTCTGGGGAGGACAGCCTCTCCATGCCTCAAGTTCCAGTGCAGGGTGACCTCAGCTGTTATCATAAACATTGTGCTCTAGGACATAAAACCCCTTCATAGCACTATGACGTTGCCAGACTTGTAGGCTCCTTATAAGGCCCTCATTCCATCAGCTGCACATAGACAACAGGCTAAAGACAACCACATGTTCTTGCTTCATAAAACTCCTGAAACCACCACTGTTAGCAATCCTTAGGATGACACACCAGTTCCTGCTGACTGATTCACTTCCAGCTTACTAATTCATCCATCATCACTCCACCCCTACCCTATAGATCAAAGTCATTGTAACCAATAAATAGTGTGTATGATCAGAGCTCGGGGCCTTCACTGTCACCTCCAGAGTAATAAGTGATGGCCCCCTGGTCCCACTGTCTCAGTCTGTCTTTTTCTCATTCCTTTGTTGCTGGTTCCCTACATTTTTAGAATAACATCTCATAAATGATCCATGAAAGATTAGGCCCTAATATATTTTAACAAGTGTTTTTAAAAATAGAGATCTATTCATTACTTAAGGCAAATAAATCTGGGAATTTCCAGGTTAAATAATATCAAATATATTTTCCTATTGCAGGTATTCTCCGAGCTTTTAATATACTAAATTATTTTGTAGAGGAGAACATAATTGGCAGTATTTACAAAATTGATTTGCCCTTGGAAAACATTTCTCATTAAGTGTTTGTTAGATCTGTATTCTGTAAGACACATTTTTATAAATATTACTCTAGTAAATGGCCACATTGTAAAAATAATTTTATCTTCCCAACAGGACCCAAGCTGTGGACATCTGCCAATGGGTGTTGGATCAGGATTAAGTAACTATTTAAAATCATTTCACATAATGAAGCTAGTTATTAGGAGCAGTATATTACTTTCAAACCTTAGATAAGTAACAGCTTCCAAGAGGGTATGACCTCGCAAATTCAGTTGCAAAGTAGGCAGCTAATAATTATAGCACATGCTTGCTACTCAGTTTAAGTTGCCAATGTGAGAAAATAACCAGCTGAAGGGAATGATAATTCTTTTTCAGTAATCAGGCATTTTAACTGATTCTCTTACAGAAATCAGGCATTTTGAGCTTGAGGTTGACTTTTCAACCACATTAGAAAGGTGATATCTTAGTTAAGCTATTAGGAAACTGAGGTTTTATGCATTCAAAAATTGTGTTTAATTCAATTTAATCTTTGATATAAAAAAGATTAAAATTTGAGTACTTTAAGAAGAATTATGATATAAATGGAATAGAAATAGGACATGAGATTAGCTATACAAAGTAAAAATGTTAGGTCTTTATAGCAATAAGTCTCTGATTGCAAGCTAATGAAGGTATTCATTTTAAGGTCAGAAAGTTTTAGCAGAATGGAAAGTGCAAGAGGGTCAGGGGTTGGGAGGCCAGGTGGGCCATTAAACTATTGACTAGATAGCTTTGCTGACCTTCTTGATTAGAGGAGGAGAGCAAGAACCTTTAGAAAATAGTTCAAGGAGACTAGTTTCTTCCTGCATCTTTTTTTCATTCTTATAAAATTAAATATAAAAGTAGTGAATGTAAGCAAAAAACTTAGACCTGTCGAATAAATCTAAAGGTAAGAGATAAAGAGCAACATATAAGGAGGCAAAAGAACTCCATATCAATGAGTAAAATGGGTTGGTTAAAATCCTTGATAAATTATTGTTCTGTGGACATAAAATGACAAGAAACTCTAATCTTAATGAATAGAAAAATCATATATGACTGCCCAACAGCCTCATCATGGTCCATTGATTTTTATATCAATACAATATAAGAAGCAACCACGAAGGCTTCTCACCATTGAAATAAAATTTACTCATTAAACTTTTATTTGGACCTGAGAGAGTATCAAAGACAATTCAGAAGATGCTGTAACTGCCACCTGACCCCATGTGATTCATCCTTTTCCAGGCTACCTACCAGCAGTCACCTTACCATGTATCATGAACTGCAAAGTGATATAAAATTCTCTATTACTCATGATTATCATCTAGGAATCATATATTTCAACAGCTGGTAATGTAAATTTGTAAAGTACACAATTTTAAGACAATATGGGTTTTCTGAGAGCAGTGGGGAACAATGCAAAGTTGTACAGCATATATTTGACCAAGCACACTCTGATTTTCTTTCATCTTTTTAAAATTTTGTGTCAACTTAATACACAATCTGTACACATGCATATATCCTGGTCACAAATCATTTTGTCTTAATGATGATGCTGTCACTTATAGTTTGGGGCAACTTGATGCTGTAATCTATTTAAGTTCAAGTTACTAAGAGCCCCATGTTCAGGGGACAGTTTTGAAGACTGGCATGCTTCATATTTAGATGAATTTTGAATTCTGTGGCTTTTCTAGAAATGAATACATTTCTCAAGGTCACATTCATCTCTATTCTTTAGGGAAGTTAATTCTTGTTTCTTATCTAGTAAGCAGACATGGGTTTGTGGACAGCCTGTGTGTAAAATACATGAAGAAGACAACTGGATTTCCCCTTCTGTATGGAAACACTGATTCAAATTTACTCATATCCTGTTAATATGATATTTCAGTTCTATTATTCTTCTGGTTTTGAGAGAAGCAATCAGTTGAACTTCTTTCTAGCTCTATCCTTCTCAGTGAGGTCACTGGCAACAGTGCTTCAGGGGGAGTGGTGCGGATGTGGGAAAAGCCGTCTGGTGAAGGAAGCAGTAGTGGCTCTGAGAGCAAAAGCACTTCAGCAGGGCAGCGCAGGCGGGCAGTAATTCAGCTGAGGACCAGGTATTCCATGGGAAAAAATGCTCTGGCAAGGGGCCATCAAGAAAAGCACTCCAGTGTAGCAGTGGGGCCAGTAATTTTTTTTATTTAGTTTTTTATGTAAATTTTCTTTCTGTTTTCAATTTGGGTTATCACAATCAGTCTTTACTATTAAAATATTAAGAGGTGTTTCTTCCATGTTTTATGATTTTAAAAAGTTTAAGTCACATTGGAATTATGTGACTGATTTTAATAAAGTTATAAAATGATATGGGACTGATCGACTTTGTTGAATTGTAGAAATTCTGCAATATTGTTATGGTCCATTCAAATATCTACCTTTAATCAATATAAGAATTTGTATTTTGCTAGAAAACCATCTATTATCTTTACATTCTTAAATATGATGTTGCAGAATTACACATAATTATTAATTTTTTTTTCAGAAGTTTAATTTTATATATTTTTCCAAATGAGATATTTTATTTCTTTATCTTTCTTTCAAAACTGTCAACATTTTATTGATTTTATTTGATTGTTTAGAAATTTTTCTGATCACTGACCATCTCTGCCAGATTTGAGTCTATTTCTGAGGCTTGTTCTGTGTCTTCAAATTGTTTTTTTGGTATTTTAATGTGCTTTCTTTTTAACTGAAACTCAGCTATAATGTACCCCGTACTGATTTCATCATTGGTTTCTACTTCTATGCTTCTCCTCTGGCAAGTTGTGATTCTCTGCATTCACCTATTTATTTATCTGCTTTAGAGAGTGGTGGTTTTCCTTCTACCACAGTTCACTGATCTCAGAAGAGTTGCTGATTTTTAGCTCTTCCTATTTTTTCATGCTGTGAGAATGGGAAAGATGGCTCCCTAATATGCCAGACTGGAAATCAGAAGTCTCGATTCTTCATTTTTAAAATATAATTGTACTGAATACAAAATTTTATGTTGATGGATTTTTGTTTCTTCTAACACTTCAAATAGTTCAGTCCATCTTTCATTTTTTTGCATTGATTCTGATGAGAAGTCTAACTCTTATCCCTGTTATTCTGTGGGTAAAGCAGATTTGCCCAGTGCTTCATTAAAGATTTTGTCTTTATTTTTCTGCCTTTTCTGCCTTTAATTTAATTATATTAAAGTATAATTTAGACATATTTAAGTTTAAATATAATATGCCCAAGTGTACATATTTTGGCATATATCCTGTTTGGTATTTTCTGGTTTTGTTTTCTGTAATTAGTTTTGGACAATTCTGGTCCATTATTACTTCAAATATTTCTTCTCCTCCTTCCTTTCTTCTCCTTTCGAGGTTTTCATTGTCCATATATTACACTTCTTGTCATAGTGCTACAATTCATGGATATGATGTTTCATATTTAAATTATTTTTCTTTGCTTTTCAGTTGGGAAAGTCTCCACCAACACATTTTCAAACTCACTGATTCTTTCCTCACCCATTTCCCGGATAGTGATTATCAGATCAAAGGGATTCTTCATTTCTGTCACAGCATTTTTATTTTTAGCTCTTCCATTTGATTTTGCCTACATTGCCCATCTATGCTTGGGTACTGTCCACTTTTTCCGTAAGAGTCTCCAATATATTACGCACAATTATTTTAAATTCCCAGTCTTGTAATTTTAAAGTCTCTGCCGTGTATAAGTTGGGTTATAATGCTGTTTGGTCACTTCAGACTGTTGTTTTTGTATTATAATTACTTTGCTGTTTATTACACCTTTTTTGTTGAAAGCTGAATAAATGTTTGGCAAAGGCAACTGAAATAAACAGACCTCTCATATAAGGACTTACGTTTATCTAACTTGGTTACATAGCCTGTGTTCATTGTTTGCTCTTTTTGTAGGAGTAAGAGGTTAAAAGTTTCTCTAATGCCCTCCTTTTTGCCTCCTGTGTCATCTTTAGCTTTCCCTACAGAATAACTCCTAAATAAGATCTGAGCCTCACAGTTCTTTTCAACTTTAATACCCTTTCTTTATACAGGGCTCCCATATATGTGGTGGTATGGTATTGATGAAGGGGAAGCATTCTTTATTCCTGTGACTGGTTATTCTGCTACTGGCCCTGTTACCCTCACTGTGACCTTCACAAGTGCTTTCCAGCTTCCTCACTTCCTTGTTAGGTAAGACAGAAAGCTGGAATTGGGAATTTCTCTTTCTCCATGTCAAAAATGAGAGGGGGTTCAAGTTGGGTATTTATTTTCCCCCTCATCAATTAGGATCAGGGAAAATAATATAACTTCAGGTAAGCCCTTTATTAATGACAAAAGAATACTCCGGGTGTATTTCAAAATGGTTATTTCCCCCTCACCCTCTGTTACAGGCATTAGGGTGTTTTCTTTTATCGTCACCCTGAGAAACAGGTCTAGCTCCTGGAGACAGAATTAATGAATGTTTGTAGGTACTTGCTAAGATGTGGCAGCGATGAATTATGTCCCAAGCTAGATTACACTCCATCTCCAGCAATTAATCAATTACCCCTTAACTGTCTCTACCAGTGTCTGACCTGGTATCTCCCAGTTGCTGCTTCTCCTCTCTGTGCATTGTTATTCTCTGTAGCCACCTGTCTCTAAATTCCAGGACTGAAGCTAATAAGAGTTGTTGATGTTCAATTTGTTAGCTTTCATCTTGTGAGAATGGAGTGAAGATTTCCAAGCTCTTTGTATGTCAGATAAGAATAAATTTATCCATTTTCAATATATGTGATTTTTTTCCTCAGCATTTCATACATTTGCTTATGTACTGAGAACTTAACTTTCTCTATATTATTATCTTGGCATTTGGTCACAACAGTGACTTCCCTTGGACATATTACCTTTCCTCTAATCACCGTCCTCTCAAGTCCTTGAGTTTGGTGTAGTTAATGGGAGCTGTAGCCTTCCTCATGTTTGAAAGGAAATATTCTGACTCCTACTTTATTTAAAAGATAAGTTGAAAACATAATTTGTGACTTTAAGTAATGGAGCTCCTTTCAAATCTATCATTTAAACTGCAGGTACAGATGTATTTTAAAAATTATAATATTAATCATTTAACAGCCCAGTTTACCAGATTAGATGTTTGCAAAGACATATCTCGCAAAAAATGTAAATACATAAAAAACAATAGATAATGTTGACTCAATTTCAATATTATAGAACAGAAAATACAACTTTAAAGTAGCAAGTGAATTTCATTGGAAAATATATAGGACTATTTGCAATAAAATGAAACAATGAAATGACTGGTAGAAAAGTAATAACTGGAGAAAGATAAAAGACATAAATACAAATAAAATAAAAAAGAAAGAAATTCCGAATATTTTCATTAGCTTTAACCAAATGGTATACCTTAAGAAGTGTTCTTTCCTGTCTACCCAAGAAATGAGTTATGATATATTCAACTGAAATTTGATTTTTTGAGGACAAATGACATTTCAAAATTCTGAGTATTGCTTCAATGTTGCTACTAGTTCAGGGTAGAGAATGTACATGAAGGTTACCCCCACCAATACAACACAACTGTTTTACTCAGAATATTCATGGTTTTCTAAATGATCAGAAGTTTCAAAACTGTTTTTATCAATATGTCTATTAGCAGCATATTAAAAATGATCATGGCTGATGCTAGATAGACATTGGAAAGTTTGTGATCCAATGAAGTAACTTATTCTTAGAGTTATAAATAAAACCTACCAACAGAAAGGCTAAAGAAAATGAGAAGGTAAGGGACATGTGAAATCTAGAATAAGGAGCATAGTTGTTTTTAAATAGTTTTGACCATAACCCCTACAAAATAAAGTATGCAGAAAACACATGGAGTATATATTGTCCAGACGTAATAATTATTCAATCAGAAAAAAATGTAAAGCCAATCTAAAGCCCTAAATGTAATATTTGTCCTTAACATCAATGCATTTTTCAGTAAACACATTATATATTGAAAAGCATGGTCAGGTAGGCAGAGTTCGGCAAAATGTAAATAGAAAAGAAACACGCTACTTCAAGGAATAATACGTTCTTGCTATTTTTAGAAGGAATTATTTCCATAAACGTTTTCTGCAGTTAGATTGGGAATTCTGATATCAAATGCTGCCTACTTTTGATGAATATCCTACATCAGTATGGCTTGCCCTTTAAAACGTTGCAGAAGTTCAGTATGAATGCCCATCAGGTATTCCTTGTGCAACAGTTAGTTTAGTTAATGCAACAGTTTTTCCTACAAATACATTTATAGCCCTGGCCTGCAAATACCAATTCAGTCTCAAGAATATGTCATTTTTTTCAGAGAAAATACAAATGCTACTGTAAAATTTTTGCGGACCTTGACTAGAAAATATGTTAAAACTTTCATAGTCTAACCTTCCACTTTTCTTGTGCTTTCATCTGAAATCTTGTGGGAATCCAGTCACAAAAATAGTCTCCATAAAACTTACAGGTGTCTGGCAATATTGAGTATATATCCAATGTATCTTTTAACTGAATAACAGTGCATCTTCCCATTGTGACTTTTTCCCCCCTTTAAGAATTTAGCTAACATTACCCTGAAAGTTGTGTCTAAAAGTAAACATTTCTTTCTCTATGACTTTACAACAACTGAAAAAGAGCCAGTACTTTAACAAAAGGCCTTTGCAGGAAAGCAATCATTTCAATATTAAATAAAACATGTGGAACATTCAAGCTGTAAATATTATTTAATTAATAATATTAATTTTTCTGAAATATTTGCAATCTTTAATATGCTCTTGATTAGTTTATAAAAATTTTATTAAATATTTGTTGTTAGAGTTTTGAATCAAGATGAGCATTTTTAATAATAGGGTATAATACATTATTAACTCATCTATTCAAAAAGATTTTTTTAAAACAATTTAATGAGTTTTCATCTATATTGGTGTATGTGCTGGTGACACAGTTATGAAAATGAAACCCTTGTCCTTGCAGAACTTAACCTTCTAGTGGGACAGAAGTTTATCATAAATATGTAAAATATACTTTATCCTCACTATTTTTTAGCTTTCCACACTCTGTAATTTTGCCGTACCTCTCCACCTGGGGGCTGGGTCACCAATATAGTTGCATTACTAAATCCAAAGACTATTATTTTCAATATTATATTTGAGCAAATCTAAGTTCCTAATTTTCTTCACTCTAGTAATCCCTGATTTTTCTACACAAATAACTAGCTAATCTCGAATGTCAACTATTTCTCCTTCCTGTTTTTTCTCCTCACTTGTCACCTATAATATGCATGATCTCCTCAACCCTTATGTCTCATTTACAATCCATATGTTGCTGAGTTACACATTTATTTCCCTCTCCTGTGGGCCAAAGATGTATATGCATTACCAGCTGATCTTCTCTATTTGGATTTTGCAAAAGCATCTCAAGTTTAGTATATGTAAACTTCATCTCACCTTTTCCTCCAAAACTCATCTGTTCTACCCATTATCATCCAGTACACATCAGACTCCTCTCTTTTCTCTTTGTTTTTTCAAGTATTTGCTATTTTCAAGTAACTAGCATTATATTTTCTACTTGTGTATGTTTCTGTAATTCATTCAATTCTCACCATCCCAATGTGACTATCTCAGATTAGGCCACCAGTATCTTTCAACTGGATATCATTTTAATACGCAGTCGAGGTTGTTGTTTGTATACTGGCCTCTCCACCTCTACACTTTTCCAATGCCAATCTTTTCTGCATTAAATTAGGGTGAACTTTCAAAGTAAAATTTTTTGTCTCCTCATGTTTCAGCTTAAATTTCTCAGATAAAGTCCAGATTCATTAAAACAGTTTATTAGCTGACTCTTGGTAATTTATTGAGCTTTATCTGTTTTTGTGTTTCTGATTCATCCCCTAATGTCTAAATGTACATTACTACCTGTTATCTCTTATAACTGAGAATGTTCTTTCTTCGTACTGGAATACAGTTTCCAACTCTTTTCACAAGTCTAATTTCTACTTAATGAAGAGTATAGCTAAACAGAGAAGAATTTCACACCAGAAAAATCTGAGTTCAAACCTTAACTTTGTCATTGATGCTGCAATATGAGTGGTAAAAGTTACTGAGGATTTTTTTAAGTCTTTAAAATGACAGTAATTGTGGGACTTATTTGAATGAGGTGAAAAGAGTCAAATGTCATAAATATGTTATGCTCTCAGTGCAGTATCTTGCTTAGAAGCCATGAATCAGACCTTGCAATTTTTGGTATCTGCAGTGCAATAGTAAGTATACATTCTTATTGGATATCAATTTTTTAAAATTGTAACTGTCATTTGAAGAATTATTATGTTGATGTTAATACTTCCATTAGATAATTTTATTCACAGAATAATTTGGTTTCAATATTTATTTTCCCTGCACATACTGAAAAAGTCTCAATCTATTTGGATATGTGGAGTGAACACATATACAAATTAATTCATTTATAATTTAAATTCCTATTGTGCAACCTACTGTTTATAACCTGAGATATAGAAATTATTAGTTGGCTTTATATATTTGATAGTAGACCTCTTTGGATCAGACAGTTAATGTAGGAATAGAGACCTCTGAAAATTAAGTGATCCTTATAATTAATATACCAGGGATGGTTTCTGTGCATACTTGGAAACAGATAATGGTTTCTTTATGTTCTTTTCTCCCTGCCCACTGTCACTGAGTAAAGGTTTTGTAATTACCTGACTACAGTTTAAATAGATCATATCAGGAATTTAATATCTCTCATGTGCAGGGATAAATAGCCTTCAATATAATTATTGGCACCTACTGTAATACAGAATGTGGGAAGTAACCATGCCCCTTCATGAGATACATCTTAAAATCATATTCTCTCTCACAATGGGCAGGAGAATATGATCATGGACAAGAAAGAGATAGGTACAAAATAATGGAAAAATTGTACATATCTCATTCTGATTCCCCCAAAACAAACAGAAATTAATTAATAATGCATAAACAGGTGGAATGCAAATATCTTGACATTTTACATTTATCAGCATTTTAATTGGCACTTCTTTCAGTAGGTATATGTTTAACCTCTAGGAACAAGATTACAACTATGGTCTAATACTGTAAGTGAAATTAATTTAAACATAAGGATATCACATATAAATGTTGTCTACTATTAAGTCATGCTTACATTGCTGATGTATTTGGTTTCAATAAAAAAAATATTCTGCAAAGTTCATCCTATATGTTTTCTTATCTTGAAGTAATTATAATGTACAGAGAGATGTATTATTTCTGGAAAAATAAATGCTCAAATGCTTTCAATACATACAGAAAGAAGCTTCAGAATTCACAAAATAGTACTTTATAAGTGATGGCATTTCTATATAGCTGCATATCTCTAGGTTTGTGTAGGAGTAAGACAAGCATGTCTTTACAATTGCTGCTGAAACAAATTACCACCAACTTGGTGGCTTAAAGCACAAATTTGCTATCCTACAACTCTGTAGTTTAGAAGTTCAATACAAGCCGTATTGGGCTACAATGAAAGTGCCAACAGATTTACTGTTTTTCTGGAAGCCCTGTTGGAAAATGTGTTGTCCTGCCTTTTCTTGCTTCTGGACATTACTCGCATTCCTTGAGTTTTAGTCTCCTCCTTCCATCTCTAAAGACAGGAAAATCAGGTTGAATTTGTTTCACGTCGCATCATGATGGTATCTTCCATGTTCATATCTCCCTTCCACCCAGACTTTATTCCACTTTTAAGAACTCTTCTAATTAGATTTGACACACCAAGACAATTTAGGAGAATCTCACATGGATAAAGCTGGAAACCTTCGTTCTCAGCAAACTAACACAGGAACAGCAAACCAAACACTCTGTGTTCTCACTCTAAGTGGGAGTTGAACAATGAGACCACATGGACACAAGGAGGGAAACATCACACACCAGGCCCTGTTGAGCAGTAAGGGGAAAGGAGAGGGACAGCATTAGGAGAAATACTTGATGCAGATGTCAGGTTGATAGATGTAGCAAACCAGCACGCACATGTAAACCTATGTAACAAATCTGCTCGCTCTGCACGTGAATCCCAGAACTTAAAGTATAATAATAAAAAAAGCTAGTTGATTAATGTATTAGTTATGGTTCTCTAGAGAAGCATAGCAAAAAACATATATGTATCTATAGAGAGACAGATATAATTTTAGGAATTGGCACATGCAATGTGGGGACTGGAAAATTTGATATCGGAAGAATAGACCGAGGAGGTGAAGGAGACCCAGGGACTAGCTAATGCTGCAGCTCCAGTTTTCAAGCAATCTGGAGGAAGAATCCCCTCTTTCTCAGATGTCAGCCTTTTTTTTTTTCCTTAAAACCTTCAACTGATTGGAGGATGTCCGCCCATATTATGGTAAGGAATAACCTTTCCTCAAAGTCCACAGATTTAAATGTTAAACCTCATCTAAAGATTACCTTCACAGAACATCTAGACTGGTATTTGAGCAAATATTTAGATACCTTGGCCTAGCCAAGCTGACTTGTAAAATAAACCATCAAAAGTAGCAACCTTAACTTTCTCTGCCATGCAGTCTAACATGTCTCAGGAGCAGGTTTCATGGTTTTAGGAGATTGACATTTATTGTTGATTATTACTCTGCACATCACAGACAACACATGTGTGTGTACACATATGCAGTGTGTAGGTACATGCCTCTGTGTATTAGTTTTGCTCATTTACCCAAAATTCTGTGTGTAATGCCTATGCACAGAAACCTAGGGCATAAATATATAATTACGTCCTTTTCCCTCTTTCCCTAATTTCTTCCTTCTTAACCTTCTGGAACAGTCTAAATTTAATCTTGGATAATATGTAATTTTCATTTGTTGTTTTTAACACTTCTTTTTTGTTGCTATTTTTGACTATTATTTTTTTCTTATGATTGGAGTGTTCATCTACTTATAAACATTGTGATCTTAGGAAAATTAATTTGACCTCTCTAAAAATTGATACCTTTATCAGTAAAATAGACTCAATAATTATTGAGATTTTAATGTAAATAAGTAAGGCAATATGTACACTTGACCCTTGAACAACATGGGTTGAGCTGCATTGGTCTAATTATGGGTGTATTTTTTCCAATAAATATATTATAAAAATTTTTGGAGATTTGTCACAATGTGAAATACTAGCAGGTATACTGCATGGTCTATAAATATTTCTTAAAACTTAAAAAATAAATATGTCATAAATACAGAAAATACACGGAGATACTCATCTATTTTATCATTCACTACTAGTCTATTTAATTAAAGATAACTTTTTATCCTTACAAAATAGACTAGTATCTATATATATCTATATAGATACTATACTATAGTATCCGTAGATATATAGTATGTATATATAGATACTACACTATAGTATCCATAGATACATAGTATGTATATATAGATACTACATGTAGTATAGTATGAAAGAATCTCCTCTTCCTCAGAAGATGTCAGTCTATATATATATACACTATATATATAGTATCTATATGGATCTATATTGCTGTGAGCTCAAGTGTTATAAGTATCCACTTAAAATGTCATGTGACCCTAATCTCCATGGAAGCAGTTTTTTTCCAAGTGCATATCAAAGTATATAGTATTTATTTAGTATCTGTATAGATATCTAGATCTCTCTATATAAATCTCTGTATAGTATCTATACATCTATAGATACTAGTCTGTTTTATCATTCACTTTGTGTATATAAGAAATATACACAAATCTCTTATGCAAACATTAAAATTTATCAAAAAATACATACTCAAACACAGAGTGTAAACATCATCACTCACAGTAGAAAGAAACATAAACATAAAGATGCATTATTAAATCAAAACTGCATAAAATTAACTGTACTACATAATGTACTAAGGTCATAATTTTGTAGCCACCTTCTGTTGCTATTACTGTGAGCTCAAGTGTTATAAGTATCCACTTAAAATGCCATGTGACACTTATCATCTCCATGGAAGCAGTATTTTTTTCCAATTGCTTATCAAAGTAAAAGTCATATCTTACAATTCTCCCTTATTGTTAATCATGCTTAGTACAGTACAATAAACCTTGAATAACACCATGGGACTCATACAAAGTGCCACTAGTGATGCTGGAAATGCTCCTGAGAAGTAGAGAAAAATCATGACTTTACAAGAAAAAGTAGAATTGCTTGATATGTTCCATATATTTTACCACATATATGGAAATCTGTGGCTGCATTTACCTACCATTTCAATAAATGAATTCAATGTAAGGACCATTATAACAAAAGAAAAGTAAATTTATAAAGCTATGTCTAGCTGTACTAGCAGGCATGAAAACGTTGCACTCTCAGTAAAATGCCTTTTTATCTCATATTGACCATGTAGCTTTTATGTGACTGCAGAATCAAAGAAAGATGTATCTATGACTCTTAAATGATTAAAGTGAAGTCATTATATAAAAACTTCAAGTGAAATTAAGGTGAGGGATCTAAAGCTAGAGAATTTAGTGCCAGCAAAGGATGGTTTGATAATTTTAGAAGAGGTTTAGCTTTAAAAATGTCAAGAAAACAGGAGAAGTAGCCTCTGCTGACTAACAGGAAGATGAGTTTCCAGGCATTATTAAGAAAGAAAATCATCGATCAAGAAAGATATCTGCCTGAAGAGGTTTTTAGTACAGATGAAACTGGCCTATTCTGAAAACAAAATACCATGAAGCACATTTAACTAAGGAAGACAAGTAAACACAGAATTTAAGGCAGGGGGATGGAGAGGCTGTTTTGTATGAATGCCATTGGGTTTATGATCAGGACTGCCATCATCTAGAAAGCTGTTAACCACAAAGTGCCAAAGAAAAAAATATATACACCAGCTGCCCCTAAAAATACCTAATAAAATTATTTATTTATGTATTTTGGTCCAATATAATACATGTGCTCATGCCTGTAATCCCAGTACTTTGTGAGTCCAGGGCAGGTGACACAGTGTCAAGAGTTTGAGACCAACCTGACCAACAGGGTGAAACCCCATCCCTACTAAAAGTACAAAAATTAGCCAGGCATGGTGGCACATGCCTGTAATCCCAGCTACTCAGGATGCTGAGGGAGGAGAATGGCTTTTACCTTGGAGACAGAGGTTGCAGTGAGCCAAGATAGTACCACTGCACTCCAGCCTGGAAAACAGAGTGAGACTCTGTCTCAAAATAAAACAAAATAAAATAATAAAATATGAGTGTGTTTGTGGGTACATATTTCATATGTGTTATAAGAGACAAAATATTATTTATTGATTTCCTACTTACAATTTTTGGCAGAGTTATATCAACTGCAATTATCTGACAAGGAGATTTCTTTTGACTACATAGGATGGTAACTTTTAACTACTATGTAGAAACATAGAAATGTTTAAAGTATTGCAGCATCCACAAACTCATTTAAACTATTTAAGTTGTTTTATAATATTATGTCAGCAACAATTATATTAGCTTTGGAGCTTGGTTTTACTAACATCCCTTCTATTATTTTTAAAAACCTCAAAATTTGTTAACTTGGGACTGTGTGAGCTTTCTAGAGCATGAGCTTTTATTTAGGTAACTTAGTGGTTTTATTTTAGATAATACTTTCAGATTACTGTCTAAAACCTTGAAGGCAAAACAATTAAATACACTGTGATCTTATGAAAAGATTTCTAAACCATTAATAAGTTGTACATTATTCTGTCAATGCTGCTTGGATATGTGATTTTTGCTTTTAACAGAAATATGTAAGAGTGAAGCAAAACAACTATTTGACCACACTTTAGTAGATCTTTTAAGACTATCAAATTTCCAATGACATATGACTTATGTCATTAATATTTTTAAACTTGCAAAGGATTTAAAAAATAGATATAATTTTAGTTGAACAAACTACACAATTACCTGCTTATCAACAGTTGACAAATCATTTATTTTTGTGTTCCACTGTGATACTTAATAAAAAAAATAAAAATTCCTGGTACTATAATCAAAGTGTATTGCTGTATATCATTCAAGGACAATCTAGAGCAAATTTCAATTACTCTAAGGACAGATTTGTTTTTTAAATTGACTTGATAGAGAAAGAAAGATTTAAGAAATATCCTGTAAGTGCTTAGCTGAAAACTTTTTGCCAAACATCATCAATCTATATTTTACTGAGACCAAGTTTATCAGAGAGTTACATTGAATTCACATAAGTTTTTCTGCTACAAATACTGATGCTGGATAAGAAAAATTCTTATATTTCTCATATCCTTGGTATTGTAAATGGTTTCAAACTTTGAGAATGCCTTCATTAACCACCTGCTTGCTTGATTAAATTACAACAGTGGAGTGCTGTACTACTTTTATATTTTGAAGGCAAAATATGTCTGTTTGGTAATGAGTAACATTAGAATTCCTTAAAGTATAAATCTTAATACTGCAAAAGATGTGAAAAAGAATTAAAACACATATAATGGGTTCACGTTTGGTCGTTAGGAATTCTTTTATATTTAGCATTTCTTTGTTTTACTGTGCTAGAAACGGGCATGCAGTTAATTCTGCAATTGCATTACAGTTTTATTCAGTTAACAAAAGATGTGTAGAATAAGAAAATATTTTCTTATATTTGCACCTGTGTAAAAAAGTAACAAAATTACATAAGTTTTATTTGGAGAGATAATAAATGTGGATAATAAATAATCTACCTTTTTATCTCTCCAAATAAAATGTATTTCTCTAGAACAAAAACGTATTTATAAATGTTAGCTTCAGTTTTTAAAAAATGCCTGAAATGTATGCTATGTATTTATTTAAACATAAAATATAAATCAATACTAAGCTTTCTAATTGCCACAATTTTTATTGCCTTAATATCAGGCTACCCAATACATTTTTTAATTGACATCGTCTGGACCTTACTTCCTATTAAGTGGTTAGTCATCTTTCTAAATTCTCAAGTCTGAACAATATTTTTGCATGTATCATGTCACAACATGTTTTTATAAAAGACAAAACTACATAGAAAAATGAATACTTATGCACAGATGTAATAATACTCCTGCTCATCTTGATACAACCAATGTCACAGAGTAGTCCATTCTAGGGCTGCAAGTTTACGCTCATTACTTCACAATCACAGCTCAGTACTTTTTCAAAAATTCATATTGCTTATTGAAATCAGACTCGAAATAAATTCTGACTTGCTGAACTTGAGTTAAATTCTGTGCTGAAAATAGGTGACCTAATGAATCCCTGGGTTCTTGTCTTGAGCCTGGAGTACTAGCTGGACACTCCCATTCCATATGGTGTTGTTCCCTTTGGGGAACATATATTTTTCTCCTGTATGTACAGTTTGTTCAGAGCCTCTGTGACCTACTCCGACAGTTGCCTTAACTTTGAATACCAGGAAGAATAGTCAAGTTAGATATTTGGAGATTCTTTTCCTTTTAATGTATGCGTTTGCCACTCTAAACCACCCTCTAAGTACTGTGTTTGATGCTTCCTATGAGTTTCAGTATGTTCTACTTTGTTTTCACATTTTGAGATATGTTCTAATTTTCCTTTTATTTTTAAACCCACTGGTTGTTCAAGAGTGTTTTGTCAATTTCCACACATTTGTAATTTTATCTATTTTCTTCTGTTACTGATTTCTAATTCATTTTATTATGGTTAGAAAAGATACTTGATATGACTTAAATATTCTCAATTTTTTGACTTATTTTGTGATCTAACTTGTGATCTATATTGGAGAATGTTACATACATTGTTTCTCTTGGTGAAATGTTCTGTATATGTCTGTTAGAACAATTATGTCTATTGCATTGTTCAAATCTGTCGTCTCTATTGATTTTCTGTCAGGTATTTTTTCCATAATTGAAAATAGTATATTGAACACTCTTACTATTATTGTACTGCTATTTTTCTCTTCAGTTCAACAGTAAGAGTCTTCAAATAGTATATTGAAGACTCTTACTGTTATTGTATTACTGTTCTATTTCTCTCTTATTCAGCTTATTTTATATACCTGATTTGTATGCATGCCTACATATTAAAATTTGTTGAATATCTTGCCAATAAATGGACACTTGCTCATTATATAATATGTTTCCTTATCTCTTATGACAGTCTTTCTACCTAACATCTATTTTATCTGATATAATTGTATTCATCTCTGCTCTCCTTTGGTTGTTATTTCCAAGAGATATTTTTTTCTATCCCTTTACTTTTAGCCTGTGCATGTCCTTAAAGCTGAAGCTTACTTCTTCTAGATAACATATGGTTGGGTCTTACTTTCTTTAATCTATTCAGTCTCTCCATGTCTTTGATCAGGAATCATCAGCCACTTACATTTGAAGTTATTGTTAATAAGTAATTATTTACTGTTGCATTTTGTTTATTGTTTTCCATTTGTCTTACAGTTCTTTTTGTCCCTCTTTCCGTTTCTCTTATAGTTCTTTTGTCCCATTTTTTTCTCTATTTCTTCATGTTTTCTTAACTTTCCTTATTAATGTGATTTTATTTCTTTATCTTATGTGTGTAATTTCTACAGGTATTTTATTTGTGTTTATCATAGGGTTTAAAGAAAATACCTTATAGTTTATAAGTTGATTTTGTTTTTGTTTTCGGTTGTTTTGGGGTATTTTCTAATTTCCCTTTTGATTTTTTTTTGTGTCCCCTGTGTTGTTTAAAAGTGTTTTGTTCAATTTCAAGTGTATTAATTTTCCTTCTGCTTGATTTACTCTTCTGTTAATCTCCAGTAGAATTTTCTATTTCAGTTTGGCCTGGTATGGATTTGTGCCCTCACCAGCTCTCATGTTAAATTATCACACCCAGTATTGGATGTGGGCCTGACAGGAGATGGCTGGATTATGAGGGTAAATTTCTCGTGAATGGTTTAGCATCACCTTTTTGGTGCTGTTCTGAAGATAATTCGTGAGTTCTCTTAAGACCTGGGTGTTTAAAAGTGCACAGCACCTTTCTCCTCACTCTCCCTATTCCTTTATAGCTACAAAAGAACTGACTAATACAGAAAATTGGTACTGAGGAGTAGGGCCTTGCTCTAAAGGTACCCAAAAATGTGTACCCAAAGCAGCTTTGGAACTGGGTAATGGGGCAGCTGTTGGAAGAGTCTGGCAAGCTCAGAAGACTGGAAGATGAGGGATAGTTTGGAACTTCATAGAGACTGGTTGAACGGACATGGCCAAAATGCTGGCATTTATATGGACAGTGAAGGCCAGACTGATAAAGTCTCAGATGGAAATGAGTAACTCACAGGGAGGTGAAGTAAAGATCTCTTTATTATGCCTTAGCAGAGAACTTGGCTGCACTGTACCACTGCACTAAGGGGTTTGTGGAACGTTGAACTTGAGAGTGATGATTTAGGGCATCTGGTGGAAGAAATGTTTAAGCAGCCAAGCACTGACCTGGATGCTTCTAACAACTTAACTTATTTGTGTGAGCAAAGAAATGACCTAAAGTTGAAACTTTTATATAAAAAGGAAGCAGACCATAAAAGTTTGGAAAATTTGCATGCTGTCCATGTGGTATAAAGCCCATTTTGCAGGAAAAGAATTTAACCAAGCTGGAGAAATTTGCATAAGTAAAAAGGAGCCAGGTGCAAATAGTAAAAATAAGAGTTCAGAATAGCTTAATGGTCCAGATCCAGTGCCCCATGCCATGCGCAGCCTCAGGACATTGCTCTCCACATCCCAATGGCTCCATCTCTAGCCATGACCCAAAATGGTCCAGGGACAGCTCGGATCACTGCTTCAGAGGGAGCAAACCATAAACCTTGGCAGCTACCACATGCTGTTATGCCTGCAGGTGCATGGAGTGCAACAGTTGAGGCTTGGGAGCCGTTTCCTAAATTTCAGATTTTGTATGAAAAAGCCTGCTGTAGGAGTGGAACCTTCATGGAAAACCTTGACTAGGGCAATGCAGAAGGGCAATGTGGGTTTGGAGCTCCTACGAAGAGTCCTTGCTGGGGCACTGCCCAGTGGAGCTATAAGAAGAGGGCCACTGTCTTCTGCCTCAGAATGGCAGATCCACTAACAGCTTGCACCCTCAGCTTGGAAAAGCCACAGACACTCAACACTAACTCTGTGAGCAGCTCTAGGAGAGAACCATGCAGAGCCACAGGGGTGGAGCTGTCCAAGGTCTTGGGAGCCTGCCCCTTGCATGAGTGTGCCCTGGATGTGGAACATGGAGTCAAAGAAGATTATTATGGAGCCTTAAGATTTAATGACAGTCCTGCTGGGTTTTAAACTGACAATGGAGTTGATAGCCTCTTTCTTTTTGTTGATTTCTCTCTTTTGGAATGGGAGTATTTACCCAATGCCTATACACCCATTTTGTCTTGAAAGTAACTAACTTTTTGTTTGTTTGTTTTTACAGGCTCTTAGGCAAAATATACTAGCCTTGTCTTGAATGAGGCTTTTGACTTTTGATTTAATGTTGAAATGAGTTACAACTTTTGCTGTTGAGAAGAGATAATTGCATTTCAAATATAAGAAGGACATGAGATATGGGGGTCCCGAAAAAGAATGATATGGTTTGGACCTGCATCCTCACAAAATCTCATGTTGAATTAATTATAGTCCCCAGTGTTGGAGGTAGAGCCTGGGTAGGTGGATGGACGGACCATGGGGTGGAGTTCTCATGAATAATTTAACACCATCCCCTTCATGCTGTTCTCATGAGAGTGAGTGAATTCTTGCAAGATCTGGTTGTACCAGGAAGCACATGTACCTAAGATCTAAGTTGAATTTCTCAGAAATACTTTTATCAACTATTAAGAGAGAGAAACCATTAATTGTTTATATGTCAACTCTCAGAGTTATTTCTTAAGTTTTACCAGCAAGGGAGGCAGTACTACTAACCACTTCCATTCTCACTTAGACAATGACACTTGGTGTTATGATTTTCCCTATGGATTTTTAAAAATTATTGTCATCTCACTTATATAACATGCTGACTTTAAGCACCAAATTTATATTTAATAATGAGGCACTAAAAGCAGATTTACAGTTTGTGTAAAATGTTAAGATTTCTCTATCATAGGATTTCCCTGGAGCAGCAACACTGGCATTTAGAATCAGATAACACTTTGTTATGGAAGGCTGTCTTGTGTACTGTAGACATTTAGCACCATTCCTAGCTTCTACCCACTAGATGCCTGTAGCATCCATTTCCTAAGTTGTGAGAATATTTTGAAAAGTTCTAGCCTTTGCCAAATATCACCTAGGGGCGGCACTGTCTCTAGGTAAGAACTACCAATCTAGTATGATATGGGACAGAGTTGGCAGCATTTTGTTAACAAACACAAATATCATACCCAGTAGAGTTTTTCATTCAGATATTTAATTTCTCTAGGGGAGAAAAATAACCCTGGTACATTCCATCTCTTTTCTGAATTCCAAATAAAGGTTAGGATACGGTATCCTATCATCTTTGTCTCTTTAAACATTGACATTCTGTCCTTTCAAAGGTGTCTTGAGCAGACGAGAAAACAAGGGTGTGACTGATTGTGGATTAATTTGCATGCTTAAATACAATCCAGAAGGAATTTGTAGCCCTAAAGTGCATAGCTTCTTTATTCACTTAATAAATATGTATTTAATATTTGTAATTTTCATAATTCAGTTACCTATAAGACTCCAGAGAAGTTTTTCAAATATAGATGGTACGGATTTAGATTTTAGGGTTAAAAATTACTACAAATGTCTTAGTTCATAAAAAACAGATATTTTTAGATCTGATGACAAATCCAATTGAACAATATTTGGAAAAAATCTCTGGATCTTTATACTCAATCAGTGTGAAACGACCTGTTTATTCTTTTATTTACTTATACTTATAATATATAATATGTAAAATGCTTAAGAGTTTCCTCAATAGACACAGTTAACTTCAGCTGTCTCCTGTGATGGGATAAATTACGCACCCTCAATATCCGTATGCTGAAATTCTAACCTCTATTATGTCAGAATGTGATTATACTTGGATATAGAGTCTTTAAACAGGTAATCAAATTAGGAAAAGGTCATTAGTTGGCCTTAATTCAGTGTGACTGATATGCTGATAAGAAGACATTAGTATAAACACACACACACACACGGAAGATACAGGGAGAAAATGACGCTCTATACGCCAAGTAGAGAGGTCTCAGAAGAAGCAACTCTGCCAATACTTTTCTCTTAGACTTCTAGCTTCCAGAATTTTGAGAAAATAAAATTCTGTTGTTTAAGCCACGTAGCCCATAGTACTTTATTATGGCAGCTCTAGCAAACAAGCATACCTTTTAAAACCTCACTTAAGGCCGGGCGTGGTGGCTCAGGCCTGTTACCCCAGCACTTTGGGAGGCCGAGGCAGGTGGATCACGAGGTCAAGAGATTGAGACCATCCTGGTCAACATGGTGAAACCCCGTCTCCACTAAAAATACAAAAAATCAACTGGGCATGGTGGCGCAAGCCTGTAATCCCAGCTACTCAGGAGGCTGAGGCAGGAGAATTGCCTGAACGCAGGAGGCGGAGGTTGCAGTGAGCCAAGATCGTGCCATTGCACTCCAGCCTGGTTAACAAGAGCGAAACTCCGTCTCCAAAAAATAACAAAAAAAAACCTCACTTAAATTACAGTAAAGAGAGAAAAGTGCATAAACCTATAAAGAAAGCAAAAGGGACAGAAACAAAAAAAAGTCACTATCAGGTCAGTGAAAACAATGAAGGGGCCTGGGAAAATATTGGTTCACATCACAGACCTTAGAAAGATTTCAACAATTGGTGTGGAGGGGGAAAGATATTTGATGCTGAAAGTAGGAGGACAGCTCTAAAGCCTGTGAAAAGAGGTATAACATGCCAATCAAAAGTAATATTAAGGATGTATATTTATATATATCTTATGTCATAATATATGACATCATATATGTTAAACTTTATAAATATATACATAAATTTATATATTCAATATATATTTACTTATACTACCAACTATCAGTAAATTAAAAAATGAACAGGTTGTATTTATATGTACGTATGTGTATGTATATATATGTATATATGTATATATATATGTGTGTATATATATATATGTATATATATGTGTGTGTATATATATATGTGTATATATATATATGTATATATTTTAAAAGCTTTGATGTCATTTGACCTTACCCTCACATACACTTCCACAATATGATCTCATTTTATCCTAACAGTAGACTTGGAGGCATTAAATCAGAAGTTTGTATTATAAACCAAAAATAAAATCTAAACTCGTCAACTGACTGACTAAATGAATCCCTTCTGATGGCCAAGATGATTCCAAAGAAACCTAAAACCTAGTTCAGGTCATGACGAGAAGTTGGGAGTTGGATATGCCTCATTATATTATCCTCCTTTTAAAGGCCTGAGTAAGAAACATATGCCATATTGTCTCCAAAGACTCTCACCTATGAGACTTCATCTACAAAGTAAAAACCTCAGCTTCCACAACCCCTTATCTTAACCCAGACCCTCTTCCTATTGATTCCACGTTAAATAATAACTCTTTCAATGAACTGCCAATCAGAAAAGTATTTGAATACACATATGACCTGTAAGGTCTCACTTTCAGTTGTCCAACCTTTCTAGACTGAACCAATGCATACCCACATGTATTGATGTCTTATGTCTCCCCAGAATATACAAAACCAAACTGTAACCCAACTACCTGGACGCATGTTCTCAGGCCCTCCTGAGGTTGTGTAACTGGTCATGGTTCTCACACTTGGCCCAGAATAAATCTCTTCAGATATCTTAAAGTGTTTGGCTTATTTTTGTCAACATTATTCTGAAGCAAAGGCACTAGGAAAGCTAGCTACTGAAGACAGGAGAGATGACATTTATTCTAAGTGAGACTTCTCCCCTCTGCCCCAATACCCTGCTCAGGACTTTCTCTCACTGACTCACAGAATGATGACAGCAAGTATCTGCTTAGGCATGATATTGAGCAAGTAATAAACCTAATTACAAAATAGCAATATGCTTTACAATATGTGCTACACATATACAAATTTATTTTACTATGCATATATGCATATTACTACTCATATATACCTATATTACTATGTGCCATGCATATACATCTTTCTTAAATATAAAATAATAATTAGCATTAATAAGAATTCTATGGATTAGGTACTCTTACTATTCTTTTATTTTCTACTTGTCTTCAATATAATCAATGTCCCAAGAGGGTCAAAAATTGCAGATTTAGTCATTTTTTTTCACTGATCTATTTTCAAATACATGCATCAAAATGATAGCACATAATGCATATTTGATGAATAAGGGAATACTTGATAAGGAGACTAAATCCTATAGCGGTTAACTGTTAGCTTAAGCTGTAAACAAAGAAAGGCATACTTAAACCTCATTCCCAAACACCTGTAGATATTAATAGTTGGGGATCTTTGCCCAAAGAGCACGTCTTCATTATCCATCACTCTGCAAAGCATGCCCATGGATTTTTTGTTGTTTCTTATTGAATCATTATTTAGATGCCATAAATTTTACCCCTTCATATGTACAAGTCTATGAACTTTGACAGGTCTCTCCACTTATGCAAACTCCTTCTAAAATGAAGACAGTTGCATCATTAAAAAAATGTGGATCTCTATAATCAATCCCCTTTTACCATCTCAGCCCTTGGGAACCACTGTTTTGATTTCAGTTTTTATGCTTTTGCCTTTACCAGAATGTCACATAAATGAAATCACAGAATATGTAGCCTTGTATGTCTAGTTCCTTGACATGATGTGTTTCAGTTCCCACCTCTCTCTTCATGTAACAATGTTTCATTCTTTCTCATTGCTCAGTAGTATTTTATTAAAAGAATTGCCGCAGTGCATTTAAGTTTTTAGCACTTTTGGATATTCTGTCAGTAATAACTGATTACAAGTTTTTATGTAGGCATATTTTTCTTGGGCTAATACCAGGCATATGGGATTGCTGGATCACATGCTAAAAGCATGTTTAATTTCACAAGAAACCACCAAGGCTGTTTTCAAAGGAGCTGTTCTATTTTGCATTGCCACCAGCATTTCATGAGACTTCCAAATGCTTCAGAATTTCCCCAGCAATTAGCATTTACAGTGTTTTTCTTTTTTATTTATTTCCCTCCCTCCTTTCTTCCCACTCCTTTTGGTCATTCTCATGAGTATACAGTGGTATCACATTGTGGTTTTAATTTACATTTCCCTAATTAAGCATCTTTACTTGTGCTTATTTGCCATCTCAATGCATGAATATTTTATTCACATAAATCTAGGTCTGAATCTCTAGACTGTCTCTTTAAGAAAATTTTTTATTTTTGCTGTTTCTTTACTCATCCTTAAAATGGAATAAAATGTTTGTATGGGGATTAAGTAGTTTCTTCTGAAAAATCTATCCTAAACCAACGTTTTTCCTTAAAACTTATTTGTCATGTCACCGCTCTGTTAAAAAAACTATCAATATCTCCTTATCGTCAATAGGACAAACCAGGATTTAAGCTTGTTCTTAACTTGACAGACTTTGTTCTCTCCAATCTTTTTTCTGCTCAATCACATTATGTCCAAGTTAGGAAGTGCACCATCACTTTATATTATTGTTACCATGCTCTAATACTACGTGTGCCTCCCCAATATCTGTACTTTTTCTTGTTTCCCCTTCTCTAATTTATATGCATATTTCTCATGTCATCGAGTCTCAACAACTTTTATGTCTCACAACTGCAGAGATTATGTCTCTCTTATTAACCATTAGGTATTTTCCTCGACCCTTGAATGGAGTGTGGCACATGTTACATATTGAATTAAATGTTTGTTGAATGAATAAAGGCATATAATCCACTGGCATCTATTGTTTGTTTCCTGTTCAGCTTTAAAGATTTAATTTCCTCTGATATTGAATGTCATCTTTTTGTCTTTAACTCTCATTTAGTATCACACATTTAAAACTTTAAAGTAACATTACTTTTTTAAAATAACATAGATTAAATATAATATCATCCAGTTACATGTGTTCAGGCTTTAGCTCCCCAACTAGTTGAAAATTGTTTGAGAACAAGAACAACTTATGCCAAATACTTAGAAATTTAGAAACCCCCAATAAAAGTTTTTTGATAAATATTTTCACATTCTACTTAAGAGAATACAATAATAAGATTAAGAAAGTGGTTTACAGATCACAGGACTACAGACAAAATTATTGGTTATAAGATACTATAAAATATTATTGATGTGTTGGCAAAAAACTAAAAGAGAAAGGAATGAGAGAGAGAGAAAGACACAGAAACAGAGAGACAGATTATTATCATTACAGAATAGAGTAACTTTTCCTAACAGAAAAAGACGAGGGAATAAGAAACCTTGGAACCAACCAACCAAACAAGCTTTCTTTTAAGAATTTTAATATAAGAACACATTGTTTTAGCATTTTTTCCACATTTGTGGGCCCTTTTCCTTTAAAAAAATAAATAAAAAAGTTTACTGATACTCAGATAGCATTACAAAATACAACTGAAAATAGATCTCTAGTGGTAATTTAATAGATGGCATACTTCAGTTTCCCTCCCTTTACATTCAGCATACATTTTGGCTTCCTGACCCTTATAGAGTTAATGTATGAGAGATACTTTTAAAATTAGCTAATCACAGGAATAACTGTTGAAAAACCTTTTATTCAACAAGCTATTCAAGTGGTAGCTGATCTGGAATATGTGCAGCCCAGAGATTACACTCAATTTATTTTTGCTTGATTGGGCTTTGAAAATGATCTCCGGCTGTGCATACCCTGCCAAACCTAAGGCTGATATGCCTACTCCAGGAATCCCTCAGATTGGTGTCCTTTGTGTCCCCAGGGGCCTCTCATTGTTTTGCTGAAAGCACATCACCAGTAAGTTAACTTTGATTGAGATGGTCACAGTATATATGATCCTTCGGTGATTTCTGAAATTATAAAAACTGTTTTTATGTAATTGTGAGCATTCTGCTTAACCCCATGATTATAGAAAATTTTAGATGTGTATTTAAACCATTACAGGTTTCACATTAGTTCAACCATTTTTCATCTATCAAGCCCACACAGCAGGATTTCAAGAGCAAATCTTGGACCAATTCATGTTGAATTTGTTTCATTATATGCCTTTTAGCATGTTTATGTAGCTGAAATGTGTCACAAAAGGCCATGGTCAAATAATTTAACCAACTTTGAAGTAATTAAGTTTATAAAGTTCAGCAACCTTATAAAGTGAGAAGTGAACAGAATTTGCATCAGGACCTATACTATCTGTTTTGACACACACTGTCCTCATTGTGACTTGGGAAACACTGGTGCAAAGCAGCTTGAGGAGTAAGAGTCCCTGGGATGGTTTAACAGCTCTTCAACTAACTACCTGTGTAATCCTAATCAAACTGGGTTGATGTGGTGATTAAATTAAATTAGATTATCCATTTAAAGTGCCTGCATATAGCAAACACTTACTTAACGTTTTTTATTAGTTATATTAATTGTAGCATTCTACCAGATGTATGCAGCCTTGTATCAAGGGAAATTCAACTCGATTGAAAATGCCATGCAATAAACCAAATATGTAGTCCTTCCATCAGCATTAACTCCTTTAGAGACTCCGAGAAAGCAACCGGAGTTTTCTGAACTGCTTCTGTAAACTGTTGGATATATAAGCAAGCCGTGGTCATTTGGGTTCAGCCTAAATTTGTACTTCATATTTCTCACCTCCTTCAAATGACCACTAACCTTTAATGGTGAGCTAGCTCATATTTTCACTTTATTCTCACAAACACAAGAGAGTTGGATTGCTTGTATGTCAGATCTAACAGTGGGAACTGCAGTCACTCAATTACAAAATTTAAATAAAATGGGAATAATTGGATCCTGAGGTGGCAGGGGCCAAGTGATGGCACTAAACTGTCAAAGGTAAGGTGGGCATATCTACCATAACGGTTAGCAGAGGCAGAGCAGCAGTCAGAACAGTCTGACATTTGCTGGGGCAAAGTTCTCCAGAAGGCTGTGTATGCTCTGAATCAGTGTCCAATGTATGGTACTGTTTCTCCCACAGCCAGGATTCATGGCTATAGGAGTCCAGGAAGTGAAACTGGAAGTGGCACCAGTCACCATCACCAATAGTGATCCACTACCAAATTTCTGCTTTCTGTTCTTGCGACATCGCTTTCTGCTGGTTTCGAGGTCTTAGTTCCAGAGAAAGGAATGCTACCACCAGGATACACAACTATAATTCCATTAAACTGAGTTAACACTGCCACCTGGACACTTTAGGGTCCTCCTACCTTTAAGTCAACAGGCTAAGAAAGGAGTTACAGTGTTGGCTGAGGTGACTGACCCAGACTACCAAAATGAAATCAGACTACTGCTCCACAACGGAGGTAAGGAAGACTATGCGTGGAGTACGGGAGATCGATCAGGCATCTCTTCTTACCACCATGCCCTGTGATTAAGGTCAATGGAAACTACAACGGCCCAATCCAGGCAGGACTACAAATGACCCAGTCCCTTCAAAAATGAAGGTTTGGGTCACTGCATCAGGAAAAAAACAAAACAAACCAACAACAAAATGACGTGCTGAGGTGCTTGCTGAAGGCAAAGAGAATACAGAATGCGTAGCAGGAAGAAGAAGGGAGTCCCCAATAGCAGTTTTGACCATGTGACCAGCTACAGAAAGGAGGACTGTTATTGTCATGAGTATTTCCTCCTCCTTTTGTTAAAAATATGTTTGTGCACATATACACATGTATTCAGCAAGTGTCTTCGTTTTATTTCCTTTCTCCTTTATCATGTGACATAAGATTTATTAACTTCCTATCAGCATTCTGGTATTGTTAACTTTATGAAATAGTATTTGGGTTGGGGATTGGTGCACTTCTAGTGGTAGGAAGGATAGTTGTATTACGTTAGGTATAATTATGACCATATTACTGTCTTCATTTGAAGATTATGTATGATCTCAGGAGATGTGTATGGGTCAAATTCCATATATATGTATATAGTTCTAGAGAGACAGAACTAATAGGAGACATATATATATATATATAATAGGATATATATATAAAATAGGATATATATATATATATATAATAGGATATATATGGATATATATGTTTCTTCTATTAGTTCTGTCTCTCTAGAGAACCATGAGTAATACACAAGTTAGCAGTGGTCTGACCTTGCCCAAATCACAATTTCAAACTCTCATTTTTTATATGTGAAATTGAGATACTACTATACCCCTAAATTTGTACCTCATAGAAATTTGAATTTTTAGTACTAACTGCTAACAGTTATATTGTGTTAATTATTTTTCCTAGCACAAAATTGTAATAGATATGGATAATTCATATTTGGTATTGATACATTAGATAAATTTAAATAATTAGTTATGTTAAAAAATCTCAAAATTTCTACTGAAAGAAAATATAATGGTGGTCTTCCCACAAAAGATTTGAAAAATAAGTGTATTTAGGCTCTCATCTTATAATATTAAGCTCCTTATCGTTCTTAATATTAGTGTCATAACTAATCATGAATTCTTTCACAAAGGTCTCAAACAAAGGCAGCTTTAATTCCTGACTGAGAAAATTAAAATATTAAGTAATTCAAATAATCGCTTTTGGTATATATATTCTTCTTTTTGAGTGAATGCCTATAGATATCAAAACAATGATAAATATTTAAATAATCTGAAAACAGAAATATCACAATTTTGAACATATATGTATATATACATATTTTCTTGTCTAGTATTAACAGTCCTACAAAATTTGAATTAACAGTCTTTCTCATTTGTACCTTGCTTCCTTATCTAGTCATTGAACATTTAACACACCTAAGTACAGTCTGAAATATATGCAAGCAAGTATAAATAATACATAGTACACATTTTAAAATGGCATTTCAGAAGTTATTCCAAAGAGGTAAAAGCACTGATATATGAAGAGATTGACATTATGAAAGTACCTCTCACCCATAATGACAGTAAATAGATTTAGAGAATTTTAAAGTGTAAAGGAAGAAAATAGCTCTGTAATTACCTTGAATTTTTTAAGACTGTAATGATGTCTTAGAATAATTAATCGCCAAAACCGAGACATTGGAATAAAGATTATTTTCATGAGACCATAATCAATTTTTAAAAGCATATTTTGAATTTTACATACTATGAGAGAGAAGAAAGCAGTGAAGAAAATATATAAAAACCCAGGTATCAAGTAGAAGCAACTGGAGACTTTTTCCTCATTTTTAGAAAAATGTTGAAATTTATTCTCACTGTTCCAGAGGCCCGAACAGTTTCACAGGAGTCAAAATGAAGGTGTCAACAGCACCTTAGTCCCTGAAGACCCGGTAGAGAAATTATTTCTTGCCTCTGGTGACTGTTGATGTTTATTTGTGGATGCGCCACTGCAATCTCTGCCTCTGTGAACACATCTCCTCCTCTTGCTTTGTGCATAAAATCTCCTTCTACCGTCCTCTTATAAAGGCACTTCTAATTAGATTCAGGGCCCACTCCAGTGACTACAGATGATCATTGTATGTCAAGATACGTAACCACATATGTAAGACCCTTTTTCCTTGTAAGGAAATTATAAGTTCAGAGACAAAACCTGGTATCTCTGTGTGGCCATTGCTCGGCCTCCTACAGTTCCTCCAGAGACAATAGCATGCATTTATGATTCTTCAGGCCCTCCAAAGAATTACAATTTCCAAATCATATATAAATCCCTAAACTCTTTAATGTTATATATTTCTCCCACTTGTCGAGAAACATCCTCTGCTAATCACTATGTAGTAATGGAATGAGATTTGCCTTCCTACCTGTAAGCAACAAGAACAACCAAGCAAAATACCTGATATAATCCGTTTTTGAGACCTTAATCATTGGGCAACAAAGGACAGTATTGCCTGAGAAATGGTGGGGGGAGATGAATGTTACAGTTTTCTTTGTTTATCTGGCTGTGGGATAGAGAAAGGAAAATGAGACAGAGTCCAATAGGATCTTTAAATTGAAGAAGCGCAGCTGAGATTTAGAGGAGTGCAAGGTAACTAGAGTTCCAAAGAAAATTTTCTGATTCTGATAGGAGAGGGTTACACCGAAGAAAAAAAACGAAAAATTTGCAGAGGTGATCCTTCAAGAATTCAGCAGAATCGTATTCAGTGTATGCATGTAAGCAAACCATGCATGGCTGGGAGATGGGGAAAATTAGTACTGGATCCCCAACCAGGAGCTATTCACCACGATTCTCTCCCACCACCACCGGGTACAATATCTGAAAACATTTTTGATTTACACTACTGGGGAAACGTTCCTGGTATCTAGTCCGTAGGGGACAGTGATACTACTAAATATCCTGCAATGTGCAGCACTGCCGTTCTCCCCACAATATAGAATTATCCAAATTAGAACGTCAGTAGTATAAGTTTGAACAACCACATATTATAGCGGACAGTACCTCAATTATACAGATAATGTGTAATGTGAACAGGGCCTATTCTCACCTATTATCTTATAAAAATTCATAATTCATGTGCAATTGGACAGAGAACTGCAAAATCTTGCCTGAGTGGGAGCAAACACTCAGAACTGTTCTAAACCCACATAACAAATCATAAGATCAGTGTCAAGCAGAATCAAATGGCTTCCAGTTAACTTAACTGTACATTAGAAAAAAGGTCAAGAATGATTTATAGAAACATCCAGGACCTCAAAAGACACAATTGATAGTGTCTGGTGTTCAATCAAACATTATGAGGCATCCAAAGAGTCAGAAAAATATGGTTCACAATGATGAGGGTAATCATTCAATCAGAACTTAATGACAAATGAGGCACATGTTGCAATTTGCAAAGACAGACATTAAAATATGGGTTATTACTAATTAAGTTTCAAAGATTCAAAAAGTAGAAAAATAAAAAATGGCTTATTGTTTTCATGAATCTTATATTTAATCAATGTTACATTTCAAGAGCTAAAAACTGTTTTGCATAGTCAATATTTAGATTTGTATACATATTTAAACATCTGTATGTTCACCCTTTTTTTCTTCATTTTGTATTTCACATTCAGAATCATACTTTACCTTGAAGCATGTCTTCAATTATTTTTATCATAATGGTTGATCAGTGTTAAATTCAGTTTTAACTTATTTGAAAATTATTTCTTTCAATTTCACTTTTGAAGGTTTTTATTTTTGTTGAACATAGAATGCTAGCATTCAGCAATTTATGATGTTATTCACTGTTTTCTGGCCTTCCATATTTCTATCAACAATTCAGTTGTAATATATAAATCCATCTTTCCATATATATGTCTATATGTAGCATAAGATATTCATATATGTGTATCAATACATTTTAAATATTTAAAAATATATGGATTTATATGTACATATATTTAAATATATTTATCAGTACATATATATGAATAGTTGTTATGCTAGCGAAAAATTACCTATGTACCTGCAAAACTCAGATTTGGTATAGACATATGTTATACTCCTATATATGTACAAAATACATGTCCAATTCATCCTTTCATTAATGAAAACTGCAATTCTTAGCAGTAACTTTTATTATACCAAGATTTGGTAGTTTTAAAGTTCATACTTGCATTCATCATTGGTCAAGGGAAATTCTTCATTTCTGCAAGTATAAAAGCTACAGCCTGGATTATCCCATTGCTCTCGCAGAACTTTGGTCTATATATCCACTCCAAGAGAGTCCACATTGTTTGTCATTTTAGTAGTAATTTTTTGGGGAAGTAGCTCAATAATTATCATATTTTTAATTTTCCCTAGTTGACTCGATGTTGACTACACTTGGAAGCAGACAGACTAGGCAGAAAGTGAAGAGTAAAAGAAAAAAAAATACATGAAGACTGTACACTAAGGAACTTCAGCATTCATTTATGGTATGAAATTATAGTTCACAATGAATGCAAGTTAGAATAAAGTGGTAAAGTATGAGAAACAATCATGGCCTATAGGGTGAAGAACCAATGCAAAGAACATTTAAAATATCAGAGGTTGGTCAAGTATTTGGAATGCTGCTAAAGAGGCCAAGAAAAGTGAAAAATTTGATTTAAGTGACCAGAGCAAAGTCATTTTCAGTGGAATGGTGAAGGAAAAAGCCAAAAAAAAAAAGTAATATAAAAAAGTAATTGAGGTAAGGAAGAACTGTAACTATTCACTCAGTAGTTATTGAAGATAAACTAAAATTATGTGCAAAGACATGCTTCTTTGAAAACTTAACTTTCTAAGGGGAAACTGGTGCGCTGGCTCATGCCTGTAATCCCAGTAATTTGGGAGGCTGAGGCAGGCGTTCACTTGAGGTCAGGAGTTCCACACCAGCCTGGCCCACATCGTGAAAACCTGTCTCTTCTAAAAATACAAAAATTAGCCAGACATTGGGATGGGCACCTGTAATTCCAGCTACTTGGGAGGCTGAGGCAGGAGAGTTGCTTGAACAACCCAGGAGGTGGTGGTCGTGGTGAGCAGAGATTGAGCCAGGGCATTCCAGCCTCGGCAACAAAGCAAGACAGACAGACAGACAGACCAGACAGACCAGACAGACAGACAGACAGACAGACGAGAGAGAGAGAGACAGAGAGAGAGAGAGAGAGAGAGAGAGAGAGAGAGAGAGAGAGAGAGAGAGAGATTAACATTCTAAACTAAAACGCACCTATTATTTCAAATGCTCTTTCTACTTATAAAAAGTTTTATATCATTTGCCTAAATCTTCCCATATATACTAATAGCATAGTACGTTATGATAAAATTGTTACTATATCCTAAGCACAACAGTTGTAGGTACAGATGAAATATGATAGCATATCATTAGAATTTACTTTAAAAAATGTGGAGTTCTGTTTTACATGCTTCATATTTCCAGAAGTCACCATTAATTGTGTTTTCTACAAACATTTCATAAAAGCAAAGGGAAAATCACCATTCTATTCTAAAATCGAGCCAAGGAAATATGATTCAGAATGATAGAGAGTATGCTGAAGGTATGATTAAAATGATAATAAAATATGATAAAAGTGCAATTATGATAAAATTAAATAGCAAAGACTAAAAAGAGAGGCAAAAAATCTTAATTCATAACATTATGTCAACATTTTTAAAATGTAACTCTGGAGTAGCTTGGATTTTAAGAAAGTTAATATGAAGAATTCAAAGTAAAAATGTAGTCTACCAAGTACAGGTTAAAATGGAGACTAAAGCATACTCACTTATATATTTTAAATATAACCATTTGAAATGCATATTCATAAGAACTAATTCATCTGACTCCAATCACATCTTATTTTAAGTTCACAAGCACTGGCAATTTTTGCCTTTATTATGAGGAAAGAACAATCACATTAGAAAGGCTTGTCATTCTCCCAGTAATGAGTTCAATATGACATTTTGGAAAATGCTTTGCTATGACTAGAATAGCAATGTTGATCTTATATTTTGAAAAGATGCTTCAAAACACAGACACTGAGAACAATTTCATATAGGGATTAATTTTTTTCCCATTTCAACTTGAATGTAAGTTAAAGTCTAAATTACAGTAATTGTGAACTGTTTTCATGTTACTATGAAGTTTCAAATTGTGGGCTAAGTCTTTTTCTGGAGGCAGAATCTCATCAATAGAAAATGATTTTAAAACTGCTATTATTGATTTTTAGTACAAGATATTTGATTTACATCCATGGAAAATACCAGTAATTATGAGTTAAATCAGAAATTTTAAAATGAACACAATTCTCATAGTTCAGTCATAGTGAGGAGAAGAAAAATTCTTGAGTTCAACCTTTTTAAGCTACTACATCTAGTTTTAGAGTTAAAATGTATCTGGATGTATACTCAAGAACATTTTGCAGAAAACAAAGAGAAACCTATTCTAACATATTTTATTTCTGAATTCGCATTATTCACCTGTATTTTCTATCCCATAGTTCTTTCTTGAAACTGTCATGTCACAAAACCAAATGACACTTGGTGATGTCAAATAAAAAACACAAGGCAAACTAAATAGATAAGGAAAACTGTATTCAAGGCAGTGAGAAAGCAGATGACATAGTCTGAAGTTAACTCAGCTAAAACAAAGGGCAGAATTTTTAAAAGCAGAGTTGGGACCATCTTAGGCCTTCTGTGTTTGCTAATCAGACTTAACCCCCCCAAAATCAAACTCTATCCTGCCTTCCCAACGGAAGCAAGGTAGCCACTGAAGTTGTGTGGAGACTGGGGGATGGGGTGCTAACTTTCTTGATTTCATTTCAAAGAAATGACCCTTAGGATCTGGGGGAAAATAGTCTTGGCTTATAAAACTGGCAAAGGGGTTTTTGAAAAATTTGGAACTCAATGGGTCAGAGAAAGAATTTATGGTTATAATTTTTTTTAAGTAAATGCTTCGGGAAAAGGGAGAGAATGGGTGCCCACAATTAGGTTATATGGATTCTGTAAGGGCTACAGTGAGAGGGTGGTCAGGGCCCAAGTCTGGCTAAAGTCTAGTCAAGCTGATGGAAATGTTAAGGTCATCTTGGTCAGTATTTATTTTTAATTATAGACAATCTAGAATTACTCATTCGTGTTTTAGAAATACATGGGTTTTCCATAATGTAAAACAAGATTTTCTATAATGTAATGATTAACTTCAGAGTTCACGCTTCAAAATGAAAAGTAATATAAGTAATATATAAATTATTTTTATTAAAATGCCAAAGGAGGCATCCATTGTGGTAAGGGGCATAGGTTGAAAATAGCAAACTGACTAGGTGCTCAGCAAAAGCATTTGTATTCTTAAGCCTCCTTTGCAGTTAGGTTGAGGTTGTGTACCTGGACCCGGATTCTCATCAATCGAATGAGTGTCTAGTTTAACATGGCATGAATTGACTTCTTTAACGTGACAAATAATTTAGTTGACTTTAATTCTGATATTCAATACTAGGTGTTATAATGACTTACATTAAAATAAGTTTCCTTATTGAAAACTTATAAATAAAAATAAGAAATTATACTAAGGCTACTTCAAACATTTCTGAACTGTCTAAACAGAGCTACAGATATGATTAAAATAAACTGGGTAAAACATGAAAAATACTAACAGTTTCAAAATTTAAAAATATTTAATTGATACTTTTGTTGAATAGCTTTCATTTTCTTTTTTATTATGTGACAAATCACATCTAGAATATTGTGTTTTTCCCAGAACAGTTAAAAGAAAGAGATTTGCATTATGGCCTTCACAAATAATTCGTAAGCACTAACTTTCCACGGTGCATAATGCCTCCAGGATATATATTTTCCTACTCCGTTTACACAACCATTTGTCAAGATGAGACTATTTAATTCTTTTTTTCTACCATATTTAGTAAATTCACTCACCGAGAAACTTGAAACAATTAAAAAAAAAAACTCCTATATGTTCCCATTGTCCATGTATTAACCTTTTGTGATCCATGTTTTACCGTTTCTTTAGATTTACATGAATTAGCCCTCATTCCATTTAATTTCCGTCCCCCTTCTTATGTGCTAGATGCCATTCTTTTTCATTACAGACACTGTTCTAGAAATTTTCCCTTCTCTTGCTTGACACATTTCAAAATGTTTCTCACTCGACTAAAAGATTGCTATCAGCATATGCTCACACATATATTCTCACACACGCATATATGTATCCCATCACTTTAGCAAAAGTATTTTGTAAATTACAAATGGTCTCACTTTGCTAAACCGAATTGTTATTTAAATGTATTCATATTACTTGTTATATCATAGGAATTCAATACGTTTTCATTTGGCCTTCAGGATATCATAATCTTCTAATTTTCCTCCAACTGAATTTTTTTTGAATCATCTAATTTTCCTCCAACTGAATGCAAACATTTATTTACATTCTCTTTTGGCAAATCTTCCTCTTCTTCCCCACCTCCCAGTGCCCCAGAACTCATTCCTTGAAAATTGTATTTTCTTCTTTCCTTTACATTCTCATTCTACACAGACTTCCTTAAAGATCTCATGCATTATCAAATGTTTAATAAAATATGTGTCTTTACTCCTTCCAAATTTATATCTTCACTCTAAATATATCCCTGGAATGTCAATTATATATATTCAAGCTAAGTGTCATCACTACATAGCACTTGTAGCAGACATCTTGACAGTTTCATGTACTAAATTTAATTCCTGAGTTTCCATAGAAAACTTGTTCAGAATTACATATTTTCTTTTTAAATTATCAACTAATGGCAAGTTCATCTTTTCATTTTCTCAGGCAAAATGCCTTGGAGTTATTGTTGCCTCCTTTCTCCTTTTACTTCACCTGACATTCGGTCCACAAGAAGATCTTATTGAACTTACATTTAAATGAACAAGCTAACCACTTCTCATTATCTTCATCATTTCACTCTGTTTCAAGCTACCATCAATTTTTGTATGGATTCCTGCAAGCGACTCAACATTTGTCTCTATGTTTCCACCTCTGCTCATTTATATCCATTTTCAACAAAAACTACAACCAGAGTAATTTTTCAAAGCTAAAACATGATCTTATAATTTCTGTAATCAAAAATTCTCATGTTTTCCCCTTTCTCTCAATTAAAACCTGTAGTTCTTACAGTGAACACATTTTGCACCAACTCTGCTCTCTGCCTGGGATTGTCTTTCCCTGGATATATGCATTGCTTCCTTGATCACTGCCTTCATGTTTTCATTTAAATATCTACTTTTCGACTGGACTTATTTCAAACATTTCTGCTTAAATTATACTTACCTTGAACCCCTGATCTTTAGTATCTTGAGTTTTTTAACTTTCTAACATACAGCACACTCTAAATGTTACTGTGTTTAATAGTATTCACCTAAATTACCCCAATAAAGGGCAAATTCTCTAGACGCAGAAACGTTTTGTTTGTTGGTGGGTTGGTTTTGCTCGCTGACAATTCCCTGGATCTAGAATACGTGTTTTAAATGTTCTTTGAGGAGCTTTCCTCCCTTGTGGCCTGGTTAGTGTGGATCCCAACACTTAAGGGCACTGTATGGACTCACCGCCTAAATTTTCCCACCTCAGGTAAATCAGAAACAAGTTTATGACCAATGTTAGCCACTTGGTACCAGGCTACATCATTTGTTGGACTCTTGAAAGAAAGCTTATTGATAGGTGGAGTTGAAAGGATGTGAGGGTGGAACTGCGGTGACTACAGAGCAAACATAACATGACACTCTCAGAACATGGCATCTTTGGGAACAAGAAGAAGATGAAAAGGGGGAGCATGTGCTGACACAAACGTGTACCACTTGCCAGCAATCTATGAGGGATTTAAAAAAATAGACATTGGTGGAGCAAAAGGTATTATATTTTGCCTTGAAATGAACCTTTGATTTATATTTTTGCTCTTTACTTTTCTTTGTAGTCGTCAGCTAAGTGTACATATATTTTTACATTCAATCACTTTCAGTCTCTCAAATAAAGGGTTATTGGTATGGAAATATGCCTCCTCTACTTTTATGTATTCAAACTTTTCTTTAATATGTTGCCCAAACATCACATTGAAATATGAAAATAAAATATCATTACCTGATGCGATGATTCACACCTGTAATCCCAGCATTTCAGAAGGTTGGAGTGGGATGAATGCTTGAGGCCAGGAGTTCAGGACCAGCCTGGTCAACATAGTGAAAGCCTGCCTCTACTAAAACTACCAAAATTAGCCCAGCTTAGTGACACGCACCTGTAGTTCCAGCTACTCCAGTGGCTGAGGCAGGAGAAGGGTTTGAATCCAGGAGGCGTAGGTTGCAGACTCCATCTAGGAAAACAAAAAAAGAAGAAGAAAGAAAAGGAAAAATAAGTTTAAAAACCAATAATAATAAAAAAATAAAATTTGCTACCATTAGTATCTACTATAAAATATAAGCAAAAGGTGATATGCTCCATATATTTAAAAATTCTTCATTTAAATTGATGTCATTAAGCTTTATGAAGTTTAGTTTACTGTCTTACATCATGAACTCCATTACAAATGGGCACTTTTCCAAACTGTTATTCTGCAGGAAACTAACTAGTTGTCTTCATCAGAAAGTTTATTATTACTCATGTTATAGTATTGTCCTGAGGACTGAAGGATGAATAAATACTGGCTATGTGAAAATGAAAAGAAAAATATTAAAGAAATCTTTACCTGTCATTTTTTCATTAAAAAAGGATTGTTTTGTGTGTTTAATCATGTTCTCTGATCATGTATTCACATGTTTGTGTGGATACTAAATACTTCAGAGAATTCTAAAAAATACAAATGGTAGTGTTTTCATATTGATCTATTCATTGGTCAAAACTATTTAGTTATAATTGCTCAAGGTAGTGCAACCCAAGTACCAACCATTTTCTTTCCTCTATGATATTGGATGAAACCACACTAACAGAGAAATAATTGAAATTGATGTGTGGAGTTTTCTTTCAAATAAGATGAGCTGAATGATAATTTTGTTGTGTAAGTATTCATATTGCTTCAAAAACCTTAGAACAATTAGTATCTAACACTTAGAACTATTAGTATCTAACCCTATGATAGGAAAGGTAGCTCATTAAAACAAAGGTAGAAGCAATTTTAGGAAAACGTTAACAGACTCTTATTACATGCATTATCTTTTTAAGTGCTCTTGGGTACTGAATGATATAAAAATCTTCCATATCAGCAGAATTACAAATTCTACAGTATTTCATTGGATGGAATTTGGGATTTTAATTTCTGAAATGGATGCCCAAGTCATGCTGACAAACACAGGTTGCACAACATTTGCATGCTTTATAACAATTCTAGCAACCTTGCAACAAGTGCCATTTCCAAATTTCAGCGAATTACTTTGATTTACACATTAACCATAGTAGGCAAATATAAATATATAAGCCCAATAGTAAAAACAAACAGAGTTTGATAAATGATATGTTATATAAAATGGAAAAGATTTTAGTAAAACTACATGTAAGTTAAAAAATGTAAACATAAGGATATTTAAGAAAAAAGAATATTTTGCTCAATCATTAAACTTTGCAGTGATTACTTAGCTGTCATATATTTCACCCACACATTTTAAAAATGTAATATATAGTTCGAAACTGTACAAACAATATTAAATATACTATAAGAATAGAAATGTAGTCAAAGTAATAAAAAATGCACTTGAATCTTCAAATTTAGACTGTAATTTTCTTTGAATAAAATATTTGGAAAACAGGTTAATAAATGGAATACTGGAGCTTTAATTCTTTCATGATGTTTCTTTTTAAATCTTTACTTTTTATTGATACATAGTATTTGTGCATGTTTATGGGGTGTATATATTTTGATACAGACATACAATGTGTAATGATCAATCAAGATAATTATCTATTACCTAAAATATAATTTATTTAAGAACATTCTGACTCCTCTCTTACTGATCTTTTGAAATATAGAATACTAATTAACTCTAGTTGCCTTATTGTGCTACTGAACACTAGATCTCATTTCTTCTACCTAACCAAATTATTGTACCCTTTAAGCACGCCAATTTACTTCCCTTCCCTTGCTATCTTCCCAGCCTCTGGTAACCACCATTCTATTTTCTCTCTTCTTGAAATTCATTTTCTGAGCTCCTAAGTGTAAGTGAGAATATGCAATATTCATATTTCCGTGCCTGGTTTATTCGATTAACATAACGTTCTCCAGTGCTATCCATGTTGTTTCAAACAGAACTTCATTATTTTATAAGGCTAATATTAGACTTGTGTATATGTACCACATTCTTTTAATTCATCTGTTGATCGACACTTAGGTTGATTCACTTTCTTGGCTATTGTGAGTAGTGCTGCAATGAACGTGGCAGTGCAGCTATCTCTTTAATAGACCGATTTCCTTTCTTTTGGATATATACCCTTTCTATCGTTTAGATATATACCCAGTAATGGGATCACTGGATCTGAAATGTTTTTATGATTTTATATAGTTGATGAATTGATACATGATTTCTCATTATATTTTCATTTCATTTTTTAATTGATGAGAAATAGTAAATATTTTTTAAAATAACATACACCAACAAGGGATCTGTTCAAGTTATTTTCTCTTCAGATTTGGTATGGAAAATAATATAGCAGGTATCATTTTTCTTCATAAAACTGATATGACATTTTTCATTTTGGAAAAGTAGAAGAAAGGTCAGACCAATATATTATGTTCAGGAAGTAATTTTGAATGCAAATACATCAAGAATTTAGCAATTCTTACTCTCCTGACTAAATAAACCTATTTGCCAAAAAATGGCAGATACCTTCATTATTAATTCAATCCTTAAAACTGAGTGTGGGCAATAAAAGGAATGAAGATGATTTCTTCATTATTAAATTATACTTTCAAAATAAATATTGTTATTAAGTATTTAAAATTTGAGTGCACCTTTCTCAGTCTGTGTTCCAAAATCATCACTGTATTAATCTTATGAAAGGATAAGAAATTCTAGTATATTTGTGTGTGTGTGTGTGTGTGTATGTGTGTGCTGTATCTATTTTATAATGTTTTAGAGGAAGCAAAATTTTTTATCTACAAGGTTATGTAATTCCTTTGGACCTAGGTTCAAGTGACCGTATTTGGACCATCTAAGGGTACGCTACATGAAAGAAAAAGAAGGAAAACTGTAGTTTCATAACCTGTAGCATTTATTTTTTTTCTTTAAAAGATAGGAAACTTTTTCAAATACTCTTTAAATCAAAGAAATGTTTAGTGTGTATGACTACAGACACCATTTATTACCAAAGTTAAATGTCCAAAGTGGGCTAAAATGACAGCTCAAAACCCTGCCTACTTAAGAAACTTCAAAGTCTCCTGGAAGCAAAGAACCTTTGATAATATTTTTCAGCTAATCTTTTTTAACAGGGCATTTACATACACATTTTGATTCCAGATGCATTTTAATTTGCTCCTAAAATATGAACCCTCTCCTTTGAAAGGAGATGCTTATACATAAAAATCAATTTTTCTTTTCCCAATTAATTTTATTAAAGCCTGATTTGAGGCAGCACTACTGACTTGTCTTAAATGCACCATACTTAAATTAAATGGAAAACCATTACTAATCAGGTTCAAATTACATCTCTCTAAGAATAAGATTGCTTAGTTATAATTTCAAAACAGTCCCATTTGCAGATGGTATCCTTAACTGTTCTCCATCTACTTCTAATTTTATATATATCTCAGTGTTCCATGTTATCCTTTACCGAGAATTTCCTGTACCACTTTTCTAATTTCAAAAAGTCATGTTGGATAATGTCATGGATTTCCAGGTAATCAATACATAATTTGCAAATATAGAGATAATTTTACTCAATTTTTCTAATGCATAGTGTCTACTTTCTTGCCTTTAATTGTATTAACTAATGCATTTAATCAATGATAGAGAATGAAATAGGCAGTTGTGACTTAATAAGACTATCTCTAATATCTTTCTATTAAATGGTATTAAGGTTTTTGATCTTAAGTATTAATATTTTAATATTTTTAAATTAAATTTCAATTTTTAATTTATTGGGTGATTTTTAAACAGAAATAAGTGTTGAGTCCTTTGCAAACTCAGGTGGGCTGATCATGAGATCTTTTCTTCTCAACCTTATTAATATGGTATCTATATTAACTGACTTCTGAATATTGAATCATCTGCATGTTTAGAATAAATTACACTTGGCAAAGAGGGATAATTTTAGGAGATATTGCAGTCTGTTGGCTAATATACATTTCAGATATTGTATGCCTATCTATAAGTGAGTTTATGCTATAGTTTTTCTGATTAAAGTTTGTAACTCCTAAATATCTGCAAATATACTATACTTGCTGCATATAAAGTATTTGGAACATTTAAATATTATTATGTCTCAGTCATAAATTGTGTTGCAACTGTGATATTTTTCTGGAACTGAAGCTTGGGTGTAGTTATCAACTAAATAAAGGTAAAAACTATTAAAATAAAACAGTGAGCTGTTTTACTTCAAGCAACCTTGTATAGATCAAATTCAAGTACCTTAAGGAGAAGAAAGAAGTAGGGTAAAAAGAAAAATGTATTTAAGTGAATATGTATAAAAATTTTACAAATTTGATAAGATAATGGACTTATAAAGAAGCTATTACAAAAATATGTAAAGATAACATGTAGAAACTACATTAAGCCATGGTGTAATCAAATAGCTTATAAAAATGGTAAAAAGAAACTCTTAAAAGGAGCCAAAATATACACACACACACACACACACACACTACATATCGAGTAACAGAAAACAATATAAGACAGAAAACAGGAAGGGAACATCTTTCTAATACTAAAAGGGGAGCAGACAAACCTGCCAATTTAGAGCTTTATCTTTGGTAAAAGTACCTTTCAATAATAAAGGAAAAATAAGGACCTGTTTTCAGACACACAACAGCTGAAATAATCACCCACTCACCTTTATCAGAAAAAAACCCTGAATAAAACCATCAAACAGAAAGAAAATTATGACAATGGGAATAAAAAAACACTAGAATCAACAAATGTGGGGAAATATAAAATACTTTTTGTTCTATAAATCTCTATACATGATAATGGACTGATTAAATATAAAAGCAATATTTTGTGAGATTTCCAATATATAGAGAAAGTGTCTTGTAAGCACAAAGGCCAGACGATGACAATTCTACTATATTGTGTACAATATTCTTATAATTATGTGATATGTTATATTACTCAAATATAGATTATGATAAATTAAAGTCCTATAATATACAACCACTAAAATAACAAAACAAAGAATCACAGGCAATAGCAACAAAGATGGTAAGATAAAAAGTTAGAATTTATAAAATTATCCATAAGCTGGTAGAAAAAAGAATGAAAATGCAGAGGTGAGATGAATAGAAAACAAATATCTAACTCACAGATTTAAACCCAAGCCTAACAAAAGGACATAAAATATAAACCACAATTTAAAGGCAAAGATGGTAATAATAATTTTACAAATACATTCATTGACTTGAATTTCATGGAGAAAAACATCACATTTCTAAGGAATACTGACAGTGGGCAGAATCTGGTCTTTGGCGACTCTGCTGCTGAACATTGGGCAGTTTTCCAAAGATGGCAGTCATTGTGTGCCAAGATAATTTCAGTGATCGGAATGCACTGAGGCCAAGGCAGGAAGTAAAGAGAACTATGTGGGGAAGCTAATAATCAAATGAGTAAAGGAACCACTAAAGCACTTAGAATGATGTCTGCCAAACAGAAGAAAGTGATGTCGTTGTTGAAGACAATGCATTTCCTCAAGATCAGATCGACTAAGGTGGCAGAAAAAGGCTCTTGAAATTGTGTGGTTTTTTCTCATACCTATTTAAATGTTGGCAAAATAAACTCAATAATGCCTTTTGTTAATTAACACTTTTTTAGAGGTTATACAACCTACGTAACTTTTTGAGATGTAGTTTTATTTAAGAGGTAATGAGATAGAGATCACACATCAGTGCTAGAGTGGTTTTAAAATAAGATTTTCATTCCAACTTCTATGATGGATTTTACACTTCAATATGTGAGCTTCTAAGAAGTTCTAGGAACCTTTATTCAGTGCATTACATGTGGTGTTGAGATAAATGATCAGCTTTTCAGGCACACATATTATTTCTTTCCGTGGACTCTGTGTCGTGAGTCCAGCTTCGTAGGAGTAATGCATCAATATTTTTGCCGAGAAATCCTTAAAGATGTAAATCTTCTTTGGCAGCAAAGATTTAAAAACTATCACTAAACTCTAGCACCCTGGCAAGACACTGTTAAATGGTGAGCTAATTGACAAATATTTCAATAGCAGCTTCAGCTGAGTCAGTGTGATTTTTGGCACATTTGGAAAGAATAAGGCATGAAAGAAATAATCTTTGGAACAAACTGAAAGTATCAAGTTTTGCTACCCAAATTCTTGAAAGTAGTACTGGCCTCTTCTTGCCTATGTGCCTTTATTCTGATTATTTACTCTACCACCCCGCTAAAATCATTATGAGGTTTTTCCTTTAGCTAATTCATGCCTCTTTTCAAATTATCATCACATAAAAACCTTGTGAACTTTAATTAACATTTCATGACTTACTCCCTTTTATTTTTCATCATAGTTATTATCGCTACTGGAATTTTGTTATATTTTTTTCCAATGACATGTTGGTATACAATTCAATAGATTAAAAACTTTATGAATGTAAGAAAATTATCTTTCAATGACATATTTCCTCTCTCCCATACAGTTTCATATTCCATAATTAACCATAAAAGTACTTTCTCCAGTTGAATTGTTAAGAAAGTTCTCAGAATTTAACTTTTGTTTCCATTGATTTTGGTCTTGTCACAAAGGGGCTCTAAAGCAAGGCATGAATAATTAAGCCAATGTGATGACTAAGATTGTCCTTAGTAATAAGTCATCAGAATTTGGAGATTCCACATGTGTGTAACAAATGAAAGAGCTTTCATTTTAATAGATATAATGGCCTGGGGTGGTTCCCAACGTGCACCCTGTGCTGCCTGGGATAGGCTCTCACCACCTGGAACCCTGAACCACAATAATTCAGTCAATAATTCAGCTTACTCTTTGTAATCTTTTAAAATGTATGTATAGCTTTATTTCAATATTTAATATTAGAAAATTTTAGACTTTATTTAGAAGCTTTGTGATTTTTTTCTGACTAGAAATATGCAGTAGGACATTATCTCTAAGTCAATTAGCCTATTGCAAAGTTGCTTTTGTTGTAAGTCATTTCACTTCAAGTTGAAGTTAAAGTGAAGTTAGATTTCACTTGATGTCTTCAGCTTAAAGAAGTTATCAATCAACAACATTGAATGAGGACTTACTGTTATAGCAAAACTGGCTCATATTTCTTCACTTAATCCCTTCTGAACTCATGTTGAGGGTTTACAAATATATGAATACATAAATAAATAAATGACTAAGTGAATGAAAAATGAACAAGGTCCCAGTATTTAACGTAAATACGTTGACTGTGTAGCAAAGATATTCTAAACAAAAGCACCACAGAGAAACACTATTGTAAACAGAGGGTAACATAACCAGAGTTACTATTGTTCCTGGTTTATCAACAAAAGCCAACTTGGAAGTCATCTGTTTGTGCTAGCTACGTTTACTGTTAAGGGTTACAGTTAATTTTATATGTCATTTAAAAAAAAGACAATAATGTTAGTCAATTTGAACTTTTACTGATAGACCAACTCTGTCAACATTAGCTAGTGTTTATATAATGTTATTTTATAAAATGATGTATGGCAATGTATCTTACTTACAGTCATAACACTTAAATCAACACTTTCAATTTTCCCTTTTACATATGAATATAAATTTCAAATAACTCTTCCCTGCCTCACCATCTCCAAGCATTTTTGTACATGATAACTTCACAGAAGTAATCTTTTGTTCAGTTTTCTTTTGTACAGGAGAGGCAATTCTTCATAAATAACTGTTCCTTTCAGGGACATGCCTGTATTTGTTTATTTACGTTGTCAACATCATTTTTTTTCTTTCTTTCTTTTAGATTTTTGTGGGTACGTAGTAGTAATATATATATTGATGGGTTACATAAGATACTTTGATACAGGCATACAATGTGTTATAATCACATCAAGGTAAATGGGGTATCGATACAGTCAAGCATTTATTTTTTCTTTGTGTTACCAACAATCTAACTATATTTTCTTAGTTATTTAAAAATATACAGTAAATTAGTGTTGGCTATAGTCATCCTGTTGCACTATCCAATACTAGCTTTTATTCATTCTTTCGACATATATTTTTGTACCTATTAACCATGCACACTTCTGCCCAGTCTCCCACTTTCTTTCTTACCCTTTGGTAACCATCATTCTAGGCTCAATAAATTCAAATGTTTTAATTTGTAGTCTCTACAAACAAGTAAGATTGTGTGAAATTTGTCTTTCTGTACCTGGCTTGTTTCACTTAGCATAATGACTTCCAGTTCCATCCATGTTGTTGGCAAATGACAGAATCTCATTACTTTTTATGACTGACTATCTAGTACTCCATTGTGTATCTCTGCCATACTTTATCTGTTCATCTGTTGATGGATGCTGAAGTTGCTTCCAAATCTTGGTTATTGTGAACAGTGCTGTAATAAATATGGGAGTGTAGATATCCCTTCAATACACTGAATTCTTTCCTTTTTAGTATATACCTAGCAATGGCATTGCTGGATCACAGGGTAGTTTTATTTTTAGTTTTTTGAGTGACTTCTAAACTTTTCTCCATCATTGTTGCACTGATTTACATTCCCACTAACAGTTTAAGAAGGTATATTTTCTTTTCTCCAAATTCTCATCAGCATTTGTTACTTCCTGTCTTATGGACAAAAGTCATTTATTTTAACTAGGGTGAGATGATATTTCATTGCAGTGTGATTTTCATTTCCTGATGGTCAGTGAGGTTGAGCATCGTTTCATATACCTTTTTCCCTGTATATCTTCTTTTGAGAAATGTCTACTCAGATGTTTTACCCATATTTTAATTGAGTTGTTAGACTGTTTGGAATTGAGCTGTTTGAGCTTCTTCTATGTTGTGGTTGTTAATTCTTTGTCAGAGAGACACTTTACAAATATATTATTTCATTCTGTGTGTTGTCTCTTCAGTTCATTGATAGTTTTCTTGGCTGTGCAGCTTTTTTAAAATTTATTTTACTTGATTTGATGCCATTTGTCTGTTTTTGCTTTGGTTGCCTGTGCTTGTGGGATATTACTTAAAAAATATTTCCCCAAACAGACCTCTTCAATGTCCAAACATGGAAAAACATCCACAAGCATCACAGTGATCCAGGAAAACATGTTCTTACCAAATGAACTAAATAAGTCACCAGTGACTGATCCCAGAAAGACAGAGATATGTAGCCTTTCAGACAAAGAATTCAAAATCACTGTTTTGAGGAAGCTCAAAACATTCAAGATGAACAGAGAACGAATTCAGAGTCCTATCATATATATCTATATCTATATCTATATCTATATCTATATATAGAGTCCTATCATATATATATGCTAGTCATAGCATATATATAATATATAATATATATTATATATATTATATATTATATTATATACATAATATATTATATATTATATACATAATATATTATATATTATATTATATACATAATATATTATATATAATATTATATATATTAATTATATATAATATAAATGATATATATATAATATATTAAATATAAAATTATATTTAATATATTATATATAATTTTTATATATAATTATATATTATTAAATTATATTATATTTATATATAATTTATATATATAAATTATTATTAAATTATATATTTATATATAATATAAATTATATATAATTTATATAATAAAATTATATAAAATATATTAAATATAAATATTAATATAAAATATAATATATAATATATATTATATATAATATATATAGCATATATATTTAACAAATAGACTGAAAATGTGTTGTTAGAAGAAAAGAATAAAGGCTGAGTATTCTTTTGTAAAATCTTCTACCTGAATACCAGTTAATTATACTGAATCAAGCATTTCATTTTTGAGAAATCTAAAATTTTATCAAACTTTTTATCTCTGCAAAATTATTAAAAATGAGATGATTATTTTAGTAAAATTAAGAAAATAATCATCTGGTTTTTTTTTTAAACGGGGAAATTAATCATGAGCCTCCAAGCAAAAGTTCATGGTTTTTATGTTTAAGAACCAACAACTCTTTATTAAATCAATTAATCAATCAATAAATATGCAAATAGATTAAAACCCAGTTCTTGAAATAATTGATGAGGTTAGGTTTTTTCTAATTATAAAATTATATATATAATCCAAAGTTCTGGGATTATAAATGATTATAGTTGTGAGCCATCACTCCTAATTTCTTCACTTTAAAATACATATGCCATGCGTATCAGTCATTCATTTTATATATGTTAGACTTGCATATGAAAAGGTATAGAAAGTAGCTACTTTATTCTCTAGAAATGTACACATGAATATGTTTTGTCCTCCTAGGAATAGAATGATTATGTGAAAACAATGAGACATAATTTAATTTTATTGTCTACTCCGATTCTTTTTTAAAAAAAGTCATCTTCCTTGGATGTATTATACCATTTTTTCTGAACTGCAGTCTAAAAGAAAAATAAAATTAATTTCATTGTGAATAACTTGTAAAAGTCTTATGTAGATATAGATCTGAAATTTCACTAATGTGTTTTAACTTTCTTTATTCAAGCAGAGGTTGTGCTCCTTTTATTATTCTTTTGAATCACATAAAATCACCAAACACAACTATTAAATGTAATAGTTGTACACATTAGAAATTCAAGGTTGAAGTAACTAGAATGAAACAGCAGATTTTAAAGGAACAAGACTGTCACTTAGTGTCAGTGTTACAATTCCATTTATCGGCTCCATTAACTTAATGGCCAAAAAAAAATTCTCCATACTTGCTTCTCCCTGGTGCATATTCGCTCTCATACACATCTAAACTAATGCTAATAGAGAGTAAAGTGATGCTATCAGCATTCTTTTATGTAGCTTTTATTGTTTTCCATAAAATTCTGTCACTGGGATAAAACTAATGATTTTATACATCTGGCCCAGCCATACAAAATCCAATTTTTACTTTTCTAATTTTCATTCAACCCTTCTTTCCCACTCCTATAATTTAGTGTACTTTGTCTCATGAAAAGTTGAAATATCAAAGTCAGAAACCTCATCAAAAAAAAACAGGTGCTTCACCACTTTTTGATTGTAGATCTTCATCTGAACCATTTTAGAATACTATTTACCTCTCCAGTCCTCATTTATATTGCAGACAGCCACACAATAGGCATTCTGGTATTTAATGCTAAAAAACCCAATTGGTGATGTGTTGTAAAATTTTACTGCTTGTCTCAGTTAAAAAGGGAGCAATTCCTATACCTACTTTGCAGTTGAAAAGTTCAACCTTTATCTGTTTAGCCAGCTTTAATTCAAGAATAGGTCTCTTTCCTCAGAGAGAAGAAAATGCTGAGGCATCAAGCCCTTTTTAGCAATCCCTGGTGCAAGCTGATTTGCTTGCTGATGTTCACACGTTTTTTTTTCCACTGTCAGGAAGTTTAGGTTGTTTCATTTATAAAGAACCTTACCTGATACACATGCCAGTAACTTACTACCTCTTTCTGGCTTTGCCAATTTCATTCTGTATTAGTTTATAAAAATTATGTATGCAATATTATTACTCAGCTCTATACCTTATAAATTGGGTAAAATCTCTTTAGAGTTCTGGATAATAACTATGATATCTATAATATTTGAGTAATATGTATACATTAATTTTGACATGTAGTTTATTGCCACAAATCAGTCTGTCCCACTTGTACGTACCTGATTATAGAGGTAATTATCTTAATTTCTATACTGCAAAGCTCTTTTAGTATATACATATTTCTAAAATGCTTAACTATAGCCATAGTCTCTGTTGTTTGCTTCCTAGGCATTCATATATATTAAAGATATAAAAATGATTAAAGAAAGCCACTTACATCTCCCTCATCCTTATTCTTACATTGGAATACACAGTCTGTTAACTTTTGGGGGGGCCGGTGGTCAGGCTTATTTATTTCTTTCTTGATTCAAGTTTTCACAAAGAATGGCAGCAAAAAATATGTTTTATGCTCTGGTTCTATTGCTTATACATTGTGTAACTTTGTTTCAATCACATACAACGTTTATTTTTTGTTGTTAAAAATTAACTGTTCTAATGGTGTAATAACTACTTACTTCACGTAGCTGTGTGAAAATCAAATGAGATAAAAATATAGTGGCTATTTTCTGAAAAACGTACAATGCCAAACCTAAAATGCGAAATTACTAAAATGCACAAAATTCAAATATGTTTTCTCTTAGACATCTAAGAATATCATATATGTTTCATAGGTAAAAATAAAACAAAATTACATAATATATCTGGAAAATCACCTTCATTGTGGTTTCTCACCACTCTAAAATTAAGCCATTGGATCCACATAAGAAAACTTTTAGGTCTTCTTGAGGACTAAAGGTCTAAAGTCTTGTGTCTTTTTTGTTTAATTAATAAAAGCATTTTCTTATAAGTATTTCAGATAGTATTAGTCTGGTAGATAAGTTTTTCAAATGTTCTTAAGTGAGGTACTAAAATGATGGCTTTATGGTTAGAATGGTATGGGGAAAAAGTAGTTGTTTTTCCATTTGATAGAGTTTCTGAATTTTTATAAAATGTAAGGTGAGCTTTAAGAAATAGTGGGTCAAGCCTGTTCACTTTCTACAGATAAAAAAACCTGCATTTAATTTAAAATGCACTGGACCTCCTGAGGTTCTGTCCTTTGCATTTTTACTTATCCTCTACTAGCAAGGAAGTATGTAAGATTTCTTCTTCATTTTTACATTTCATTTAAATGCATTTTACCAAATTGAGGTAGAAAGTGCTGGTGTGACTAGTTTTCACTTTCAGCTTCTCTTAGCAGGTGCTTTTAAAACTTTCCATGTGAAATTTTAATCACTTGACAAAGTATTTGAACTCTAGCACTCACCTGATAAACAATAAGATTTCTGCTTGCATATTGATCATGCTTTCCTTAATGCACATCCTTCTCTATTTATATGTATTTTCCAGTTTTGATAAAATGTTCTGCTGAATAATTCTGAGATCAGTAAAAAAAAATTTAGGATTTCTGTATCTTCTGCATATTTGTTATTTAAAATGTAGATTTGTAGGAAATTCCATTAATTTATAGAAATGTTATTGGAAAAAAAATCAAATATATGACAAACACATATTTAACTGGATTTTTGCATGTAAAAACATAAAACAAGAATATATTTCATGATCATGTGATAAAATAGTTTTCAAAAGGCATTTAAAATAAGTAAAAATTAGGCAAACTCAGGGGCTCATGCCTGTAATCCAAGCACCTTGAGGCAGATCACTTGAGTTCAGGAGTTCGAAACCAGCCTAACCAACATGGTAAAACCTGTCTCTACCAGAAGTACAAAAATTGGCCAGGTCTGGTGGCTTGTGTCTGTAATTCCAGCTACTCAGGAGTCTGAGGCAGGAGAATCACTGGAATCTGGAAGGTGGAGGTTGCAGTGAGCTGTGATCATCAGGCCACTGCATTCCAGACTGGATGACAGAGTGAGACTTTATATAAAAAATACATAAATAAAATAATAAGCAAAGTTAAATAAAAACCTAAACTATTTAATTGGTATTAAGGTTTTGATCCAAAGATATTTGTATATTTTCTATCGCTGATTGCTTTATAATACTTCAGTCATAATGGGAAAAATACTTCTAATGTTAAAATTACATTTCATTCCTGGATGAGGACAATAAAGACAATATAAGGATAGGGTAATCAAGGCAGAAATATTAAAAAATAGGAAAGAAAATATTAACATATAATTTTAAGGTTTACATTACTTATTCATAGAAAGTAACAGAGTCTTCATTTTATTGATAAAAAATAATTTGATAAAATATAAATGGTCGTGGTCTCACAATTTAAGAGAAAAGGAAGATATCCATAGCTTCAAAAGGAGTCTACTAGAGCTATCCATGATAATTCATCTGGTTCTTAATTTATAAAAACGGCTTTATTAACAAATACTCAAAAGTGAGATAAAACACTCACGTCAGATAGAGGCACACATGGAAATAAAGAAGACAATTGAACTCAGCAGAAGCAGAAACCATGGAACAGAAAGCAACATTACCAATATTTTTAAGCCAAAATTGCCATACAATTTAAAATAGGACATGGTAATTGTAATTAACAGACAGATAGCTATGGGTAAAATCAATTAGTATCAGATTGAATTATTTACATTTAAATATATTATTGCTGTTTTCTTTGATAAAAGGTGAAAAATCAAATATACTAAGTCAAGAACCACATATTATTCAAGCAAATATATGATCAGTTAAGATCTGTTGGCAGGTGCAGTGTACAACCTTAGAAGTTTAATTTAGTGAACAGTTTTGAAAGAAAAGCTTTGAAAGGATTTGGAAATTACACAGGCATTGAGAGGATTTTATTATTCTAAAGGTTCATGATGAATGGGTTACATAGGCTTGAGATAGTTATTCTTGTCTGTCATGCAAATTCAATGTTTTTTAATATACTAAAAACACTGAAAATAAGGTCTTTGATCTCATAAATGTATGCCTAATGTTGTCATCCTAGGTTATTTTTCTTTAATTCAAAACTCTGCTAACAGAAGTCCACATGGGGTATGTATGTAGTTGTGCGTGCACACACAAATATCCAAGACAGCATTTGAATATAACTTTAGTTCTTAATCTGCATTTTCCTTCCCTTAGTTTTCCTTTACATCCTTTCAATCAGCTTAATTTATTTTATATGAATACATTCTTTTCTGCATGTCCTTATTTCTTAAGCACACATACACATTTATGTACATATGTACTATATATGTGTGTATTATAAGAAAATAATGTAAAGCAAAAATACAATGTAAATTCACTGAAAATAAAAGCATAATTATGTAACAAAGTAAATGCTGCAACATACAGACCTGAGCTAAATTAGCAGTGCACCATGAAAATTTAAGAGAAGATATTTTTATTACAACTATGCTGACATTTCAAGTAGAAAAATGTATAAAACAAAGTTTCAAAATCATTGACTTTTTATTGATATGATAATTGTGACTTTACTGTATGGGCAAAGAGACAACTCTATATTAATTGCATAAAAACAGAGCACTTCTAAATTTGCTTTACTCATTAATTTAAATTTGCATTAAGCAATTTACATGTATGCCATTTTCACCCTTGCTATTTCCATGTTTTAATTAGCTTAATTTAACTGAAATCTCTAGATAGGTCACAGCTCTCCAGTTTAATAAAATAGAGTAAAATGCGTTTAATAGAAATTCAAAAATGATCAATGTTTTTGCAGTAATACATACATAATTTATATCTTGTCAATGCCCAGCACATCTTGCAATATCCAAGTAAGTAGAAGAACTGCTAGTGTTACATATGATATTCTTATTAGCATATCTTTCAAAATTAAGTAGTAATCTGCTGCTGTTACAGTTAGTTCTATGGCATAATGTATAAATATACTGCTATATATATAATTATACACAATTCTATAGTATATATATACATATATATATATATATGTATATATATACCATATATATATGTATATATATATATGTATATATATACATATATATATAGAGAGAGAGAGAGAGAGAGCAGTCTGCTACATATATACAATATATATAATTAATAAATATAATTATAATTATTATATATATTTCTATGAGACCTGAAGCTGGTTGACTTAAGAAAATAATTTTATAGTAAATAAATAACAATGTTATGGTAACTCTGAAGGACACCATAATTTATCTAGGAAACAGCTGGCATACAGGTCAAGTTTAAATTGCATCCTATAATTTATGAAACAACAATTTGGTATTATCTCAGAAGTTACCAGAACCTCCCAAAATGGAATTTTCATCAATATTCTGTCACAAAAGAGATATCCTTTCATAAACTGGTTAGCAATAAGAGAATTATCTAAATAAAAGTTCAAATATTCTTGAGCCAGAATCCTGCTTTGTGACTTTAACCTATCATTTGCAGCAACATGGATGAAACTGACAGACATCATGTTAAGTGAAATAGGCCAGGCACAGGAGGACAAATATCACATGTTGGCACTCATATGTGGGAGCTAAAATGAACTGATCTTACAGAAGTAGAGAGTAGAATGGTGGTTACCAGAGGCTGAGAAGGGAAGTAGGGAACAAGAGCTAATGAGAAATTAGTTAAAGAGTACAAAAATACAGTTTGATAGAAGAAATAAATTCTAGTGTTTAATAGCACAGTAAGATGACTATGGCTTACCTAATTTAGTACATATTTCCAATTAGGTAGAAGAGAAGATTTGGAATGTTCTTAACAAAAACAACAAATGCTTGAGGTGATGAATATCCCAATTACCCTAATTTGATTATTACACATTGTATGGATGTATTAAAATAGCACCTGTATCCCAGAAATGCATACAATCATTATCTACCAATTTAAAAAGCTAAAAGTAAAGAAACACAACAAAATATAAAGACGTATGTATAAAAAGTGTATTTGTTTTAGTGATAGTATCACAGGTGTATGCATATGTTAAAACTCATCAAATTATACCTATTATACCTATGCAGTTTTTGGGGGGAGGTTTATCAATTATACATCAATAAATTTATGCTAAAAATGAAAAGAAATGGAAATAAAATTTGACCATAAAAATTTTCTTACCAAGAGAATTCATATACACCTATGAAGTTTACATGTAAGCAAGTACTTTCTGTTCAAATTGATCATATGAATTCATGTGTTTCTGCCCTTCATGTTTAGGTCTTGCTAAAATATAAATAATTACAAAACTTAGTATCATTGCAGCAAAAATAAATGAAGAATTTATTAATGGAACAAATATTAAGACATTGTCAGGCACAAGTAGCAGATGGAAGCCTGATTAAATAAATTAATAGAAGACACATACAATAATAAAATAACAATTTATAGCTTATATGAAGTCATCTTTAGTCACATTTTTTATTTTCTACTTGAGACTCCAAGTAGTATTTGGATTTAGCAGCATGTCTTAAAATAGGGGCATTAATTTAAAACCTATTTAAGGAAGAGGTGTAAACTAAAGTTAAATAAATAGTCAAAATCATTGACATAAAAAAAGGGATGGATAATAAGCATAAATAAATAATCTAGGAGGCCTACCTTTCAAAAATAGTATTCTGTAATGAATAAAGAGAATGAATAAATAAAATTTTAAAATTAATAATAAAGCAAATTTTCTTATCACAATCATATATTCTTCATATTGAAAGATTCCTTAAGTGTACAGTCAAAGTATATACTTAACTGGAAAAAATAAAGTTTAAAAACAAATCCATGAAAACCACATGTAATTTGAGAACAAGACAAAAAGGAAAATACTAGAAATTACAGAGCAGGAAAAAAACAACCTCAGAATGCTAAAAGATTTTATCTCAGGTATACTAAAAACTGGAATACAATGAAGAAATCAATTGTCCATAAAGCTATTATTCAAACGAAAATGAAATAATGCATTACCAGACATTATATAAATATATTGTGAAGATTTATCTTCCAATAACACTTTTTTGAATGGGAATTATTTCGAGATGAATTCCACTTAATCAAGTGGTTAAGCCAAGAAAGTAGGAAACACAGTTTATTATATCCTTGAATTGATTCCAGGAGAACAGTTAAGTGGATTCTCAATAGCTCTGTAGTCAGAATATATAAACGATAGACTGGATGAAGAAAATGTGGAACATATACACTATGGAATACTACAGAGCCATAAAAAACCGATGAGTTCCTGTCCTTCATAGGGATATGGATGAATCTGGAAACCATTATCCTCAACAAACTGACACAAGAACAGAAAACCAAACATCACATGTTATCACTCATAGGCAGGTGTTGAACAATTAGAACATGTGGACACAGGGAGGGGAGCATCACATACTGTGGTCAGTTGGGGGGGATAGGGGAGGGACAATAAGGGGGTGGGATGGGGAGGGTGAGGAGGGATAAGGAAGGGAGAAATACCAGATATAGGTGATAAGGGGATGAAGGCAGCAAACCACCTTGCCATGTATGTGCCTATGCAACAATCCTGCATGATCTGCACATGTACCCCAGAACCTAAAGTACAATAGAAAAGTGCTAATTAAGAAGAAATTTAAATATCAGCATATGTAGCTCAATATAAGAATATCTAGTATTGGCTAGAGGGGAGGTTATATCAATAATTTATATTTGACACATGATTTTCAAAATGAGTATTTATTAACATGAAAAGATCGATAAAATATATAGATGATACAAGCAGATGACAGAGATCAACCAATGTCAGTGATATAGGATGTAGATGAGAGTAAGTTAAAATACAAAATTGAGTAAATGAAGCCACAGCTGAAAATGTGCTTTAAATAATTTGAATTGCAGAATGCAATATACTCACTGAAAATTTTAAAGAATACCTGGACCTAGATTCAACAGATGACTTTATACAACTGAGTTAATTAAACTTATTTATAGGGATGGGCTGTTGTGACTCCTGCCTGTAATCCCAGCACTTTGGGAGGCTGATGTGGGAGGATCACTTGAGTCCAGTAGTTTAAGACCAATCTGAACAACAGTGAAACCTTGTCTCCACAAAAAAAAAAAATACAAAAAATCAGCCAGACATGATGGTGCTTGTCTGAGGACTCAGCTACCTGGAAGGATGAGTAGGAGGACTGCTTGAGCCCAGGAGGCAGAGGTTGTAGTGAGCTGAGATCATGTACTTCACTCCAGTCTCGGTGACAGAGTGAGACCCTGTCTCAAAACAAATAAAATAAGCAAAATTTAAAAAATATATTTACAGGTAGAAACTATGTGAATTATGACCTCTGCTCTGATATAAAAATGATTTTGATAAATGACTGTCTTCTGAAATGTGAAAACTTCTGGTGTGTTTTGAAGTCCTAAAGTTAAATTTTCTGACTTTTTTGAGGTACAAGGCAAACTGAGTTCCTTGATCCCTATTTATTTATATGTATACTGTTGTACTACTATAATTGTTATTCTAATTATGTATATTTAAATAAACATATATATATAAGCATTACATATTTATATAATTATATTCATATTATCTTATAATTAACTCTGGTGTTTAAAAAACATTCAGTTATGTAAGCAGCTGTACTCTTTTCTTAAAAAAATAAAAGTAGGCTCATAAAATATACAGATGACCCCTGAACATTGCAAGAGTTAGGGGTGCAGACCTACCGCACAGTAAACAATCCACATATAACTTGACTTTCCTCCAAATTAATCAATAGCCTGCCATTGATTGGAAGTCTTCCCAGTAACATGAATAGTTCGTTAACACATATTTTTCATGTTAAATGCATTATATACTGTATTGTTATAATAGGTAAGCTAAAGAAAAGAAAATGTGATTAAGAGAATCATACTGAAGAGAAAATATGTTTACAATTCATTGAGTGACAGTAAATTATCATATAAATCTTCATCCTCATTGCTGCTACATTGGATAGGCTGAGGAGGCGTAAGAAGAGTTGGTCTTGTGGTCTCAGGGGTGACGGAGGCAGAAGCAGAGAAGGTGGAAGAGTAGGCAGGAGAGGAAGGCATACTTGGTACAACTTGACAAAAATATGTTTTTTTATTTTATATTTTTTTGCTTGTAAAAACGTCTTCAAAAATACATATGAAACCAATTGTTTGTTCATAGTTTGCTTTCATTTCTTTGTCCATTTCATACAAAGGTCCATGTCATAAAAGATGTCAAAACAGTCATAAGAAATTAGAACTCTTCTGCCAGATTGCCTAATGTCAATTTGTTTTCTGGCACTGATTTTTCTGTCTTCTTCATTGTCTGGCATTAATTTGGTGGCACTTATCGCCAGCAAGCTGTCTTCTATTAATTCCTGTGGTTTGATGCCCATTCGTTCTTGAAGATGCATATTTTCCAAGATCTAGATCTTGAAAGCCTTTACCTCTCACCTACTATTTCTTTCACCCTATCTATGATCTCTTTCATGATTTCCTTGATAGGCTCTGTTTTGTAAATCCCATAACATCATGTACAATATCTGGACACTATTTACTCATGCAGGTTTTTGTTGCTTTTGGCTTAGTGGCTTTCAGAGCTTTTACTGAAGCAATGATGGCATTTTCAATGGTGATACTGAATCCTTTGAGACTTCGATGATATTCTCTCTAAGGGTTCTCTTCCATAGCACTGACAAAGTTTTCCATAGAGCAACTTGTGGAAAAAGGCTTAAAGATCTTTATGACCCCCTAATATAGAAGCTGAATAGAAACACTGTGTTTGGGTGCAACACCTGGAACACAGTTTTCTGCAGAGGGAATTTATTGTTTTGGACTCAATGACTTGTACTGTTTTCACTAAAACAATGTAGGTAACCTTCAATGGTGTAATCTGTACAGACTTTCATGGTGTTCTCTAGACAGTCCTATCTATAAAGTACCATGAGTAATTAGCCTTAAAAATCCTTATGATCCCCTGACATCGAAGCTGAATTAGAGACCTTGTGTTTGTGGTCCAGCAGACTACTTCAGTACCTTTGGTGTTAACCCACAGGGTCTGGGTGACTACGGGAACAAAGCATTGAGAGAATGGACCAATCTAGGGAAAGGACTCTTATTGTCCAGGCCTTCTTGCCAAACAACCAAAAGACAGGCAGCTGGTGTTTGTTTTATCTTTGGGGTTCAGGGGATAGCAGCTTTGTAGATAAGGACAGCTGTGATCATAAACCCAGCTGCATCTGCACAGAACAGTAGAGTTAGCGTATCCCTTCCTGCTTTAAATGCTGGTGCTCATTTCTCTTTCACAAATGTTCTTTGTGACATTTTCCCCCCAGAATAGGGCACATCTGTCTGCATTAAAAAGCTGTACAGACAGATACCTTTTCTCCTCTTTGATATTCTTACTGATACCTGGAAACTCTTACGCTTCCTTACAGTCAGCAGAAGCTGCTGCTTCGGTTACTTGACATTTTAAAAGTTAAATCTCCTTCTAATATTTTCAAACCATCCTTGCTTTCATTAAATTCTCCAGCTTTAGGTCCTTCACCTTCATTTTGCTTTAAGTTGTCATATAATAACTTTGCTTTCTCTCAAATCATATTAGAGTCTACAGATATGCCTGTGTCATAGCAATCCTGCACCAACATAAAAGCTGCATTTTCAACACAAGAAACATATTTTGCCAAGAGAACAAAGTTTTCCCACTTGCTGGTGTTGCTTCTGTGATAGCTTCATCAGTTTTCTTTTCTTTTTTTTATACTGGTTCTTATGCTGGATTAATTTCTCTTGGAATGGTGGACAACCACCGCTGCAGACCCCAATTTACAGTGCAGAGCAAGCAATTCCACTTTTTCTTCTCATGTCATGACTTTTCTCTGCTTCTTGGAAGCACATCCAGAATCACTAGTGACATTTCATATAGATCCCATGGTGTTATTCAACGTTTACAGTATTGCAGTAAACACAAAGAAAAATGCAAGAGAACCACAAAAGATCCCTTTTTTACTGCAAGTTACTGAAGTGATCTAATTCTCATGAAGAGACCATTAGCTCCTCATGGCATTTTACAAGGATATATGCAACACTTGGGGTCAAGGCAATAGCAACAGAAGGTGACTACAAGATCATTCTAATAGCCCAATGTATGCTGCAGTTATGATTTAAAAGTACGTTTACTTATGTTTATATTTATGTAAACTGCAAATGGTGTCATGTAAAGTCTACAGTGTAAGTTTTGATGTTGTAAATTTTAATAATGGCTTTGTGTATATTTTATGTTAGTAAATGATAAAATAGACTAATATCTTTATATATTAATATCTATGCATTCATGACATAACTTCTTAATTTTTTTTATATTTGCAGGCTACACGGTTCTTCTTCATTTTATTTTTCAAATTGTTACAAATCTCCAAAATATTTTCCAATGTATTTATTTTCTGAAATCTATGTGTAAAGTGGACCTACAGTTTCAATCCATGTTGTTCAAAGGTCAATGTTAAAAGGAAACTGGCAAAGTAATATATCAAGGTCAATAGTATCAAAGTACTGATTCAGACTGAGCACAGTGGCTCACACCTGAAACCCCGGCACTTTGGGAAGCCAAGGCAAGCGGATCACTTGAGTCCAGGAGTTCAAGACCATCTGGGCAACATAGTGAGATCCCATTTCTACAAAAATACAAAAATTAGCCAAGTGTGGTGAGGCTTGCCTGTAGTCTCAGTTACTCAGAAGGCTGAGGTTGGTGGATCACTTGAGCCCAGGAGGTTGAGGCTGCAGTGAGCTGAGACTGCACCACTGTATTCCAGCCCGGGTGACAGGGCAAGACCCTGTCTCAAAAAACAAACAAACAAACAAAAAAACCACAACCACAACAACAAATACTGATTCAGAAGAAGAAAGAAAGAATTAAGCACACATAAAAATATATATCTTAATTGTAAATTTGAAATTAAGAGTGCACATTGTACGCGATAAAAGGCATAATGCTATGATAAAGAACCATCACAAAAAATAAAATAGTCTGAGAACCATTTTAAAACATCATTGGGTTATTTACCATGTTAAATGTGTTACATATACTTGCAAATCTTCTATGTATACATTTTGTCTTGGTACATTTGCATTTTTGATTGATATATTAAAAATATTTGTTTTTAAATTTCTGATGCACAAATATCTGATTATTTTTCTTAATCTAGTTATAAAATTTTAATGCGCAAAACTTGTAAATTTTTATGAGACTGACTAGAATTTGTGAGGTTTGTTTTTTTAAATTTTATAGTTTTAAATTTCAATTTGATGATTAAATAAACACAAACTACTACATTTATGGTTTCATTTTTAATACTTTGGAATTTATAGTGATTCTTGGTATAATGTAATTGTTTTTTTTTCCCCAAAATAGTTAAACAAATATTTTCAGGCTTTATCAAGTAATGTAATTTTCTCTGAGATTTATTATGCTGTTATTAAGTAGTAATTTTTAAATTACTATTTGACTAAAATTTAAATTACATTCATTATTTTCCATTAATGACTCATTATTTTCTATTGGTATATCGTTATTGGTTTTATATACCATTATTTATTCATTTAGTTGCTGTAACTTCATAATGTATTTTAAGTTTGTGATAGAGAAATAAATAAATCCAAACCTTCTAAAAGTAATGGCCATTAAGTTCTGGAAGAATCTGAGAAATTCTCTTTTTAGAATATATCTTTGTCAAAAATATCAACTTAAAGGTATACAAGATTCCCCCAAACAGCATTATAACAGTGAGGCTTTATCAGTGCTGATTCAGAGTTTAAAACTTTTGAAAATATTTGATGGGAGAGAAATATTTCTTAGTCCTCATCTACCTTTGCTTTATATTTCTAATAGATGTAAATGGTGTGGCACAAATACGTTATTATATACAAGTAGAAATTTTACTTTCTATAAATGCAATATCTTTAGGCAACTAACCAGCTAAATTTCACTCTTCAAGAAATAGTGTTGACACATATGTGTGTATATGTATGTATTTATATGTGCGTATGTAACGGACAATAGAAAAAACAACTCAACTGTAAGAAATATGCTATCATTGCAATTACTAGAGAGTTTGATTTTACTCTAGTTTATACTCATCCTGTCACTGTGTTGCTAAAGTTTCATACATGACTCTACTATGTGGTAGAAAAGACATATGATATATACATAGTGGTGCTTTCAGAATAATATACTTAAACAACCTGGTGCATTTTGTGTGTGTTTGCATGTGAGTTGGTGGCATTCCTCGTAAAACATCAGAGAGTACTTTTTAGTGGACAGTTATATACAGAGGTCTTGCTGTTTCAAACATCATTCAGGTGAAAAAGAAAATAATAAAGGAGACATATTTAGCTATAACATAATCAAAACAAATCAATGTTAAGTAAATTATTAATTGTTCAGCTCCTGGAGAGAGTTAAGTTTCTCTGAATTTTTCTAGTCCAAACCTTCACCATGCTGAAAATATACACATGAAACTCTGTATACACATAGATACAGGCATACGTATGACACAGTTTATTGTATAACAATATTTATTTTTTCTATTTAAAATAATCTTAACATTTTACTCTAATATACTTTGCTACAGCATTAAAGAACACATATTTCAAAATTAAAATCACTCCTTAATGTCAAAGCTGTATTTTTAAATTATATTTGATGATATTTTTAAAAGCTAATTTAAAAATGTTTACCAATTATAAAACATGTTTTTGTTTCTAAAGTAATGATTCACTTTAAGTATGGGTTTAAAAATAATTCATATTTCCCTGTTTATTAGAACAAAGATTAAGAGGTATTACCAGTTTCATGTCCAGACACTGAAAAAAATTAAGGATTTTACTCATCTTTCTAAATGAATCCATGCAGATATCATTAAGATAGTATTACTGATATAACTTTGCTCTATTTTAATCATCTAATTAACTGTAATTTTCTCTCCTATCCAATTTAACAATGTACAGGCCCTGGAGTTTCTCTTTACATACTGTATATAGTATCTGTTTTTCATTCCATCATCTGAGAAATAGAACAGCCCATGCCTCAGTCTGTGAGAGATGCCAGAAAAGCGTTTATAAGTCGTTTGAACTATAAATTTCATTTAATAGTATCCATTTCTCTTGGCTGATCAGGTAACGTTGAATAAGCTAGTAAGTTTCATCAACTCAATTTTACTAAGCTTTATGTCATCCTTCTTTAAATATTTTAAAGATATATAATCAGAATACCTCTGAACTGTTTTAGCTTATAAGAAGTAATAGATACATTTTATCATTGTAGTGCATTATATTTTTATTGATTTTTATTTGTAATTATAAATTGACAAATTATAAATGCGTATGTTTATCTTATACAAAATTATGATGGTATGAATGCTAATTAACATATTCTTCACCTCAAATGCTTATTACTTTTTATGGTGAGAACATATGAAATCTATTCAGCAATTATCAAATATATTATACATTATTATTATTATTTTTTTTGAGATGGAGTTTCGCTCTTGTTACCCAGGCTGGAGCGCAGTGGCGCGATCTCGGCTCATCGCAACGTTTGCCTCCTGGGTTCAGGCAATTCTCCTGCCTCGGCCTCCTGAGTGGCTGGGATTACAGGCACGCACCACCACGCCCTGCTAATTTTAGTAGAGAAGGGGTTTCTCCATGTTGACCAGGATGGTCTCGATCTCTTGACCTCATGATCCACCCACCTTGGCCTCCCAAAGTGCTAGGATTACAGGCTTGAGCCACCGTGCCCGACACCTATACTATAATTAATTGCTATAATCGCCATGCAATATATCTCAAAGTAAAAAAGTAGAAAAAAAATCTTATTCCTCCTGTTTAGTTGAAGCTTTCTTCCCTTTAATCATTATTTACTAATCCCTGCTCCAACACACTACCCTCTGATAATCACCATTCTATCCTCTGCTTCGAGTTACATTGTATTTTGAGTGTTATTCATGAACACTAAAAATGTGCAATGATACAATGCTGTTCATTTATATTTTGCTTAGTGATTTCAAGGAAAAAGCTTGAGAAAGTTCTATAGACAAATTTAAAGCAAACTTCATTTATTAATAAATACCTACAATATCATATTGGCTTTTCCTATGTAATAAAAGTGGTTTCATCTCTTGTGTGACATCATTGACAAATGTTTTTCTTCTGATGTACCCACTGGATATTGACTGTGATAATTATCTTCTCAACTTGGATGGTATTCTCATTTTCATCAAAAGTTGCTAGGAGCCCAGTAGTAGCAACAGATAATTAATGTCTATGAAACATAGCATGAATGACCAGTAAGAACTAATGTGAGAGTGTATTCATTTCTGGAAGAAACACACAAAGATTAAAAATCACTGAATACACACAATTAAACTGACCATTCCCAAGGACAATTTACTGGGAAACAATCTTCACTTGATGATAGCTGATATGTGGCTTGAGTCTTTTATCAATAAAATGATTTTTTTTAGCAACTTTAATGGGACATTCAATTAACTGAAGTTATTATGAGGATTATAGCAATGAAACACAGTTATCAATGAGAATAGCCACAGTTTCAAAAGTCTAAATATATTACCTTCATTATGCTAGTGTAGCTATTGCCTCAACATTTTTATGCAAGATAAAAGTGTTATTTCAGAAAAAAAAAACAACCTGAAAATCAAGGTAATGGATAACATGGTTTACTGCAAAAACAAAAACAAAACATCAAAGACCAATATGTATACATCTGAAGATGATGGAAGGGAAAAGGAGAGCTTATATATTTACTAAGACTAATTGCTGCATCAGTGTAAGGAATTAAATCATATTAGACATCCTAAGAAAATTTTAAACAAAGCTAGTATGTGACATGCCATGTTTAGCTGAAATACTATTTAACTAGTATGGCCTACTCAGCCATGATAATTAAAATACCTCCTCCTGACTAAAAGTTCTCATTTCCTTTTTGACTACATTATCTTTCTAACATGCATCACCATATGAGATCCTTCATGTTTTAATTGCGTATTTGTTTACTGTTTGCCTCCCCTCCTCTTCAACCCACACTGACAAGGTGAAAAGACATGGGTTTCATTGTTGTCCACTAATGTATCCACAAAGCTAAGAACAAATCTTGGCATGAATAGGATTCCATAAATATCTACCATAATAACCCTACTATATAAATATGTAATTAAAAATTAAATTAACATTACTGAATCAGAAATAAATGTACACAATAAAAGCTTTTATATTTTCTCAAATGACAGTACTATAGAGAAGTTTATTCTTGTTCCAATAATTCTGAAATTATTGCTTATTAAATGAAAGGTATTTCCCTGCTAAGTGTATGTGTGTATATATGTAAATAATATGTGTGTATATTTCTAATATATCTGTATATATATTTAAGTATATAAATATGTATATATTTAAATAGATAGGTCAAAGAAACAGATAATGTCATTTAGAATTATTTTATTTCCAAATTATAAAAAATGAATTCAACCAACTTAAAGTATAATAATTGATTTGCTCATATAAATAAAAAGGCAAAAATTGTTAGTGCAAGATTCTTTGAACAGGCTGCACCATGGGCTACATCACGGAGAGGGCTGTGACCCACGTGCACACCTCCAGAAGGCCTCCTGGATCCAGGAAGTCTGAAGTAATAGGAAAACCACAGAAGAAAAAGATGGCTGGTTCCTGCAGTGCCTAATTAATTTACCTTGCAATGTTTTGCCATTGTTCCTGATGCAAGATGGCTGATCGCTGACAGCTCGGGATTGTAGCACCCAGTGAAAGCCCAGAGAACGAGAGGACACCACAATTTCAGACAAATTTTCGTCACTCACGGACCAGAAGATTCCCAGTGGAGGAGCCCCACGGGTCACCGGCACAGTGACTCTTGTGAGCGGCACAGCAGCTCTTCCTGTAGAGTGGACGGGCTTAGTTCCTCTACTGACTAATGCTTGGAGCTCCGGGAAGGCAGAGCCGCTTGTTACGGACTCAAAAGGAAGCCAGACCGGAGATTCCCAGGCAGAGGAGCACCATCAGCCTTATTACTGCTGTTTTGGCCGGCGCAGTGGGTTGCTCGGATTCCAGCACTGGGAATCAATAAACCGGGCGTCCACTCAGAAACCTAATTAGAAAGGCAGTAATTGTAAAGACGACAGATGGATAAATTCATAATAAAGGGAAGAAACCAGCCTAAAAAGGCTGAGAATACCCAACATCAGAATCCCTCTCCCTCTACAGGGGACTGCAGTTCCTTATCAGCAACAGAACAAGCCCTGATGGAAAAGGACTGTGTCCCATTATCTGAAGTAGGCTTCAGAAGGTGGATGATAAGAAACTTCTGGGAGTTAAAAGAACTTGTTCTAACCCAATGTAAAGAAACTAAGAACTTTGAAAAAAGGTTTGACGAAATGCTAAAAAGAACGGACAATATAGAGAGGAATATAAATGAACTAACGGAGTTGAAAAATACAACACGAGAACTTAGTGAAATATGCACAAGTTTGAATAGCCGAATTGATCAAGCAGAAGAAAGGATATCAGAGGTCGAAGACCAACTTAATGAGATAAAACGAGAAGATAAGAATAGAGAAAAAAGGATAAAAAGGAATGAGCAAAGTCTCCAAGAAATATGGGACTATGTGAAAAGCC
>CM052667.1:6749258-6772161 GCA_028533165.1 Leontopithecus rosalia | reverse complement strand
AGGACTTGAATTCAGATCTGGAACAAGTAAACTTAATAAATATGTATAGTGCTCTCCACTTTAAATACACAAAATATACATTCTCCACTTTCAATACACAAAATATTGATCAGCCATTATTAATAACCATTCTTAGAATAAAGCAATATTCCTGTTCTCTCTCCCTCTTTTTCTTCCTCTTTCTTCCTCTCCTTCTCTCCTTTTTTTTTTCTTTAAAAAAAAAAATACAAAAATTAGCTGGGCATGGTGGTGCACACCTGTAAACCCAGCTACATGGGAGAAAAAAAATACAAAAATTAGCTGGGCATGGTGGTACACACCTGTAATCCCAGCTACATGGGAAAAAAAAAAAAAGAAAAAGATGGTTGGTTCCTGCAGTGCCTAATTAACTTACCTTGCAACGTTTTGCCATTGTTCCTGCCTTAACTGATAACCGGAGCTTGTGACACACTCCCTGTGCTGGCAGCACCCTTCCCCCAGCCGGTGGCTTGCAAAAAACCACCCTGAACTGTAACTTTCTACTGCCTACCCCAAACCTGTAAGACCAACTCTTACCTCACCACCCTCCACCGACTCTTTTCAGACTCAGTCTGCTTACATCCGGGTGAATAAACAGCCTTATTGCTCACGCAAAGCCTGTTTAGGGGGTCTCTTCATTGACAGTGCACCTAACATTTTTTGCCGAAACCCAGGACAGGGATACTCCTGCAGAAGACCAGCCCCTGTCCCTGCTCTTCCTCTGTGATGAGACCCACCTGCGACCTCAGCCCATCAAACCAGCCGGACAACCTTCTTGCCACTTTCAGATCAGGTAAGCAGTGTCTCCCTCTCTCTCCCTCTCCCTCCCTCTCTCTCTCTCATTTCAAGCCATTAGAAGGAAAAGTCCATAGAAAGTTGGTGAGAGGAGCATGGGACCAATGCAAAGGAATCTTAGGCAAGTAGATAAAACATCAACAAGGTTTACTAAAAATGTATTTCACCTTGAAAAGGAAAAGAATGATTGATTCATGCAGACCAGCTAAATAAAGGAGATAATCTTGATTTAATCTGAATTAAGAAACAATTGAACAGATGAAAGCAATGGTTTAGAGGTGAGGATAACTGGCAGACAATGGGAATACTCCCAGTTTGGTAAATAAGATGCAAGGCTATTTAATAGAGCTCCTGCAATTCTTGAGTATACCTGGAGTGGGAGCATGTCCTTTACTTCTATATTCTGTTTCCCTAAACTCTGTGCCTGCAAACAATAGTTGAGAATATATATGGAAAATGAGGATATTTCATATACTTCATATATAATATACATGTATGTATAGGTGTATATACACATATATATGTGTGCATATATATAGGTGTGTGTGTGTGTGTGTGTGTGTGTGTATATATCAAGTTTTTAATTACTTCTCAAGATATCTTTGAGGGAAAGAGAATAAATCAGTTAACTAAACAGAAAACTAAAAAATTGGTTAGTACATAGGATTAACAAATCAAAAAAAATGCATTAGGGAATGTTTAATCACAGAAAATAGTTCTTGCTCTCAGGTGATAAATATTGTAGGACTTGGCAGACAATTTGCGTTATAATGAATAAATGCATACATTTAAAATACTGAATAGTGATATAAAAATGAAAGAATAAAACAGGAAATGTGATAGACAGTGCCTAAAAGAGAATGCATAGATCAGCATGGCTTGTGAATGCACAGAGAACGCTTTCTCTTCTGTAGCTCCCCTATATTAATTCCTACTCTTTTAGCCTTCCAGACACGTGCATGCGCTTCTCAATATCTTTACAATAGATTCCTGTTCTTGCTAAATTTAGCCAAAATATCTTAAAACAATCTTGGTCAAAAAGGCAATAAAATTTAAAAATGCAATAAATAGGTAATGATGAAAGTAATGTATTACATATATGAAAGTTTAAAATTTAGGTTATGAAAGGTGTCTGGTCACATCCTTCACCCACTTTTAGATGGGGTTGTTTTTTTCTTGTATGTTTATTTTAGTTATTTGTAGATTCTGGATATTAGCCCTTTGTCAGATGGGTAGATTGCAAAAATTTTTCCCATCCTGTTGGTTGCTGATTCACTCTAATGATTGTTTCTTTTGCTGAGCAGATGCTCTTAAGTTTAATTCGATCCCATTTTTCTATTTTGGCTTTTGTTGCCATTGCTTTTGGAGTTTTAGTCATAAAGTCCTTGCCTATGCTTATGTCCTGAATGGTATTGCCTAGGTTTTCTTCTAGGGTTTTTATAGTGTGAGGTCTTATGTTTAAATCCTTAATCCATCTGGAGTTAATTTTTGTGTAAGGTGTAAGGAAGGGGTCTAGTTTCTGCTTTCTGTACATGGCTAGCCAGTTTTCCAAACACCATTTATTAAACAGGGAATCCTTTCCCCATTGCTCATATATCTCAGGTTTGTCAAAGATCAGATGGTTGTAGATGTGTGGTGTTGCCTCCAAGGCCTCTGTTCTGTTCCATTGGTCTATATCTCTGTTTTGGTACCAGTATATGCTCTTTTGATTACTGTAGCCTTGTAGTATAGTTTGAAGTCAGGTAGCATGATGCCTCCAGCTTTATGTATGTATGTATGTATTTATTTAATTTTGCTTAGGATTGTCTTGGCTATGTGGACTCCCTTTTGGTTCCATATAAAGTTTAAGATGTTTTTTTCCAGTTCTGTGAAGAAAGTCAAGGGTAGCTTCATGGGGATAGCATTGAATCTATAAACTACTTTGGACAATATGGTCATTTTCACGATACTGATTTTTCCTAACTATGAGCATGGTATGTTTTTCCATTTGTTTGTGTCCTCTCTTATTTCACTGAGCAGTGGTTTGTAGTTCTCATTGAAGAGGTCCTTACATCTTTGGTTAGTTGTATTCCTAGGTATTTTATTCTCTTTTTAGCAATTATGAATGGGAGTTCATTCATGATTTGGCTTTGTTTGTCTGTGATTGGCATATAGGAATGTTTGTGATTTTTGCACATTGATTTTGTATCATGAGACTTTGCTGAAGTTGCTTATCATCTCAAGGATATTGTGGGCTAAGATGATGGGGTCTTCTAAGTATACAATCATTTCTGCAAATACAGACAATTTGACGTGTGTGTGTGTGTGTGTGTGTGTGTGTGTGTGTGTGATCCAACCTTTTGAGAATTTAGAGTTGAGGATAACTGGCAGATAATGGGAATTCTGAAAATTAACCAAACATTTACAACACTCTTGATAGCATTTACTTAATAAAGTAACAGTGGGTATGTGGCATTTTAATTTGGCTGATTCTCAGTACTTCTTCCCCAACTCTATTGTTACCTTGAAAACCAAAAGTCGGAATTCATGATAAAAACCAGCTGCTCAGCAACCACTGATGTGTTGTGGGGACCCAGATTGCAGCTGAAATTCCTTCAGAGATGTATTGTAGATAACTTGCATTATTTCACCTTTCAGGTGGTTCCCTGGAAGATTCTACTTGCAAAACTGCCTTTAATTGCATAGATTCAGATCTTACCAAATGTAACCAGCCTTATTCCTGAGATCCTTTGCCAAAAACAATCAGAGGAAAATTAATACTGCAACTTCCTAACGGCCTGATATGATAGATAATGCTTAGCGGAAACAACAGGCTAAACATAAGCTTTACACGGAACATTTAGGGGAAAAGATGTCCATTAAGGGCTTTAAAATGTTCCAACATATTCCTGGGAATATATAAAGCCACATGCACACACCTAGCTTGTGTGCATGCCCAAGTTGTGTGCACTGTGACATTCTGCACAAGCAAGAAGTAAAGGCTACGATGGAGTGGTAAGTAGCTGGAGTTAGTGCTGAGAGTACATCCCAACATGCACAAAAAGACTTGTGGCAATGAAGAGTAGACACTGATTCCACGTATCTAAGGAAAACTCTGTCCAATCATTACAAGATCACTAAAAATATCCAAGATATTTCAGTGGCCACATACAACAGAGAATACACACTTTGCAGGATTCATTCATTAAAGTCACTAAACAAAAAACAAAAACAAACAGGAACAAAAACACTCTGCAGAGATGGGAAAATCTGACTAACAGAGTTGCCACATTGTATTACTTAAAATGTCCGATTTTAACCAGAATTTATAAGACATAAAAATAAATATGTCCTCTGGACAGAAATAATATGTAAAAATAATGTATAATATTATAATTCTGTAATATTTTAATATCTTAACAATATATTATGTTATTCATATGTTAAAGAATATAGTAATGATACCACATTGATAATTATATATAACACATTATGTAATCTAATAATAACTAAATTATCACATTAATATTGTGATACAATGTCTAAAGAGCCAAAGGAATGTATGAGAACAATGTCTCACCAGATATGGAATATATGCAGAAATATACAGATAATATATACAAAGGAAAGTGTGAGGTTACAATAAGCTTGTTAGAGAAGTGCAATAGTAGATTTTAAAGTTTCAGCAAAATATGAGATAGCTCAATTGAAATTCAGTGTGAGGAATAGAAAGAAAAAATTAAGAAAGCCGGGTGTGGTGGCTCATGCCTGTAATCCCAGCACTTTGGGAGGCCGAGGCGGGTGGATCACGAGGTCAAGAGATCAAGACCATCCTGGTCAACATGGTGAAACCCCATCTCTACTACAAATACAAAAAAAATTAGATTGGCATGGTGGCACGTGCCTGTAATCCCAGCTACTCAGGAGGCTGAGGCAGGAGAATTGCCTGCCTGAACCCAGGAGGCGGAGGCAGAGGTTGCGGTGAACCGAGATCACACCATTGCACTCCAGCCTGGGTAACGAGCAAAACTCTGCCTCAAAAAAAAAATTTAAGAAAAATGACCAGAACTTCAGATATATAAGACAATATCAAGTGAGCAAACATGATCATAATGGAAGATCCAGAATGAGAGGAGAGAGAAAAAAGGCAGAAAAATATGTGAATAAATAGTGGCCCAGAACTTCTCAGATTTGATGAAAGATATTATTGATATAAAGATGTTCATTAAGTAGAATTGATAAGATATCTCATGTTTATAGATGGGAAGACTTAATATTATAAAATGATGGTACTCTACAAATTGTTCTGTGTATATAACATAATTCCTATTATAATCTCAGCTACATCTATTTATTTTTATTTTGGAGAAAATAAAATAACTTTTCCTAAAATGCTTTTAAAAATACAGAGTACTCAAGATAACCTAAACAACTTGTAAAATAATAACAGATTTAGAATACTCACTCTTAGCAATTTAATGACTAACATCCAGCTACAGTAACCCAAGATTTGTGGTACTGATACATGAGAAGACATAGAGATCAATGGTGTAGAACTGAAATTCCATCAGTAATTCTATAAATTAATGGTCAGTTGATTTTCTCTAAGGGATCCAAGACAACTAAATGGAGAAAAGAGTAGCCTTTTAAACAAATTGCCACAGTATAAGTGGAGGTCTACCTGCAAAAGTAAAAGGTTAGTCTCCTACCTCGTAACATACACAAAGTTAACTCAAATAGAAAAGGCAATAACACTTAAACATAGGAGGTAAAACTGAAACTCTAAGAAGAAAGCATAGTGTAAATCTTCATGATCTTCGACTTGACAATAGTCTCTTATGACAGCAAAAACACATTAACCGAAGAAACAATAAATATGAACTTTTGATAATGAAAATTTTTGCTAGCATAATATCATAAATTAAGTCAAATGACATCTCACAGAATAGGAAAAAATATTTTGCAAATCATATACTTGATGAAGGTCTGGTATGCAGAAGATATAAAGAAATTTTATAATGCAAAACAATAGTAAAAAAGAATATCCCAATTTAAAAAGTGGCCAAAAGATTTTAATGAACAATTTTACAAGGAAGATAGGCAAATGGCCAATATGCATATAAAAATCCCTGACCATCATTAGTCATCTGGGAAATGCAAATTAAAACACAATGACACACCATTTTGCACCAGTAATCAGGCTATAGTTACAAAGAAAGTCAGATAACTACAAGTGTTAGCAAAACTACTGCAAAATTAGAACCTTTTGTATTTTTTGTAGAGATGGGTTTTTTTTTTCATGTTGCCTAGGCTGGTCTTGAAATACTAAACTCAAGTGATTCCCCTGCCTTTGTTTCTCAAAGTGTTGTGATTATAGGCATGAGCCACCATGTTTTGCATGCTTTAAAATCTTAAAATCATTTTGGATGCTTATTTGGTGTCTGGGTCATTTTCAATTAAGAAAGGGTTATTGTATGTGCAAAATGGTCCAAAAATTGTGAAATGGTACTAATCTATAAAATGCTAATGTTTTATAGGTAGTTCAGAATTTTTTGTTTTCTAGATTTATATGAAGTGTGCAAAAGAGACTGTATTCTTATTGAGAAAAAGAATAATTTTGTCTAATTCAAAAGCCAGAAATATTGGACATTTCTTATAGCTAAATTAGGTAGCAAAAGATTTTTCTTTTAAGAGCTCTGTAGTTAGAAATTAACTTAATTAAAGCTGATGTCTGAGCTATATGTTCGTACAGATGCTGTTTCAAAGCCCCTCCTCACTTTCTGAAGACATCTCAGTCAATAGAACTCTGATTCTAATGTGCTTCTATGACCTTTAATCATCATTTGACTTGTCTATTCCACAGCCATTAGATTCTCGGAAAGCGCTGGAGATAAACAGAGTTAGCCAGGTCTCCTGGCTGGGCTGGGAAGAGTCAGATCGTGTCTATTGCTCTGTCCTTGTCCTGGGCTCTACAATTTGGCATATGGTTAAAATAGCTTACATGCCAGGTTTTTCACAAAAAATAAAAGTTGCCAAGAGTCAACAAGTTAACCGGCAGTTGAGACTACTGCTGAAATAGTTTTACATGCAAGGTATGTAAGCAAAGTAGAATATGTTTTCAGTAAAGCATTATAAGAAGGTATGGATGTATAATTATTGTTAAAGAGAATGTAATTTTCTCTATTTCAGAAAGTTTTGAGGGTTGTCCTAAGCTAGAATAATAATAAGACAAAGTTGAAGATTTAAACAAGTTGTAAAATGTTTTTAAAAATTAATTTTTTTACAAGAAATTCTGTGAGAATGAGCAAGTTGGCTAACATTTCAAGAGAGTTATTTAGCTTTTTTAGATTAAACATTAATATAAAAGCACACTGAACACTCAAGAGAGGGGAAGATCAAGATGATGGTGGAATACAAGGCTCCACCAACAGATCATCCTTCCTCCAACACCTGGCAAAGACATCATTGTTAATTGTGAAACATTGTTAATTCTTTTACTTTTCATAGTTAGAAAAAGCTTTTTCTTTTGAGATATTTGAAGCTTTTAACAATTCGGTACAGTACGTGCTTGTGAGCAAACTTTGGAGCATATTTCTTTCTCTCTACCTGATTTCCCCAGAATTTGAAAATTATCTGTAAGTATATTTAATTTATGTCAGTACAGTTACTTGTGTAAGTTCATTAAAAGTCTGTTTTCTTTCATAACAAGATTCCATTGGAGACACTGGTTATTTCAGCAAGGCTTTGACTTGAATGGCATACTGTCTGGGATAAACAGACTACTTTAAGGGATCAAAGTCGACATACAGAGTCAATGAAAGTCCCCTGGGCAGAATTTGCCCCACACCTTGTCTACAAAGTCCTTGTACAGGGTTTCCTGAACTTTGGTAAGTAAAGAATGTCACTTTCTGACAGCCCCAGGAATCCCTTTGTCTTGGAACCTCGAGAGGAGAGGAATATATTCAATTCATACAAGTATTTTCAGGCACAGATAAATCCATGGCTGGGCCCAAGGCTTAAGAAGTCTTCTCTGAGATTCCCTATGGAACAAAGTTCCGGCAAAGCCAATTTTAAAAACAGCCTATCCGGCAAATAATTATTCTTGTTGCATTTTATGAAAATACTTAGGTCAAGTGTAATACAAGTAAAACTTATTTTGAGATAAGTTTGTCTTAGTATGATTTGTCTTTAGTAAAAATAAGTATTGAAGGAAAAAAATTAAGTTTCAGTGAAAACTACAGTATTCTGGTTGTTAGATTCTAGTCATGTTCATTTTTGTGTTTTTAAAATCTTTTTGCAATGTGAACTAATCCTGAATTTTGAGTCTATGACTTCCTAAACTAACACTTTTAACTTTTCTTCCACTTATCTGATTTAAACTTAATGAAATTACTCCTACATTATTCCTTGTAACAGGTGAGACAAATGTTTCAGACTTGCAATACATTCTTCCTCTGCAACTAAATATGCTTTGGGTGTAACATCCGCATCAACTGTGACTAATGTTAACATTTGTTTTCTTCTTTTTTCATAGAAATGCCTCTTTTTTAAAAAACTATTTTCTTTTATTAGATGCAGAGGCCTAGCCCATCAGCAGTGCCACCTCCTGGATGGGACAAGTATTTAACTACACTGATCCAATCTCAAAAAATAGACTGGTCTGATGACCACCTTCCTACGTATTCAAAGCTTTTTCTGTAACCTGTTAAAAATATACGTAGCCACCTGTCATTCTATCTGCTAAGAGTCAGCTATGGGGAACCTACATGATACGTTAAGCAATTAAGTGTAACTGCTGTGTCTACATCTGATATAATTCAGGAAAATATCTCAGCTCTGTGAGATGGGAACCTACATGATACATTAAGCAATTAAGTGTAACTGCTGTGTCTACATCTGATATAATTCAGGAAAATATCTCAGCTCTGTGAGATAAGCTCCAATAAATCAAAGCAAAGCTATATCTGACCCCAAATTGTCACCATATCAATGCTTAGCATCCTGGTCTGGGCCTGCATATTTGCTTCAGTGTCTTGTCTACTGGGCAGTCAAGTTGGTGTCTTCGTTGGTAGAAATCGGTCATAAAAGTGGCTGAAAACTCCAGTGAGCACACTTTGAGTTCTAAGTCAACTGTTACTTTGTGAGGCAACTTCTTGGCAGGTGAAGCACACAATGAAATGAACTTGCCTTATGGGAGTGTCTGCTGAAGAAAATGGTAAAAGACTGTAATTACTTATTTAAAGAGCTAAGTAGGAAGTGGGAAAAGAAGAAAACAGAAGAGAGAGAAAAAAACTAAACTATTTCTTAGAAAAATGGGGGTACTTAGTTGCATTCTTAGACTCAATGACTTAATATATAAGAATATATTTCTTTTCATATCAAACTCTGAAATATAAAAAACAAAACCAAGTACCTTTGCATCAAGATGCTGATGACTTTAAAATATTGTGAATGTCTGTATAGAGAAGTATGCAACAAGAGAAGCAGTAACTTACATGTACATAGAACATGGATATGTCTTTTAAAATAGTGTAAGTTTTGAAATAACATAAGACAGAATATGGTGTGTAGTGTATCACTCAAGACAGTTAAAAACACTTGCATACAAAATATTCTTATTTTAAGGGTATTTATTCAAAGACATATATCGAACATTAAAGTGGGTGTATGTACAGGCAAAGGGGGAAATGAAATAGTTATCAGGAATAAATTGGGAGTGGGCAACAAATAACTAAATAAGGACCCCTTGATAGAATCGATGATGAAAAAGCACAGTGAAAAATCACAAGAAATTTCTGCAGGATAAATGAAGAGAGGAAGGGGTGGAGGAGAAAAAGAGGCTTCAATTTGTTGTGAGTTATGTCTATTTCAATTTCCTTACTATCTTTCCACACTTCTCCTCAGATCATAGGATTTTGACTCCATCAAACATGTTTTAGAAACATGCTTTACATGTTTGAAGTTCTTAGTCTACTAAGTCTTTTAAAGCTTCAGATGTGCATAAAAGTCTTTTAGCCTTTGAGAAAAAAAGGAGTATTTCGCTTACATAGGAACAATATAAAATGCTTAGTGAAATGCAGGCTTTCTTAAATTTGGCATATACTCCTAATTTCCTGAAAACTATGTAGAGTTAACTTAGTATGTCCCATTCCCAATTTTTTCTCTAAAGTGAAAGAAAATTATAAAAATAACTAAGAAAGCAGAAGTTTGGACCTAGTAATTTGCAATATGAATCAATCATTAAACATATCTTGAAATCATTTACTCCTTTAAAAGTTCACCTAAATAAATACAGACCCTATGGTAATCAAATGCAAGCATAAATCAGTGAATGAATAAATAAAATAATGAATAAAAATAAAACTGGTGCAACTATCACTTATAACCAGAAATAGATCTATCAATCATTTTTGAATTAATTTTCAAGTTGTCTGCATCACAAATTGGTGTTTTCTCCAGATTAGCAGTGACAAATTAGAGGCTGAAATATCTATTCAACTTTTGTTTAATTCTGGTATTAAAAAAACCTATATCTAAGAGGATTGTTCTTATGTTAGGATAAGAATTTTCAAGAACAGGAAGAGCAAACGTAGTATGTCACATCCGAATAGCTTTTTTTTTTAATTTGTAGAAGCACATTATGTACAGTTTTACATGTTGAGATAAATAGTACTCTTTTCTGCAAGGTTTGCCATGAGTTTCCAGATGAAGAGACTTAATACATTTTAAAATTATCACGTTTGTATAGGTAACCAGACTTAAACAACTTATGTGAGTTAGATAGGAGCTAGAAGTCCTTTGATAAATGTTTTATGACTCATTCCTTTCTGCTCCTTATTTTCTAATTGGTTTTATTCTCTCTTACCTTTGATATGAGCTTAGAAATTTTAGCACTTCTAAAATTAAAAATGCTTTGGAATTTTTGAAGATTTCAATTGACTTTTAGGTTTATTTTGGGTAAAATAGATGTTTTATGGACTAATGCAGATGCAGGTTTCTCCATTTCCTCAAGTGTTATTTATGTTTTCTAGCTAAGTTTTGTAATTTGTCATTTATTATTAGTTTTATACCTATACATTTGATAAATTCTTTTGCTATTGTGAACAGGGTTTAGTTAAATTTTCAATTGGCTTAAGTGTCAATTTAAAGAATGTTCATATGATGTGTTCCTGGAAATCTTGGAATATGTTGTCTTAAATCACTCATGGAGTACTCTCAAGAGTAATTCTTTATTGATTCTAATATATTGGCTTCCTCTGATTTTCACAAGGCTTTTAATCAATTTTGGTACACTTAAATTTTCTAGAAAATTTTTCAACTCCATAGATTTTCAAATTTGGACATAGGGAATTGTATACCCTCTGATTGGAATTTAGGTACTTGTATTTACAACTTTTAAAATTTGTTTTGGGGACTATTACATTTGAGAAAGAAACTTTATATTTAGAATGGAACCTCTTAAAATGTTTTTCACAGTTTAGGAATTTCACAGTTTAGAGTCCTTTGCTGGCCTCCACTAGAAATGACAGAATTCCTTTTAACTGTACGGAGAACTTCATCTGCTGGCACTCATAAGGATCTGATCCTTATGTGACTGGGCAGTGACTGTCTGCTAAACCAGCTGACACCCAATGGGACTTGACTAATGTCACTTCCAGTGACATGGCAACCTGATTTTGCCTTTTCTTACTGTCATTCCTGACAATTTGAGTTTCTTCCTGAGTCTGCTAGAAGGGAATCTGACACTTGACGATAGAGAGAGAGAGAGAGTAATTCCAATATTTCATCACCTGTCAGTTGCCTGTGAGTTTCATGAACCCACGTTAGACACTTTTTCTGACTGCATATTTCTGGTCCCTCTAGCAGGAACAACAAGAATAAGTGCAAAACTCCGAAATTACTCAGACTGGTACTCAGAACTGGGAGGGGTAGCTGTCATTCAGATACTTTTTGAGTTTCTAAATAGATATGTTCTTAAGGTTGTCTGTACTTAGTAGGGTTGCAGAGAATTGGGAACACAGAAGTGTAGACTCTCTTGGGAGCTGTGGAATCAGTTAATATACAATAGGAGAACTTGTAAAGAACTGCCAGTAATCCTTCCACACTGAAAGCTGTCTATGAGCAAAGAATCTATTGCTCTTAAATACTACAGAAGAAGGATTCTCAGATTAAACGTCCAATTTGGCTTTCCCTCTACCCAGTGAATAATTTTGTTGAGTCAGAAAAAAAAATTGTAAAAAATATTTAAATTAATAACACACCTATTATTTAATTTAGTAGGATGCCGTAACACTCCTGGCCATATAGACTTTTTATCTGAAAATCTCAAAAAGAAATCATTTGTCTGGCCAATTAATTCATGGTACATGTAAGCTTTTTAAATCTAAGTATAATTATTTAAAAAATAAAATTAAATATTTAGTTTCTCAGTCACAGCAGTTACATTTTAAATACCCAGTAACTGCATGTTGCTAGAAGCTATTGTATTGGACAGAAAATATATCAAACATTTCCATAAAAGCTGAAAGTTGCTTTAGCCAATCTGATTATACATTTCAGAAAGTGTTATTGGAGAGATATTGAACTCTAGGGTTTCATGTTTGTGTTCTTGTACACTTTAAATTTGTATGGTGCCTAATCAAAATGACTGTAGAATTTAACAGTTTCACTAACGATGCATGAAAATGTCCAAATTTATGTATTATTATCAACACTGAATTTTAAATATTTAAATGATAGAAAACCAGTTTCTTACTATTTTTATAGTTGTTTAATTATTAGTGAGTTCAGCAATTTATATTTATTGAAATTTGCTTTTTGTATTTAAGGTATTTAAGTTATCTTCATATATATTTTCTTTTGAATATACTTTTCATATGCACAGATTAACACATTAATAGGAATGCATTTTTCTTGATTATTCTCCTCTATTTACATATTTCAGTATTTTAATCTAAAATCAGCAGTAAGTTATGTAAATATGCCGTTTGTGAGTTGTCTTGACACTAGTCAATTTCCCTTCATTCACAGTGTTTTTTTCCACAGTACTTATGTTACTGTTTTTCTCCATATTCATCCCCAATGTAGGAACATCCACATAGCTTGTGTCTCAATAGATAAAATGAGGGAATTGACCTTGAATTCTACTTCCAGTCAACTGGCATAGTTTCCAGATTCTATTTTCAAATCTGTAACAGAAGGGAAAATTGATGTGCACAGTTCCCAGTCCAATTCCCAGTTTCTGGCACTTCTTCATATTCTGGTCCTGCTCTACTTTGATTAAGTGTTTTTCTGAACATTGTTTCCAGGTTTTCTGGTACTGAGCCAAAGAACTGAGTCAATGTTGCACACCAAGGATTACACTTGTCAGCTAGCACTGCTACCAGGTTATGTTTTCTTTGCCCTGACTTACAGCAATTTACCCATGGGAGGTACTATTCTCTTCACAACACACTTCACCCTCACCTGTTTTTCCTATGTTTTTCCAGTAATTAGCAGTTATCTGAAATCTCTGTCTCAGAGAACAGTTCTTAAACGGCGTTTTAAAGAAGGTCTCTATGTATTAGAGTTCTGAACCTTGGCATTAATTGAGAAACAGCAGTAGAATCGTAAAGCATCTTATTATGTCTAATGTCGGCTCTCAGAATATGAGGAATTTATTTTAGGATTTAAAGGCTGGTTCTATATTTTTCTACTTTTCTTCTATCTAACTCTAATTTGCCTCATATTTAATTTCCACAAGATATCAATGTTGAGTTACCTGTGAAAATTACTCTAGAAGGTTGGGAAGGGTTAAAATATTTAACTGAATCTCTGTCAGTATTTAATGGATAGTTGTGGGAAGGTCCTTTGTGGCCTCCAAACCAATTGTCATTTTGAACCAGAAATCTCAGATCACGAAATTTCAAAAATAATATATTTTAGTATAGCTGACAGTAAATACTAAGGAAGTCTGCTTTATAACTGCTGTGTGAGGCAGAATTTCATTTTAAATGAATTTGACATCAAAACATCTCCTTAATTTGATAAGTTAAATGACTATTAAAATACGTTAAAGGATTCCTATAAGAGGATTTCATTGTATAAAACGCAAACCTTAATATTCTATTGATATTTATTTTATGTAAAATATTTTAAACATTACTTACATTATTATTTGCACATAGTCTTTTAAGTTACCAAGTTGTTAATTAATAGAATTGGCTCAATTTCACACTTGCTCTGCTTGCCAATGTATTAGACTATAAGAAATCAACAGTCAATAAAGTCATGCAATTTATTGGCCTGCAGAATATATTTATAAAATTCTCAGGTGTATCATGCTAATCTCTTTTTAAAAATAATTTAAACAAGCAAATTCCTTTTTTTCCCTTGAGACTGAGTCTCGCTTTGTCACCCAGGCTTTAGTGCAATGGCAGGATGTCAGCTCAAAGCAACCTCCACCTGCTGAGCTCAAGAGATTCTCTCCCCTCAGCCTAGCTGGGATATAGATGTTCGCCACCATGTCCAGCTAATTTTCATATTTTAAGACTGAATCTCTTAAAATGATGAGACGGGGTCTCATCATGTTGGCCAGACTGGTCTGGAACTTCTGACCTCAATTGATTTGAACCTTCTCGGCCTCCCAAAGTGCTGGGATCACAAGTGTGAGCCACCACCTCCACCTGCTATTTTGAGGAGAAGAACATTGTTCTCTCCTTCAGAACTGAACATCTTATAAACTATAAAGAAATTTTTTTCTTCCATAAAAATGGTATCAGTCTTTCTGTTATATGCTAAGTGTAAAGATGTTTCAGTAGAGAGAAAATCAAGAACGTAACTTTTCTGAAAGAAAATAGTCTATTTCTCACCTAAAGAAACAAAGGTAAATGACTATGGGAAACAACAAACTTCTTTTTTTTTTTTTGAGATGGAGTTTCGCTCTTGTAACCCAGGCTGGAGTGCAATGGCGTGATCTTGGCTCACTGCAACCTCCGCCTCCTGGGTTCAGGCAATTCTCCTGCCTCAGCCTCCTGAGTAGCTGGGATTACAGGCACGTGCCACCGTGCCCAGCTAATTTTTTGTATTTTTAGTAAAGACGGGGTTTCACCATGTTCACCAGGATGGTCTCGATCTCTTGACCTCGTGATCCACCCGCTTCGGCCTCCCAAAGTGCTGGGATTATAGGCGTGAGCCACCGCACCTGTCCAAACTACAAACTTCTTATAGTCAAATTGTTCTTCCACATTTCTGTAGACTGTAATATATTCGTCACTCATCTTTAATTCTTTATTAAAAACTGGTAGCAGTATATAAAGTTATATTTTGATAAAAATAATGCTTATTTTTTATATATGTAAAAGTACATTTATTTGCAAGCCAATAATTGTAGGACTTTTATACTCTTCTCGAACATTCTGCAAAACCAAGAGATTGATAACACTAGGCTTTCCTGTTTGTTTTGGTCATGGTAGCTGAAATTGAGATAAATTTTGAGTGACATGTGAAGCTCACAGAGTAAATACTGTTACTATATCCCATAAGGTGAGTTATTAAGAGGCATTAGCTACATGAAGCATAACAATTAAATGCCTGAAAACCTGATAAAAAGTGTGTAAATACTGTTAAACATAAAAGTCAAATTTAAGGAAATTCATTCTGTATCAAATATTATTCACAATTTTGTAGTTTCGTTTTTTAATATCACCCAATTTTAAATTTTAGGACTTAGCTACATTGGATTTTAAGCTTTGATGCTTATGTCTGCAACTTGGTACTCTATTTTTTTCTATTTGCACACGCCTTGCCCAATTCATAAACGGTACTGAAAATATCTGTCAGTCTATAGAAAACAATTATTTCTATTTATTTATTCATTATTGTAGAGATGGAGTCTCTCTATGTTGCCCAAGCTGGTTTCGAACTCCAGACCTCAAGCAATCCTTTTACTTCAGCCTCCAAAAGCACTGGGATTACATATATGATCTGCACTCAACCTAAACAGTTCTTTCTAATTCAGGCTGATAATTGCATAGCTCAACCCTGTTGACACATATTCCTATAATATAAAGTTTAAAATTGAAAGAATTATAAATATTTACTTTAGGGCTTGAAATCTGATGGAAGACATTTAGGGGAATTGTAACTCCAGATTAGCCAACATATAATTAAAAGTTAATATCCTGAAATAGAGTTGTATTTCAACATCCTTCTCAATTTGTTGTCAAAATAAAGTTATTCTTATAAATACAAAAAATAACTGTTTTAGTCAAAATAGTAACTTTCATTATTGTTCGTATTCCAGATGCTAATAAAAGCTCTCTAGTTTAACAAACATAGACAACTTTATTCAAATGATTATTACAGATTACCTTAGGAAATAATAGCTCTTACATGTTATTAACTCAGAAATCTCAGTATAGTAACAAAATAAAACGTTTATTTCTAGCATGTCACACATGATAATTTATTTCTTTTTCTTCACTTAATACACAATTGTTTCCTTTTCTTTACCTAGTATTGACCCATAGATATCTATTTTGCCTAATATCTTAATTCAAGAAAAAGAGAAAGAGCTCATTGTTACAATGACTAATTGTAACAAGGGGATGTTTCAAGGGAATTCTTAACCAAGGGAAAAAGTGAAATTGAAGAAAGTGGGAACAGCAACTTCAGATCAATGATTTATTTGGTGAAAAGGACATAATATATTTCAACTTCTTTATGTGGCAGAATGAAGGAAACATATTCTATTGGATCTCATTTTAACTTAGGGACTATAATATATTCTTTAGGATATTTGCTTGAGCTTCACCGTACTGACACCCACCACCATTCTCAGAGCTATGACACATGCCATTATTATACTCTACAACTTGGCCCTGCTGACAACAAATAATGGGTCTGAGGGCACCCTTGAAACATCGTGACCCTTCCACCCTAAAAAGCACTATATTTTTCCATAATAATAATTTTAACTTCCTGGGTTTACCCAATCAGAATCTGCAAAAATTTACAGAATGGCAGAAAATTCTGTTTAGCTGGTAAAATAATTTTAGCTACTTAATGAGGTATCATTGTGAACATTATACTTAAATTTTCTTAAGTATCCACAAGCCTCCTAGCAGGCATAAAATGTTGCACTTGGAAAATATTTTCTGCCAACAATGGTCCATTTTGGACCACAAATGAATTTAAAAAATAGATAGTGCCAGAGCTAGTGTCAACGTGGTAATTTTGCAGTGATAATCAGGTTGTGCTATCTCGTAATTTATCCTCAGTTTCAACTTAATGTCAGAAGAAAGTGTCAAAACTGTTAAAATTACCAGCTGCTCACATGGGGAAAAAAAGAGTTAATAAGTAAAGTGAATTAATGCATAAAGACAAATCAAATGAGAAGTATAGCTCAGCACAAATGCTAGTAGAGGCCAATTATCTGAAAATAGGCAGGGTTAGAGGCATCAATGGCAAAAAAATACCATATTCATTTTAATAAGCTGGGAGTTAATGTTGAAATATGGGTTTTGGGTAGAGTCCTGCAGCATAATGGGGAAAAATAAACCCAGTTGTACACATACAAGAACACTACAATGTTGGTAAAAGTCATGCATAAAGTAAAAATAAATAACTTATGCTACAGAATTCAGGTGATGCTAGAGATATATAATTGAGTTAACAATAATTATTATGTTTAAACCACTAGATTCTTCTGTTTGGCGAATGATTAAATGTTAGGAATCAGTGCACCTGAGGTCCAGAGGGTTACAGTTAGTAGGTTCAACGAGATCAGGGAGAAAAAAAAATCATGGGAAAGAGAAAAGAGGAGAGCTAGTGACAGCCTACATTTGATCTACAACTACTTCCAGAAAGAGTAAAATTATGCCCTAAATGTGGAAGTACACATAAACCTCAGCACCGTGACATCTGGAGCTAGACGACTCCTCCTTGTGGAGGGCTGTCCTGTGCAATGCAGGATGTTCAGCAGCATACCTAGCCTCTATGCAGTAGATACTAGCAGGAAACTTTGCTCTAAACAATCCCTGCACTTAGATTGAGACAACCAAGAAGGTTTCAATACAAATTTCAATGTTCCATATAGGAAAAAAATTACCCCTTTCCATTGATAACCGTTGATAGAGAGAAATTGAAGTTCATGAAATGTGAAGTGTCAGACTTTTAAAAACATAGTTTCTGTGCTAATTTCAAAGAGAAAGATGAATGAAGTGGCATCTTTGGGTAACTGGTTGATAGAGAAGAAAACAGTTAAAAGAGAAAAAACCTAAGGTCTTTCATGACCAAAAAAAAAAAAAAAAAGGAAACACTGTAATTCGAAGGGTATGTAGTCTCTTTCTTTGCCTTCAAAAAAATACCCTTTAATGAACCTGGACTTTGCTATCATAAGTCAATGTCATTAAACTGGGAATCCTGAATACCAGCCAAAATTGAAGAAACTGAACAAGAAACAAGGAATTCACAAAGAGAAATTTTAAAAATTGATAACTGACATAAAATATGCCTAAAGTAATTAAAAATCATCCCTGAGTAAAATTATCACAAAACAAAAGAAAACTGTGTGATGAAACTCAAACTGAATTAAATATATTCAGTATAATTACACATAACATAAATATGTATATATTTAGGATTGCAAAAGTCACCTTGAGTCAGAAAAAATAGTGAATAAAATCAGGAAGAAATGAATACAAAGTCAATTAAACTCAAGAAAGAAATGATAGGAATAGAGAATATGATCCTCCTTTTTGAAACTCTTTACCTGTCAAGGGACTCAGGAAAGGAAAAATAAAAACCTCAGTAATAAAGGCTACATTGTAAAAGAAGAGTCCCAAATTAAAATATAATAAATGGCATCGAAGAAATTAAAAAGACAAGTGAGAGAATAAAATGAGATAAAGAGAAAAATAAAAATATCTATAGAGAATCCTACTGTCCCACATGGAATATACAATTCATTTTTCAAAAAGACATTTCAATATGTCATTCATTTAGTTCAGGGTTTCACAATCTCTGCAATAGTGATTTGGATTGGATAATTCTTTCATTGTGGAAAGAGGGGTATAATCTTGTGCAATATATGTTGTATAGCAGTACTCTTGGCCTCTAATCACTAGATGCGAGTAACACCCCTCCCCAGTTAGTACAACAAAGTATCTTCAGATGTCTTCCAAATGTCACTAGGGCTGAGGCAGGGATAATCACTCCTGTTTGGTAAGCACCAAATTATTGCATATATGATGAGACAGCTTGCCTTACTAGACGTTTAGAATTAGAAATTTAACAATGCTATGTAGTCAATAGAGCAAAAAAGTGATATAAAGAAAATCAAATCAGAACTTAGCACATATGAAAAATTATTTTATGAGAAACTGGTGCTGTAGAATGGGGAAATGTTTCTCAATAAATGATTTTGCATCAACCATTTATTGGAAAGTAAATGAAATAGGATATCTTCCTTTTCTTGTTCATTAAAAATTTAATCCAAAATTGCTAAATGCATAATTGTATTGATGAGTAAATATAAAATTGAAAAAGTAAAAATACAATAAAAATGTAAAAGGTAATACAAGGTAATGCCATTATTATTCAAGATAGAAAAATATTTCTCATATAAGATACAAAAATACTTTAATAATAAGATAAATACATTTGGCTAGAGCTAAATAAATACTCCTTATATAAGGAGTTATATAAGGAGAAAGATACATAAGAAGAAAATTAAGTATGAAGTCATCAAAATTTGAGATATCAGTATTTAGATGATGGATAGATAGACTGAGAGACAATGACATAGATAGAGAGATTCTGACAAACTATCTAGAGAACAAATCAGAATCTGGAAAGAGTGCTTTCAGAGAGAGCACTCTAAGAAAAAATGAACATGAAAAAACAAACTGGGCAAATCCCTAGAACAAGCTCTTCAGAAATCATCAAACAAACATGGATGATAGTACTTGAGAAAATGAATGACTTCATCAATAATTAGGGAAATGCTAACAAAATCAAAATAGTATTAAGTGTTTGTAGGGTGTGAAAAAATAGAAACATAATAAAAACACATAGCCATTTATTGAAATTTAACTAGCATAATCATTTCTGAAAATAATTTGAGATTATACAGAAATACTGAATTATAGCTGTTTGAGAAATGCTGAAGAAATGAAATTTATTCATTCATCTCAATAAAATAGTTTCACATTGTTGCCCATTCTAAATTAATCATTTCCTCTTATGAATCCTAAATTAACCAACTAACATCTGCTAAAACCTTAACTCCAGTCTTGAAGGGCCTTCATCCTATCCCATGATAAACAGAACTTAAGTTGCACTACTTCAAAAATTTCAGAGTGTGCAAGCCATAGAATAAAACTTACCTTTTCTCTAACCTACAGATCACTTATAACACTTGACACAACAGTATACTAAACTGTCATTATCTGGAAGTATTCTTAAGCGGTAAACAAACCACTTTTGCTCGAATTTTCTCCATCAATATTTAAGATCCAGAAATGCTACACGTTTTTATGTACCCTCTAAAACTTGACAGTGTTAAAAGAAGCATTGTAAAATAATATGTATTGTAATCCTGTTTCTTGTATCCGCAGCTGGGAAACATACAAGTATTATTCAACGGTATAATGGAAAAATACATTGTGGTATGTTTATAAACAAAATACTACTGAGAAGCAAAAAAAAAATTAAAACTGAGTAGTTCTACTTAGTGATGTTAAATTGTGAAAAAATATTGAGTGAAAAATAAGTCAGAAAAATGCCTATAGTTTAAAGAATACAAAACTAAACAGCATATTTATATAGGAACCAAGATATTTGGGAAAAAATAAAGTGCAGTGCAATTGTGAAGAAAAATATCTGAATAGTGTTTTTGTTTGCTTAATTTTTATTTTTGCAGACAGAGTCTCCCTCTGTAAACCAGGCTGGACTGCTGTGGTGCAATTTCAGCTCACTGCAACCTCTGCCTCCTGAGTTCAAATTTAAATACTGTTTTTGTTGACGCTGTGGAAGGAATTCCAGCTATATTGAGATATAGCTGATATTTTTAAAAGAATGAATACACTGTGTTTCTCATAATGGGCTGTCATATGGTCTGGCTCTGTCCCCATTCAAATCTCATCTTGAATTGTAGTTATCATAATCTACAGTTGTGGTGGGAGGCACTCAGTGGGAGGTAATTAAATCATGGGGTCCTTTCCCCCATGCTATTCTCATGATGATAAGTTCTCATGAAATCTGATGGTATAGAAATTACTTTTCTTTAGAAATTACTCAGTCCCAGGCAGTTCTCTCCAGGAGCTTGAGAATAGAATAATACAGGCGGTTTTTGCATTTTTATTCTCTACGTCCCATAAAGTTTATAAATATTTTTTAATCTAGTCAATAGTCAAGAAATACTCAAAATGAAAATATAAAATTAACAAGAAAAAAGATATGTAAAAAGAGTATAGAAGGAAAGAAGAAAGATGAGAAAAGCAGAAAGAATAGAGTAGCTCATATCCTTCTTATGTGGTTTAAAAGTGATACTCAGACAGCCTCCTCGATGGGCAGGAAAGTGCAATGGATACTCATAAATAAAGCCCTAACTCCCCGGGACAGAGCACCTGAGAAAAAAAAAGGGAGCTTTACGAGTTCTGCTGCAGCAGACTTAAACATACCTGCCTAGCAGCCCTGGATGAACAATGGAGCTCAAAGCTCAGCACTAGAGATACTATAAAGTACAGACTGTCTCCTCAAGCAGCTCCCTGACCTCTGTATATCCAAAGAGTCACCTCACCAAGGACTGATCAGACTGACATTTGGTGGACATTACTCAGGGACAAGGATAGCAGAAAAAGAATCTGGTAGCAACCCTCATGGTTCCGCAGCTGCTACTGGAGTTCCCCAAGCAAGCAGAGCCTGGAGTGGACCTCAGCAGTCTTATAGCAGTGGGGCCAGACTGTTAGAAGGAAAAATAAGAAACAGAAATATTTCATCATCAACAATCTGGATGTCCACTCAGAGATCCAATCAGAAAATGAGCAACCACTCAGACGACAGGTGGATAAATCCACAAAGATGGGAAGAAACCAGCGCAAAAAGGAGGAAAACACCCGAAACCAGATACCTCGCCTCCTACAAAGGACCAAAACTCCTCACCAGCAAGGGAACAAAGCTGGATGGAGAATGAGTATGATGAAATGACAGATTCAGACTTCAGAAGGTGGGTAATGAGAAACTTCCATGAGCTAAAAGAACATATTCTAAATCAATGCGAAGAAACTAAGAACCTTGAAAAAAGATTAGAGGAAATGATAACAAGAATGGACAACTTAGAGAGGTATATGAGTGAATTGAAGGAGCTGAAAAACATAACACGAGAACTTCGCAAAGCATGCACAAGTTTCAACAGCCGAACGGACCAAGAGAAGAAAGGATATCAGAAGTCGAAGATCAACTCAATGAAATAAAATGAGAAGCCAAGAATAGAGAAAAAAATGCAAAAAGGAATGAACAAAATCTCCAAGAAATGTGGGACTATGTGAAGAGACCTAACCTATGTTTGATAGGTGTCCCTGAATGTGACGAAGAGAATAAATCCAAGCTGGAAAATACTCTTCAGGATATTATCCAGGAAAATTTCCCCAACCTAGCATGGCAGGCCAATATTCAAGTCCAGGAAATACAGAGAACTCCTCAAAGATATTCCTCAAGAAGAGCAACCCAAAGGCATATAATCTTAAAATTAACCAGGGTTGAATTGAAGGAGAAAATGCTAAGGGCAGCCAGAGACAAAGGTTGGGTCACCCACAAAGGGAAGCCCATCAGACTCACAGCGGATCTCTCGGCAGAAACCCTACAAGCCAGAAGAGAGTGGGGGCCAATATTCAACATCCTTAAAGAAAAGAACTTTCAACCCAGAATTTCATATCCAGCAAAATTGAGCTTCATAAGTGAAGGAAATATAAAATCCTTTGCAAACAAGCAAGTATTCAGAGATTTTGTCACCACCAGGCCTGCTTCACAGGAGCTCCTGAAAGAGTCACTACACATAGAAAGGAACATCCAGTACCAGCCATTCCAAAAACATACCAAATGCTAAAGAGCATCAACAAAATGAAGAATC
>CM052667.1:6718576-6748758 GCA_028533165.1 Leontopithecus rosalia | reverse complement strand
GGCAATTCTCCTGCCTCAGCCTCCCGAGTAGCTGGGATTACAGGCACGCGCCACCGTGCCCAGCTAATTTTTTGTATCTTTAGTAGAGACGGGGTTTCACTATGTTGACCAGGATGGTCTCGATCTGTTGACCTCGTGATCCACCCGCCTCGGCCTCCCAACGTGCTGGGATTACAGGCTTGAGCCACCGCGCCCGGCCGTAAAATTTAAAAAAAAAAGGAAAAAGAAAAAAATAAGAGATTTAATTAGATATATAGTATTTTCTATACTTTTTCTATTGTAAAGAAAATTTTCTTTTTATCTGGCAACATGTTGCTAAATTTAATAATACATTATTTTTCTTGATTAATAGAAACCTTTACGTGCAAAATAATTATTTTAGATCACATGGTTTAATTTTCTCTCTAGCCTTTCACTTCTGCAATTTTTGATTTATTTAAATATATCCCTTTACACCTCTTCTTTTCCTTAGTGTATACTTGGTTGTGTTTATCCTTCCTTGTTCCAGCTGCTATTTTGTCTTTGTTGCTAAGATTATCTTATGTCTTTTATTCAAATTGTTTTTAAGTTTCATTGATCATATTTGTTTCACACGTTTCCATAGATGGTATTATGAGTTTATACTGATTTTTGAGTTTCTGATCCATAATGTTTCTTCATATCTGTGGTTTATAGAGAAAGATTTAATTATGTTATGAAGTCATGCTACTGATTTCCTCTACTTTTGGTTTCTTTTCATGGGAGGAAGGCAGTTCATTTAATGAATATTTTGGTATTTTTAAATGATTTTCTCATTTTTACTTCATGAACATTCTGTGTTGATTTTTGTCTTTAAAGCAATCTATGATTTTGTGAAGTTGACAGTAAGAGGGTTTCTGTAAACTAACATTTATTGAAAAAGAGCATGTTTTTGTTCCTACTTCTAGTGCAGTTTTTTTCAAAGGTTTAACTTACTTTGTTTCAAAGTAGTTCTTACTCCAAATTGGAAAAAAAGAAAAAAAAGTGGAGAAAAATCATGAACCAACTCATTTTTATTTGACAAAAATCACTAGCCAAGCTATCTTTATTTTAATCATTCATGACAGAGCATTTGAATATGTTAAATAATTTGTATTACCTAGTTTCTTAAATGTACCTTATAGAATGTATAAAAGGAATTATAAACCGCAACTAAGTAGGACTTACCTCAAATGTGCAAGGCTAGCTCTACATTTGAAATTCAGTTACTGTATAGTATCACAACAGGCTAAAGAAAATAAATTATATGTAAATTTTAGTAGGTACAGAAAAGCATTTGTTGAAATACAGCACTCATTTTATAACAAAAATTCTCAGTTACCTAAAAGTAAAGAGGAACTTCCTCAACTTGATAAAGAATATGTAAAAAATATCTCCCGTTAACAATATGCTTAATTATGAGAAACTAAGTTTTCCCACTAAGCTTGAGAGTAAGTCAAGGATGTTTCCTCTCACCACAGCTTTTCAACATTGAAATACAGACACTTTCCTAATTGTTTTTCTACACTATCATGCCCATCTTTGCTTTGATCATATGTGCATACTCACAAATCAATCAGCATGTACTCCCTATTCTGAGCCTGTAAAAAGCCCCGGGCGTAGACATATTGGGATCTCTCCTGCCTTTGTGTAGGGGACCCGAAAAAGCTGTTTCATGTCAATAAAGCTTTCTTCCTTGCTCCATCTTTGAGTGTCTATGTCCCTACTTCTTCCTGGTTGTGGGACAGGAAGCCTGACCTAGTGGAGCTAAGGAACAAAAAATCCTTCTTCAGGGTCACCTTTAAGACTCCTTTGATAGCATCGTATCACGGAACAATCCCATTTGTGAGAGTAAAGCCCTCATGACTAATCACTTTCCAAATGTCCCAACTCTTAATACTCTTAAATTGGGCATTAAGTTCCATCACATATATTTTTAGAAGATCCAACATTCAGAAAATAGCACTTGTTAAATGGAGATGTCATCATGTATAATTGCAGGGGCGGTTGTTGGGATTGTCTGAGGTAATATCTACAGAAATGTTTATCATGTATAATGTGCTTCAAACTTGGTTTCTGTTTCCTGTCTCTACTCCCTTTCATGTCATATATTCATGTACACCATTATAAGGTAAGGTTATTGAACTTGATTGTAGTGTAGTTTTATAATCAGACCTTAATGAGTTGCATGTGCTTTCTTTCGCTTAAATTAGATGTCCTGAGGGTGTAGTCATTTTCCTATTTATTGTTTCTTTGCTTATTGAAAATTATTGGCTTACGATTTACAGGCTTCTAAGATATATTCTCTGATAAAATGTGTACAAACATTTTTTAAACTCTGCACCAGGGTGACAAATTAAGACATCTCTGTGGAGGTATTATGTCTATTGTCACAATCCCTATTAGCTACTGGATTTTGATTAATTGTGTTTCTTGCTGGAAAACATTCTGAAAGAAGAGAATATGTTCTGCAAATCAGCTATATGAATTTTAGAATGACAATTTTAATAACTGTTTTGACTACAGACTTCTTTTCTGCACTTCTGTATCGACATGTTGTTTTACTTGAAAATATTGTTAATTACATGGAATTAAAAAGAAACAAAATTATGCTTAGTGTGCTGTGAGATAATGATGAATGACATCTAAAATGGTTATTTGATATGAATTTCCTCTTTACTCTGCTGGGTTAATCCCAAGTTCTTACCACAGTTTCCATCCATAAAAAGAGAACAAGAAATTCTTGTAGTGTCTGAGAAGCTGAAAACATCTATTTTGATTGGATTTAAATCATTATATAATAGTTCTGAATTTTGTTTCTTAAAGTTATAGTTGCTGTAATATTTTGCCAGAATATTTTATTGGTTGTCATAAGTAGATAATTTCTTTTAGGAAGCAAGTGTTTCATAAAACAAAAAAATTTTGTTTTGGAAAACGCAATTTCTTAGACAGTTTTTTTCTCTTTTTTTTTTACTTTTAATATTATTTTCTTTCAAAATGTTGTTTTTCTAATAAAACCCCATGAAATTCTTATGAAGAAAAAAATTTTCTAATAAATGAGATTTGGGGAAAATTCAAAACATGAGGCTTTTGATGTAAAAGAATAATTCAGTGTACTATATTAAACCCTTTAAAACAAGATTAATAAAGGATATAAAGCAGGATGCAATGTTAATGTATAACAATAAGAATGATTGATTATGCTTGCATTAGTGTTATCATGTGTAAATGTACTATTTCACACGTAAAATAACTATAAATGCATTTTTTATAGATATTAACAATTATAAAGTTCAGTCAAATACTCATAAACCAACAATGAATCTCTCATTAGTTTTCTTGAAATCATCAAAAAGTGATTTTATGTGGCTGTTCTTTGTTATAATAGCTTTGGCTCTATTGAAAACAAGCATAGAAAACACCTACATGTGGAATATTATTTATTTTGTTAATTAAATGAAACACTTAACTACATCTTTTGCCTGATCCATCACTATATAATCCTCCTCATAAAGAAATATTTTATAGCTCAAGTTCAGGAAAAGGTTTCTTCTTTCTGGTGAGTAGCTGGGCTTCCCTTCATTTCGTGTGGAAAGCTAAGTAGGATCCTGATTTTATAATTATGTTAAGTTCAGAAAAAAAGTTAGGTATTCTACTTCGTTGACTTTGTTGGGGGATACTACTATATGTTTTGTGACAGTATTTTTCTTGAACTGTTATTTCAAAAATGTCTGCACAGCAAAACACCATGGAAAAGAGAGTTTGTGTCTTTCTCTTAGGCAGAGGAAAGATTTCTATTTCCCTGCCAAAATAATAAAGATAATGTCTTTCTGCAAGGCAAAAGTTGAACACAAGTTTTCCAGCATCCTCTTTGTGAGATTTAGGGATTTACAAGTTTGAGATTCTCACCAACAGCATAGATCCTCTATTTGGGAAGATCCTTTTAGTTCCCTAGTCATCATCTTCATGGAACTTTGAGGACATGAAGAAATGACAGAACAATGCAGTTCTTATTGTCTGGAGTAATAAAGTTATTTGACTCAGCAGTCTGGTATACACTGTCAGCATTTATGGAACTGGAAGGCTAGCTAGTTAGCTTACAAGCAAATAAATCTCACAGTGTTTACAGGATTTTTTTTTCGTGTGTGTGACAAACTTCCTTCTCCATTATCTCTTGAATATCTTTTGATCTTGAAAGTATTATTTTTAATTTACATCTTTCTAAATTAAATCTCTGTTGACAGTAGCTCATTTATTAATATGCAACCTCAATGCCAACTGTAGAGCCATATCCAAATTTCTTTCTCGGACTTTGTACGAATCCCATGACTTACTAGCTCATGAACTTCAAATCCCTGTTCCTTAGAGATGGAGGAGTGGGGAATGCCTATTCTCCTCTCTTAACCCTGAAGACGCAATTTGATATTTTAAGCCAGAAGAGCAATATGATGTAATCATTAAATGAAAAGATTGAGAAGCAAAAAATCCTATTAATAGGTTCTAATTCCAGTTTTGAAACCTGTTTTATTGTGAAAAAACAACTCACTTCACTGTACATCAACTTTCTCATCAGTAATTAAATGTTAATAAATCTCTCGGTTCTCTGTGTATAATGGCCATGTCATTGTGTTATTATTAGGATTTTATAAATTGGCTCATAAAGTTCTCTTGTAAAACAATGCTTGACACATGGAAATAATTTAAAACACCATCAGTTTTCAGTAATTTATTATTATCACAGGATTTGGGTCAAAGAAAAATAATCTGAAAGTAAAACTGTAATGCTTTAAGGAAGCATTTTCCAAAAGATCTTTCTGTAGTTATTTCTGTGTTAATATTTGAGCTGTCCTGTTACTAGTAGCCATTAGCTACTGGCTTACTGCTTAACAGGAACTGGCTTTTTAATACTACATACTATTAACCAACTCAAATCTAAATAATAATATTTATCTAATGACCACTGAATTCAGCAGCATTGTGTGGACACTATGCATACATTGTATCCATTCTTTTGTATTACAGTGTATTTCCAATATATATTTTTAAATATGAACAATAAGTAAAGCAACTCTTTGAACCAAATATAAGATGTTAAAATCTGATACACTGAGTTCAAGATTTAGGAGTTCCTTGTGTTATTTTCTATATTCTTGTAATTTGTAACTTTTTAGAGAAAAAAGTGAGTGTAGATTGTCAAAGTTATAACACTCATATGTTACAAAAGTCATATACTAGTGAAAAAAAATTCTGTCTTTCCCTTAGAGTAATCCTTGAGGTAAAAGAGTTAACGTACAGCTAGATATAATTTATTTATTATATCTATTATTTAGTAGAACACACTAATGAGTCTTTGAAATGTGAAGAAAGACATTAAATTGCTTTTTGGGAACCAGAGATTTCTGCTACAGAGCGGAGATTGTTGTTGATAATAATAGTGTAGTTTCCATTATTGTTTTTAAGGACTGCTAGGGGAAGCAGAAAGAGGGGCAACAAAAGATGGGGGACAGGGGCAAATAAATTGGGAGGAGGTGACACCCAGAGACAGTTGGAGTCAATTGTTAGAAATATTAATGTTTCATATTTACTTTTAAATTAAATGCTCTATTGAGCATATAATGACACATTGCTGTTACCTTTGGCCTTGTGTAAAAATTCACCCTGTCTGTACCACTTGAACCTGGGGATGTTGAGAGGCAATAGAGAAAGAGGGCTGAACCCTCACTTTACTCAGAATTCTTAGACAAAAGTGTACCTCAAGGATTCTCTTGAAACCAGGAATTTAAAGGCACCTATTAATCAAGCTGTCTAATTATTGAGCACACCATCTGCTTAAAGGTACAATCCAGATCAAAGAACACATCTGATTCTCAGGTCACCATCTTTGATTTTTTTTCACTACATAACATTGGATATTCTTTTTTTCCTGATTTTGTTTAGATGTTGTTGACAAATATATGTATATTTAAGGCAGTGATTTTTGATATTTTGATATATATATGCTTTGTGAAATAATGACTAAAATAAAAATAAGTGGCGTATCTATCACCTTACATAATTCCCATTTTCTCTTGGTTATTTTGTTGTGAGAACACTTCAAGTCTACCTCTTCAAATTTCAGAGAAATGATACATTTTTTAAAATTGTACTTTAGGTTCCTGCAGATCATGCAGGATTGTTGCGTAGGTACACACATGGCAATGTGGTTTGCTGCCTCCATCCCCCCATCACCCAGATCCAGCATTCCTCCCCATATTATCCCTCCCCGACCTCCCCACCCCTCCCCTGCTGTCCCTCCCTTTGCCCCCACCAACATACCCCAGTGTGTGATGCTCCCCTCCCTGTGTCCATGTGTTCTCATTGTTCAACACCCACCTGTGAGTGAGAACATGCAGTGTTTAATTTTCTGTTCTTGTGTCAGTTTGCTGAGAATTATGGTTTCCAGATTCATCCATGTCCCTACAAAGGACACGAACTCATCGTTTTTGATGGCTGCATAGCATTCCATGGTGTACATGTTCCACATTTTCCCTGTCCAGTCTATCGTTGATGGGCATTTGGGTTGGTTCCAGGTCTTTGCTATTGTAAACAGTGCTGCAGTGAACATTCATGTACATGTGTCCTTATAATAGAATGATTTATAATCTTTTGGGTATATACCCAGTAATGAGATTGCTCATTCAAATGGAATTTCTATTTCTAGGTCCTTGAGGAGGTGCCACAATCTCTTCCACAATGGTTGAACTAGTTTACACTCCCACCTACTACATTTTCGGTAAGTATTGTCAACCTGCTGTACGTTAAAGCTCCAGAAGGTATTCGTTTCATGTTATTGATGCCTTGTACCTTTGACCAACATCTCTCCATTTCTTACCGTTTAATTTGGCGAATGCTGTTTTACTCTCAGCTTTTATGCGTTTGACTATTTTACATTTCATACAAGTTAGATCATGCAGTGTTGGTCTCTCCATGTCTGGTTTATTTTAGTTAGCACGTGCTCCAAAAAAAAAATCACATGCAAAGAGTTCCTTCTTTTTTTAACACTAAAAATGCCCCATTATTTATCTGCATATATACAAGTTTTCTTTATTAGTCTGCTGATGGTCATTCAGGTCGTTTCCACATCTTGGCTATTGCAAATAATGCAGCAATGAACATGGGAGTGCAGACATCTCTTCAAGATACTTATTTCATTTTCTTTGGATTACAGACAAATTGGGGCTTTTGGGTCATATGGTAGCTCTGTTTTAATTGTATGAGGACCCTCCATATTTTTTTTTAATAAGGGCTATGTCAATTTACATTTCTAAGAACAGTATACAGGGTTACCTTTTCTGCATGCCCTCACCAACATTTATTAAGTTTTGTCTTTTTGATCAGAGGTATTCTAACAGGTGTGAGGTGGTATTTCATTGTGGTTTTGATTTGCATTTCTCTGATGCTTAATGTTGTTGAGAACTTTCTATAACTTACATGGGAAAATGTCTATTCAGGGAATTTGCCCATTGTTCCAATTGAGTTTTTAGTTTCTTATTATAAAAATATATAGATATTTCATAAATTTTTACATTAACCTCTTATCAGACATATAATTTGAAATTAGTTTCTCCAGTTCCATAGAATGCCTCTTCACTGTCTTGAATGTTTCTTTTACTGTGTAGAATTATTATGTGTTGATGTAATACCACTCTCTATTTCGGTTTTCGTTATCTGTGGCTTTCGGATTATATTTTAAAAAATCATTACCCAGGTCAATGGCATGCATGTTTTTCCTATGTCTTCTTGAGTAGTTTTATGTTTCAGGTCATATATTTAGTTCCTTAGTCCATTTTGAGTTGATTTTTGTTTATAGTTTACGATAATGATCTACTTTCATTCATCTTCATGTAAATATCCAGTTTTCCCAGTACCGTTTGTTGAGGAGACTCTCTTTTCCCCATTGCGTGTTCTTAAAACCCTTGTTGAAGATCAGTTATCCATAAATACGTCAATTTATTTCTGGGTTCCCTATTCTGTTCCATTGTTCTATATGTCTGTTTCTATTTTAGTACCATACTGTTTTGATTATTTTCCCTTTGTAATATATTTACACAAAGGGAAGTATAATGCCTTCAGCTGTATTCTTCTTGCTCAAGATGCTTTTAGCTGGATACCTTTGTGGTTACATATAAATATTAGCGTTTTTATTTTTTCCAATTTCTATAAATAATTCAGTGGGATTTTGATAAGATTGCATGGAGTTTGTAGATCACTTTAGATAGTATGAACATTTTAACAATATGAACTTTTCCAATCCGTTATGTAGGACTATATTTCCATTTGTCTTTGCCTTTTATATTTTTCTTCAGCAATAATTCATAATTTTCAGTTTTCAAGTCTTTTCCTTTCTTCATTAACTTTAGCCTAAGACAATCACAGTATTACAGTCTTCCTTTCTGCAGCTGGTCACATACTCATAGCTGATATTGATGACTACCTTCTTCTACTACCCATTCTGTATTACCTTTGCCTTCAGCAAGCACCTCACAACAGGTCATGAATTTCTTTCCTGTTGGAGTGACCCAAACCTTCAATCCTGAGAGGTCTGGGCTATTTGTAGTCCTGCCTGTATTGGGCTGCTGTAGTTTCCCATTGACCTTAATCGCAGAGCATGGTAATAATAAGGGACATCCTAATGGATCTCCTGTATCCCATGAGTTTTCTTCCTTGCCTCTGTTGTGAAGTAGCAGACTGATTTCTTCTTAATAGTCTGGGTCAATGCCCCTGGCCAACACTGTAACTCCCTCCCTTTAAGCCTGTTGACTTAAGGGTAGGAGGAGACCAAAGTGTCCAGGTGGCAATCTTAACCTCCAGTTTAATAAAATCAGTTGTGCCTCCCGGTAGCAACATTCCATCCTCTGGAACTAAGACCTCTAGCTAGCAGAATGTAATATCATGGGAAGAGAAACCAAAAATTTTGGTAGTGGATAGCCAGGAGTAATGGTGAGGGGTGCCACTTCCACTTTCACACCTTGATTCCTGGACCTGTGAATCTTAGTTATGGGAGAAATAGTACTACATATTGAACACTGATTCAGAACATACTCAGGCTTCTGGAGAACTTTTCCCCAGCCCTGCAAAGTATTGCCACCTAGTTGGCATTGTCATTATGACTTCAAAAGGCCATTTTACTGTTATATCAATCCAGTTGCTTCAGGATGATGGGGAACATGGTAAGACCAGTGAATTCCATTAGCATGAGCCCACTGCCACACTTCTTTAGCTGTAAAGTAAGTCCCTTGGTCAGAGGCAGTGCTGTGTGGAATGCCATCATGGTGGAAAAACTGTAAGTTCATGAATGGTAGTCTTGGCAGAAGCATTGCATGCAGGATAGGTAAACCCATATCTGAGTAGGTTTCTATTCCAATGAGGACAAACCTCTTCCCTTTTCATGATTGAAGAGGTTGTATGTAATTAACCTGTCACCAGGTAGCTGGCTGATCACCCTGAGGAATGATGCCATTTTGAGGGCTCAGTGTTGGTCTCTGCTGCTGGCAAATTTGATAGTCAGCAGTGACCATAGCCAGATCAGCCTTGGTAAGTGGGAGCCCATGTGGCTGAGCCCATGCATAACATTCATCCTTGCCACAATGGCCACTTTGTTCATGGGCCCATTGGGCGATGAGAGGGGTGCCTGAGGAAAGAGGCTGAGTAGTGTCCACAGACAGTGCATCCTATCCACTTGATTAAAATCTTTCTCTGCGGTCGCTGTTGGTGAGCACTCACATGGGATATAAATATTCTCACAGTTTTTGACTACTCAGGAAGGTCCACCCACACACCTCTTCACCTAATTTTTTTGTCATCAATTTTCCAATCATGCTTCTTCCAAGTCCCTGACTGTCTAGCCCAACCGTTGGCTATAGCCCATGAATCAGTTTATAATCACAAATCTGGCCATTTCTCCTTCCATGCGAGGGGCACAATCAGGTGCACTGCTTGAAGTTCTAACAATTGGGAAGATTTCCCTTCACCACTGTCCTTCAGGGATGGCCTAGAAAGGGCTGGAGTGCTGCAGCTGTCCACGTTCAGATGGTACCTGCATATCATGCTGAATTGTCTGTGAACCAGGCCCTAATCTTCTCTTCTGTCAACTGATCACAGGGAACTCCTGAAGAGGCTATCAGTGCAGGCTTGGGGAGAGAAGGCAGTTTGGCAGGAGTGGAGACCAAGGGCATTTAAGCCACCACTTCATGTAACTGACTTGTGCCTTCAGGATCTGCTTGATCCGGATCACTTCTATAGCGCTTCCATTTGATGATGGAATGCTGCTGTGCATAACCTACTTTATGGCTAGATGGGTCTGAAAGCACCCAGTTCATGATAGGTGGTTCAGATCACCTGGTGACTTGATGACCCAATGTTAAATGTTCTGTTTCCACCAAAGCCCGATTACAGGCCAAGAGCTGTCTCTCAAAAAAAACAGCAGTCATCTGCAGAAGATGGCAGGGCCTTGCTTTAAAATCTCTGCTGTGATTAACGTTTGGGAGCATGCCAAAGGCTCCAGACAGCATCCCTATCTGCCACTGACACCTCAAGCAAGCACCATTGAATCTGCTGGGTTATATGGCCCAAATTGCAGAGCCATTTGCACAGCAGCCTAGACCTGTTGCTGAGCCTTCCCCTGTTCCGGACCTCACTCAAAACAGGCAGCATTTTGGGTCACTGGATAAATGGGCTGGAGTAACACAATCAAATAAGGATTGTGTTGCTTCCAAAATCCAAACAGGCCCACTGGGCATTGTGCCTTTTTCTTGGTTATAGGAGAGCTCAAATGCAGCAACTTATCTTTCACCTTAGAAAGAATATCTCTACAGGCCCCAACCACTGGACCCCTAGAAATTTTACTGAGGTAGAAAGTCCCTGAATTGTAGTTGGATTTATTTCCCATCCTCTGGCACACAAATGTCTTCCCAGTAAATCCAGTGTGTTTGCTTCTTCTTACTCACTGGATCCAATAAGCATAATATCATCAATGTAATGGACCAGTGCAACATCTTGTGGAAGCAAAAAGTGATCAGGGTCTCTCCGAATAAGATTATGACACCAAGCCGGAGAGTTAATATACCCCTGAGATAGGAAAGTAGACATATATTGCTGGAATATATGTGTCTGCTTTCTGGTTAAAAGCGAATTGCTTCTGATGGGCCTTATGGACAGGAATGGAGAAAAAGGCATTTGCCTGCTATGACTGCACACCAGGTACCAGGAGCTGTGTTAATTTACTCAAGCACTGAAACCACATCTGTTACAGCAACTGCAATTAGAGTCACCACTTGCTTAAGCTTATGATAATCCACTGTCATGCTCCAAGATCCGCCTGTCTTCTGCACAGGCCAAATGGAAAAGTTGAATGGGGATGTGGTGGTAATCACAACCCCTGAGTCTCCCAAGTCCTTGATGGTGCTTTAATCTTTGCAATTCTTCCAGTGATGCAATATTGTTTTTTATTTGCTTTTTTTCTCTGTAGAAGCAGCTCTAATGGCTCCCATTTGGCTTTTCCCACCATTGTAGCCCTCACCCTACCAGTTAGGGAGCCAGTGTCAGGGTTCTGCCAACTACTAAGTATATCTGTGCCAACTATGCCTTCCAACATTAGGGAATTGACCCCAGGGTGAGTCCAGGGACCCACCAGACCCAATGTAAGTCAGAGCTGAGCTATAACTCCATTAATTACCTGATTTCCATAAGCCCTTACTTTAACTGGAGGACCATAATGACGTTTTGGGTCCCCTGAAATCATTGTCTCTTCAGAGCCAGGGTCCAGTAGTCCCCAAAATATCTAACCACTTACATTTCCCAAATGCACAATTGCCCTGTTAAAAGGCAATGGGTATACCTGGGGAAGAATGAGAGAAAGATTAACAGCATAAATTCTCGGTAGTGTAGTGGGGTCCTTTGTCAAGGGAACCTTGCCTCCCCTTCATTCAAGAGGTCCTGTGTCTGTAAACTGGCTCAAGTCTGGAAATTGATTGAGGGGCCATGATTCTCACTTTTATAATTCAAATTATTCTTTTATCCATTAGACCTAGAAGTTTTCTGCTTATGTAAATTAAGTAGGAATGCAGTAGGCTTTCTGTCAATTTCACTTCTAGGAACATTGTGATTAATGTTCCTATGCAGAGAAGGGCAATTACAGGGTTCTTCAAAGATGCCGGTGCTGCCCTCACAAATCTGTTTCACAAGGCATTTGTCAAGAGTCTATCTTCTGGACCCTCTAAGCTGGAAAGAGTAGGTCTAAAGTGACTGATATATCTTGCCTTCCGAATCTCCCTAAGCCTTTGGATCCCTTCCTCTACGTTAAACCAAGTGGGATCAGGCATTTCCAGCTTACTCACAGTGGGCCATCCTTTAATCCATATTTTAGCTAACAAACAAAATAAACTATTATAACCCTTTTTAACTCCATGAGCTGCAACATTAAATGTGGAGACCCTACTTAGTGTACCCAAATCAGTAATTCAGCCTGACCCAACTCTAGGTGCCTTCCACAGTTATCCCACACCCTTAATATACATTCCCATGTCTATTCTTTAGATTCATGTTTATGTAAATTAGGAAACTCAAGGAGTAATTTTCTGTGGTGCACCTTCTTATGGGTCACACGCTCAACCTCACTTCTAGGGGCCCATTAGGAGTTTAGTCTACAGGTCTCGAAGCAAACAGGGGTTTTGGGGATTACTCCTGAAGAGAATCAACATTATCCTTCCTGGAAACTGCCTCTGGGGAGGCCATCAATGTTGCCTCAGGCAGTGCAGTGGTCTGAGACAAAGGTGGAAAGGCTATTGGCAGCATGACTCAGGGAGGGGTTGTTGCCACTACTGGGGATGGGAAAGCTGTTCCTTCTGGCAAAAAAGGTTTATCAGAGTTTACAAACTCAGTGTCCCCACCTTCATCAGAGTCCTCCCACACATCTCCATAACAAGCTGCAGGGCCCTATTTTTTTTCCAATTAATGCCCTCACTCTAACAGTAGACACTGGAAAGGCTGTACATATACCTTTTGTTGCAGATGATAAGAGCTTGTATCTGTTCTTTGACAATTACAGGAAATAAGACTCTACTCAGGGTAATCTTAGAAGATTTGAGGCTCACTGTCTGCTTCTGAAGCCAAGAGAGAGAATCCCTGACTTCATCATTTGCTTTTATCACTTTGTCTGCTGAACTTAGGAGCAGTCAACCTGCTTAATTATATTCCTTTGTTCTCCACATATGGTCAAAGGTATTACATATATAGTTACTAAACTCTGCCTCTCATGAGCAGTGAATCAGGTAGTGTAGTGTCAAATGCATTGATTTGCAAAATTTTCTAATATTTCATGCCAAGATCTATCAGCTTTCTCCATACTATTAGAAGTTGAGTTATATATATACAATCCCCTTTAAATCCTTAATAAACTCCCCTTTATATGTATATATACATAAATCACACACATGTACATACATGTACAGACATGTATATGTACATATATGCAAATACAAACAACATATATGCATATACAAATATGTACATATGTATATATACATATTTGTAAATGTATGTATGTGTGCATTGACATGTATGTACAGGTATGTATATATACATACATACATATATTTATATATATATAACGGGGAGTTTATTAAGTACTTACTCACAGCATCACAAGGTCCCATAATAGGCCCTCTGCATGCTGAGGAGCAAGAAGAGCCAGTCTGAGTACCAAAGTTGAAGAACTTGGAGTCTAATGTTTCAGGGCAGGAAACATCTGACATGGGAGAAAGATGTAAGTTAGGAGGCTAGGCAGTTTAGTCTTTTCACATTTTTCTGCCTGCTTTATATTCTAGCCACGCTGGCAGCTGATTAGATGGTGCCCACCCAGGATAAGGGTGGGTCTGCCTTTCCCAGCCACTGACTCAAATCTCAATCTCCTTGGGCAACAACCTTACAGACACACCCAGGATTAATACTTTGCCTTCAATCCAATCAACCCTCACAAGGCATAACTGCATTTTTGTATGTGCGTGTTTGTTTTCATACCTTGTAAAAGACGTGATTTAAGTCTGCAGATAGCAAGAAATATTTAATCTGTTAAGAACAGAAGCAGTCTTTCAATAGATATACAAAAATTCCAATAGATATACAAAAATTAATTCCATTGTAGTGTTGCATAGCTAAAATCCTTCCATAGAGAAAAGCTAGTATAATTCACTGATTTTATCATATCTACATTAAGAGATAAGCTTGTTTATGCATTTATTATTAAAAATAAATACTGATGAGATATTAACCATTTAAGTATAAAAATTGTTTTGTTTTAAATATGCTTTCTAACCTCTCATGTAAGTTACTAGATTTGAAAATGATCACCTTTATGTTAACACTGAATTATAAAAATATCAAAATATTTAATTAATGGATATGCTCAAGTTTATAATACTGGGGATTAAAATGTTTAAGTGTGTTTTTTTTCTTCTGATATTTATTGGTTCACCACAGTATGTATTATAATTTATGAAGTTTTGAAATGCATTGTTACTAAAATGTCTCTGTCAATGGGAGGTAATCATAAGGAAAACTCTCATATTCTGCTCAAAATTGCTCTCTTGGAAGACAATATAAACTAAATATTATGTCATTTTGGTGTTGGAGCTGGGTAAAATAATACCTGCCAATTCATCAAAAGGGAATAGTTTGTTTTTGTGAAGCTGCAGAAGTCACAAGATGAAACAAAAAGAAACGCAGTAAATGTAATGAACATAACATGATTTCCAGAGTTCATGAGAATCCTGATTAAGCAGTTGCTAGCAGAAAAACTTCTCCAGACGATATAGTGATACGTAGCCCTCTTGTTAGCTTAGAGTAACCCTTTCTCAAGAGGAAGAAAAGGATGTCAAAATGGCTCAAAAATGGGACTTACGCACAACATATGAAAAAACTATTACATTTGAGCCACAAGCATCAAAATAAGAGGTAGGTGGATATACCACCAAGACAGCTAGGAAACCCATTCAGTTCTTTTCATGTTCAAATGATTTTACATAGATAATTATTATTGGGATGAAAAATTCTAGTGTAAGAGGTAAGTAAAGGGAATATTCTTCATGTATGCGCACATTAAGGCTCTATAACTTAGTTTGAGACAATCTGAGTATGTGGCAGGGTTGATATAATAATTCCTATAGTTTTTCATTATGACCAGTGAATCAATGTTATCTTATCTGTATTTCAAAATCATTTGATCTAAATACCATGTATTACCAGTGTTACTGTAATATTGGGGTTCAGGTGTTCAGGGTACCCTCAGCTCCCCTGAGAGGATGTTTCTCCAGGTTCTTGGTCTCCTGCCCTCGCAAGAATGAGAGAGGGGAACATCGCGCAGTGCGCGGTAAATGCCGGACTCCAAAGTGTTTGTAGAAAGTGATTTATTTGGAGAGAAACAGGAGAAGGAGAGAGAAAGAAACAGCTAACTCTCACACCAAGTGAGAGAATCCAGAAAGATGGAACCCAGGAGAGGAAAGCAGCTTCCACACTGAGTGGAAGGGAATAGAGAGATGGAGTTTAGGAGGGAAGACAGGCTTCCACGAGAGAGTGTGGAAGGGGACCCCAGAGGGGAAATCCAGGAGAGAGAAAGACAGCTTCCATGAAGGGAGTGTTCCTGGAAGGGACCCCAAACATGGAGTCCGAAGGGGTGTGGAAAAAGGGGACTTCTAACCTGGGAGGAACCCCCACCTTCTCCAAGACCCCAGGCCAATGAAAAGAGTTCCTTAGAACTTCCACTGTAAACAAACTGTTTAATCTCCCAGATGGAGACAGATGGGAGGGGGGCATGGCGCTGGGAAGTTCTTGCCCTTAAAACTACGCCCCCGTGTGGACCCTGGAAAGAGAACAACTTCCCTCATTATTGGGAAAATGTAGTGTTTAAAATATATAAATAACTCATAAATTAAATACTCTAGAGAAGCCTGGAAAAAAAGTGTGTCTTAAATCAGTGAAATATACCACTTTTCAGATGAAAAACTAACTTTGGTCAGCTTCCTGTAGTTATAGGATACACTCCAAATTCATTAGCAGAGTTTATAGGTGACTTTAAAATGGCCTATATAGAGAAGTTGTGGACCCTTAGAGGAGTGACTGAAGACATTTCTACACTTAGAAATTACTGACTTCTGGCCTGATTCACATGGTCTTATAAAAATTATGTACATGTAATAAAATTTTTAAATGGCAGGTAGATAAATTAAATACATTATTTTGAAAATAGAGTAAAAATGACTTTAAGATATGACCGTGAAATGTAATAAGAATAAAAGAAATATGTTTGTTAGAAAATTTAAATCTAGAAATATTTCAAATTTAATATGTGTATATTTAAATAAGAGATAAAATATGTATAAATTGAGATAAAGTGATATGAAATACTTGCAGATAAGGCAAGTAACAGTTTTTCTACTATTGAAAATAACCCAATAATTAATCTAATCATAAAACCTATAATTTATCCTGTACTAATAAATTCAATCCAGAGATAAATAACCTTATAAAGAAACAAAATGAGAAATAATGTAAGAAATAGATGACATTAACAGACAAAAATATATGGAAGAATTTCAAACATCATAAAACAATGAATAGTATAATATTAATAAATTATGTAAAAGTCTGTAAATATTATTTGTAAAAGAGAAAGATCAGAAACTGGTAAAGGCAAAAACAACAGAAAAGCACGTATTCTTTACAGTTAAAAAAGTTGGGATAATAATACCTTAAACAGGTAAGGAGGTGACTTTTCATTATAAACTAGCACTGAGAAGTGACTGAACAATATGATTAGGTATCTAGGTCCTTTTGATTTCTGCTCCACCTCTAGTATCAAAGAGCTTTTATTTTCATCCTTGCAAGATGACTATTGTACACTCAGGTAGGTTGGCTGCATTTAGTTAGAATAAAATTGCGATAGGTAAAGAAGCAACTTAAACCTAAAAAGAGAATTCAGTTCAGTGTGTCTATTAAAAAAGAAATACTAGAAGCCACCATTCAGTGAATTATTTCTACCTTCCATGGACTGGAACAATGTCTAATACACATTATCTTTCACTGCAAAGAGATGTAAAGATTGTAAAGATGTAAAGAAATGATCATTTTGCCTTTCTAAAATTAGAAGGGCAAAGTGAAAATTTACTGTGAATATGGAGAAAAAAATTAAATAGTTTTCAACTACCTTCATCAATATGTTAAATAAATATATTAGAAACACTTAAGCAACTTGGGCAGAGACATATCGAACTAACTGAAACATTGTTATAAGACAAAATTAAAATGATCAACTAAAAAGAAATAATCAAAAAATTCATTTGGTGACTTAGTTCTTTAGTCCATTATTTTTATAGTAATAATATTTGGCAAATTCATGCTCAGTAAATTATTTTAGAGCCTTCCTGGAGTTTAAGTTTAAAATGGAAATGAGCAGGATTTCAGTGGCTGATTTGCTAGAGAAAGAAAGCACCTGAAATGCAAGACTTTTATGTAAGGCAGACATGATGCCTTTATTCTGTCTATTCTGTCTAATATACCTGTCTATTCTATTCAATATGAATATGCTGCTGTATGTACAAGAACTGGATTAGGTAATTATTTGTATAACTTTTGCTCTGTGGTGAGTTAACAAACAAAAATTAATTGTGGAATAATCCAAAAGGTCTAGGGAAAGAACATTTATAATCATATAAGGTAGTTTACAATAAATTAGAATATTTAACAGCAGTGATTATGTATGTTTGTCGAAATTTTTTTCTTTTTTTTCCTATTGTAAAATGCCCTACAATTTGATATAATTCTGTGTATGTTTTTTAAAGTACGTGTTTTAACTGATGATTGTCATGTGCTATGATTTGTGTTCCTCCAAGATTCATGTTGAAACGTTATCTCAAATGCAATAGTATTAAGTGGTGAGATCTTTTGTGAGGGACCTCTGCTCAGGAAGATGAGTGCACTTTCAAAAGGGATTGCAGGAGCAAGTTAGTCTCTTCCTGTCCCTTTCGCTACCTGATAATGCAGCAAGCTATGCCATCTATGAAGCAGCAAACAAGGCTTTATCAAACACTAGATCTGCTGGTGACTTATGCTTAGACTTCCCCGTCTCCAGTATTGTAAGAAGAAATGCATTTCAATGATTTATTAATTACCTAGTCTGAGGTATTTTATTATCACAGCTCAAATGGCCTAAGACAACATGAAGTGAATGCAATGAAAAGGGAAAGGTGTGATTTTCAGCCAATTTATAGAGGGAAAATGAAGTGTAAGTGGTGGCTTTTGAGTCAAAAGTTAAAGCTCAGATAATGTTCTGGCACAACGAATTCACAGGAAAGATCAGAAACATGGAAAATTATGATAAGCACTAAGAATTTCAAACTATACATTACTATGTAGTAAATTTATTTATTGCAAATATAACTAGTCATTTTCCCCTCTTTTCTTTAATGATGTGAGTTCATAAGCAGTGACCATAAAATATGTAAACAAAAAAGGCGAAGAAAATATAAAGTCCACTTTCAATAAAGAATGAAATTTTATATCTGAGAATGTGCCAAGTGAATATCAGAATAAAGCACCTTGTGTGGGACGTCTTCTGCATGACTGCTATACAGCACAAAGGGCATGTTAGTTACAATATTCATGAAAAATGTGGGACATGGAAATAAGCCATCTCCACAAATCTTAGTGAATTATGCTAAATAAGCCTAAATTAGGAATACTTTGGGGCAATGTTTATGAACACTTTAAAATTCAATGGTATAGTTACATATGTTGTTCTGTGATTGTTTGAGAAGAAAATGGTACAGTGACAGAATAATTTTCACGATAAATGCTTCTGTAAAGGCCAGGCTGTTCAGAAAAACTCATACATATTTTTCCTTAAGAAATAATAAAATTAGCAGAAATATGGAAAATTCCAAGTACTAACACATGGTTATTTTGCTTAAAATACTAAAAGCTCATACATGTAAAAAATAGTATTCAAAATAACTATCCTAAGAAAAACATTTGTAAAAACTTTCAGATATTAACAAAGATACATGTTGACTATGAAAATATGCAGAATTTTAACTGCAGAAAAAATACATATAAAGAGAGATAGGAGAAAAATATGCTCAAATGAATAAGCAGTAAATTAGTCATTTTGCAAGGTTGTTCTGATGTCAGCCTAAACAATAGCATAGCACTTTTGTGTAATATTTAAGATGGGACAGATTAATTTTTCCTGTTCTTTCCTCAAATAATAATAAAATCAGTGGAAAAGATTTTGTAAGGCAAAAATTTCACAGGCACCCAGAAGAGGTAAAAAAGTAGGACGGGAACATAATTTTCAAAACTAAAAGGCAGATGGACATATGATAACTGAAATGAACAAACCCAAATACTGAAAGGAAACTGCTTTTGGAAGAGTTAGAAATATGCAAGACTGAAGGATGGGTATTACCAAGTGCTTCTGAACGTGGGGCTGAGGTAGTGCCAGAAACAGGAAAATTGCCTGAAAGTCTCTTGAAATAGTAGGTAGATTCCCAAATGCCACCGTCTCCCCTTCATCATGATAGATGATTCAATATGTACTCACTTTGTGCCATGATAGACAGTCTTTTTCTAAATAGAGGAGAATGAAATGTTTTCTCTGGGCAACCTAAGACACTAAAGAAAAAAAAGTTCAAGGTTAACAAAATAAACATCTCAGTCAATATCCCTGTCTGTGGTAAAGATACAAAGACTGCTAGCCACTGAGTCAAAGCAACACCCAGAAATCCTGAATCATTTTGTGGACATTACGCGCAATGCATCGCTAAACATTTGAAGAAAAGTTCCTAAGAGGAAAGACTGAGACCAATTGAAAAAAATTTTAAGGAAACCTGGGGATGTTCTTAGGATATAAGAAAAAAGTTAATGTTCTTAGAGAGAAAAGAAAATAGATTGCATCCAGTTTAATAAAGGAACAGATGACATATAAAATGAAACAAACCCAATATAAAAAATATGAAAATTTATTCATTCTTTGTGGCACTGTCCTTAATCCTTTTATACATTATTCCTTACCTAGATTTATTTCTGTGTGACAACATAGATCGCACAAAAAGAACTGATGTTGACTTAAAAAGAAAAATCTCAGGACATTGACATGTCTTAAATCTCACTTTCTAAGGTAAATATAAAAGAAACTTGTCCTTTTTCTGTTCTGTCTTCCTATTCCCAGTCTCAGTATAAAGGGTTCATTCCTTCTTCTGTATATATAGTCTTGATTCCCTTCCCTCCTCCCTTTTCAAGAACGTCATTTAATCAATCCCAAATAATTGTATATTTCCTCTGTTGATCTGTTCTGACTTGCACATACATATTCCCAAATTTCTTCAAGGTAAACAAATTCCAAAAACAAACAGCATACTTTACCACTCACTTTTTATTTAACTATAGCAATAATATTAAAATATATATCCTCAGAAACGTTCCCTCCTGCAATTCCCACTTTTGCTCCTACCTGTCATTAAGCAAACTTAATATTGCCTAGTGATATTCGTTGAATCAAGATACCTAGTATATAGACAAATTTGCTTTCTTTTCTTCTACTTTTTTCACATCATTTTTTTCATTATTTTCTCACATAATAATCTTTTGTCTGTTCCTTCTTCCTACTTCCCACATCGATATAAAGGATTTTTCCGTCTTTCTGTGTAAGTACTCTTGATTCCCTTTCCTTCTTTTCAAGCACCTGGTTGATTTATTCATTTTTTTTCTGTCTATGCCACTTTCTATGCCCTTTGATTTTTTCTCTTGTCTGTTTCTTTAAAATGGCATTCTTCACAGCTCTGTCCTTGACTTTTCATTTATGTTTCAACCTTCCCATAAAACACATCAGCTCACATAATTTTAATTATCACTTCTAAAATATTTATATGTATACCCCTAGTCAAATGTCTGCCTTAGGTTGTCTGCCCTGCAGTGCTAGCCACTGATTCTAACCTTGCAGCATTTTCATTTCATCAAATACTCTTCATTCATTTAATTTTTTACTTGGATTACTACAAAAATATGTCCTATATGGTTTCTCTATTTTCAGTGTTTGCCTTTAATTATTGTTCACATTAGATTCAGAGTAATTTTGATTATATTCCTCATTAGATTCTGAGTAATTTTACCCAAACTCCAAATTGTAGATAGTCATTTTTAGTCACTTTTAAAATCATTTAAAATCCTGGACATAGTCTCACCTTGATAATGTAATGTGCCCTTTTTCCTTTCAGGTTTTATGCTCTGGTAATAATGGAGTTTTTCCAGTTCTTCAAATGCATTATGATTCTTTGCCTAAATTTCACAATGTTCTCTTTGAAACTCTTTTCCCAATATATTTTTATTAGCTAACTCCAATTTATTCTTTACAACTCAATTTAAATACCACTTTTCTTTGAATAGGTTTTGTGTTCCTCCTGCTTGATTTCTAATTTTCTGCTTTAGCATGTCTCTTATTGTAATTGTTCACATGCGGTATCTGAATATGGCCATCTTGTTTACCATTATAGACTCAATAGTTAAAATAGTTTCAAAACAAGATATTATTAACGTCCATAAAATAAGTGTTGAATTAATACAAATTGTGAGGACCATAATATTATTAGTGAACTTGTGAAAGAATTTGTAAATTTAATTGTAATTTTTAGACACAACATGATAACACAGTCTAATTTCTATCCATCTTAGTATTAAAACATATAAATACCTAGTTATTTTAGAACCAGGGCTAGGACATAAAATTTGAAAAGACTTACACAATGCTCTGATTTTGAAAATAAAGTAAAACTTATTCTAGAGTTTCAAATAGAATAAAACTCTAGAATTCTGTTGAGGCATCACTAAGTTTTATATTTCTTATTTAACAAGTTAAACAACAAAAATAATCATTAGTTCTACAAAACCGGTATGTTGCAAATATGTACAGATAATGCATACATCTATGTAGAATGCACTGGTAAACCAGCCATCAAAGAGTAAAAGAGTGGAATATAACTTAGCATTTCCAATTTCCATAGTGTAAATATTCCCAGTATGATTGTTTTCAAACTAACATGATCAAATATGATGTTTCTGAACACGTCGTTGGTAGGAGATACACACAATTGGCTATGGAGAACCAGCTCCAATACACACCAATTATATTCTAACGTGAAGGTACTGCAGCTGCTAGAATAATACCACCATCAAAAAAATGTGGCTGTGTTGAAGCCTAGGTAAAATATACTCTAATTTTTTTTTAATTTAGGTAAAGGTCTTAATAAAAGTGAGAAAATCATATCTGAACTTTTGTTTTTTGTAAATATATTTTTACGATTATCAACCAAAACTGTCACAGTATGTCCCTTCAAAGGATGTATGATTTAGTACAATTAATTCCTACTTGGAAATTAAAGCCTTTTTCAAGAAAGTTACCCAAAATAAATGTCAGTACAGAGATTATAGTTTCAGTTATTTCAGTTTATAACACAATGATAATGATTTACAGTAGTCATAGCATAATGGATTTTCCAGACTCTATTATAGTCTATTAAAAATGAATGTTATATTAAGACATGCCACTTTATTTTATAAATAGTTCTTTCCAAAACTACTACAAATTTATTTTAATTTTGTTTTAGTAATAACAGAAATGATTTAAATTATGTCTAGTAATTTTGATTAAATACATTAATAATTGTCAAGAAGGTAGCACAGTTACAAATTTAGAAAGACATATATTCCCTGGTGATGTTAGATTAAGCATTATTTTTGACTGAGTTTCTTTAAAGTGAAGAATTTGCTTTCTGTCTTGGTTAAATTCAAAGATAGCTCAAACCTTATTTACACTTGAGAAATGTCAAATTCTCTCAATAACAAAAAAAATGTTAAAGGACCTAAATATTTTAAAGGGACAAAATTTTAATGTTTAGAAAATATCAATATTTGATATTTGAATTGGAATGCTAAATTCCTTTAATGATTTATTGCTATTATAAACCAATTTAAACATAGGTATTCTCAGGATAGCCACATCCTTAGATTCTATCTAAAAGTTATCAGTCACCCTTAGATTCTACCTAAAAGTTATCTATCAGAGCCCAGAAGGTAGTCTGGGAATTGAAAATTTAACAGGTTCTGTGGGTAAATATGGCATTGATATTTTACAGATTAGTAATAACCACTTTTAGAAACAAGTAGTGTAAAATATCTGCTTCTAGAAATCAAAAGACAAATATCAAAATAGGAAATGGAGAGTAGAGAACTCCTTTCAGTGTCTGTCACCTAGCCCATCATTAGAAAACTGTGGAGAGCTCTTGTTTCCCAATCTCATTCTGTAAAGATACTTGAAGTGCTTTGGATTCTTGCTAGAAGAATGAGGGAGGTCTCTTCAGCAGTTGCTTTCACCTCGTTTATGTTTAAGTACCATTATTTTTATTCAAATATCATTCTGTAAATCTGGAAGCTAATCTGTGGCTTATTCAATATATGAAAATTTGTGTCTCATTTTCTTGTTAAAGTAGCTTTCAAAATGTTGACTCTATTTCATTACTTAAAAATGTAAATTATTTGAGTGATGTCTGGTTGTTTCCTCCTTTTCTTAGTCTGTCTCTCCTCTTCCTCCCTCTCCCTGGTACCCTGTGCCACTCTGCTTCCTCTCCCTGCTTTGCTATTCCTTGTCCTCCTGTTTCATCCATTCATTCATTGGTGGGGCCCCATTTTAATTTCTGTCTCCTAGCAAAGGAAACTAGTCTAAAATTTGAGGCTCAGTGGGTTTCTTTTCTAATGACTACAATTTGCTTTATATTTATTTTCCATCCACTTTTGATTGCACCCTTAATTTTCACAGCATTCACTCTAAAGTTTTTTTTTTCTTTGAGGGACAAATTTATTCAGACTCCTTATATGGTCAAGTACGGCTCCATTTTTTTTTCTTTCAACATTTTAGGCAGTTTCTGTCATCTAATTCCACAGAGTCAAGTCAAAGGGGTCATGTACATTGGTGGTGGGGGAGAAAACCTATCTCTCTCCTACTGGGAAGTTTTCTTAATTGAATTTACCATGTATGTTTATATCATAGGAAGCTAAGTGTAGGGTCTTGCTATGAAAAATCCAAAAGAAATCATATCATCATTCAGTACTGGTTCCTAATCATCATAAAATGTTGTATAGAAAAAAATAACATTGGCTTAATATATCAGTCTGCCATTGTACTTTCACAGTAACACCCTGAAAAAAAGGATTCCAATAGTATTTCACTCCAGAGAGTGAGCTGAGGAAAAGGCTAACATTACACAGAGGGATATTTTAAGATTTTCTTATATTTTTATTTTACTTTAAGTTCTGGGATACATGTTCAGATCTTGCAGGATTATTACATAGGTATACACATGCCATGGTGGTTTGCTGCCTCCATACCCCCATCACCTACATCTGGCATATCTCCCAATGTTATCCCTCCCCAATGTCCCCACCCCCTGCTATCCCTCCCCTAGTCCCCCATCCCCCAACAGACCCCAGTGTGTGATGTTCCCCTCTGTGGGCCCATGTGTTCCCATTGTTCAACACCCACTTATGAGTGAGAACATGTGGTGTTTGGTTTTCTGGTCTAATGTCAGTTTGCTTAGAAGGATGGTTTCCAGATTCATTCATGTCCCTGTAAAGGACATGAACTCATCCTTTTTATAGGCTGCATAGTATTCCATGGTGTATATGTGCCACATTTTCTTTATCCAGTCTATCTTTGATGGACATTTGGGTTGGTTCCAAGTCTATGCTATTGTAAACAGTGCCATAATGAATATATATATACATGTGTCTATATAATAGAACGACTTATAATCCTTTGGGTATATACCCAGTAATGGGATTACTGGGTCAAATGGAATTTTTATTTTTAGGTCCCTGTGGAATCACCACACTGTCTTCCACAATGGTTGAGCTAATATACATTCCCACCAACAGTGTAAAAGTGTTCCTATTTCTCCACATCCTCTCCACATCTGTTGTCTCCAGATTTTTTAATGATTGTCATTCTGGGGTGAGATGGTATCTCAATGTGGTTTTGATTTGCATTTCTCTAATGACTAGTGATGATGAAAATTTTTTTCATATGTTTGTTGGCGGCGTAAATGTCTTTTTTGAGACGTGTCTTTTCATATCCTTCACCTACTTTTTGATGGTGTTGTTTGTTTTTTCTTGTAAATCTGTTTTAGTTCTTTGTAGATTCTGGCTATTAGCCCTTTGTCAGATGGGTAGATTGCAAAATTTTTTTCCCATTCTGTTGGTTGCCAGTTCACTCTAACGATAGTTTATTTTGCTCTGCAGAAGCAATTAAGTTTAATTAGACCCCATTTGTCAATTTTGGCTTTTGTTGCCATTGCTTTTGGTGTTTTAGTCATAAAGTCCTTGTCTATGCCTACATCCTGAACGGTATTGCATAGGTTTTCTTCTAGTGTTTTTATGGTGTTAGGTCTTATGTTTAAATTTTTAATCCATCTGGAGTTAATTTTTGTATAAGGTGTAAGAAAGGGGTCCAGTTTCAGCTTCCTGTACACGGCTAGCCAGTTTTCTCAACAAGACTTTCATAACATGGAATATGCTTCCACCTCCCATGTTCTGTTTCCCTAAACTGAACGTCCTGTATGATGTCTGAAGCACCAGTAATAGTTTGGAACAAAGAATATGTATATTTCATTCATTCTTGAGAATCTGTGAGATGTATTTTTAAATAATTTTTCTATGTCATTCCTTACTCATACTTGTAAATAACTAAAATACTTCCTACCAAGGAAGACAGGGTCACTAGCAGTAGCTAGCGACTAAGTGAGGTTTTGAGAGAGGGCCATTTTCTTCTTTTAGATTTTCAAATAAATTCATCTCTCGGAGTAAAAGTAGCAAAAAACATTTTATAAGCTTTACGGTTACTCCAGGGAAAAGAAATGTCTATAAAATTATATATAGATAGATAGATAGATAGATAGATAGATAGATAGATAGATAGATAGATATAGATATATATTTTGTACTTAGGTTGTTAATTTGTTTGTATGTTATGAAATCAGCACTAGTGACAGTAGTAGCCAGACTGTGATCAAGTACAGACAGAGAACAATCTAAACATAGGAAAACAATTTTGCGTAATATACAATAAATTGATCTCAAGAATTTAGATTAACGAATGTAATATAAATGTAAGCAGGGGAGAGATGATGAGGTATACATATATTTATAGACATTTTTTCTACCCAAAACCCTTAAAAATTTAATGCTAAATCCTTGCGACTATAAAATATGACAGTTATTTTATGGTAAAATCATTTGTTTATTGATTTTATAGAATTAAAAGTTGACATATACACAAATATATCAATATTTGTTGCTCAGTTTATCCGGCTTTTGTCACAATAAATAACATGGTAAAACAATATCAATATTTATTGAGCTCTTACTATTTAACAGGCATTGCTATAGGTACCATAATATGATAATAATTTAATACTCAAAAAATATTTTAAAATGAATGATATTGTTACATAGATTTGATAAATGGTGAAACAGAGATACAGATTAATTATTAGAGTTGGCTAAGATCACACAACCAAGAAGTGGTGACAGAGATTCAAAACAGGCTCCAGAGCCCACACTCTTAACTATATACAATTAGATTTTTCTCACCTTTGGCTTTCCTGACTTTGAATGTGTGGCCTTTGCTCCTCCTCTCTTGAAACAAGCAATACTTAAAAATATATAAACTTAATTAACTTTTATATGTTGAGAAATCTGAAGATCCATTAATTTAAAAAGAAGAAAAATAAGCATTGGCCTATTAGCTGTAGGAATATAGCTGATACAAGGCATACTTGTAATTTTTAAAGACACCGTAATAAACCAGGTCAAATCACTGATTTGAAAAAATATTTATTTCTCTTTAATAGACACCAAGTTCTCTCTTTCCTCCATACCAAGTTTTGAAGATTTCATTATTGTATTTAATTTCTTTCTGATGTTAATGTTTGTCCCGTTGTACAATTAACATTCCTCAAGCTCTAATCACTTCTTACAAAAATATCTTCATTTGTCTATCTAAATCCAATTTTTCTGTAATGCTAGATTTAACATGACCCTCTTAATGGCATTATTGTACTTCTGTTAATTTTATTTCTCTTGTCTTTCAACCTTAGAACACTTTAAGTCAACCTCATTCAGATTAATATTTTGTCATCAGTTATTTGGTATGTACCTATTCAGATAAAAATATTTACCTGAAATCCAAATTTCAATGTCAGTGACATATCTAATTATTTTATTTCTATTTGTACATTCATTTTTTTCTAAAAATATTATGTATAGTATTTTATGATATGCACATACTACAAGTTATGGTATAGTTTATATACAAATACGGTATCTCATATAAATTACTACTAGTTTACAATAAATATATTAGTTGATTTTCATTTTATGTATTTTAATAAAAGAGAAATATATACATTTAGATGCACATGTTATCCTACATTTCTGATGTGTGTTTAATACATAAAATATGAACTATCAAAATACATTTATGTAATTATTTGTTTCATGTAGTTATAAATTATGAACATGTCTTTCTTTTTCTTTCCTTCTTGCTTTTTGTAACTATCTTGTTTCATGCTGGGAAATTTCCTTAACGCTAATGTTGATTAGTTATTCAAGAGGAAGAGAAGTAATAGCTTTCATCTTCTATAGTAATCATATACCTACATAAAACAGATAAACAATACACAAACTAAAATTCTTTATTAAGGTATTCTCTTACTTAAAAATTCTGAATTAAAAGAAGTCAGTGAAAATAAACCGTGATTTCACCACTGTTAAGGTCCTTTTAATCACTTACATAAGCCAATTATAAAAATGACAAAAGCTTCGATGCTTTGTTTTGAAACATGATGGCATGTTTTCTTTATAGAGGTCATAGTAAAAGAGATGTTTTGGCTGTCTTCCAGTGCCATGTGCATACTTAATTTCATTTTTATTTAGGTCTTTGTGACCTACTTTTCACAGCTACATCAATGATAAACAAACATCTCATTTTAGTAACGTACTATAGTAACAGGTATCTGCAATTTGACACATTGCTAATTAAATATTGATCTGTTGAATGAACTCTAGGCTTTCAGTATTTTTCTAGTTGGAATAATGACTTTTCCATATGTTGGCAGTTGTGTTTCTCTTAAAAAATAAAAGACACATAGCAGTATTTCAAAAGTATTAATTATTAAGTATATTGTGTTTGAAGGTATGGTTAATAAATTAGACAGATTATAATAAGTTCAGGCAAGATTTCATTCTTCCAATACAGTTCATTCTTCCAATCAAAAAATGTAGCATTTAATCGAAGTGGTATAGCCTTTGGGTACTATATTTGCTCAAGAGACTTCACTCTGATCTTAGTGAGAAGCTATCCAACTGGATTATTGTATGTCATATTTAAATTTAAGATCAGTAAATGTCTCAAAACAGAATTATTTGTCATTTTTAAACTACCATAAATAAATCTATATCAATTTAATTATTTCTAATAATGGTAACATTACATCTAAATAGTATTCTCCAAATAATGAAATCTCTTTAAACAATCTTGAGTGTGGAAATCAATTAAACACGATGAAAGTCATCAAATAATAGAGAACATTAAGAAGGCACCACGAGAGATCTTTATTATATTTGCAAGAAAGCAGACCTAGGACATTATGTTCCATGGACAGTCTTAAAACAGTTACTGGGCCAGGCACAGTGGCTCACACTTGTGATCCCAGCACTTGGGAGGCCTAGGTGGGCGATTAATGAGGTCAGGAGATCAAGACGAGCCTGCCAACAAAATGAAAACCCCGACTCTACTAAACATACAAAAAATTAGCTGGCCGTGGTGGCACAGACCTATAATCCCAGCCACTAGGGAGGCTGAGGCTGGAGAATTGCTTGAACCTGGGAGGTGGAGGTTGCAGTGAGCTGAGATCTCAATATTGCACTTCAGCTCAGGAGACAGTACAAGACTGTATCCAAAAACAACAACAACAACAACAAAAAAACAAAACAGTTACTGACTATGAATTGCCCTGAGAATAATAAGATGAAGCATAGGAAGCAAATGCTGCAGTTGGAAAAAAGACATCAAGTGGTGACTGGGCTTTAAAGGGTTTTCCCAAAGTATATCACTTTTTAAAAAAATTTTTATTGCATTTTAGGTTTTGGTGTACATGTGCAGAACATGCAAGATAGTTGCATAGGTACACAGATGGCAGTGTGTTTTGCTGCCTTCCTCCCCTTTACCCACAACTGGAATTTCTCCCCATGCTATCCCTCCCCAGCTTAGCCCCACTGCTGTCCCTCCCCTATTGCCCCCAATAGACCCCAGTGTGTAGTACTCCCTTCCCTGTGTCCATGTATTCTCATTGTTCATCACCCACCTATGAGTGAGAATATGTGGTATTTCATTTTCTGTTCTTGTGTCAGTTTGCTGAGAATGATGTTCTCCAGATTCATCCATGTCCCTACAGAGGACAAAAACTCATCATTTTTGATTGCTGCATATTATTCCATGGTATATATGTGCCACATTTTCCTAGTCCAGTCTATCACCGATGGGCATTTGGGTTGGTTCCAGGTCTTTGCTATTGTAAACAGTGCTGCAATGAGCATTCAGGTGCATGTGTCCTTATGGTAGACCAATTTATAGTCCTTTGGGTAGATACCCAGTAATGGGATTGCTGGGTCAAATGGAATTTCTGTTTCTAGGTCCTTGAGGAAATGCCACACTGTCTTCCATAATGGTTGAACTAATTTACACTCCCACCAGCAGTGTGAAAGTGTTCCTATTTCTCCACATCCTCTCCAGCATGTGCTGTCTCCAGATTTTTGAATGATCGCCATTCTAACTGGCGTGAGATGGTATCTCAATGTGGATTTGATTTGCATCTCTCTAATGACGAGTGATGATGAGCATTTTTTCATATGTTTGTTGGCCTCATATATGTCTTGTTTTGTAAAGTGTCTGTTCATATCCTTTGCCCATTTTTGAATGTGCTTGTTTGTTTTTTTCTTGTAAATCTGTTTGAGTTCTTTGTAAATTCTGGATATCAGCCCTTTGTCAGATG
>CM052667.1:6692609-6718076 GCA_028533165.1 Leontopithecus rosalia | reverse complement strand
AAAAAAAAAAAAAAATCATAATTTTTGCCTTTTCCAACTTTTAAAGGCCCCACATCTCATTGCTCATTTTCTAGAGTCACATCTTCCTCTCGTCCTTGTTTCCTGAACCCCCATTCCACTTTTAAGGACCTATGTGATTACAACCAGAGACCATAACCTAGGCAACTTGTAAGCAACAGAAATTTATTTCTCACAATTCTGAAGGTTGAAAACGTTATATCGGGGTGCCCCCATGGTTGAGATAGGGTGAAGATTCTCTTTCAGGTTGAAAACTACGGACTTCCCATTGTATCTTCACATGGAGAAACAGAAAGCAAGGTAGCTGTCTGGCATATTCCTATTAGAACTTTAGCACTATATATGAGAGCTTCACCCCCATGGTCTAATTATATCACAAAGGCGCTACCTAAAAATGCCCCCACAGTGGGGATTACATTGCAGCAAATGAATTTGGGGATGGCAGAAACATTCAGTCCCTAACACTGGATTACCAAAAATAAATCCAATTTAACGTCAGTTAGGTTATAAGCATTAGGATGCTTCCATGGGCAGATATCTGTATTCTGAAATTGGATTCCTAGACTGGGCTTTAGAAACCAAGGATGCGCTGGAGATTCAGTGTCAGATTAGCCTACAAATGACCATCACTCAGAGTGGTTATGAAAAAAGAAAAGATCCCACCAAGAGATGGGGTAGCAGAAGAGTTAGATGGAGAACACAAATTAAGCAAAAGCATGAGATGCATCTTGAATCTGGAGACTCTCTCACTCATTGCCTGAGAAATGTAGCAGCTTGAGCCACCTTGATCCAACCAAGTCTTGTTTTTCACAATCAGGTGAATAAATGGCTTTTTGTCAAGTGACAGAACATATTGTAACAAAAACTTCGGTGTTAATTCTTAATGTCACACTCTTATTCTATGATCCTTTCATTTGTGGGCTGCCCCAGAATTCTGGATGTGATAGACAAACATCCTGGGGCTCTGATTCCAAACATACAATTTAATCACTCGTCAGATCTTGAGAAAAATCACCTAATTTTGCTAAACCTCTGTTATTCTTCTATAAACTAGGATGATATCCTTATGAGAAAGGATTATTGCACAAATTAGAGATAATGCATGTAAAGAGCACTTGGCACACTGCCTGACCCATAGGAGGTAGCCAATGGTTAAATTCTGTTTTATTGTTGCTTTTATTATTTGACTCCCCAAACAGCATATTGGTGAGAGTCTCTATCTTTCCAGCAATAAAGGAGATATCTGAACTGACAGATGAATGCTCTGGAGTGTGCAGTTTGCTTTTCTTATTCTGGAGAAAAACTGATCTGATTTGAAAACTAGTCATTTCAGGAATATATAATGATACAAGCTAAATGAAATGACCACTATGAATATGGATTTATATTGTCAAAAAGAAATAACCGAGAGTCTTAAAAATGACCACTATGTAAAAACAATAATAAGGACACTCTCCTAAATTACAGAACTGATAGCAAAGACAGTTTTACAAGGTAAGCAGGAATACTTCTATTCAGCCAATGGTTCTATCTGTAAATGCAATTTTAATGCATGCCTGATAATAAGTGTATATTTCAGATATTTCATACATTTATTTTTTTTCACTGCTAGGTAAATAAAGGTAGTAAGAGATCTTTTTTGGGTTCAGAATTTTGGCAATTCACATAAAACCAGAACTATTCCTTTTGAGACTATGATATAAAACTTTAGAATGTGAATGTCTATTTATATTACATGTTTGTTTCATCACACTTTCCTTTATTTTGGTTCCAAAACTTGAAGGTAGAGTTTATAGCACTAAAAGAATTCAATTTATTGTCCAAATTGACAATGTCCAAAGAGTAAACATCTAACAAAACTGGAGTGTTATGAAAACACCGATGTGTGTGTGTGTGTGTGTGTGTGTGTGTGTGTGTGTGTGTGTGTGTGAGAGAGAGAGAGAGAGAGAGAGAGAGAGAGAGAGAGAGAGAGAAAGAGAGGGAGAGAAATTGAGATTATTTCCATTGTTCTTCAAGCTTTATTTTGAGTTAAGAATCTTCAACCCAGAACTGTTGCTTCCTCTGGCGTTTTCTAGGATTTTAGAGAACACTGCTTTGTGTATTTTTAGTGTGATAAAATGTTTTTACAGTATTATTATAGCCAGACTACAACCTTAGTCAGAGATATCAAAAATCATATTATGTTTTTATATTTTGAAATATATGTAGTTAGAAAATCTGATGCTCTTGTTTAAGGTGATAAACCATTGGACCTCATGTTATTTTATGAATGCTGATATTTTTCAATTTGTAATAGTACTATGCTAATAACAAAATAATATTTTCAATTATGTTATTTATTAAGAATATCTCTCTTTAATATTTGTATTCATTCATTCATCCACCCATTTAACAAATTTTTGAGGTATTATTTCTGTGGGCTAGGTACTTTTCTAAGACTGTAAATGTGAATGGAATAGCCACAATTCTCTAACTTCACAAATATTATTTGTGTGTAAAATAAAAAGAAAAAAATATTTGGTATGCCCACTAGTGTCTTGGGTGTGTATGGGCACAGGTTGTAGGCAGGGCAGAGTGGTCTTGGAAAATGTAACGTTCAGGTGCAAAAATGCCTGTTCTGACTTAGGTTAACTGGCACAGGCCCTAAGGTGTATCCCTCACCAGGGACCCTTCCTTTCTCTACCCAGAACTTCCCTACACCATTTCCATATCATTAACAACACTAAATGTATGGCAATATACAAATTTATTAAATTTGTATACTCAAATACATAAAAAGTTACTAAATATTAAAATCTAAAATTAAATGTACTTTCATTCTAATCCTAATGTTCTTTTACAGAATTAGAAAAGTATTATTAATATGTAAAATGCAGAGCAATAGCCAGCTGAATCAAATTTGAACACAAGAAGGGGTAATTTCTCTGCCAAATATGACAGCAATATAAAACTAATGCAATTAAAGCTGTATAGCGTTGCCATACCTATGGAGATATAGAACAATAAAGCAGAAGAAAGATAAGACATGTCCTCAAACATATATCGGAAGCTGCTAAATGTCTGACCACGAAAGCACAGCCCAATGGGAGAAAAGCATAGACTGCAAAACAGTGCTCAAGTTGTTCTTCACATGAAAAAAGTAAATAGATCTTTATTTACACTATACAAGAAAATGAACTCTAAGTGCACAAGGTATCTTGTTAGGAGCAATAACTTAAAATATTTAGCAAGTTTGGTACTATTATGATATAAGATTTAATAAGACAAGAGAGAGAAGACATAGAAACACAATAAAAAAGAAGTCAAATTTATAGATCTTCAGAGACAGAAATAAAAGGCAAGCTCCTGACTGGAACAGGATTTTTTTCTGGGCCTTTAACAAACATTTAGAAATTACACATAATGTATTAGAATCTCTTACAGATCATTAATAATGAAAGAGAGAAGTCAGCAAATGATATGAATCACTATTTTCAGAAGTAAAAATCTGTCAATAAATATACAAATACTTTAATTACTTTAAATAGAAAAATGCCAATGAAAGAAAAGTTTTCAAATGTGAAAAAGCAATGAGGTATACTATTTTTGAAGGTATGTACAGATGTTGGAAATATAAAGTTGTAGACAGGAAAGATTAACATCTATTGCAAGATCATAGGTTTCTCTAACTCAGGAGAGATGGGATAACATGTAGTGTTCAGACAGGCTGTGGTATTAATCTTGTAAATATGTTTAAAGTATCTGAAGCATAATTAATCAGTATGTTTCTGATAGACACATCTTTATTATGTATGTATATGTGTATGTGTGTTTATTCAAAATAATTTTCTGTTTCTCACAGAACATGATTCAATATGCAAATATTAAATTATATATATACTTGTTTACAAATCAGTTTTCAATATAATAGGTTAAAAATAGAAAATAAATGTTGTCTACTTTCTGCCCCATCTGTGTTCCAGAATTAAGTGAAATTTCTCGTTATCAAATTTTATCATTTATGTTCTTAGTTATTTGATTGATTATTCTTATAACTACAAACATTCAACAATGAAATGGTTCATCTATTTTATCTTTCATCTAACTTCGGTCTTTCAGAATGTCCTACTAATTTACTACATCCACATATATAAATATTCCAATTATCAGCTTCTAACAGGATTTATTTTATTCAGAAAATCTTTAACATCCCTCAAGGGGCTTTGAGGTAAAAGGGGATACAATCTCTTGTGTTCTAATAGTTATGTTCAATAGTTAGAGTAGTTTGCAAAATTCTTACAACCTTTATCCAAGACAATAATTTTCAATACTGGGAAAATCCTACTAAGCTTCTGCCTTTTGCATTTTTTTCTGACTAGGGCTTTATGAAAAATTAAGTAACTAAACACTTCATTTAGAATTACACATTGAAGAAATTCCCCTTGCTGAAATTTCTAGTTTAGAGCTTTACTGCATAGCTCCAGAAATGTTCATTTGTATCTTTCTATCCTCAAGCAAGCCATGAGAATAAAAGGATGCTGCAGTCAGATACTGACTCCATCAAGTGACGTGTTCAGTAATACTGACCAGAAAGTCTTCAAGACTTTCACATAGTATCAGAGTCCTTTAGAAAGACCAACCAATAAGAGAAACAGATAAAGAGAGAGTTGAAGAGAGACAGAGGTATATGAGAGGAAATATGTTAAAGGAATTGGCTTACTTGTTGATGGAGGCAGAGAAGTCCTAATGATAGGCCATCTGCAACCTGGAGAACCGAGAATGCCATCGCATGGCACAGTCTAATTTCAAAAGCCTCAGGACCAACAAAGCCAATGGCATAACTCTAAGCTTGAGGCCCAATACCTGAGAACCCAGGGAGGCTGCTGATGCGAGTTCTAGAGTCCAAAAGTCGGAGACCCTGAGGTTCTGACATCTAGGGGCCTGGGAAGAAGGAAGACCTGGACCCAGAAGATAGAGTAAGAATTTGTCCTCCCACCTTTTAAAAATTCCATCTGGGCCTCTAGCCAACTGGATGGTGCCACCCACACTGAGGATGTATCTTTACTCAGTCTACCTACTCACATGCCAAAGTCTTCCTGATAGAACCTTACAGACACACCTAGAAATAATGCATTACCAGCTATCTTGGTACCCCTTACTCCAGTCAAACTGACATATGAAATTAACCATCATGTACATATATAAATTATGATTATAGTCTGGAAGAATTGGAATGAAAAGAATGGCACCAATTATGAAGTTCTGGGTTTTTTTTGTTTGTTTGCCTTCATTTTTGTTTTAGTTTTTGAAACAGGGTCTTTCTGTTTCCAGGAATAGAGTGCAGTGATGCAATTATAGCTCACTGTAGCCTCAAACTTCTGGGCTCAAGTGATCCTCCTACCTCAGTGTTCTGAGTAGCTAGGACCGCAGGCACACACCACCAATCCAGACTAACTCCTTTATTTTGTGTAGAGATGGTGTCTTGCTATGTTGGCCCAGGCTGGTATTGAACTTCTGGCCTCAAGTTAACCTCCTGACTGGGATTACAGGTGTGAGTCACTGCACCACAGTGAAAAGCCCTTGAAGAAGGTCAACCATTTGAGATTCTAAATTCTCGTGGTGTGTAATTGCCAAAAAGAAAGATGAGTGCTGTGCTAAAATAGACATTTCTATGAGAAGCTAGATACCTTTAAAGCATACTAACATTTTATCTCAAGTAACTAACATCCAAAATAAAACGTTTCCATTATTTAATGGATTTCTAAATTTATGAAAAGCGCTGTTGAACTTGTCTTTGTTCTTTATAACCACATATTCCAAAAATATCTTGTTTTTATGCTTTTGAATTCTAAATTTCGATCTAGTGTTGAATTAATATAAACAAACCTAATGATTCATAGGTGACTACTTAAATTGTTCTGAAGCATTATATCTCACATTTTAACTGTCAAACGAAAATCTAACTAACCATTTGTTGCCCACTTTCCTTGTCTAGTGTCTTAAAATAATAGTTTTATAAGAAATACAATATAAAATATTATTTGAGGACTTTTCTTCTGTATCATAATTTTGTCACTTCTTTCTACAAGAGAAATAGGACTCATTCTCAAAGTACAGTTCCTCCTTTTTTTAAAAAAGTATTTTGCTTTTTGACCTGTGAAAACTATTCCTGGAAATAGTCTTTTAGATTAGTCCTAGTATGTAGTTTTCATTAACTCTCCTTATTTATGCTCCATGTTTTATTTATTTTTCTAATTAGAAACCCAGCCAGGTTCAAATGCTGAAATCAGCAAGCAGGCTGAAGGGATCCACATTTTTTCTTCTGTGGTCTTAGGTGCGCATAATCAGTGCCCCTGGTAGAGATGCACAACATGAGCTAATTTTTATAAAACTGGAACAAGCCTCTCATATAATTTTTATAATACCATAAAACCTAATGTTATGTTAAATTATTTTTTTATATTCAACAAGGACATTAGGAGGAGACACAGCAGTGAAAGGTATAGTCTTTTCAATGTTCTTTGCATTGCATCTTGTAATGGATACCCTTTAATTTTCTAACTTTATTACCAGCTAATAAAGATTTAAATTATTTTAACAAACAATATCTTAAATATTTTAGCACATGCGGGCTAATGTTATAAAATTATTTCAAAACAGGTATATTTTAGAGATGATGCATTTCCTGTATAAAAGAGATGCATTTGGAACCAATAATGTTGCTTTCATTTACAGTAAAAATATGTTAATTAAAGCTTGGAAATTTTTAAACTTTAATATCTATACAGTTTTATACTCCTTTTGTGTCTTACTTCAGGTCAAACTAAATTTTCTTTTTGGTGACTATAACCATAACAATTGTGATAATAGCAACTTCAAACTGAACTAGTGAAAAGTTCACAAAGATATTTCTTAAGGTATTAAATGATTCGTTCCATATTAAAAGTATAAGACAAAAACTAAAATAATAGTTAAATAAGCTATTATTTTAGTTTGAGGTTTTGATAAATTATGTGGCTTATCCAATGTCACAGATACAGGACGAAGCACCTTTATGACTCTAAATCAAATATCTTGAGCCAGCTTGTGCTTCCCTCCTACCAAAATATTTTGTCAAATATGAAAATACCTACCCCGCCCCCATTCTTATGATATTTTTTGTTTTCTGAAATCCTGGCAAATCATTACTATTAGTTTCATATACTTTTTACCTCTTTATTGTCAGTAATATCAGTTCTTATTCTGGTTGCTTATATAAAAACTAACCTGATTATCTCCTTCATCTACGCTTCTACTTTCTACATCTAAGTTGTCTAAAATTTTATTTGACATTTCCTCGTAGATTTTACATTTCCTTGCATTCTTACTGTCACTATCTTGCTCTAGGTAGCCCATCAGCTAATTTTGAGTTATTGAAGTAATTTCATTTGCATTCACATTTTTTTCTTGTCTCAGCCTATTTCAATTTCACTGGTACTAACGAACAGCCAATTGCTGTTGAAAGGCCATCATCCTGTTACTAAATTGGTCAGGATCCCGTAAATGTTCTTAATTTCCTAAACAATCACAATGTGAGCACATATCACTTATCCAGCGTTCTACCTGCATTATATATTGAACAATGACCTTGGATATAGCCAGGGGCTTTCTTAAAGCCCCCTGAATATATTCCTCATACTGGACTCTGTGTCTTGCTTATTGTTGTGTTTCAAGCTAAGCCCTCCCTATGCTCATGTTATGTAAACTTCAGTCATTAATCAACAAAGTTCCACTTTCTCAAGGAACCATGATCTAGCAATATCTTTCTCCACTCTGGGGAAATTGACTCATACTCTGATATTAATAAACCTGCTACGGACTTCTGCCTCGACAAAGCAGGAAAATGATTTATATTCCTATCTTGTAAGGTATTATATTGTTTCTGAAAATTCTGTATTTCTTTCAATGAATCTATAATCTTATATATAAAAATATACATAAACATATGCATATATATTTCTAAAGCTAGAATGATATTCACCAAGAAAATACATTTAAGTCAATTATGAATATTCTCCTGAAACATAATTTAGTATGAGTACCTGAGAGTACAAAGATGTCATGGCTGTTTAAGCTATTCCTGACACAAACAATATAAGCTGAAGGAAGAGTGAGAATTTGTATGTAGCAGGTTTAGAAATCTAGGAAAACCTTTGTCTAGAAAATAAAATTAAAACACACAACTAAAAATTGTTTAGGTGTTAAATACAGTATGCAAGGAAAAGAGAGATGGAAAGAAATTCAAGTGTGCTGAGGTAGAAAGAATTGGGACATGGATGAATCTGGAAACATCATTCTCAGCAATCTGAGACAAGAACAGAAAACCAAACACTGCATGTTCTCACTCACAGGCAGATGTTTAACAATGAGAACACCTGGACACAGGAAGGGAAGCATCACACACTGAGGTCAGTTGGGGGTGTGGCTTGGGGAGGGAAAGTGGGGAGTGGGGAGGGTGGGGAGGGATAATGTGGGGAGAAATACCAGATATAGGTAATGGGGGATGAAGACAGCAAATCAGCTTGTTATGTGTGTACCTATACAACAATCCTGCATGATCTGCACATGTGCCCCAGAACCTAAAGTACAAAAAAAAAAAAAATCTCTTCCCCTCTTCTAAATATATACATATTGTGTTTTTCTTTTAAGTAATACTCTTTAAAATAGTAAACCAACAGTAGATTTCTAATTTAGGAAAAAAAAAAAAAGAATTAAAAGATGCCAGTACAGCTGGAGCCAAGGGGAGAAGAGGGTAGAAGAGGAATGGGACAAAGCAGATTTCAGACAATGCAGGACTTTTTGAAATATATTCTTGGAATGTGTTATCATAGGACAATGAGAAATCATAGAAAGACTTTAAGCTAAAAGTAATTGACATTAAACCACATTTTAAACACTTCTGTAGTGTTTTATAAGTGTTTATCTTTAATTTTTGAAATTAATTCAATAGAGTAAAGGTGAGAACAGAAAGCATGGAAACAGAAAATTGGCACAAAGCTACTAAGGTTGGATATGGAAATCTCAGTTAAGGGGTTACAACTATACAGAAAAGAAGGAAAAAATGATTTATTCCAGAGTTGATATACAAATGAAAAAAAAAAAGAATAATTTGACTTGGGAATCCATTCAACCAGTAATTGAATACCTACTCTTTAGAAAATGATGGAGAATACAGATAATAACAGAATAGATTCTTAAAAGCATCTATTAATGGACCCTACGCTTTGCTGAGAGAAGAGAGAAAACAATCACATACTAAGAGTTATTTTAGAGCAATGGAAAAAATGTCACAAAGATTGGAAATAGGGGATATTAAGAGAAGAAGTTTTCACTTTGGTTGTCTACAATTGCATATAAGTTTTTTACAATATAAAATGAGTTCTTTCTAAAATTTATTCATGCATTAGTTACAACTTTGACAGTACAATAAAACTAAACTCTATGCATAACTTTGCAAAATGGAAGTATATCATGTCAGAAGAATCGTTTTATCTCCTGATTACTATTCAAGAAATTAAAGATGACAACATGAAACATGATTTGAAATTATTAAATCAGATTAAATTTGACCTTAACTGCCTTCATACATAGTGAACTCTATCCTAACTTAATATGTAAATACTGTAGCCTAAGAGTGTAGTCCTATAATAAGGAGCCAATTCTCAGCCAATCATAGCAGCTAAGCTTTCATCCGATTACAGGCTGTAAACTCCAAAAGACGTCTGAATAAGGTAAATGTGGAGCCAATCTGAATGAATCAGGACATGTATGTCACTTCTTTTTTTCTGTCTCTGCCTGCTCAGGCTTCTGGGTACAGTTCTCTAATCTTTACTGATTCAGCATGCTGTCCCATTCATAAATTGTTTCCTTGTGCCAATAAACTGGGCTAAATTTAATTTTGCTAAAGTATTTCTTTTAACAGGATCTTTTCAAAGTAGTTTTAATTTAACAGTGTAGTAATTTTCTGTAGATCTTTTTCTTCTCCTGGGTTATTGGCAAAATGAATTTGACTTATTGATGACGACTGTAACATTTTCTAACATGAGTTAATTTTATATTTGCTTACAGAAAAAAAGTCCATGTTACATGTACACTTCTCATGAACAATTCTTTCTGTTGTTTGTGTGTTAACTTTGTTTTGGTAATGCATGGTATTTTAAATCCTCAGTTAGTAAATTAACCCTGGAACTCACAGTGTTCATTTTATAAATTATTTTTTCTAAATAAAAGATACATGCTTAGATTACATTAAATAGTAGTTCATTTTGAGACCATAAAAAGCATTAATGGGCTGGGTGTGGTGGCTCACGCTGGTAATCCCAGCACTTTGGGAGGCTGAGGCGGGTGGATCACGAGGTCAAGAGATTGAGACCATCCTGGTCAACGTGGTGAAACCCCGTCTCTACTAAAAATACAAAAAATTAGCTGGGCACGATGGTGCGTGCCTGTAATCCCAGCTACTCAGGAGGCTGAGGCAGGAGAATTGCCTGAACCCAGGAGGCGGAGGTTGCAGTGAGCCAAGATTGCGCCATTGCACTCCAGCCTGGGTAACAAGAGCAAAACTCCGTCTCAAAAAAAAAAAAAGCATTAATATTCTTAAGTTTAAAAGGGACACAGAATTGTTAAAATAGCTGCCTATGCATTTACATAACAGATAATTGTGATATAATTCTTTTATCTAAGGCAATTCTAACCATATGTGACACATCTGTGAATTGCATTTCATCAATTTTGAGGTAATTTTTGCCTTAATATCTTACTAAGATAGTTTTTTCCTATTTTTAATTAACTTTTTATTAAGTCTGAGTAGTCCTTTTATATAGTTTTCAAAGACCAGTTTATTATATTGCTTTTAAAATATTAAATGACAATACCTTATCTCTAATTTCTAGCTATAATGCTGTTACACAAATTGATTTAAAGTGTGATGTAATAAGTAGAAGCAAAGCTTAGGAAATATGAGTTGAGAGTAGGGGAAAAAAGGCATTACTTTTTCTACCCATACATATGGGATTACAATGAGTTTAATAATATCTAAATTACAAAGGAAAGAATTAAAAATAGATATTATACCTATCAATGGGAAGAAAAGTTTTGAAAAAATTGGTTAACATTTTATAAGAATATATATTTAATAAAATATTCTAAAATGTCTATTTTTTCCTATGAGAGAATACCTAAGTGAAGTAGAATTTGGAATTCAGAAACTTTGACTGAGGCAGTTAGAAACAGCTGCAAACTTTATTTATTTATTTATTTTTTTGAGACGGAGTTTTGCTTTTGTTACCCAGGCTGGAGTGCAATGGCGCCATCTCGGCTCACCGCAACCTCCGCCTCCTGGGTTCAGGCAATTCTCCTGCCTCAGCCTCCTGAGTAGCTGGGATTACAGGCACGCGCCACTGTGCCCAGCTAATTTTCTGAATTTTTAGTAGAGACGGGGTTTCACCATGTTGACCAGGATGGTCTCGATCTCTTGACCTCGTGATCCATCCGCCTCGGCCTCCCAAAGTGCTGGGATTACAGGCTTGAGCCACCGCACCCCGCCAGCTGCAAACTTTATTTAGCTGTATGCTCTTGGGTAAATAATAATCTAGGGACTTTCTCAGGATTAGCAAAACCTATTCTTCAGATGTAAGCAAATGATTCTAGATGGAAAAACTCAAGTGTTTCCATATGTCCGTATGTACAAATGAACGTAAGTACTATGTCAAGTGAACACATGTAGATGCAATACATATAGTAACTAAAACAAGGAGAAGAGGGAACATTAATAGAAATATAGAGTTGCAAAGCCTTTAAATCATATTTGCATTTTATTACAGCAAGTGTAGCCCTAAATATATTTTTCTTATAATTCAAACTTTAATTTGTAAAAAACTTAATATGTGTAAAAATTCAAGACAAAATGTAATTCTAAATATAGTGTGTGCATTTATAATACATATATTTGTATGTATGTGTATTTCTTTTAAAGGTAGTGAAAGAAAAGCAGAAGAAAAAATCAAATAGGTTAAAAAGAGAAAATAGTAAAATTTTACATTTAAATACAACTGTATCAATAATTACACTGAATAACCTTAAATATTCTTAATGTCGTGGATAGAAAAAGACAAAACCTGAAAACAGAAAGAATAAGAAAGCTGAATCAGCTATATTAGTGTCAGATAAATAGACCTTTAGACAAGACAGAATGTTATTTCATAAGAATATTTAATGCATTCAGAACATATAAGTCATAAATATACACAGTCTTAATGACAGAGCTTCTGAATACATTAAAGAAAATACTACAGAATTAAAGAATTATAAAATGACACACTTGTATGTACAGGCTTAACAAACCTGTTTCTAAGAATGTTATAGAACATTCTGACAAACAGTGAGTTCGATATATGAATAATCCTATCAACTACTTGACTAAATTTATATGTGTTGAAAGCTAATCACAGCTGCAAAAATGCTTTTGCAAAAGCACTTGGTCCAGTTAAGATTAACCACATACTTGACCATAAATTAAGTCTCAAAAAGTTTTTAAAGAATAAAATCAAATAGAGTGTGCTAAACACATTAAATATCAATTATAAGACAATCAGAAGATATTTAGAAATTAAAACATATTATAAATAATTCCTAGATTAAATTTTTAAAAAACACAGGGGACTGGGCTCAGCGGCTCATGCCTGGCTGACATGGTAAAACCCCATCTCTACTTAAAATAGAAAAGTTAGCTGGGTGTGGTGGCATGTGCCTGTAGTCCCAGCTACTTGGGAGGCTGGGAAAGGAGAATCGTTTGAAACTGGGAGGAGGAGGTTACAGTTAGCCGTGGCGATGCTACTGCACTCGAGCCTGGGGGACAGAGCAAGACTCTGTCTCAAACAACAACAAGGAACAAACAAACAAACAAAAAGCACAAGGAATTTTAAAACAGTATCTTGAATTCAGTGAAAATGAAAATAAATCGTATCAAATTCAGTGGGATGAAGCAAAGCCTGTACTTAGAGGGCAAGCGTGATACTTTCAAATTCTTATGTAAGTCTTCCCTTATCCTCTCCTTATCCTAAGGAATATGCTCAAAGATCCACAGTGGATGCCCGAAACCATGGATAGCACTAAAGCCAGTTACTGTCAATTGAAAGGCTTTCTGTTCATGTCTTCCACCCACATTATATAAGGCTTTGTCTATCTTAACGAAGTACAAATCACGCACTGCGTCTGTAATTTTTGCAGTTTGAAGTGCAACAACAAAACTAGCCCACGTTTATATTTTCCACCATTTCATGGAGAAAAAATTTGTTCTTACCAAAGATCTTAGCAACTTCAAAATAAGATTTTTCTTTCTTGCTTTACTAGTGGAGAACGTTCACCTTCTCACTTAAAGGAAGCACTTCATGTCTTTACTTTGGCATAGTCAAATTGCCAGCATTACTACTCTTGTGCCTTGGTGAGGCCATAATTAAAGTAAAATGAGGGTAACTTTAATATAAGCATTGCAGTACCATACTGAGATAGCTCATCTGATAACTGAGCTGGCTACTAAGAGACTCATGGGTTGGGAGTGCATTCAGCATGGACATGCTGGACAAAAGGAGGGTGTCACATTCTAAGTGAGACACAGCAGATGGTGCAGGATTTCATCATGCTATCCAAAATAGCATGCAATTTAAACTTAAGAATGGTTGATTTCTGGAATTTTCCACTTAGAATTTTCAGACCACAGGTAACTATACATGAAAAGCAAAACTGTAGATACAGGGAAATATTGTATTAGAAAAAAAGGACAAAATGAAATACTGTATTACGAAAAAAGGACAAAAGATCAAGACGATATATTCATGAAATTGGCAGTTTTTCTGCAAAACCATATTCACATGGATTCTTACTTGGGAAAAATTTTAACTTCTAACAAACACTTTATACAAATATATACAAATACATAGATTTTTTATTTCTAATGTTAGTATGATTCATATTCTTTGAAGTTGGTCAAGGCTATGGTCTAGAACCTGAAAAATTTTACTAAGGGTAATGTGCTTATGATTAATGTTTTCTATAACTACTGGACAAAAATTATAAATAGCAAACCAAACCTGTTAAATGTTGTTTTTCACATCGTGCATATATTTTACACAGTATCCTTAATTTATCTAGAGTCATGACAAGCCTGTTGAATCCTCCTCATCATGATAGTGAATATATCAATTTCTTCATACTTTTCTATTTGATCATATATAGTAGCGAATTTATTTTATGTTCACAAAATCAAAATCTGTTACATATTCTAAATGAGCTGAACTGCTTATAATTATGCATTGACTATAATGATTTTTTTTCCATCAGGCTCCTTTTATCTGATATCAGTATAGTTACAGGCATGTGTTTTTGTCAGTTCATTTATTTTAGTTACTGGTGTTCTTAACTGATTTTCCACCCTTGTATTTAATGCTTGCACGTCCTTGACATTTTAGCAATGAACATGTTCCTACATTTTTAAAACTTTAATGGAATCAACATTATTTCCAAACTGGTAAGTATAATTCAGTAACATGATTTTAATTATTGATATATTCTAATACGTTTGGCACTTATTTTACTTATTGATATGTTCAGACCTGTTTGTCATAATTTGCCAAATTTTTATTAGATATTGTTTATTTTTATACTTTCATACTTTCAAAATATTTTCTATATTTTTTATTTTATACAACAGCTAATTAAAAAATCTTTAAACAACATTGTAAAGAAAATTGTAAAACTGAATTCAACCTAGGAGAATATTTTTTTTAAATATGTGATAAAACAGTTCATTCTAGAATCACAGCACATAAAAAGATTCACAATATCATTAACTTAGGAAATTTAAAATACCGCCACAGTGAGATATCACTATAGGTATATTCAAAGGATTTAACCAATAAAAACAAAATACCAAATACTGATGAGGAGAACACATAGCAACTGGAATCTTCATATGTGGCTGGAGGGAATGTAAATAGTACAGCCTCTATGAAAACATTTGAGATAGTGCCTGTAAGTTTTTACCTATCCTTACCAACAATTCCATGCCACATAATTTGCCAATATCAATGAATGTTTAAGTTCACAGAAACCATTTATGTGAATATTTGTAACAACATTTTTTTACAATTGTTTGAAACAGGAACAAATACACCTGAGCTGATGCATATTCTGTGATTTTATTTATTAAATTAGGAACAAGGTGAAATTATAAAACAGAGAAAGATCAGTGGTTGTCAAGGGCGGGGTTGGCAGAGTTGTTTAATACAAAGGGAAGTCAGTGAATCTGAGAGTGTGATGGAACTATTCTTCACACGTACAACATTGGTGATCTCATGGCTGAACTGTGTATTTTTCAAGCCTTTTAATACTGTGAATTAATAGTAGTGACTTTTTCTATACATGTATTGAATCTCAAAAAAATAAAACAGAAGTTGGGTGTACATGACTCTGAATATTGATTTGACTTGTATATTTTCACTTTAGTTCTTAGGTAAATGAATATGTCTTTTATAGAAACAATATTACTGAGACACTAATTAAATTTTTTGATGTGATGGAACTGTTCAATATCATGATTGTGGTGACAGTTACAGTAGAGTGTACATCTGTCAAAACTCAGAAATCTTACACCCAAATGGCAAATAGTTAATGTATATAAATGATAACGAGTCTTCTTTATATATTTTAGTGGGCTGGTGTTGAGAAAAATGGTACATGTGCATCTATACATGCATATATATATGTGTGTAATTTTCCTCTTCAAAATAAGAACCAGTATTTCTTTCTGAATAAGGACATTTCATTTTTAAATGTTCATTAATAAATATAATCAAATATGGAATTTATCAAACAATCTATAGTCACAAAAACCCATAGGTTTTAGGTGTCATAGGTATAGTTTGATAGAATCTAAAGTATTATTAATTCTACTTGACAAGTAAAACACTTTGTTATAATAAAACACATTTGTTTAAAACACATTTGTTATGACTAATCTCATTTAAAATATTGCTTTCTGTGTTGTTTAAATTTTACCATCAATGAGCAGCATGAAGTTCCTTGAAATTTGTAAACGTAAACAGAAATAATATATATTCTTTGAGTTATAATAATTATAGCTAATTTCGTTTGAAGTGTGGATTTAGTGTCAATATGTTAATCTATGATAACTGAATTTCTGTTATTTCTTATGATAGTTATATTTTCATCTAAAAACAATTGCCTCTTAACCATTGACTCTAAGTTTAGTTTAATGTATTAATCTCACCCCTACTCTTTTAACTGCAGTGAGTGTTCTGATAATGTTTCTAATAAGCATCAGGATAATAGGTTTGCTTTCACATGCACCTTCAATTATTTTATAAATAAGATTATAATGATTCTCCTATGCTATTAATTTGATGCAGCTTTAACACAAAATTAGTTAGGTTTCACCATATGTTTATACATTTTAAGTAGAGATTCTTAAGATTAAATTAAATTTTAAAAAAATTTACAAAAGGAAAACATGCAGAATTTCCATAATAAAAAGTAAAAAACCAAAAATAAATATATTTACTGAATATGTGTATACACACATTGAAGTTGGAATCTTTAATGTAATCAATTATTCTGTTTTAAATAATATCTCATCATTCTTGGAACAATATGCAATACACACATACTACATTAGAGACAGTTCTTTCCTTTTAATGGGAGTTATACCACTAGTTTTGTAATCACAGTTGTTTTTGGTTCAATATTTGTTAAATAGCCGCCCAAATAAAGACGTATCAATTCTGATATTTTTCCTAAAGAATATGGAAAAAGAGATATTTTTCTGCTTAGAGAAACTATAAAATAAGTTTTGAAGGTCTTTTGCAACTGTCTCTCTCTTCTGTGATGCAAATAAGTAACACTGAAAATTATAACTGTGCAGAAAAAATAAAGGAGATACCAAATTTTAAAAATCCTAAAAATCCAGTTGTGAAACAGTCTTTTCTATAGCTAGATTGTATAACTCTAACTTAGGTGACTATCACCCATATATTTCCAAGAAACAATATTTTCTGTGTTATTTCAAGTTAATAGTTACGTCTGACATATCAGTTATAGTTTGCTAATTAATCCCAAATAATTTGTTGTCCTAAAACTTGAATATAAATTTATTTTAAAACAATCATAAAGCTACCAATACACTACACAAATACTACTCATTCCAATAGTTACATGTGCTTAGCTGCATATATTTTGGTAGACACATCTCTTTCATTTGTTTGTTTGTTGGAGACAGGGTCTGGCTGTGTCACCCAGGCTGGAATGCAGTGGCAGGATCATGGCTCACTGAAGCTTCCACCTCTGGGCTCAAGTGACCTTGCTGCCTCAGCTTCCCAAATAGCTGGGACTAAAGGTGTATAATACCATACCCAGCTAACTTTTGTATTTTTTTGTAGAGATGAGGGGGATCTCACCACATTGCCCAGGCTGGTCTTGAACTCATGATCTTAAGCATCTGCGTGCCTTGGCCTCCCAAAGCACTGGGATTATAGGCCTCAGCTACCATGCCTGGCCTAACATTTATTTATCTTTATTTATTTGTTTATTGTACTTTAAGTTCTGAGGTACATGTGCAGAACATGTAGGTCGAATCCTTGAATAGACCAATAACAAGATCTGAAATGGAGGCAGCAATTAACAGCCTACAAACAAAAACATCCAGGACCAGACGTTTTCACAGACAAATTCTACCAGAGTACAGAGGAGCTGGTACCATTCCTTCTGAAGCTATTCCAAACAATAGAAAAAGAGGGACTCCTCCCTAACACATTTTATGAGGCCAACATCATCCTAATACCAAAACCTGGAAGAGACACAACTAAAAAAGATAATTTCAGGCCAATATCCCTGATGAACATTGATCATTGAGGCTAAAATCCTAAACATTTATTTTTTTAATAAATAACTTTTAATTTTATTATAAGAAAACTTCAAAAGAGTTTTAAAATATTAGGCTATTTTGAAGTGTCGCAAAGTGTTTGGCTTATGTAAACATTTATGAAAATGCACAGAGGCAAGGGAAAAAAATAAATCACAAACAGGAAGAGAGGAAGTTAAGCTATTCCTGTGTGCACACATAATGTGTGCAACCTGATAGTCTAGACCTGATAGTCTTGGCCCTAAAGCTCCTTCATCTAATAAACAACTTTAGCAAAGTTTCAGAATACAAAATCAATGTATCAAAATCACTAGCATATTTATACACCAAGAGCAGTCCAAGCCAAAAGACTAAACCTATCACAATCCTATTCACAACTGCCACAAAAAGAATAAAATACATAGGTATACAGTTAATGACGGAGATGGAAGATCTTTACAATGAGAATTACAAAACATGATGAAAGAAATTATAGATAACATAAACAAATGAAAAAACATTCCATGCTCATGGATAGAAAGAATAAAAATCTTTAAAATGACCATACTGCTTAAAGCAACTATAGATTCAGTGCTATTCTTATCAGACCACCAATGACATTCTCACAGAACTAGAAAAAAAAATTTAAAAATTTGTATAAAACAAAATAGCCCAGGTAGCCAAGGCAAACCTAAGCAAAAAGAACAAAGCAAGGGACATCATGTTTCCTGACTTCAAATATACTACAGGACTACAGCCACTAAAACAGCACAGTAGTGGTTCAAAAACAGGCAAATAGACGAATGGAACAGAATAGAGAGCCCAGAAATAAGTCCACACACCTATGACCATCTGATCTCGAACAAAGATGACAAAACAAGTAATGAGGAAAGGACTCCCTATTCAATAAATGGTGCTGGGATAACTGGCTAGCCCAATGCAGAATATTGAAACAAGACCCATTTCTTTCTATTGAGTTCCTTATATATCCAACTCAAGATGGATAAAAGACTTAAATGTAAAACCCAAAACCATGAAAACCCTGGAAGGAAACCTAGGCAATTACCTTTCTGGACATAGAAACTGGCAAAGATTTCATGACAAAGATGCTGAAAACAATCACAGGGAAAGTAAAAATTGACAAATGGGATCTAATTAAAAAGAATAGATCAAAATAAACTATCAACAGAGTAAACCAATGACATTCAAAATGGAGGAAAATTTTTTGCAAACTATGCATCTGACAAAGGTTTAATTAATATCCAGAATCTATAAAGAACTTAAACAAATTTACAAGAAAAGAATGCAACCCATTTAAAAGTGGGGAAAGGACATGAATGGATACTTTTCTAAAGAAAACATGCATGTGATTAACAAGCACATAAAAATGCTCAACATCACTGATCATTAGAGAAATGCAAATCAATAGCACAATGAGATACCATCTTACACCAGTCAGAACGGCTATTATGAAAAAGTCAAAAAATAACAGATGCTGGAGAGGCTGCTGAGAATAAGGAGCACTTATACATCATTCTTGGAAGTATAAATTAATTCAGCCATTGTGGAAAGTAGTGTGGCAATTCTTCAAAGAGCTAAAAATAGAACAATCATTCAACCTAGCAATCCTATTACTGGATATATACCCAAAAGAATATAAATTGTTCTACCATAAAGACTCATGCAAGTGCGGATATGTTCATTGCAGCACTATTCACAGTAGGAAAAACATGAAATCAACCTAAATGTGGGCTGTGCCCGCCTCCCCTCTCCCATGTCTTCCCTATGATTTGGGACAAATTGTTGCACTGTGACCGTTGTTAATTGAAAAGTTGAAGAATGTTTGTAAACTGGTAGTTTTTCTAGTTTGTGTATGTGTGTTTTCTTAATGTTTGGAGTGACAATGACACTCTCAGTTTGCTACGTTCTGAAGTAGAAACCAAGAGGAATTACCTTCATTTTGTAAAGCAATGTTTAAATATAAGGGCTCCAACTATAAAAATCCTAGAAGTAATTCTAGGAAACACTATTCTGGACATCGGCCTTGGGGACAAAAAATTATGACTAAACTCTCAAAAGCAATTGAACAAAAACAAACATTGAGAAGTGGGACCTAATTAAAGAGCTTCTGCACAGCAAAGGTAACTATCAACAGAATAGACTGAAAACATACAGAATGCAAAAAAATTCACAAACTATGCATCCGACAAAGATCCAATATCCAGCATCTATAAGAAACTTAAACATTGAAGAGATTAAAACCAAATAAACCCATTAAAAAATGGACAGAAACATGACCAGACATTTCCTAAAAGAAGACATACAAGCAGCAACAAACATATGAAAAAATGCTCCACACCACAGAAAGACAAATTAAAACCACAATGAGATACCACTACTTTTAAAAAGTCTAAAAACAACAGAAAAGGGAATGATTATATATTATTAGTGGAAATGTAAAATAGTTTAGCCAGTGTAGAAAATACTTTGGAGATGTCTTAAAGAACTTGACCCAGAACTACCATTTGACCCAGAAATCCCATTACCAGGTATATATCCAAAAGAAAATAAGTTATTCAACCAAAAAGACGCATGCAGTCATGTACTCATTACATCACTATTCACAATAGGAAAGACATGAAATCAACCCTGGTGTCCATCAATGGTAGAGTGGATAAAGAAAAACTATGTTAAAAATTATGTTTTATATATATTCTAAAATTGTTCAAACTGTAAAAATTTATGTTTCAGTATGATTTTAAGAAAATTAACTTGTACTTGTGAAAAAATTTGGCTTTAAAAAAACTGCAAAGCTACATTCTGGAAAAGGAAACATAAGACATAATTTGTTTATGGCTATCCAACTATCTCAGCATTATTTATTATGTAGGAATTCTTTCCTCCATTGCTTATTTTGTCACTTTTGTCAAAGATCTTATGGCTTTAGGTGTGTGTCTTTATTTCTGTGTTCTCTATTCTTTCACATTGGTCTACGTTTGTTCAGGTACCAGTATCATGCTATTTTTGTTACTGTACACTGATAGTTTGAAGTCAGGTCATGTGGTGCCTTTGGCTTTGTTCTTTTTGCTTAGCATTGCTTTGGCTATTCTTTTTTTAGTTCCATGTTAATTTTACAATAGTTATTTTCTAGTTCTATGAAAAATGATGTTAGTGGTTTGAAAGGAATAGCATTGAATCTGTAAATTGCTTTGGATATAATGGCCATTTTAACTATACCAATTCTTCCAATTCACAAGCATGGAATATTTTCTCATTTGTTTGTGTCATCTATGATTTCTTCAGCAGAGTTTTCTTGTTGTTCTCCTTGTAGAGATCTTTTACCTCTTTGGTTAAATGTACTCATAGGAAATATTTTTCTGGCTATTGTATATGGAATTTTATTCTTGATCTGGATCTTGGCTTGAATGGTATCTGTGTACAGAAATGCTGCTGATTTTTCTTCATCGACTTTGTCTCCTGAAACTTCACCTAAGTTATCAGTTCTAGGAGTCTTTTGGTGGAGTGTTTAGGATTGTCCAGGTATGGAATGATATTATCAGCTAAGATAAATAATTTGATTTCTTTTCTTATTTTGATGTCTTTAATTTATTTCTCTTGCCTGATTGTTCTGGCTAGGACTTTCTAAATTGTAGGTTTATAAGTTATAAAAAAAACATATCAGCCGATAGGGAACAACAATGCAATTAAAATGAACCAGAATGTATAGAGCTGTATATTTTTTCTCAGAACACATAAAACCCAAGAGATTTAAATGCACACACTCTGACCTTTGGTTACTTTCAGGAAAATAAGAAAACATCGTTTGGATATCATGTTTGTTTCACTTTAGAATGCAGTCACTCTTCATTGTACAGACCACTTCTCAATTTATCATATTTAATGCATAAAAAATTTAATTAAAGCCCATCATAAAACTGCAGTTATGTTAATATCAAATATAATTCAAGAAAACACATACTTTAAAATATTACTCTATTGACATAATTATTTTATTTCTGTACTTTTACAGAAAGATACATAGAAATATAATACCTAAGTGTTCATTATGTATTATAATCCTCTAAGCAGGTATATATGTATTTATATGGGAGGCACCATAGATAAAAAAATTATACATAGATGAAAATTAACATAGAAAAAAATTATATCAAAATATTTATGATAATTTGTAGAATTAGTAATGCATTATTAAAATCTATATTCCTATGAAATCTGCATGGAAATCTGAATTTTAACCTTTGAAATGCAATTAATTCTAAACAACTACTATTTAGCTGGTATATTTCTATTCCTCTTAATAAAATAAATAAAATATTGGGAAATAATTATTTTCTGTAGCCTTCATAATCATTTAAATATCATTTGCCATGGTTTTCATTTTAAAGGACTTAGAACTATTGTAGGATTTAATATAAAACTAATGAGCTCTAAAAATTAGTATGAATTTTACCTTTGGTATTTCGAATTACATTTTCAGGAATATATTTTTAGCAGGTCTGAATCCACATGACCAAGCATATATAATGGTTGGCAAACTTACTGAGTTAAATTTCTAATATAAACAGTATATTTGATTGTATTACCATATTATCTCACAATTATACATTCCCCTTATTCTTTAAAACCTAGAATATAATGATGTGGCAAGTATTTTAAAGTAGACAGTTTACATGAAGAGTCAGGCCTAAGCAAAATTAAAATCTATTTTGTTTCAGCATATTTAGTCCTTGCTTTTATGACCTTTGCTACTTATATGAGACATTCTCACTTTATCTGCCTCATGTCGAGTTAATGTTTCCCATTTTTTAAATCAGAATTGGATATGATAAACCCATAGAAAATTACATTAACCTGAATATATGTTTGGGCAAAATAAATAAATAGGAAAAGATAAAAGAAAGAGAGAGATAAGAAAATATAGGAAGAAAAATATTTTTGTATTGAGAGGAATTTAAATTTTTAAGACAAGTAGAATGGCACTATTCTTAAGAGAAATCAAAGTATAATAACATTATCAAAGAACATTGTGTTTGTGATATCATGTAAGCTCTAATGTAATAATTTAGCCAATAATTCCTTTTACTATGTCTTATGTTTTAAAAATAAGTCAGTAAGTCCTTTTTAGCATGTGCCATATGCATAAACCAACAGAAGTTGAAAAGTATGTGGAAAACATTTTTAGGAAGACTTACATTATGAATTTCCGGGTTTGACAATTACATTTCATGATCTTCTTGGAATGACAGTTTCTGATGGGTCCTATTACAATAGACATCATTAAGGAAAATAACAAAAATTGTTACTTGCCTATGACTATTAATGTTGCTTTAAAAAAGTTGCTTTTGCAAAATAATAAAGTAGTCATCAAAAATATTAATCTTATCACTCTCAAGGCCTTTACAAATTTTACAAGCTTTTCTACTAAAACTAAATGAGAAGTATAATTTAACTATTTTTTTTTATTTTTTGAAACTGTACAGTTATTAAATCTTTAGAAACTGAGGATTATTCCCCTTGGCCTTGTGTATCAGAATAAAGATGGTAATGTAAATGTTAAAAACAAAATAAATAACTTAGGTTGGTATAAGTGAAAGTTTCTTAAAAACAAAAAGTAAATAAGACATGCCCCTCTACATTCTAATCTTTGTGTTGAATTCTGGTGATTTCTTTTTTACCATGCTCTTTTTTATAGTGAATATCACAACCACAGAACCACTGCTACAGTGACAGAGAAGAAAGTGAATACAGGTGAATCACATCTATAGAATCATGTGTCTCCACCAGAGTAATAAACAATGACTCAAAGTTCTATAAGCTGAATTGTCCATCACCATGCAGAAAAGAGAACAACAAAACAAAGAAGAGTTTATTTCTTTCTCCTTGACTCTTGCAGGTTCCCAGAGAGCCCTCTAGTTCCCGCTACCCCATTTCACCCCACTGGCAAAAATTGGCAGAAGAACTAGACAGAAAATAAGCATAGATTTAAAATAATTTAACAAAACTATAATTTAGAATAATTTCAAATTTAAAGTAATCTAGCACCACCAGTTCCAAGTGACATCTAGCAAAAGTGCCATCCAAGAACAGCAGAATACATATGCCTTTAAGTACCCATGGAACATTTACTAAAGTAGACTATATTCTGGGATATTAAAAAATGCCTCAACAAACAAAGAAATCAAAATTATAGAGTGAGTTCTTGGACTGTAGTTGAATCAAAGTAGAACTCAATTATGGAAAGACAACAAAAACCTCTAAACACTTGGAACTAAACAACACATAAAGAAATAATCCATGAATCAAAGAGAAAATCTCAAGGAAAATTAGAGTATTTCATTTAACTAAATAAAAAGACAGCATATCAAAATATTTGAAAAACAGCCAAAGCAGTCTAGAGGGAATATTTATAGTATTAAATCCATTTATTTTAAAAAAATGTCTTGAATCAATAAATAAGCTTTTAGCTCAGGAAACCAGAAGAACAATGAAATCCAAAGCAAACAGAAGAAGTGAATAGCCACCAGAGCCAAAATGAATACAATTTAAATAGATGATATGGTTTGGCTCTGTTCCCACCCAAAATCCCATCTTGAATTCCCATGTGTTGTGGGAGGGACCCACGGGAGGTAACTGAATCATGGAGGCAGGTCTTTCCTATGAGTAAGTCTCAGGAGAGCTGATGGTTCTCTAAGGGGAGTTTTCCTGCACAACCTCTGTTTTTGCCTGTTGCCATCCATGTAACACGTGATTTGCTCCTCCTTGCCTTCCACCATGATTGTGAGGCCTCCCAGGTATGTGGAACTGTAAGTCCAGAGTTTACAATATGCATTTATAAGATATCCAAATATACTTTCAAATAACTCTTTTATTTTCACCTGCCAGAACCACAAGGGAATGTTTCCGAGACATTCACTATGATAATAGGATTCCTGGAAGTAAAACCCACTAATGTGTGAGAGCACACTTTGTTATTAAAGATAACTCTTGTCCACACTGGGCTTCCACACTTGTCAAAGTTCCCTTTAAACTGTTTTTACTAGTGTGCAATTCCAGTGGCCACTGTTCCATGTATGCAGATTTTGACCCTGAGTCTCTGGATTCTCCTGTCTTCCCAGGTTTTGGGGTAGCTGTTTGTCATGGAAACTCATTTTATTAAGGTGTCCAAGTCATTGAGTCTAGTTTATTCAGGTTTTTCTCATTGTAAGGATGAGAGTAGTTTCTTTTTTTTTCTTTTTTTTTTTTGAGACGGAGTTTCACTCGTTACCCAGGCTGGAGTGCAATGGCGCGATCTCGGCTCACTGCAACCTCCGCCTCCTGGGTTCAGGCAATTCTCCTGCCTCAGCCTCCCGAGTAGCTGGGATTACAGGCACGCGCCACCGGGCCCAGCTAATTTTTTGTATCTTTAGTAGAGATGGGGTTTCACTATGTTGACCAGGATGGTCTCGATCTGTTGACCTCGTGATCCACCCGCCTCGGCCTCCCAAAGTGCTGGGATTACA
>CM052667.1:6673207-6692509 GCA_028533165.1 Leontopithecus rosalia | reverse complement strand
GAGAGTAGTTTCTTTAAGCTTGTAATATGTTAGCACTGAAATCAGAAGTAAACCCTCATCTTTTAATGTTTGACTTATGTCAAACTACCAGTACCTATTAATACTGGTACTAATATGATAATTAAAATTTTTCTTTGACTATTTTTAAATTTATGAAGAAAATATACTATAGTTAAAATGGTAATTCAAAAATAAAAATATAACATTTATAAGGAGATTTTTTGGAATAAAGGAAATAATAAAATATGCATAATAACGTGCTACTTTGTGTTGAGGTAATGATAAAATAATCAGATTCATAACATGTGATGGCAAAATTATATCATAGTGTGCTATTTAATAGAAAATTCTACATTAGTCCAAACTTAGGTGTGGAAAATATAAAATTATTGCAGAACATGTAGGATAATAAAAATGTTTAACTCAGAAGAATAAATGTAATTATCCATCCTACATACATATTGTGAGCAGCAATACAGTTTTAGCACAAAAATAAAATCTGTGATGATAAATTGTGTTGTAAATATTAATTTAATGCTCTTCCAGTCTTTTTAAGTTGGAAATTTTTTGGATCATAAAGTTATAGATGGCCATAAAATGTGTATACTTCTGTTTATAACAAAAATAAAAATCATTTATTTTAAAATTAAGATCCTGCAAAATTTTATGCACCTACTAAAAGGTATCACACATAACTTGATTTTTGAGACATACTGACTTAAATGATGGAAATTTTTAGTGTGAAGCCACTAATATTCTAACCTGTAAACAGAAGAATGTATAAATCTTTGACCCATTCAACCAAATAGTTTTTCTGCATCATTGGTAGCATTATATAAATTTTTTTAGCCTGTGAATATGGCATATTACATTGATTAATGTGTGAATATTCAACCCATGTTGCATTTCTTCAAATAAAAACTATGATGTATAATTTTTACACAGCATTATCTTCAGTTTATTAATGTTGTACTGATGACCTTTACATCTAAATTTATGAAAGATTATGTGTATTTTTGGTTTGTTTTGGTACTTTTTTTTTCTTCATATTTTGTATATTAGAGTTCTCCAGAGGAAGGGACTAATATGATACATGTACATATGAAAGGAGGTTTATTAAGGAGTGCTGACTCACAGGATCACAAAGTGAAGTCCCACAATAGGCTGTCTGCAAGCTAAGGAGCAAGAAAGCCATTCCGAGTCCCAAAACCTTAAATGCAGGGAAGCAGACAGTACTGCTTTCAGTCTGTAGCCAACGGCCTGAGAGTCCCTGGCAAACCACTGGTGTAAGTCCAAGAGTATAAAAGCTGAAGAATCTAGAGTTCAATGTTGAAGGACAGGAATCATCCAGCAAGGGAGAAAGATGGAGGCCAGAAGACTCAGGCCAGTCTAGACCTTCCACGTTCCTCTGTCTGCTTTTATCCTAGCCTGCTGGCAGCTGATTACCTATTATAAATGTGACTTTTAAAGTCATGATAAGAAAGCATATTTCATGTAACTGTATTTTGGCTCTTTCTGTTGTTCTTTCTCACATCTTACTACTGCAAAATTATCATTTTATTTCTGCTTGAAGATCTACCTTTAACTTGTGTGTTTCAGTTCCTAAACCAGCTTAATTTTGAGAACCTTTGCAGTGTTATTTTGTGCTGCTAGGGTTATCCAAAGCCACTGAGATCCTACTGGTTTCTGCTGGTGCCATTTGAAAGGTGAACCTAAAACTATTTATTTACCTACAACTATTTCGTTACCTATAGCTGTCAGGTGTTCTTGCTAAGGGAGGGTATACTCATGTTTATGGAGACAAAGAGGCTTCCTTGGCATGGTGATTGGTTTTGGAATATTTTTCAGCCACTCCTTGCCTGTAAAATACACATGTGCTGATCATAGCCACTAGTGGCAGACACCTCTCTTAACTCACCACCGTGGTGTCTCCGAATGGTGAAACAGAGGCTTGGGGGGTAGGAAAGGATACTACTTCCTCTGGCTGCTTTTTTCTGGCTAGATTGATCCCTTTCTGGTGGTTTATTGCTCAACTGCTGTTTTTGGAGGAAGACCTGTTGAATGCAGCATTAGAATGAGCCTACCTTGGTCACTTTCTGCTGCTAGAGTTGGCGGCTGGCAATCAGTGGGTCTAAGCTGCCTTTTCTCTTGGGTGTGAGGACATAGATGCCCTGCTTGTGTTGTTCCTCCAGCTCTTGTATTCCAAAGCAATTCACTTACGTTTTACTAACTTGCAGAGCTCTCCTTCGGATGTATCTTGCGTTATTTTCTCATTTTATAGTTGTATATATTTTGGAGGAGCAGGAAGAAACCCATCCTCAACTTTTTAGAACTACAAATATTTTATATGTTTTTGAAATCAGCATCACTTTCGGACTTAAATTCTTCCTACTCAATACCCCACCTCAATCTTCATACTTAAATTAGTGCCTAGATTAACAAATGCTTTGTTTGAATACAGAAGATGGAGTAGAGTTAGAATCTAGTCAATTCAGTAATACGACATTCTACAATGAATCTTTCATAAACAAGAGGGCTTTTACTTCCTACATTTCTCCAATAATATGAATTAAGAGTTTAACACAGATGTTTCCACACCTGTTCCGAACTGTTGCTAATATATTTTTTGCCAAATTATCTTAAGTTAATGATAAACTATGTTATAAAGAAAAAGGTGTTTTTTTTTTTTGTAAGTGATCTTTCAAATGATACAACTAGTTCAACCTATGCTGGTTCTTTTGAGTCAACTCAACCTGATTCTTGAATTCAAACTTAGGACATGTCCTTTCTTACACCTAGAAAACTTTATCTCTACACCTACCAATTTTAACTTGAAATGTCTTTCTCCTTTAGTTTCCAGGTGAGCTATAACCATCACAGAAAACTAACCACTCATTAAAGTTCCTTCTTACGTTGCCCTCTGTCACAAACCATTATATATTTAGTTTTCTAATTTAAAGTCATTATTTTAGTCTATATTTTACTCTTGTTTACTAACAGCACTTAAATACCATTGAGGATATAGGATTTGTCTTATATACATTAAGGATTTGTCTTATATACAAAGTCATTATTTTAGTCTATATTTTACTCTTGTTTACTAACAGCACTTAAATACCATTGAGGATATACGATTTGTCTTATATACATTCCTGCTAATTTGAAGACTGTCTAGCATACAACAAATACTTAATAAGCAAATTTAATTGACCAAATAAACAGTTGATTCCAGTTTTTATTTTTAAATCAACTTATTTTGCTACTGGAAAGTTAGCTTTTGAAAGATTCTGTTTAAGCTCTGATACAAAATAAGAATACAATGTGTAATGAATATATTATATCCTAATGCTACTTATGTAATTTCAAAAATATTATGTGAATATTCCACATTTTAGGGTATCTTCTATAGGTACATATACACGGTTTGTGTCTTTATCAAAATGTCTGATCAACCCCTTTGGCAAATCGTACTGTACTGGGACATCGTTCATAAAAAAATATTTGAGCAAGGATTTGTCCAACCAAATGCAATGACTTAAACTTTAAGAAAAATACTTTTATTATGAAACTATGAGAGTGGGCCAACCAGGTTAGATATGGCACCTATACAGGCAATACAGTTTCTTTTTATTTTCTCTGCCATTCATAACATATGCTTTGTATTTTGTTTCAAAATGGCTGTTCCAATTTCTACCAACATATTTATATTTTCTCTATTTTATATTACATATTTAAATCGTAATTTGGACTTGTTGTAACATATTCATTTGGAAATTGAAAATTTCATTTGAATCTTATAACTTCCTTCTAAAACGGGATGATGAGAAACAAAGCTTGGAGAGTGTGAGGGGTTGTATCTGTATTCTGTCTCTTGCAAGATATTCCTAAGAACCTTGCGTACTTAGATGCTCAAGTTATTATTGTGTCAAATAATTATTTATTTTTGCTCATATGATAATTAGTTAACTTTGCCTTTTAATAATATGTTGAATCCAAAGAGTTATTATAAAATGCCTAAAATTGCATTCAGGAAAAAATTAACTCAGCTCATTAGATGTCGATGCATTTTTCCTTAAAATACTAAGTAAAGAGATCAGGGAGTTGATGAACCTTTCCCTAATCTGACATAAAAAAAATGATTATTATTCATTGAGTATTCTTACATTCACACAATACATATTTTATATCTTAAAAGGCTAATTGACCTTAAACTCCTGGATACCTTAACTGATGACACAGTTGACTCTAAAATTTAGCAAAACATGCTATGATGCATTTAATCAGTGCATACATTAGCAAATTATAAAGTCTTAACATCCTAATATTAAATTAAAATTTTGAATTTCACAGTACACTTTCTCATATTAGTTCATTTGCCGCTAGTAAAAATACAGTGACTTCAGTATGGTAACTGCTGATTTCATTCTCCTTTTAACAGATAAATTCTATAATTGATACTCGAAACAATATTTTCTTAGGGGATACGCTATAATCCTTTCATTAGTCTCTCTGTGTTGAAGAATACTGAAGCAGTTCAAAAAAAGGAGATCAAGAAAGATGGTCTCATAGGAGCAACCAGAGAACTCTAATAGTAAGCAAAATTAAGAGGTCAAGACAAAGAATGGTTACTTTGTCAACAGGTAACAGAGAATCATTATATCAGCCTTTGGTGCATGATTAAATTGTCCAATGAGAGTCTTTAGTCTCCTTAACCAATTATACACTGTCAGAGGAGGATAAGAATCAAAATTATGCACTAGGAACCAGGATCAAAAGAAAAGGTAATATTCAGTGTGAACTTTGACTGGTAGCAATATTTCTTTTCACTGAGGAAATAACAGCCCCTAGGTCTGTGGCCTAATAATGCATCCTTGGATCTGACCATTACTAACTACATCAATTTGGTACATCAAATCTACGGGACAGGAAAACAGGAAGTCAAACACTGGTACTGCAGTGACTGCTCACACATCTGCTGTTAGAACAAAGTGAAGCCAGAACAATAAAATCTCTTTTCTAAATCTGGCTTCCATTAATCTTCGCATATTAACTTGTTTTATCAATCTTCTTGTATGTAACTGCTGTCACAGAATCCTCTCCCCACCCCCACCTTCCTCACTACATGTATCAGATCATCTCAGAGAACAAAGCTTGGAAATATAGCTATTTATATATCTATGTCTTCTGCATATTGTTATAAACCCATCACATGTGTGTACCCACAACTCACATATACACATATGAACATAAAATACTGATATATCTAGTTACAACGCACTACTGTTAGAGTAAATAGTATATACATACATGAGCAGGGCAGGAGTGCCACCAGAAACGGCAGGCACTCATGGGGTGTTGATCAGCCAATCATAAAACATTCTCTTAGATAAGAGAGGGCCCCAGAAATGTCCAGTTCTTATTGGGTTATGGTCAGGTGATCATACAACTCTCCCTCTGAAATGGTAAGTGGCCACAACTGCACCAAGAGGAAGAGGCAATCCACAACAGATAGGAGCAAATAGGAGCCAGCAAACGCCAATTCCCTGATAAGGTCTTAAACACAAGCAGTAGGAGACAAAATGGCAAGTGTGACTGGTGTATGACTCCTTTATGGACTCTCCGCCAGTAAGGGAAAATCATCCCAGGTGAGTATGTGCACAACCTTAGTAAACACACTGCACATGCAGCCCCTGGCAAGTGCTGGCACGCTAGTGCCCATGTGCCGACTGAGCAACAGCCTACCCTGGAACCAAGCCAATGTGTAAAAACCCCAGTCAGGGCTGAGCGGGGCACCTGATTTCTTAAGTAGCCCATTTGGCCTTCCTCCAAATATACTTTGCTTCTTTCAATAAAGCTTTGTTTCTGCTTTAAAACTTGCCTGTGTCCTCTGTAAAGGCAGAGGTCAGGATCACTGTAGACTCACTGCAGGGTGTGGACCAGTTCACTGGTTCTGAACTTGCTGCTAGTTGTGGAATAGCTGCCGGTAACAATACTACATTCTTCATTCTAGTAAGTTTAACTTTCCATATGTGAAATGTTATTCTCCAATTGCTAAAAAAACAGGTTCCTATATTTACATGTTTGTTTATTTTGTCAATATGTATTCCATTCTAAGCACTTCATGTCTGTAGTTATAAGTGGAAATGATATTGTTTTTTCTTCATCTCCCAATTGTTAATTGCTACTATACAGAAACGTTAGATCTTTGCATATTTACTCTGTATCCTTCTCAGTGGGTGTGGATGTTTTAGAAATATAATATTTTATAGCTGTTTTTGGTTCACAACAAAATTAAGCAGAATGTGTAGAGAATCCCCATATACTCTTGGTCCCACATACTCATGCGCTCTCTCCTATTAATATTCCACATCAGAGTGGTATATTTCTTACCCTCAATGAAACAACATTAACACATAATTGTCATCCAAAGTTGATAGTTTATATTAGGAGTTACTCTTAGAGTGCCATATTCCAAGGGTTTTGAAAAAATGTAATGACATGAGTTCATTGTTACATTGTAATAAATAGTTTCATTGCCATAAAAATCCTCTATGCTTTAGAATGTGTATAGTTGGATCATACAGTATGTGGCCTTTCAGATTGGCTTCTTTCACTTAGAAATCAGTGTTTACGTTTTCACCATGCTTTTCGATATTTTGTTAATTTACTTCTTTTTATCACTGAGGAATACTTTATTGCCTGGCTCTGTCACAGTTTAATTATCTATTCACATATTGAAGGACATCTTGGTTTCTTCCTAGTTTGAGCCATTATAAATATATCTAAGTATTCATATTGCAGGTTTTTGTGTTGATACAAATTCTCTGCTCTTATCAAGGATTACAATTGCTAAATTTATCAAGTATATCATTTGTAAATATTTTCTCCCAGTCTGTGACTTACCCTCTCAATGTGTTTTGAGTACTACACTGGAAGTAAAGAGACAGATGCTTCATAATGATAGGCTTAATGAAATGGTGAGAAAATGTTATTGTTTTAGTTAAACTACATTTTCCTCTGAAGAGGTTAAGGGTGATTATTTCATCATAGTTTTCAATAAAACATAAGCACTGGAGGAAGGATTTGAAACTTTACTAAGCAGATAGAAAAGTGAAAGTAGTGCTAGGTACTACAGATTTTCTATTAAGAATTAGGTATGTAAGCAAAGAAAGAAAGAAAAAAGAGAAAAATAAGATAATTTAAAATAGCAGAATAGAGGCAGTCTAACAGAGAAAAGATGTGAATCACAAGGTGTTTGGAAGAAGTCCGGTAAAACGTTCACTAAATGATGTGGGGCAACTAGAAATATTCTTAAAACAAGTGCTGAATACTTACCTCATGATTTTTGTTTTAAAATGACATTTATCAGACATGAAAACTTAAGCTCCTAAATTATTTTACTACAAAACTTTTGTGAATTCATCTGTAAATTCAACACTACGTATATAAAATATCAAAATTAGAAAAATTTTGCAAAGTGTGATTCTTATTCAGAAGTCTTGAATGACCATTGATTTTGTTCTGTAAGATTTCAAAATAAAATTCTGCAAAAAATAAGAGAACTAATAGATGCAAGGTCATATCAATGTTTGTGAAGGATGACTCAATATTGTAAAAATGGCTATCTATAGTGCATAAGTTTAATATGATTCTAATAAAATGTTGGTATTTCTTATTTTCAAAAAGACTACATGGCACTGGAGTTATTTTAAAAAGTAGTAATAAAAATGTGTAAAATAGGTGGAAGGACAGAAAATAGCAAAACATGATTATAAAAAACATATAATTTAAGTAAAATAGCTTTAATTACTAAAAGTTATATTTGTTTCATCCATAGATTAAAAAATAAATACAACTGAATAAGAAGTTATCCAAGCAGACCTAACCCAAATAATCAGAGAATTACCTTAGTGCGCAAATGCACTAATGTAAACCAGTTTTAAATTGTCATGTTTAGACATGTTATTGAGAAAATTAGATGGCATTGATAAAAAAATATTTTGTTGGGTTCCTTCTTCTTGCTGTAAATTAAGAAAAATCTATGTGAAACAACATTAAATCATAAATAAACCAAAATAACTTTATAGAAGAGTGAAGTTTTCTATCATTAATGTAAAGTGGGAAAGACATACCTCACTGTCACTCAAAATCCAGGAGCCATAAAGGAAAAAGTAAAAAAGAATGGTCAACATAGAAACAGAAGATTCCTAAACTTTTTCAGAGAGGAAAACAAAATGATTGAGAGAGAGAGAGAGAGAGAAAAAAAAAACCCTTACAATTCGTTCTTTAAAAATTCTTAATTCCTCAATAGTTAAAGTTTCCAAAAGTAAATAAAGGAAAAATAAATAAGATAATGGAAAAGTCTATTGATACGAATATAATTGATAGAATAGTACATTTATACACACTTAAGTTATGTGAAAAGTTGCTCAACTTTACTCATAAAAGCGAATTTGAAGTAAAACTGCACAGATAATTCAAGTCATATATTGTGTCTATGATTAAGTAGTTTGAGTTAGACTGCTACAAAGAGAAAATCTTTAAAATTCAGATTAAAAATGAGCAAACAGAAATGGCCAGCTGTTTGAACATATGAAAAAGCAGTCAGGTCATTGTAGACTTGATGGGGAAGATCCTAGAAAGAGGGAAATTTAGTGAGATGAGCCAGTTTCCCGTGGGGTTCTTTCTTTGGAGGCATTTGTCAATTTGCAGCTCTGAGTTTCTAGAAGAAAGCAGCAACTTAAGTGTTCTCTGCAGTCTCGTAAATCTGAACTGACAGAAATTGGACTTCTGTTTTACTTCTTTTTAACCAGATTGAAGAAAATTCTGTATTTCTACTAAATCATTACTCTGAAGTATATATCACATTACACCTGTTTTAAAACTAGTTTGGGTAGCTTGGTTAATATGTAAAAAGGGATTTTTTTTGGCTAAGAGAATGTATTCATATGATATAATGAGTTATTAGCTTTTGTACCTAGGTTCAGAACATTCAGATTATTTCAAAGCAATCTTTGGAGTGTTTAATATAGAAACTACTAAGCAGTGTGGTGGAAAATGACATGACCTTGTATGCTTCTTCTGAAAGTGATCAGAGCATCCTAGGGTAGCTGGTTCTAGATGTTCTGTCCTCTTTCAAAGAGTTCCAGGTATTTCCAATAATTTGGAACTTCTAGTTGTTCATACCACTCAATTCTCACATCTTTGTTGCTAAATTCTTACCAGGCATATGTCTCAGGCAAGTTGTGACTATAGCATTAGGTTTTTTTTTAACTGAGCAGAGATCAGAATACTGTCTAAGTTTTGTTTGGATTATGTATTTTTGCCATCTAATTATTCTCAGACTAGTCCCACTGATTGCTGTCAACACAATTAAATAACTAATATAAATAGAGAGAATGATAATCCTAGGCATAATTTAGAATCTTTAAGCTTCCTGGCAGAAGGATAAAAAAGATAAGTTGGCCCTGTGTTGCTATAATACAGTTTTTACTTATGAAAATTAAAATTTCAGTATAATGTTACAGTCGGAACAAGTTGAACTTTTTTTTCTGTGCATACCCCGTTTTCTAATATCACTAAAGTATATCTGGGTTAATTTCTGATTTTCATCTTCTGATACAGGCATTAATAGGAGATGAACAACAAACTGTAGGACTCTCAATTCGTGCAGCCTTTATGAGCATACTTGAATGCATACTTGAATGCAGTTCTGTAATGACCTGTCTCTTTTAGTGGAAATGATAAAATACACACTAGTATCAGAGAGTGTGAGGAAACTTGCCCAAGCCTCCACCTTTAGTAACACCTCAAGGTCACCACTGGGATAATAGGAGTTGAGGCATTTAGCTCTCAAAAACCATTTCTCCAAACCACATTTATCTTTTAAACAAGCCAGATTGGAGCATCACAGGGTTCATATATAGTCTGTATAAATTCTTCTTCTGCCAAGACTCTGAGGTTCCTGTTCGCAGCTGTTACTGCTATGTGGAGCAGACACCACAGGTTGCAGTTTTGGTGAAGGACCTCCTAGCAGCAATTCTATCTATTTGGGAGCCAACCCACAGTCTAAGTTATCTTGTCTTCAAATATCTATAACCATCTATTCATCAATAAAGTCTCGTGGATTCTCAGATACTTAATAAGCCCGCCATATAGGTTTTGAGTACTAACTGACATCTGTCAGTTGCTATTAATATTGATCAATTAGTCCCATCTAAAATAACCTTACCTCAGTGAGAATTTCAATAGCTATACAAAGGATCCCACTGCACCAATCATTTCTTCCCCCATCTTACATTAAAATACACCTTTAGGAACTGGATGCGTTAGTGTATCTGCTGTAATTTATTGTTATTATTTCAATATTTTTATTCAGAGCTATGATATATTTGCTCATGATAACTTACTTTCTGATATTAATAATCAAGAATCCTGATGACCTGGAAATACACACTGGCTGCCCTGCCGCTCACTCAAAAGGCATCTCTAATTGTTCTCACTCATTTTAATCATAAACTGTGAATACTGACACAATGGATTTGTTCTCCTCATCAAGTTTTTCTGCTATTTTAATATGTGTCTTAAGTGCTTGTACAGCTATATAGCCTCTGTTTCCCACTACCCACCCACCTCCCCACCTCCACCAAGGATGGAGTATCTCCTCTTGATAGCAGGCAAACAAAACACAAAACAAAACCAAAAAGAGATCATTCTTTCTTTCAAAATACATGGCCTTTCTTTTGGGCGAAATTTACGTTCTTTCATTTTGTAAAGATAGTATCTGACCTAATTTAGCCATGACTAATTGTGTTCACTTTCTTATGCTTCTAAACTATTAAATTTGTTCCATAAACTTTGTTATAATTCAATGGTAAGTCCTGTGTATAGGTTCAAATGTGACTCACTGCAAGGGAGATTTATTTTTCTATGATGTTTGTATATTGACTTGTCATTGATTTGAGTGGGGGGAATGGAGAGCAGGAGGGAGGATGCTGAACAGTGAACTGGCAATGGATAAAATGAATGTAGCACCTAAACAGATCACTATCAAGTGACCCTGGAAAATACAGACCTCAATCAAGTATCCAGAAAGAAAAAATGTCACTCAGCTACCTTTTCTTCTCTGAAAATTATTAACCTTGTAGTCATTTACAATTGAGTGAATTTCAGCTCATATTTTATAAGATGTGAGAGCCTGTGTATGAACTGTGTTATTTCAATTCTTTGATTAACTTCCATCTTCTTCTACAGCCTTATTGACTTTCAGCTTTTTAACTTTATTTAGATTCAGCTTGTAATTTCAGTTTATAATTTCATACATTACTATTCTCTTTATGTTTTCCCAGCACCAACTTTGATTTGCATTCAATGCAGCTCATATTCAATATGGCAAAATGTTCTATTCTTAATGCAAAGGGGCACAAAAACAATACAGTGCACTTGTTCCTTATCTTCAGTATTAATATAGCATATTACAGGATTATTCCTAAAGACTGTGTGGTAAGGAAGGCGATGCATTTGTTCTTTTCTTGTCTATGAAGGACTAAAATCCATTGACATATTATTACACAGTCATACGTGTCAAGAATACAAAAATTTCATTAAAACTTTTAAGTTTATTAATAACATTTATGTATGTGATTTTTCCCTTTTGCCAAAAGCATTCATTCATGAAAAAAGTAATAGCATTCAGGGTATATTTTAGTGAAGGAGGCCATTTTGAGGCTTTAAAATGTAAAAGTTTAGTTTCTATTAGTGGGTTTCAGCATTAACCACACTTTATAAAATGAGCAATGGTTGAAGGATTTCTTGATAATATCACAGGAGCTCATTCCCATAGCAATGCATTCCCCAACCTGCAGAGCCTTACATTGGTATCCTGCCTAAATTCTAATTTGGATAATTAAATTCTGCCTGCATAGCTGACTTCTTACGGTTTCTAGCCTTTTTTTGCAATCTTCTGTTATTTCCTGTTTTGAATTGATGACTGCTGTGCCCTGTGGAACAGAAGCTGCATAATGGGACAGGAAATCATTCACTCTGCTTCTGTTACAGTTGTGGTCTCTAGCTCTATTTTTCATTTCATTGTAATATTGGTGAAATAGAAACACCTTTCCTTGTTCCTGGTCTGCTAGAAGAAATAAATCCATGAAAACCTGGACCCATTCAATTTCTATTAAAATATGCATTTATCTAACTGAAATTTAAAATACAGCTTTTCTTTACAAAATATTTATAGAGAAAATATAGCATATTTTTAAGGATGTTATGTGAACTTGTAAAACTTATATTTTTCAAAATATATCTGCTGTATTAACTTCAAGTAGCAACCTGTTTTTCATAATTTGGATGTGCACCATTCAGATAGGCTGTATAAAGCTATACCTACAACATGTACTTAATAAATAATATATACTCTATGTCTTAAAGAAAATCCAGAAAGGTCATGTGATTAATCTTTGGGGCAGATGCTCATATTTTTCCTAGACAAATTTCATTGTGTCTAGTAGCAGCTCAGTTTCTTTTTCAAAGATTATTCAGAGAAGAAAGTAATATTTTATTCATATTGATGACCATATACCTGACCTTACCTCTGCCCTCACTTCCTGGCTCCAGAAATTCTTTCAGTCCCACTTTGATAAGGTCTAAATTCACATCGAGTGAATGGGGTAATAATATAAACTCTGCTTTTCCTTTCTACACAGGCAAAAGGTTTTCCAAAAGAAAAAATTATTACTTATTCCAAAAGAACAAATTATTACTTATTCCAAAAGAATAAATATCTTATTCCAAAAGAAAGAATTATTACTTGTTATACTCAAGATTACTTATTATTTGTTGTTGTAAAAATTTTACTTGTTGTAGTAAAAGTACTGTATAAATAAAGATCAAAGTCCAATCGGTTTAGAAGAAAGTAACATTAACAAATAAAATATATGAACTTTTTAAATGTTTAATATTTTACTATAAAACAACTTCTGACTAGAATATTAAAAACAAGTACCTTGAAGTAAAATATTAATTTATCCATGTTAAAGAACTACAGGTATAAAATTCACTAAGACTTCAGTATATTTCCTAATTAGGTCCAGTTTATTGAATATATATGTATGCTAATATATAATTCAATAATATTGATTATAATTCTTTATTTGAAAAAAATTCTCATATTTTATGTTTTATTAATCAGCCCAAGTTAAACAATAAAAGTTGTAGATTTCAGACTTCCACAAAGATGGCCAAAGAGGAACAGCTCCAGTCCACAGTTTCAAGTGAGAGTGAGCCAGAAGGTGAGTGATATCCACATGTCCAACGAAGGTACCAGGTTCATCTCACTGGGACTGGTTAGATGGTGGGTGTAGCCCAAGGAAGGCAAACAAAAGCAAGATGGGCCTCACCTCACCCGGGAAGCACAAGGGGCCAGAGAACCTCCTTTCCTAGCCAAGGGAAGCCATTACAGATGCTTCTGGACACTCCAGCACTCTGGCTCAGATACTGAACTTTTCCCATGGTCCTCACAACCTGCAGACCAGGAGACTCCCTCTGATGCCTACAACACCAGCACCCTGGGTTTCTAGTACAAAACTGGGTGGTCATTTTAGCTACAGCAGTTTTTTTTTTTCTCAAAGCCCAGCAGCCTGGAATGCCAGTGAGATGGAACCACTCATTCTCCCAAAAGAAGAGGGCTGAAGCCAAGGAGCTAAGTGATCTGGCTCCGCGAGCCTCATCCCCACAAAGACCAGCAAGCTAAGATGCACTGGCTTGAAATTCTCACAGCCAGCAAAACAGTCTGAGCTCAACCTGGGGTATCTGAGCTTGGTAGAGGGAGAGGCATCCACCATTACTGAGGCTCAGGTAGGTGGTTCTAAATGCACTGGTGTAAACAAAGTCTCCTGGAAGTTTACACAGCAACTGGGCTGAGCCCACTGGCAGCTCAGCAAAGCCTCTGCAGGCAGACTTTACTAAACGCCCTTCCTGCTGGGCAGGCATCTCTGAAAAAAGGCAGCAGCCCATCAGGGATTTATAAATAAAGCCTCCATCTACCTGGGAAAAGGGGCGGTTGTGAGTTGTGTGTTAGCAAGCTTAAGCTTCCCTGCCCAGCAGCTCTGAAGGGAACAACGGACCTCTTAGCACAGCACTTGAGCTCTGATAAAGAACAGACTGCCTGCTCAAGTGGCTCCCTGACCCCCATTTATACTAACTAAGAGGCGTCTCATGCAGGAGAGCTTTGCCTGACATCTGGCAGGTACCCTTCTGGGACGAAGCTACCAGAGGAAGGATCAGGGAGCAATCATTGCTGTTCTGCAGCCCCCATGGGTGATTCCCAGGCAAGCATGGTTTGGAGTCAACCTCTGGCAGACCTTCAGCAGAGGGGCCTGTTAGAAAGAAAACTAAAAAACAGAAAGAAATAGCTTCAACATCAACAGAAAGGACCTCCACTCAGAGACCCCATCCAAAAGTCACCAACTTCAAAGACCAAAGGTAGATAAATCCGTGAAGATGGGAAGAAACCAGTGTAAAAATACTGAAATCACCAAAAGCCAAAACACCTCTTCTCCTCCAAGGGATCACAACTCCTTACCAGCAAGGGAACAAAATGAGATGGAGAATGAGTTTGACAAACTGACAGAAGCAGGGTTCAGAAGGTTGGTAATAACAAACTTCTCCGAGCTAAATTAGTGTCTTCTAACCCAATACAAGAAAACTAAGAACGTTGAAAGAAGGTTGTACAAAATGCTAACTAGAATAACCAGCATAGAAGAGAACATAAATGACTTGATGGAGCTGAAAAACACAGCATGTTTTTCAGAACTTTGTGAAGCATATACAAGTTTCAATAGCCAAATTGATCAAGTGGAAGAAAGGATATCAGAGATTGAAGATCAGCTCAACAAAATAAAGCAAGAAAGCAAGATTAAAGAAAAAACAGTGAAAGGAAATGAAAAAAGCCTCCAAGAAATATGGGATTATGTAAAAAGACCAAATCTACGTTTGATTGGTATATCTGAATGTGATGGGGAGAATGAAAACAAGTTGGAAAACACTCTTCAGGATATTATCCAGGAGAATTTCACAAACCTAGCAAGACAGGCCAACATTCAAATTCAGTAAATAAAGAGAACACTGCAAAGATATTCCTTGAGAATAGCAACCACAAGGCACAAAAAGGCCAGATTCACTAGGGTTGCAATGAAGGAAAAAATGCTAAGGACAACCAGAGAGAAAGGTTGTGACCCACAAAGGGAAGCACCTCAGACTCAGAGTGGATGTATTGGCAGAAATCCTACAAGCCAGAAGAGAGTGGTGGCCAATATTCAACATCCTTAAAGGAAAGGATTTTCATCCCCGAATTTCATATCCAGCCAAACTAGTTTCATAAGTGATGGAGAAAAAAATCCTTTACATACAAGCAATTGCTGAGAGATTTCATCACCACCTGGCCTACCCTACAAGAGCTCCTGAAGGAACCACTAAACATGGAAAGGAACAACCAGTACCAGCCACTGCAAAAACATACCAAATTGTAAAGACCATCAACACTAAGAAGAAACTGCATCAACTAACAAGGAATCAATCAGCACTAAAATGGCAGAATCAAATTCACACATAATAATACTAACCTTAAACGTAAGCGGGCTAAATGCCCCAATCAAAAGACACAGACTAGCAACAGGATAGAGTCAAGAACCATCAGTGTGCTGTATTCAAGAGACCAATCTCACATGAAAAGACACACATAGCATCAAAATAAAGGAATGGAGGAAGATTTACCAAACAAATAGAGAGCAAATAAAAAGCAGGGGTTGCAATCCTAGTCTGTGATAAAACAGACTTTAAACCAACAAAAATTAAAAGAGACAAAGAAAGGCATTACATAATGGTAAATGGATCAATGCAACAAGAAAAGTTAACTATCCTAAATATTTATGCATCCAATACAGTAGCATGCAGATACATAAAGCAAGTTCTTAATGACCTACAAAGAGACTTAGACTCCCACACATAATAATGGGAGACTTTAATACTCAACTGTCATTATTAGACAGATCAAGGATACAGAAAATTAACAAGGATATCCAGGACTTGAACTCAGATCTGGATCAAGTGGACCAAATAGACATTTACAGAACTCTCCACCCCAAGTCCACAGAATATACATTTTTCTCAGCACCACATCACACTTACTCTAAAATTGACCTCATAATTGGAAGTAAATCACTCCTCAGCAAAGGCAAAAGAATGGAAATCATAACAACCAGTCTCTCAGACCACAGTGCAATCAAATTAGAACTCATGACTAAGAAACTCACCCAAAACGGCACAACTACATGGGAACTGAATAACCTGCTTCTGAATGACTACTAGATAAATAATGAAATGAAGGCAGAAATAAAGATGTTCTTTGAAACCAATGAGAATAAAGATACAGCATAACAGAATCTCTGGGACACTTTTAAAGCAGTGTCTCAAGGGAAATTTATAGTACTAAATGACCACATGAGAAGTGAGGAAAGATCTAAAATCGGCACACTAATGTCACAATTAAAAGACTTTGACAAGCAAGATCAAACAAATTCAAAGCTAGCAGAAGACAAGAAATAACTAAAATCAGAGCAGAGGTGAAGGAGATACAGACAGAAAAAAACCCTTTAAAAAAAAATCAATGAATCCAGGAGACGGTTTTTTGAAAAGATCAACAAAGCAGACTGCTACCCAGACTAATAAAAAAGAAAAGAGAGAAGAATCTAATAGATGCAATAAAAAATAATAAAGGAAATATCACCACCGATTCCACAGAAATACAAACTACCAACAGAGATTGTTACAAACACCTCTATGTACATAAGCCAGTAAATCTATAAGAAATTGATAAGTTCCTGGACACTTACACCCTCCCAAGACTAAATCAGGAAGAAGATGAATCTCTGAATAAACCAATAACAAGATCTGAAGTTAAGGCAGCAGCTAATAGCATACCAACCATAAAAAGGCTAGGACCAGTGGGTACACAGCTGAATTCTACCAGACATACAAAGAGGAGCTGGAACCATTTCTTCTGAAATGATTCTGAATAATACAAAAAGAGAGAATATCCCTAACTCATTTTAGGAGACCAAGATCATCCTGATACCAAAACGTGGCAGAGATGCAACTATAAAAGAAAATTTTAGGCCAATATCCATGATGAACACTGATGCAAAAATCATCAACAAAATACTGGCAAACCGAATTCGACAGTACATCAAAAAGTTTATCCATTATGATTAGTCTGCTTCATCCCTGGGATTCAAGGCTGCTTTAGCATACACAAATCTGTAAACATAATCCATCACATAAACAGAACCAAAGGCAAAAAACACATGAATATCTCAATAGATGCAGAGAAGGCCTTCGACAAAATTCAATAGCCCTTTATGCTAAAAACTCTCAATAAACTATATATCAATGGAAAGTATCTCAAAATAATAAAAGCAATTTATGAGAAACCCAGGGCCAACATCAAACTGAACAGGCAAAAACTGGAAGCATTCCCTTTGAAAACTGGCACAAAATAAGGATACCCTCTCTCGCCTCTCCTATTCAACTTATTGGAAGTTTTGGCTAGGGCAATCAGGCAAGAAAAAAAAATAAAGGGTATTCAATTAGGAAAAGAGGAAGTGAAATTGTCTCTATTTGCAGATGACATAATTGTATATCTAGAAGACCCAATCTTCGCAGCCCAAAATCTCCTTAAGCTAATAAGCAACTTCAGCAAAGTCTTGGAATACAAAATCAATGTGCAAAAATTACAAGCATTCCTATATACTAGTAATGGACAAACAGAGAGCCAAATAATGAGTGAACTCCCATTAACAATTGCTACAAAGAGAATAAAATACCTAGGAATACAACTAACAAGGGATGTGAAAGACCTCTTTAAGAAGAACTACAAACCACTGCTCAAAGAAATAAGAGAGGACACAAACAAATGGAAAAACATTCCATGCTCATAGTTAAGAAGAATCATTACCATAAAAATGGCCATACTTCCCAAAGTAATTTATAGATTTAATGCTATCCCATCAAGCTACCATTGACTTTCTAAACAGAACTGGAAAAAGAGAGATCCAAGATGGCTGATCGCTAACAGTTCGGGATTGTAGCTCCCAGTGAAAGTGCAGAGAACAAGAGGACGCCACACTTTCAGACGAATTTTCGTCGCTCATGGACCAGAAGATTCCCAGTGGAGGGGCCCCACCGGTCACCAGCACGACTCTTCTGGCTGGCGCAGTGGTTTTGCCAGTGCCTCGGCGTCGCAGTTCTTTGTGCAGAGTAAATGGGAGGAGATTCCCGGGCAGAAGAGCACCATCAGTCTTATCGCTGCTGTTTTGGCCAGCGCGGTAGGTTGCTCGGATTCCAGCACTGGGAATAAATAAACTGGGCATCCACTGAGAAACCCAACTAGAAAGGCAGTAATTGTAAAGACAACAGATGGATAAACTTATAACAAAGGGAAGAAACCAGCCTAAAAATGCTGAGAATATCCAAAATCAGAACCCCTCTCCACCTACAGGGGATTACAGTTCCTCATCAGCAACCCAACAAGCCCTGATGGAAAAGGACTGTGTGCCATTATCAGAAGTAAGCTTCAGAAGGTAGATGATAAGAAACTTCTGGGAGTTAAAAGAACTTATTCTAACCCAATGTAAAGAAACTAAGAACTTTGAAAAAGGTTTGAGGAAATGCTAACAAGAATAGACAATACAGAGCAGAATATAAATGAATGGAGTTGAAAAACGTAACACAAAAACTTAGCGAAATATACACAAGTTTGAATAGTCGAATTGATCAGGCAGAAGAAAGGATATCAGAGGTCGAAGACCTACTTAATGAAATAAAATGAGAAGACAAGAATAAAGAAAAAAGCATAAAAAGGAATAAGCAAAGTCTCCAAGAAATATGGGACTATGTGAAAAGACCTAATTTACGTTTGATAGGTGTACCTGAATACGACGAAGAGAATGAATCCAACCTGGAAAATACTCTTCAGGATATTATTCAGGAAAACTTCCCGAACCTAGCAAAGCAGCACACTATTCAATCCCAGGTAATACAGAGAATACCACAAAGATATTCCTCAAGAAGAGCAACCCCAAGGCACATAATTGTTAGATTCACCAGGGTTGAAACGAAGGAGAAAATACTAAGGGCAGCCAGAGAGAAAGATCAGGTTACTTACAAAGGGAAGCCTATTAGACTTACAGCAGATCTCTCAGCAGAAACCCTACAAGCCAGAAGAGAGTGGGGGCCAATATTCAA
>CM052667.1:6638360-6673107 GCA_028533165.1 Leontopithecus rosalia | reverse complement strand
TACCAACAAATTGGAGAGCAAAAATAAACAAAGAAAGAAAAAAGCAGGAATTGCAATTCTCGCATTTGATAAAATAGATTTCAAAGCAACAAAGATATAGTGGTAAAAGGATCAATGCAACAATAAGAGCTAACGATCTTAACACCCAGATACATAAGACCCATAAAGAGATTTAGACTCAATAAGACAGAAAATTAATAAGGATATCCAGGACTTGAACTCAGATCCGGAACAAGTAAACTCAACAAATATTTATAGAGCTTTCCATTTTAAATACACAAAATATACATTCTCCACCTTAAATACACAAAATATTGATCGGCCATTATTAATACCCATTTTTAGAATAAAGCTACATTCCTGTTTTCTCTCCCTCTTTTTCTTCCTCTTTCTTCCTCTCTTTCACTCCTTTTTCTTTCTTTCTTTAAAAAAAATTCTCAAAAAAAGAAAAAAAAAGAACTGGAAAAAAACACCTGAAACTTCGTATGGAACCAAAAAAGAGCCCACATAACCAAGACAATCCTAAGCAAAAAAAATTTAAAAAATTAAAAAAGGCTAGAAGCATCATGCTATCTAACTTCAAAGTATACTACAAAGCTACAGTAATAAAAACAGCATGGTACTGGTACCAAAATAAAGATATAGACCAATGGAACAGAACAGAGGTCTCAGAAGTAAGCCACACATCTACAATCAACTGATCTTTGACAAACATGACAAAACCAATCAATGGAGAAAGGGTTCCCTATTTAATAAATGGTGTTAGGAAAACTGGCTAGCCATGTGCAGAAACCTGAAACTGGATGCCTTTCTTAGACCTTATAAAAAATTAACTTCAGATGGAGTAAAGATTTAAACCTAAGACCTAACACCATAAAAACCCTAGAAAAAAAACCTAGGCAGTATCATTCAGGACATAGGCATAGGCAAGGACTTCATAGTTAAAACATCAAAAGTAATGGCAATAAAAGCCAAAATAGAAAAATGGGATCTAATTAAACTTAAGATCTTCTGAACAGCAAAAGAAACTATCATTAGAGTGAAAAAGCAGCCAACAGAATGGGGAAAAATTTTTGCAATCTACCCATCTGACAAAGGACTAATAACCAGATCAACGAAAAACTTAAATTTACAAGAAAACAAACACCACCATCAAAAAGTGGGAGAAGGATATGAACAGAAACCTTTCAAAAGAATCATTTATGCGGCCAAAAAACATGAAAAAAAATTCATCATCACTGGTCATTAGAGAAATTCAAATCAAACCACATTGAGATACCATCTCACCCCAGTTACAATGATGATCATTAAAAAATCTGGAGACTACAGATGCTGCAGAGGATGTGGAAAAATAGGAACACTTTTACACTGTTGGTGGGAGTATAAATTAGTTCAGCCACTGTGGAAGACAGTGTGGTGATTCCTCAAGGATCTAGAAGTAGAAATACCATTTGACCCAGCAATCCCATTACTGGGATATACCCAAAGGATTATAAAATATTCTACATGAAGACACTTGCACATGTATGTTTACTGCAGCACTGTTTACAACTGCAAAGACTTGGAACCAACCCAAATGCCCATCAATGATAGACTGGATAAATAAAATGTGACACATATATACCATGGAATACTATGCAGCCATAAAAATGGATGAGTTCATGTCCTTTGCAGGGACATGGATGAAGCTGGAAACCATTATTTTCAGCAAACTGACACAAGAACAGAAAACCAAACACCACATGTTCTCACTCATAAGTAGGTGTTGAACAATGAGAACACATGGATACAAGAAAGGGAACATCACACACTGGGGTCTGTTGGGGGTGGAGGGTTAGGGGAGAGATAGCCAAAGGTGGGGGAATTCAGGAGGGAGAACATTATGAGAAATACGTAATGTAGGTGATGGGGGGATGGATGCAGCAAACCACCATGGCACATGTATACCTATAACACACCTGCAAGATCTGCACATGTACCCCAGAAATTAAAGTATAATAAAAAAATTTTTTTATGTTGTAGTTTTTAATCTTCAAATTTGAAAATGTTAAACAAAATATGATTTTCTTTCAAATAAAGACATGTCTGTGCTATCACAGAAAAAAATGGAAATAGGTGCATATGGGTATGTGCTTCCTCTCTTCATTTCCTTTGAGTGGATGGAAGGGTACATCCAAATTTTAGCCTCCGGGGAAACATTAAGCCACTCTTTTTTCACTTAGAAGAAATGTTAATGTGAGTAAAGAAAAGAAATTGGTGTCTTTAAGGAGAGAATGGTGTCATTATGTCAGTAAAAATTTTGCATGTTTTGTTTAACCAGTGACTGGATGACAGTGTGTACTTTCTACTTGCTTCTTTTTTTCCTTCAATATATTTTATAAAATAAGTTAAGTCTGCAGACATCACCCAGTTAAGCAGCTTCTCTGCCTTAATAAAACCAAAGGTCAGAATAGCATCCACAAGAAAAGATGTATCACTGGCTTTTGTTTACACCTATAGTTAAAGAATACAAGGATATCGTCAAGAATTATATCCAATCCTGTGCAATTGACCGGCACAAAAACAAACAAAAACAACCCAAAACAAAACAAAAGACTGTTCTGTTTCTTGAATTCCTGGAACACAGATCTTTCAAAAGTAAACCAGTAGCTACAGTGGCCAAGATAGATGACCTAACACATGTTCAGTAACCTATTATTCTGCATATTTAATTGACATAACTCTTCTGCAAAGATATTAGGATCCCTTATTCTAAATCCACAATGAGCGCATGTATTAACTTCTCTTCCCAGGTCCACAAGGGGCATGGTTTCAAAGGCAAGAACTTCCCAGTGACATGCCGGACTTGCCTTCTTTCATGGCTCCATCTGGGAGCCTAGAATTCCTTGTCTAACTTGCATGTGCCAGAAAGGTGAACTGCCCAGGTGGGCTTCTTTTGTTTAGCCTAGGAGAAGCTATGGGAGGACTGTGGGCCAAACGACCAAACCGATGTCAAAGTCAAAACATCAGTCACTTCAGAGGAAGTCTGGAAGAACTCCTCTCACTGGACAAGAACTTGAATGGGGAAGGATTAACTCCCAGATCAAAAGACTTTCTGCCCCTCACCTGTGCGGACTCCACCTTTGGATCCTCTCACACAACATCCTGGGAGTTCCCTCTCTCTCACCCTACTTCTCTTTCTGTCTCTCTCTCTGCCTAATAAATGCCTTTTGTGCAAAACTCTTTGGGTCTGATATTTACTTGAAGGAGCGCACTGAACCTCCGGGGCCGCTTCCCGTATTTCCGGGGCATGGGGCGGAGAACAGCCAAGAACCTGAAACGCCCAGTTACGACATTATTTAAAAGAGCAAATATTTTTTGGTCTGGTATAATGACTTAGCATTCCAGGATCAGTCCTTTGGTATACGTAGCAGTGTATGTGCAGCAGTAAATAACAGAGACAACTGAGTTAGGCAGAACTCATATCTGAGCCCCAGGTTCACCTCATTTAGACACTCTGAGCCTGTTTTCTTGTATATAAAATCTGGATAACAAAGTCTGACACACAATATTGTAGTGATATTATAATATTGAGAGTATTTAAATTTTAATAAAAGTTATATTTTGTTATTTTAGGTAAATTAACATGTTAAATTATTTTAATACATGAATATAATATTTATCAATAGCAGTAATTCTACATTAAGACCACATTGATGTATAAGAGTTTCTGTTGTATAGTAATAAAAAACCTTGAAAGCTAGGTTTATTACTTTCCTTTGTAACCGGAATATTTATTTTATAGACATATATGACTTGCTAAATATTAGCCCATCAGAAAGTGGAAGACTCAAAATAATTATACTTCTCAAAGAAGGGATTTCATGGATAGTCCACTAAGAAGTAATTTTGCAGGAATGAGCCATATTTATTTATTATTTTCAAATAATATTTGAAGCTCTATTAGATGATTACTGTTTCATATTTTTTCCTCTTACTTAGAATCACATTTTCCCAGTAAACATCAAACAAATCCAGTATTTTATTGCAAAGAAATTTGTTTTTCATTTTGACAGCTGTGGGACATCTCTGATTTAGAAAGCTCTTGTTTACCATTTCTCCCTGCAGCACACATCTGTTGATTCTAGTTCTTTCATCTAGAAATACTGGAAAAAAAAAAAGAAAAGAAAATCCATTTATTCATTCTACAAAAATTGTTGAAGTACTTCTTATGGCCTTCAAATAGTTACTGCTGCTTTCTGCAGGCACATTTCTTGAACTGAAGGATAAAACAATATTACCAAGGCTCACAAATGGTCCTAAAAAAAATTGCTACTGAGACAGAAGACGTACTTGTGTCACAGAAAAATCCTTAAGAAATGAAATTAAGACCAAACAGAAAAAAGCCTAGTGATATATTCTTTAAATAGTGGGTAATTTTTTCCTAGGTTCTTAGAGGATAAACACTAAAAATTGGCCATGTAAGTAGAGCATCAATATAAGCACCTGAGATTTTATTGTATATATCAATGTGCAATAATCAATATATGCAATAAAATGATTAAATGACAAAACCTGTATAAAACATTGAGATTATCTGTCATATAGAAAATATTTAAAATACTTTTAATATGTATATATGTATGGTTGAGTTTTATGGTAAAATGCAACTAGTTATTATACTATCATGTCAGTGCAGTGTTTCTCAATAATCCTTTCATCACAACACCACCGCAGTTTTAGAATTTTTCTAATTATTTTTATGTAAGTACTAATATTGACTCAATTACACATGACTGGGTCCATCATCACATCTGTTTCCAGAGTGGGAAAAAAAACCAGAAAGATGCTCTTTGGTAGAATACTACTTTCAGAAGATTCTATCTGAATATAGGAAATAAAACTAGATCAATCTGGAAAGGATAGCTTGTCATTATTGTAGAAAATGTATTTCCCTGTAAATAGGTAAGTGGAAAATATTAACAAAATAATTACTATAGTTGAAAACCATACAAATATGTTTATATTATTCACTTTAATCCTTTTCTTTTTTACAAATTCTCAGATAGTTAAAAAAATCTGTGACTATGTCATTACAGTTAAAAACCAGTCATCAATCTTACCCTTTCCAATATATGTATAAACAAATAAAGCTGACTTTTTTATTTTCCTAAGGAAAAAAGATGTTTACATAGCCTAATTCTTAGGAGAATAGAGTTATAGTATAAATAAATAATTTAGTTCTGAGTCTAACAAATGAATAGCTAATCTTTTCCTGTTACATATCTGTTCCCTTAGGTCATGAAAGCACTTCTATTTGCCTTTCTAAGCAGGCAAATCAAATAGATATTTTGATGTTAGAGAGAATTCTATAAAAATCTTTTCTATGAACTGTATAATTATACGGCTTTGGGGTTGTACAAGTTAACATGTATATATTTATACATTTAATAAAGCATCACACAGTTAAAATAAATGTAAAATAAAAGGAAAACAGGAAGAAACAAAATTGATTTGAATTTATTCTGTCTTTAGCAGGTAGCAGCTTTAGTTCTCTAAATGCAGTTCAAGTATTTAGGGTTTAATAGATTAGTGAACTCAACTATACTAATACATGCCTTGCAACTGTGCACAATTTCATGGGATTGTGGGTTAAAAGTCATCAACAAACTAGTCGGCTTGGCCATGTTCCTCTTTTCTTTATTTACAACGACTATTTTTATTTGAATACAAACATAGACACCTTTAATTTGGAAGTTATATTTTATACTTTTTAATTTAAAATTTTTCCTTTTGAGGGACAGTGGAGGTCACGTGGATTGATTACCTTATTAGACAATCATTAAGGAAACTGTCAAACTGCCTTTGTTAATGAGGAATAAGAGGGTTGCAACTCGACACTGAACTCTGCTTAAAGAGACTTCTTTCTCACTTTCTCACTGGGGAAGAAAGTAAAGTTAAATCGTTTGATTCAGACTGAACAGAATTTCAACATAAATCTCATTACGTCTTAGCTATGTAATCGAAGGAAAATTAATTATTTAAAATTTAAGATCTTTATTTGCAAAATGGGTATAATAATAATCCTATGTCAGGATTTATGTGAAAACTACACGAAAAAAGCATAAGACTAAATAACTTATTAAGCTTTTGTGAAATAACCTATTTGTCCTAGTCATTCTCAATTTTTAATTTCTGTAGGTATTTATATTTGTGGGGTGCATGTGATGTTTTGACAGATATGGAATGTGAAATAATCACATCATGAAGAATGGGGTATACATCCACTCAATCATTCATCATTGTGTTATAAACAATTCAATTATACTATTTTAGCTATTTTAAAATTTTAAATTATTTTATTCTTAGGTATTTGAGCTAACCAAGACATTAGATTCTCTCCCTAGATTAATGAAGATCATTTGAGTAAATAAATAAAATAAAAAAATTGCTGCAGTTGGGAAAACCACTTTCTTGACAAAAGCAGTACAAGGAGCATACATTCATTAGTCACTAAAACCTTGATTTCCTATCTTCACTGGTTCCTTGTATTACGTATATATAATGTGCATATATGCACACACAGATACATATGTGTTTATCAGCATATGTACACACACATATATACATACTTCATGATATCAACATTTTTCAATACATTTATTTTTTGCTGACTTTTTCAGAGACAGTTTTTAGGCCATAATCCATGATCATGTACAATAACTAAAAATCCATTATTTAATATATATATTTTCATTTAATTTGTATTTCATTTTTATCAAATTTTTTATGTTTTACCTAGCTTTTCAATCATAAAACTGAAGTGATATCTGAGTCACATAGATTTTTCCATATTTGAATAGTTTGTACACACATCTATGAACATATTATTTCAGTAATATTAATTATGATGAAGTGACTTAAAAACTATGCATGTAAAATACAGTTAAAAGAGAAATAGTTATAGATAATCAGAAGTCTTGAAAAAATATAGGTAACATTATAGGAAAGTAAGAATCACTATGATGTTTTCAAAAAGAAAATACTTTGAAGAGAAAGTAATTTATTATTTTTTGTAGGACAGTCTGCTGTTGCAAAATGATGAATAGGAAGTTATTGCTTCAGTTAAGTTTAATGTTGATGATAAAGGAGAAAGGAAGAAGTAAATTGAAAATCTTTAGCTGAAAAGAAAATACGAAAAACATGCTCTCAGTACCAATAAGATTAGATGTGAAAAGCATTCATACCTTGAGTATTGCTTACAATTATAATCATATTCATGTCACTTATAAATATTTTATTTATATTTCACAAAAGTAGTCAATGGAGTATTATATATGAGCAAAAATCATGTAAACTTTTGTAAATGTTTTATAAAAATATAGTCTTATACTTTGGCTAACCAAGATATCATAATTACTACCATAATTCATCATACTTCCAAGCTAGTATCTAAAAGCATATGTCTATTTAATATACATATATATGTATATATATTTAAATCTGTCATAATTAAGAACAAAGATCTATCATACCCATGGAGAGCTGAAATTGCCTTGTTAAATAATAGGCTTTTTAGGCACACAAGTTTCTACATATTATAAAAATGGCTGTTTTTCTCTTACTCAAATACTATTTCCAACAGTAGCTCATGTTGTCCACACGCACTGTGAAGAATTTTAATTCTGATTCATACCACCTTTCACATTTGCTTTCTGTCAGAAAAATACATGTTCTGTCATCATAAATTCTACCCTGCAAACCTTTTTCTTCACTGCATTCTCCCTATTCAGAACCATGCTACCCATCACTTGACAGGATGCAAAATGTAATGGTCATAAAAGTAAAGTCTGCTAACTTTCACTCCTGACAATTTGTCAAAAGGCACATTAAAAAATAATTGGAGAGAAACTGCACAGAGTTTTAAAATGTATTGAGTCATTTTTCTTCAGGGCCTGACTGGTCAGCTTGTAAAATACCATTCTCTCCATTATTAGCAGGCCGACTACTACTTTAATAATAAAAAAAAATTGCACTGTATTGCACTCATCTTGCTCTTGGGGTTTGTTGCCATAGACTTCGGATTTATCTGGAAAGTCAACAAGTAAAATGGTCCTTTAGTACACAACTAATTTCTGTTTCCAATTTTAACTTCATTTAAATGTACGTATTTCCCAGGACTACTGGTAATATCATAAACACCACCTGAAGTAGAAATAATAAACCCATAATATGTTTCTTTCTATATTTTCATTATCAGACTAATGTCTTATTAACATTTTAAAGACTTCAACTGTTATATATGTTCTAAGCTTAGTCTATCACAAATCAGCATTTTAAGCATAACAGATAGTAGTGACATTGTTATATAGTCACATATATCTCATGGGAGCCTATAACAAGATAAAGCAAATGGTATAAATTGATAAACTCTATGAAGAGGTAAACCATATTCTTTGGAATTTCCATTGACAAAAGGAAAAATACATTAGGAAACTGGGAATCTAGGAATAAAATGCAGCAAAAAACAGCAGGATGTATGAATTTCAGTTGATGTGTTAAAATCATGTAATCAGAATGATATGCTTTCCTTTATTCTTAAAGAATTTTAAAATAGGGATTCTTCCTGTATTATAATTATGAAACTTGATATATGAATTACTGATAATCAACAAGATTTTAATCAAGATTATTAATATTTCAGAGTTTCTGTAGCTACTAAATAGTAAGTATTAAACTACAGCAATAATTACCACAGTCATGTTAACTGTTGCCATACTTATGACATATGTGATTTTTTAAAGGTAGGAAGTAGAAAATTCTTTCACAGTACTTCAAGAAGCTACTTTGTTAATATGGCTTCTGAAAATGTGTCATGTATTTCTGAATGAAACTATGGAAATATTGTTTAAAAGTTCTTGAGTTTTCACAGACAATTTTGAGAAAAAGTATGGAGTTTAAAAATAAGTCTAATGCTATGTATCTTAAATATATATCTTCATTTATACTGATAATATTTATGATAAATATAATTCCCTTTTACCTTTTCTGATTAATCCTTCTCCTTAGATTCCCTGAGTAAATTAAATCTTCAAGTTTTAAAAAATGTGTTTTGCAAGGTCAATTTGCTTTTACCTTGTAATTTCTGGGAAAAAAAATTCTCAACTGAAAGGATTATTAAGTGGATAAAAGGTTTTTATTAAGAAGAAATATAGACAACTATCAAGAAGATCCCCTTTCTTTTCTATCTTCAAATCAAAGTTAATTTTATGAAACAGTAAGAGGAAAAATTTCAAAATTTGTAGAAGCAAGCATCTGCCAGAAGGGTTTTTCAAGTCACTTTATTTACTTTTACAGCTTTTTTTAATTTTTAATTTTTGTGGGTATATAGTAGGTGTATAATTTATGGGACAAATAATCAGCTTTTAAATGATTGCTTTAATACTACTTTAATGCTATTTATGCAGAAAATAAAAAGCATTACCACATGACAAATGAAACGTACGGCCCAGCGTACGACAGACAGGATTATCTAACTTTTCTTGACATTGCACTTTTTTGGTCACTGTATTAACTGTTTATATGTGACTCAGTTTTATTTGGTGTACTGCAGAGGCATAAAAACTTAGCTAAAAAATACATTGAAAAAATGAATTTTAAAAATTAGTCTACATAAGAAGAAAATAATAATAGAATTTATGTAAGTTCTCCTTGAAAAATACAAGTCTACAACCCAATTGACCTACATTTGGCCATTACCACAATCATGTACAATAACTAAAAAGCAATGATTTAATATATGTATTTTAATTCAATTTATATTTCTCTTCCTTTTATCCAATTTACTAGGTTTTATTCATCTTTTGACTCATAAAACCGAGGTGATAACATCTGAGTCACATAGATGTTTTTCATGTTGTATAGTTTATACACACATCTATAAACATTATTTCTGTAATATTATTTATGATGAAGAGACAAACTATGCATGTAAAATATGGTTACATATTTATTGTATCTTTAGATTTTAATTATTTGAATAGATACAAGTCAGATTATACAGCTACAATTCTCTATTTAACAACTGTAGATAGGTTAGAAAATGTAAAAAATAAACTATCAATGATAGGGATGAGTTAAAATATGTTAGTTCTATGAGTTATCAGCACTATTTCTGTTTGTCTTTTTTTCTTTCAACTGAAATGCTTTTACACGGTAAGATGTTTAAAATTACAGTAGGGTTTATTGAACAGTTTACTTTAAAAGATGGGTTTTTGGGAGGCAGAGGTTGCAGTGAGCTGAGATTGCACCACTGCACTCCAGCCTGGGGCCTGGCGACAGAGCAAACCTCTGTCTCAAAAAGAAAAAAAAAGATAGGTTTTAAACTTTTGTTCTTATATCTCAGAAGTCAAGTTAGCGATATAACAATATTGCAAAACAGTATCAGCTGTAGTATGACATTTCAGAAAAAAGTCTTCCATGTTATATAAATAACAGACATGTTCTCCAAATATTTTTAGATACCTCTTTATGAAATTGTATACACATTAGATATTAGCATCTAATGCTGTTTTTTAATGGCAGTGTTATTAAAAAATCAGTCTGTGAATTTTTTTCATTTTTAGCTTGAGAAATGTAACAAAAGCAAATCTTAGGAGAGTATCAGAATGGAACAGTTTGATTAAGAAAGTCAGACTAGATGTATAAATTGAATGAAATCTCCTCCTTGAACCCATGGTACATCACAGTTGTAGTTTTGATGGTTTGAATTCTCTTTCTGACACTCATTGATCACTTGTGCCCATCACTGTGGAGTAATAATTCCTCAAAGGAATCTCATGGCAGTTCTCAAAGACAGGAAAGGGTAGGTTTTCACCATATATTCCTTCATTACATAATATATTAGATATTCTATAGTAATTATATTTTATCTTTATAGACAACTAAATATTAAGGTTAATACTTTTACAAGTTGAATATAATCATTGATTTTTTGCCTTATGTCTCTATTATTACTCTACTATATTAAATCAAGAAAGTGTGTTATGTACCAAAATGAATAAAATGCAAACTTTAAAATTATGTAATGTTACCTAATATCATATATTCTTAATATAATTGAATGTACCTGAATATTAACATATGCTTAAGAGTATTTGGTGAAATAATGGACCATATTATATGAAAGTCTGTATTTTGTATCCTGAGACTTTGGGCTGAGAGGATGGGGTCTTCTAAATATACAATTATGTCCTCTGCAAATAGAGACAATCTGACTTCCTCTTTTCATAACTGAATACCTTTTATTTCTTTCTCTTGCCTGATTGCTCTGGCTAGAACTTCCAGTACTATTGAATAGGAATGGTGAGAGAGGGAACCCTTGTCTAGTGCCAGTTTTCAAAGGGAATGCTTCCAGTTTTTGCCCATTCAGTATGATATAGGCTGCGGGTTTGTCATAAATAGCTTTTATTATTTTGAGATACAATCCATGCATACATAGTTTATTCAGAGTTTTTAGCATAAAGGGCTGTTGAATTTTACTGAAGGCCTTCTCCGCATCTATCGAAATCAATGTGCAAAAATCACAAGCATTTCTATACACCAATAACAGATAAACAGAGAGCCAAATCATGAGGGAATTCCCATTCGCAAATGTTACAAAGAGAATAAAATACCTAGGAATACAACTAACGAAGGACCTGAAGGACCTCTTCAAGGAGAACTACAAACCACTGCTCCAGAAAGTAAGAGAGGACCCAAACAGATAAAGAAACATTCCATGCTCATGGTTAGGAAGAATTAATATTATGAAATGGCCATACTGCCCAAAGTAATTTATAGATTCAATGCTATCTCCATGAAGCTACCATTGACCTTCTTCATAGAACTGGAAAAAGCCACCTTAAACTTCATATGGAACCAAAAAAAGAGCTGGCAGAGCCAAGCCAATCCTAAGCAAAAAACAACAACAACAAAAAACAACAAACAAAACTGGAAGCATTATGCTACCTGACTTCAAACTATACTACAAGGCTACAGTAACCAAAACAGCATGGTACTGGTACCAAAACAGAGATATAGACCAATGGAACAGAACAGAGGCCTCCGAAGCAATACCACACATCTACAACCATCTGTTATTTGACAAACCTGACAAAAACAAGCAATGGGGAAAGAATTCCCTGTTTAATTAGTGGTGTTGGGAAAACTGGCTAACCATGTGCAGAAAGCTGAAACTGGACCCCTTTCTTACACCTTATACAAAAATTAACTCCATATGGATTAAAGATTTAAATGTAATACCTAACACCATAAAAACCCTAGAAGACAACCTAGGCCATACCATGCAGGACATAGGCATAGGCAAGACCTTCATGACTAAAACACCAAAAGCAATAGCAACAAAAGTCAAAATAGAAAAATGGGATCTAATTAAACTTAAGAGCATCTGCACAGCAAAGGAAACAATCATTAGAGTGAACCAGCAACCAACAAAATGGGAAACAATTTTTGCAAGCTATCCATCTGAAAAAGGGCTAAATGCAGGATCTACAAAGAACTAAAATTAAAACTAGAAAAAAAAAGCCCATCAAAAATTGGGCAAAGGATATGAACAGATACTTTTCAAAATAAGACATTTATGCAACCAACAAACATGAAAAAAAGCTCATCATCACTGGTCATTAGAGAAATGCAAATCAAAACTACATTGAGACACCATCTCACGCCAGTTAGAACGGCGATCATTAAAAAATATGGAGACAACAGATACTGGAGAGGATGTGGAGAAATAGGAACACTTTTACATTGTTGGTGGGAGTGTAAATTACTTCAACCACTATGGAAGACAGTGTGGAAATTCCTCAAGGATCTAGAAATAGAAATACCATTTGTCTGAGCAATCCCATTACTGGGTATATTCCCAAAGTATTATAAATCATTCTATTATACAGATACATGCACACATATGTTCACTGGGGTACTGTGTACAATAGCAAAGACCTAGAACCAATACAAACGCCCATCAACAATAGATTGGTTTAAAAAAATGTGGCACATATACACCTTGGAATACTATGCAGCTGTAAAAAAGGATGAGTTCATGTCCTTTGCAGGGACATGGATGAATCTGGAAACCGTAATTCTCAGCAAACTGACACAAGGAACAGAAAACCAAACACCACATGTTGTCATTCATAAGTGGGTGTTGAACAATGAGAACACAAGAACACAGGAGGGGAACATCATACACTGGGGTCTGTTGGGGGTTGGAAGACTAGGAGAGAGATTGTAGGGGGTGGGCGAATTGGGGAGGGATAACATTAGGAGAAATACCTAATGTAGGTGATGGGGGATGTAGGCAGCAAACCACCAGGGCATGTGTGTATCTATTCAACAATCCTGCAAAATCTGCACATGTACCCCAGAACTAAAGTTTAAAAAAAGTCTGTTTTTGTTTTTTGTTTTATCAAACCACTATGTCAAAGGGTATATAGTTTAAAGTTAGAATATACTTACTCATTTTGCTTCATATTCATCAGAATTTTAAAGTATTTTTCCATTTCTAAACAAATATAATGACAGGCTTTATGTTATGTGCTTATGTGTAGCTGTTCTCCTACAACTTAGTACTAGAAATTACTTCATCTAATTTCTTATAACTAGATACATAATTTGGATCAGTTTCATAAGTAGTTACATATTACATTAATCTTCAAAATATTTACAGCTACTTGAATTATGAAGCATATTAAAAGATAGATTTGCCTACGACAGCTTTCCCCTTTGACATAACTTAAAAATCCTGCAGAAAGACCATTCACTAGGAAAAAAATATATAATTCATTTGCCACCAATAATGGTAGAAAAAGAAAGTTTATACTGAGCACATACAAGTTCCATTATTAGCTGGCATTTCAAAAATACTTTTGGTAAGTGTTCCAATATTAAAATATTCCCTATTAAAGCAAACCATTGTTTACTTGTATATCTATAAATTGCTTTGTATTTTATTATGAAAACTATAGAAAATTGAAAAGAGAAAAAATAGTCTGCAACTCCCTGTATTAATACAACCTTCACTTCTATCTACCTCTCTACTTGAAGTTCCACACTAATTTCTTACATCATAACTCTGTAAATTTTGTTTCTGTTTACATATTCATTTATTTACTGTGATTTATTGGGCATTTTCTTACTTTTTATGCTTTCAGAATTCTTATATTTACAAAATGTCTTTTTATTGTGTTAGCATTTAAACATATTTTCTCTGGAAATGGGATCTGTATTAGTTTGTTTTCACTCTGCTGATAAACACATACCCAAAACTCAGAAATTTACAAAAAGAAATGTGCAAGCCCAAAACCTTGGCATAAGGTACAAGCCCCAAGTCTTGGAAGCTTCCACGTGGTATTTAGCCTGTGAGCATACAGAAGTCAAGAATTCGGTTAGGGAACCTCTGCCTAGATTTCAGAAGTTGTATGGAAATACCTTGGATGCCCAGGCAGAAGTTTGCTTCAGGAGAGGGGCTTTCATGGAGAACCTTTCATGTTGGGGCGGTGTTGAAGGAAACTGTGGGCTTGGAGCCCCCACACAGAGTCCCTAATGGGGCACTGCCTAGTGGAGCTGTGAGAGCCACCATCCTTCAGACACCAAAATGGCAGATCTACTGACAGCTTGCAGCTTTTCTCTAGAAAAGCCACAGATACGCAATGCCAGCCCGTGGAAGCAGCTGGGAGGGAGGCTGGACCCTCAAAGCCACAGTGTCAGAGCTGCCCAAGACCGTGGAAAACTACCTCTTGCATCACTGTGACCTGAAGTCATAGATTATTTTGGAACTTTAAATTTTGACTGCCCTGCTGTTTTTCAGACCTGCATCTGGTTTGTAAACCCTTTGTTTTAGCCAATTTCCCTCATTTGGAATGGCTGCATTTACCCAATACCTGTACTCCCATTGTATCTAGGAAGTAGGTAGCTTGCTTTTGATTTTGCAGGCTGATAGACAGAAGGGACTTGCCTTGTTTCAAATGAGACTTTGGACTTTCAGGTGAATGGTGAAACAAGTTAAGACTTTGGGAACTGTTGGGAAGGCATGAACGCTTTTGAAATGTGAGGACATGAGATTTGGAGGGGCCAGGGGTTTAACGGTATGGTTTGGCTATGTACCCACCCATATCTTATCTTAAACTGTACTTCCATTAATTCCCACATGTTGTGGGAGAGAACCCAGTGGGAGATAATTTGAATCATAGGGGCAGTTTCCTTCCTACTGTTCTCATGATAGTGAGTAAGTCTCCCCTGATCTGATGGTTTTATCAGGGGTGTCTGCTTTTGTATCTTCCTCAGTTTTTCCTGTCGCCACCATGTAAAAGTGCATTTTGCCTCCTGCTATAATTCTGAGGCCTCCCCAGCCATGTGGAACTGTAAGCACAGTTAAACTTTTTTCTTCCCAGTCTTGGTATGTCTTTATCAGCAGCATGAAAACAAACTAATACTGTTAGGATTCTCAATCTTGTCTGTATATTATTAGCTTTTCAAATAATCTGTATCCTTAAAGAATCTGTCTCAACTTCCAAGGTGATTCTTAACATCACTGATTTTGAAAACCACTGGAATTTTAAATTACACTCCTTGGTTGAGTGGCTATCTATATATTCACTAAGTTAAAGGTTTGTAGACATAACTTGCCATTTTTTTAAATAAATCTAAATTTATTTACTATCATGAGGTTTGTAGACATAACTTGCCATTTTTTTAAATAAATCTAAATCAAGACAGCACAGTGAGCAGAAGGAAGTGGAAAAGCCCTGTGATATAGTTAGATCTAGAGAATGAATCAGATTCTGGTTCACTTTTCCAGCAAGAACACTTCATAGGTGATGCCATGTATTTTCTTATTGCTGTTGTTTTAATGTGAAGAAAACGCTTTTCTTCAAGTTAGCAATTAATGATGACCAGTACCTAGATCTATCATTCTGTTGTTCCAAATTGTGCTTTTCTTACTCCAAAATTCTTTCCTCATTTATTAACAAAAACACTCAAAACAAAAAATTCATGTAATCTAATATATAACTTTTTAGTGTACATTACATATTTTTTAGAGTACATAAAATACTTGCTTTTTAAAATGTTATTGAATGCTTTTCAAAATAATGAATTTATTTACTAGTATTCTCCAAGGGAGATCAATAAGAATTTGTTTTTTAATTTTTATAACTTTACTTTTGATACACTAAAAAACTGATTAATTTAAACATAGTTGATGTCTCTCGATTATATTACTTATTTTCCTTATTGTTCCATTTTGACCAGTGGAAACCTCACCTTTACTCTAATTTACCTTTAACAACTGCCTCTACATTACTGAACATATTTTTCTTCACAGTGATAGCAGTCTTTTATAGTTTCCTTTCACTTTGCTACAATAATATCCCTTAGTCTTATTTTGTGTTTTTTCTTCTTCCTCAGTTGTAGAATTAGTGTTTACATCAAAAAATGCCTTTGTGGTAAAGTGTATTTAGAGGCTTTGATACAAGCTACTCATTCTACTGCTAGTCTACTCTTTAGTTGTTTCTAGATCTTTCTAATGAAAAAACCCAAAATCATATTATATGTATATGTATGTTACCATAACATTTGATCAGTTTTAATGGTATATAAAATTTAAACAGAAATGTAGGGCTTTAGTTTATTTTTGCTTAAATTGTTTATCTTATATTTGCATCTATTCAATCATAAGGTGAAAATCTGTTTTTTATTAACACAATGATGGATTATTCATTTCATCCTACTGATACAAATATATAAAAATTTCAAAAGAAATTGTTACTAATACTAATGACTTATAACAGATTTTAGTTTTAAGATTTAATCACTGCAGTGATTAAGTTCTGCAATATGTATTATGTTCATTTGTAATTCCTTATAATTACATATTTAATGCTGCACAATTTATAAAGAGAATGTTAAAACATAATATTAAACATATTTTCGGTTATGTTCATACAACATTAAATATTTAGGAAAGCATATGCAATTTGTAAAATAGAATATCATAATTCTTGAGTTATATCTTGACTACTGTTAGTCGGCAATTACACTGCCTGAGATTTTACAAGTCTTTACGGAGGTTGTTTTTGTTAGAAGGTAAATGCACAATTAATTATTATTAACTTATAGCAAAAGCAATAATAGGACAGTTTATCTTTAAATTTTAACAAAGCTTGAGAAATAGTTTTCTTACAGATACAACTTTCTAGGAAAATGCAAAAGTCAAAACTATTCCACAACTGTTAGTTACTCTTTTCTTGTTTCTTTGGACCTTAAAATGGGTATATATAAAAAAGAAAAAGAGTATAATGAAATTTCTCTTTTTTACTTGTTCTTCACTTATATTTTCATCCACTTACCATCTAATCTGACTAAATTCAATTAACTTTTTAAAAATAAAAAATTAGTTTGCTTTGAAAATAACAACAACAAAGAAACCTCATTGCCTAAAAATCAAGTAACAACATTACTTTGTTAATATCTCATGGTATTAACACTGGTTGTCTGTTATCCCAGCATGGGAGACTTCGGCATTTTACTCCTTCCTTGTATGAAACCCAATGAAGATATTAATAGCTTTATTATTGTCTCACTTATCATTCAGTATGCCTAACGTAAGTATCTTAACATTTTGACAATAGGAATGATGTTGTTACTGTAATAGTTAATCGAATGCTTAAGTCTCTCATATAAATACAAGCAGCAGCAGCATATACAACATTACACATTTTTATAGGAGCAGTTGTCCACAGAAGTTATCTTTTGACTTCCTCATGTTTTATTCAGATAAACGGCTTTTGTTTTATATTCACCTCGTTCACAACCACACATTTCAATATTTTGGAATCCTATTTGTGAAAGAATATGAAACCCAATGCATGTTTGTAATTCTGTAATCAATTTATGTTTTACACTAAATAGAGCAAGTGCCAGCAAGCACATTATTAACCAACCCTCTTCCTCCATTTCCATTACATTTTCTAGTAAATTGTCCATCAAGTATGTTAACAACAGAAAACTGGAAGTTGATGTGGCAGTCTGTAATGTTGGGAAAAGAGAAAAATGTAGAACTCTGTAATTTTTTTTCTGCTCAGAATATACTTTAATGATACACTATTTTGATAGTGATTCGTAATTGCTCCCTCAATAATCATTCTTCCCTTTTTGCATCAACAAAATGTTTAGCTGAGCACCCATCTAGAATAAGTACTACACTTCCATTCTTTATGATATATAGTTTTGAAATTAGCTCTTATAAATGAGTATGTAATCATATAATAATGATTTTTGTGGGGTTTCCAGGTTGGAACACAACCAAAGTGAAATTAGAGGTCTGGGAGAAAGAAGATCATGATCTCTGATAAGCATTTCACCTAGCAAGAGTGAGTCTGTTGTGCTGTGTGTGTCCCTTACCTACTTGCAAAAGCAAGGTAATGGAATTCCACAGAATCCAGGAACAACTCAGGGAGGATATAAGATGGCATTCTGATTCAAGTTCTAGCATAGCTCGCCAGTCTGCCCTCACCCAAAGGTGACAGAAGATCTCCAAGTCAAAGGTTCAACTAGCTCAGCAAGAAGCCAACTACCTTGGAGCTGTTTGCTCCCTGGAGAATGAAGAATTTCCCCTCACAGAGTCCAGGGAATTCTAGACCTGCCTGTGGCAACTACACAGAAGCAATCTCAAGCCTTTTTAGGTCTCACTAGATACTGTAGACTTTGGATCCCCAATTACAGCTTAAGGACTCAGCCTTTTTACAAGGCTTTAAAAAGTCATTTTGACTGTGAGCCTTTAATTTGGGGTCCAAATCAAATATAAATCTTTCAACAGCTAACAACTCTACTATCCCAGGCCCCAGCCTTAGGAATTCCTAAGGTCAATCAGCCTTTTCAGCTTCACATACCAGAAAAGCAAGGAACTGCTCTTGGGGTACTCACTCAAGAACTAAGACTCCGCAAAAGACCTCTTGGACACCTATTAAAGAGGCTGGACCCAGTGCCCCAAGGATGGCCTAGCTGTCTAAGGGGTATTGTGGCTTTAGCCCTCCTTTTCACAGGTTTCACCCAGCTCCAGATGGTTGGTACCACAAAGATTCTTTAATTCACCTGTCTTAGTCCTGCTAATGGAAAGTTATCAAGTCCCCTCAGGAAGCCAGCAGCATGGGGAGAGATGCCTTGTTTCAAATGGTTATGCCAATCTCCTTGAAAAAGGACTATACCGTGTTGTCAGCAGGGTAACTTCCTCATTCCCTGTATGTATAACCAACATTCCCCATGGAAACAAAACACCTTCTTTAGTTCCATTCAAACACATGGATCCTAACCTGTGGAAGACGGGCAAATAGATTTTACTATGGTACCGCCATTCCAAGGACATAAATAGATCCTAATGTTTGTGGATACCTTTACTGGCTGGGTTGAGGCCTTCCCTGTATGAACAGAGAGGGCCTTGGAGGTTACTCAAAAACTTCTATCAGAGATTATTCTCGGGTTTGGCCTTTCATAATTCCTTCAGAGTGACAGCACACCTGCTTTTCTTCCCTGTGTTGTCCAACACATCTCCAAAGCCTTGGAGATTAGATACCACTTCCATTTTGCTGGGAGGCTTCAATCCTCAGGAAAGTGGAGAAAGCCAATCAGTACTTTTAAAATACCCCAAGAAATATAACTAAGGGAACTTCCCAAGATTGGAAGGAAGCTCTCCCCATAGCCCTCCTTAGAGTCAGGATGGCTCCAAAGGCCACTCTCAACCTTAGCCACTGTGAGATGCTTTATGGCAAACCATTCCTGCAAGGACATCATCCTGTTAAGATTGATGCTTCCTCCCTTGTCACATATGTCACTTCCTTTGAACAATTTCAGCAGGCCTGTTCCTAATATTTATGCCAAGGAACTTTAGCGCTTACCAAAACCCGAAGTATGGTTCTCCTGCCTCCCAATTCCGACGTGCTTGGAAAGGACCATACCCTGTTTTGCTTTCTTCTCCCACAACTATTAAAGTGCCAGAGATTGCCATCTGGATCCATCACTCCAGTGTGAAACCATGGATGGCTGCCAAAACTGATGATGCCTCCACAGACAAATACACTTGTGAGACTTCAGAGGATCTTAAGCTTCTATGTAAAAGACAGCCAAAAGATAAGTAATGACCTCTGAGTTTCTCTGGTGCCTTTTGCATGCTAGCTCTGAGCTGGATTGCTAAGGTTATTTTCATATATTTGCAATTCAATTGCCTCCTCTCAAGTGGGTGGAATCATTTTTTAAATGCTAAAACGGCTGTTTTAAAACCAGTAACCATATTTTTGCTCTCTTAACTGTATTAACCCTTACAATTACTCCTACTAACATCTTTTCCCAACAGCCATATTTATCTACCATACAAGAAGTTTTAAGTAGACTGCAAAACCTCGCAAAAATTGCTGGGCTGTCACTAACACCTCCCCTAGTGAAGTTTAGCCATTCCCATTCCTGTTTCTGAATGGAGTCAGTTAGAAACCTTTCCAGCCCCCACTTATTTTGACCCACAGGATGGGCTATCAATCCCAAGGTCAAGTCCAGAGTCAGTCACATATTCCTTAACAGTCTACCAACAAACCCGTTACAGGTCCCTCGAAGGACCCATATTCTTGTCTGCGATGCTTACTGGCCACTTTTTTGTCTCATATCTTCATGGACGCCTGAACCATCGCTTGGATCTTTTCCTAATATTTCTAAGGCTTGCAATCACACCTCTGTCCTATCCTCCCCCCAGTTATAGGTCAATGCAATCATTGAAAAAAAATATATAGATATACTTACTATTCTGAATCTGCATTCTGTTTTATTCATTTCCCCAAGCCCCCTAACATAACCAACTGGAGAGAAACAAGCCAGTTCCTTTGGTGCCACTATTTACCCCAAACCCTAACCGGAATGTTGCTTTGAACATCACAACTTCTGGTTTCAGCCACATAATTCTGAGCAAAATGATAATTGCGAAAATCTCAGCTACCTAATATCTCATTTTATTGCCTGGGATCCCACCATTCCTTCCTTTCGTTAGGGCTCTGAAGTCCTCTTTCATTCCCTCAAGTACTGCCTGTTTTCCACCATTACCTCACATGCCCCTGGCTTCCATTTATGAGAGTATTGAAGCTGACTCACACGGCAGGGGAAAACCCTACTTTAATATCACTGTTGACATTTGTCTTAACCTGGCAAATCACATTTGCTTTCTGTGTGGAGACAGGGCATATCTCTGCTTACCTGACCACTGGACAGAAACCTGTACCCTAGTTTACCCGAACCCACTCTCATCAACAATAGCATTCCCTCCCTATACATTCTCAATCGCTAGAGTCAAAAGGGAAATTTTAACAGCACTGACTGCAGCTGGGCGCGGTGACTCCCAGCACTTTGGGAGGCCGAGGTGGGTGGATCACGAGGTCAAGAGATCGAGACCATCCTGGTCAACATGGTGAAACCCCGTCTCTACTAAAAATACAAAAAAAAAATTAGCTGGGCATGGTGGCGCATGCCTGTAATCCCAGCTACTCAGGAGGCTGAGGCAGAATTGCCTGAACCCAGGAGGTGGAGGTTGTGGTGAGCCGAGATTGCGCCATTGCACTCCAGCCTGGGTAACAAGAGCGAAACTCCGTCTCAAAAAAAAACACTGACTGCAACTGGCATTCTGGATGGTATTGGCACAGGAGCTGGAGGCCTCCTCAACTCCAGTTTTACTGCCCCAAAACTCTCCTTAGAAATTATTCAACGAATCGTTTATCTAGCTGACCAAATCAATACCATTCAAGAACAAATCGCTGCATCAGCAGGAATAGTCTTACAAAACCAATGAGCTTTAGATTCGCTCATGACCAATCAAGAGGGGACTTGTGTAATGCTTAACGAAGACAGCTGCTTTTTTGGCAACCAAGCAGGTAAAGTACAAACCAACTTAACATAATAGACAGGCTCAACACATTTGTGGAAGAAGGAGTTCTGGGAAGCTTTGACTGATGAAACTTTAACATCTGGTCCTTGTTTCCCTAGTTAAATCCCTTTCTCAGTCTATAGTAATCTTTTTACTACTTGTAGGTTTTAGGCCATACTTAAACAATTTTTAAATTTGTTTTGTTTCTTCCTGTCTAGAATCCATGAAACTCCAAATAATCCTACAAGGTTACCATGAAGTGCCATCCATGTCTGATGGCCCGTTGGATCATCATCACTCTCCTCTGTCCAACCTCCCAGCAGAAAGAAAGCAAGAGGAGGGACACTGTCAAATGGCTGCCCCCTTGTCAGGTTGAAGTAGCCGGAGTAGTCATCAATGGTATGCACAAAGAATTGGGTCTCTTTTCTCTTAAGGGGGAAATATTAGGTAGTTAGACAGAAGTTAGCAGCTGAGAGGGAGCACAAGGGCTGCCACTAAGACAGGCCCTGCACAATCTAAGTTTAGCCCCAAGACCACCTTAATTCCACCCTAATGGATGGAGGTTGTGGTAACATCTCTGGCCAGCACATCCTCAAGAATGAAAATTTGGGGGGAAGATGAAAATCCACTAAAGTGTCACCAGTCCAGCCCGTCTAGGCTGTAACCCCAGGTAACCCCATCCATATTATACAGCCATTATAATAAAATTTACATGCAGCCTTTGCCCCCTGAATAGGCTTTTCTTAATGAATTACGGGCCAAAACATGCACAGTTATAAAATCATAAACTTCCAGTCAAATGACTTCATTCTGTCACTAAACACAGCCCAAGCCTCAACTCCTCTCCACAAAACCCATAAAAGCACCCTGAGTTCTACAAAGAGGAGTTGATTTAACTTCTCAGAAATCATCCCGCTCTCCACCTGAGAGTTTATTACTGTGCTTCAGTAAACTTTGTTTTGAGCTTGCATTTTGGTGTTAGTTTGCAGTTCTTTGCTCACTTTCAAAATAACTGAGCTTGCCAATCCAGAGCTCTGCCTCTTAATCTCCTTGGTTAAAGGATCCATTTCAATGCAGGACTTCCAGCAACAAAATTACTAGAAAAATGCATTACATATATAAAAAAATTGAACCTTATTTTTTACTTCACACCATATAGCAAAAACTAACATGAGAAGAATGATGGAGCTAAATATAAATGTAAGTATTATAAAGCTTTCAGAAGAAAATATAAAACAATATCTTCCAAAACTTGGGGTAGCCAACTAAATTGGACCCAAAAAGCAAAAAATATAGAAAGCATAAATTGGATTCCATAAACATTAAAATATTACATTCATCAAAGGATACTTTTAACAAAAGGCATAGGCAAAACACATACGAGGAAATATATGTATTCGATATGTATCTGTTAACACATGATCTTCGACTTGCAGCCTTCAGAAGTCTAAGAAGTAAATTTATAGTTTTATTAAGTCACCAGACTGTGGCATTTTGCCATAGCCAACTATAAATATGCTTATCTCTATACATAGAGATAAAATCCTCTCTATTTGAGTATTTATATGAGTATACATATATATGTCTCTATATATGCTTTCTAGATATAGAGACATCTATATCTAGATTACTTTATATATATGTTTTTCAAAGCATATAAAGTTATTTAGATATCCTAGAAATAAAAAAATAAGACAACCCCAATAAAATGGAATAAGCACCCACAAAAAAAAATTGATAAGAATACAGAACAAGAAATCTTCAAATGTTGCTAACACTGGTATAAAGTAGAAAAGTGACTTTAGAAACAAAACTGGCATTCACTGCCTTATGTACTTTAAGCAGAATAAGTCTATGACATAGCAATTCTGCTCCTAAGTATGTACACAGGAGAAATGAAAACAGAAATCCAAAGGCACGCAGAAGTACATTTAAAGCATTTTTTATATAGTAGCCTTACACTGAAAACTACCTTAATGTTGAGTCACCAAAAGAGGGTAATCAAATTGTGATATATTTATACAATGTAATAATTACTCAAGTGTAATAATAAATAAATACATTTCTGATTCATGAAGCAACATGGATGAATATCCTGATTATTATGAGGAATGAAAGAAGCAAATACAAATGAGTATACACTGTGGAATTCCATTCTTGTAAAATAGTAGAACATGTCAAACCAATCTATTTGGATAGAAATCAATATAGTAGAAGTCTTTATAAATGAAGAAATGGAAGAAATATTAATGAAGGAACTTTTTAGGCCAATGGGTGTTTTCTATATTTTGATAGCAGTGTGGTTTACAGAGTTGTAAATGCATTATTTAAATGCATTAGAGGGAACCCAATACATATGTATTTTTACTTTATATAAAATAGTTATCAATAAAAAATTAAAATACAAGTACATGAGTAATTAGTACTTAATAAAAAGCCAAGTGTTACTGTTAGAATTTAGGGTAATGAAAGAAAGTGCTCAACTCAGAATTTGTACTGCAACCAAGCAAGGATTAATTTACCCAAATACTAATTTCAGTTTATCCACTGTCTTGTTTAAAAATATGAACAAAACACAATATTGGATAGAAGCATGTGTCATCATCACTGACCTATTCAGTGCTAATTAAGACATTTTCACAACATCCATACATTTACTCTTCAATATTGCCTCCACACTCTCCAGCAATTTTATTTCACTAAGCTTTTCAACTATCTTCTGTCATATTTCCAAATCCCCCCACCTCAATTTCATTATTTTACACAAATATGGATAATAATTAATAAAGTTTTCATATTTTCAAAGAAAAAGTTTTGAAATAGAAAAGGTTCTTTGGGCAGGTTATTTTTATTTTTATTTTTTCAGTTTCTTGCCACTAAATATGCAAAACACAGGTACAGTGCTTAAAGCCATTCTTTCCTAATCGTTTTTGATTACGGTGTAACAGGAATCTCTACTACTAATTGCAATGTAACCATCTGTGCTTTTACTCATATCCAGTCTTTTTCAGCCACCTACACATTTCAATGAGCTTCCTTTCCACTTAGGATTACACGCATTTCCCTTTATTGACTCTTTTTCTCACAGAATCCCTACAGACCCCAGGCTCTTCTATTCTCCTTCTAATAACCAAATTTCTTCAAAAAAGTGTTTAAATTTACTTTTTTCTCTTTCTCAGCTACCTCAAAGCATCTTATTACATCCTCACTTTCATTCTATTTATTTAAACAAAGCTAGTTTTATTAAATCCACGACAAACAATTCAGTGGACAATTTTCAATTATTACAAATTTCATGCCCTCAAAATGTTAGAACTGTTGACGTCTTTCTTCTGAAAACATTTCTTTGCATTCCCTGAAATACATTCACCTGGTTTTCCATCTGTCTCTCTGGCTGCATATCACACACTCTTTCTCTGCTTACCAGTTAATGTTGAGAAACCATTAGAACTACAATTAAGGCCTTCTAATTTCACTCCTTAAAGCCTCCACAGATGAAGGCCTCTACTCTCATGTAACCTACTGTTATACTGAAGTCTTCAAGACCTATTTCTATGGTCCAGATCTAGCTCTTGAAACACATACCTTTATAATTAACTATTTCTTTTTTTCTTTATTGAGATGGGGTTTCACCATATTGGTCAGGCTGGTGTCAAACTCCTGACCTCATGATCCACCCGCCTCAGCCTCCGAAAGTGCTGGGATTACAGGCGTGAGCCACTAAACTATTTCTTAGAACTTGACACACATATTTTACTAGCACCTCAAATAGAAGTTGTACCAAATAACACTCTTTGTTCTAATGAATTTTAAGCAGCCATTCTTTCGTTCAGGTTTAAAAGCTCTCAATCTTGCTTTTTTAAATAAATCATCCCTTCACTAACTTCCACAGTTTCAGGATTTCTACTTTCCTCGCAACTCCTACAAAGGTTTAGTTCTCCTATGTTATATCCCAGAAAGCCTCTGGTTCTTCCCTCTTGTATTATTTTTCACTTATTTAACCTACAACTATATATTCTGACTTTGATGTAAACTTAATGTGGATGCAGTATCCACTTTAAGCACTTCTCTAGCCTCAATCCTCATTCAAGTCCATATCCCATAGCAGGAACTGAATAATATATATTGAATTAACTAATTAAAAATTTGTTCATCACATCCTACATAAAAGCCTAGGAGGAAATATAATCCACATGTGTACTAACTTGATGTTTGTTGAATTTGATTTGGGGAAGATGACAATTTGTTTTGCCATCTGCATTTTAGCAATAAAACACAGAGAACTGTTAGTTAATAATAGCATTGCAACACTGACAGTTTCTGCAAGAGCAGATTAAATATAATAATGGGGGAAAATCCATGTTGCATGGTGTTAAGGTATGTGGTTCATAAAGCAGTGAAAGCAATCGATAATTGTTATTTTGAGAAATATGATGATGAAAGGATAGACAAATCCAAGATAGTAATTTGAATAGAAGATCAAGGAAGGTATTCATTGAAAACATGTTTTTTGCTTATACTCATTTCACACATTTTACTTTGTGCTAGTAATATAATGATGAGAAAGACACTGTACCACCTTCTATGAATTCCTTGTCTAGAAGCATAAAAGACAAATGAATTAGTAATTTTAATACAATGTCACAAGTAGTAAGCTAAGGCAAATAAACTATTGCAAGATTCTCAAAGGATATTATTTCAGAAGGAGAAAATTTTAGGGACAATGAGAATAATGAAAAAAATCGGTAGTAATTCAAGAGAGGGATAATAATGACTGAAAATATATAGAAACCATTAAAATAGAAATAGTCCTTTCTGGGAATGAGGAATACACAAGACCAAGAAAGACTATTCCAGGGTTGCCGAAAACAAACAAACAAATGAAACAGGTACCTGGAGCCACAGGCCAAGGGAAGAGAACACTGGAGACAGAAGGAGAAATCAACAAAAACTGATGTGGAAGATATCAACTAAAGATTCAAATTTGAGTGTATTATTTAACAGGGATGTGATGATGATTATTGGTAATGCACTTAGAAGATATAAAAAATATTTTAAATGTTTTTCCCTATAAAAATAAGATCTTATTAGCAAATTAGAGGTTGGGTAATGTGAGAATAAAAATGTAATGGAGTTGTGGAATAAGTAAGAGCAACAGGATAAAAAATTCCAAGTGCTCTAAAATGAAGAATATTTCTAAAAATTGACCAGGAGATGTACAGATAGACCATATAGTAATGTATAACTCACAAAATAATTCGTGCATAAATTATCAGACATTGAGTACATTAAACATTTATTTCACTTAATAGTATTTTGAGTTTCGTACAGTGAATTTCCCTGTGTGGGGAAAAGCCAACAAGTTCAATATAAGCAAGGGATTTCTGTTACTACAGTCACTTTATTGAACACTAAATAGAAACATGAGAAGTATTAGTCACAGGAATTAGATCAGTATCAAGATATATTGACCAAGAATCATAATGACTATGCTATATGCATACAAAAAGGATTAACTTTACCTTACTACAAAAATTTGAATTTTTTTCTAAGTTAAAATAGACAGAACTTAAACCAAAAATAAGTAGAGAGTTTTAATTTTTTTAAGTCATTTAATTCTTACTTGCATATCATCAGCCACACAACAGTATACAAAATAATATGAGCAGACAAGATGGGACTGCCCAATAAATAATTGTGGTATCATTTAAAAAATGCTCTTTTAAAATTTTTTCACATGTTCCTGTTAGCAATATGAAACCTTTGCTTGATAAGCACATACACATCAAATAAGCTATAAATGTAAATTATAAATGTATTTAATACACCTTTTAAGAAACATTCAAAAGAAAAACTAACATTCGGAAAACTAATTACTATTCAGTAATTGACTTCAGGATTTTTCTAACTTTACATTTATTTAAAAATTTACAAAATATTAAACCTTACTTGCAATTACATTGCAAAAACAAAGCTGAAGAACTAAACACATAAATTGGGTTCTGTCATATGCACAAATATATGCAGCTTTAAATACCCAGAGCATACACAGAATGCTCATGTAGTGTAAACAAAAAAATAATGAATCTGGCTGAAGCTACTGTAAATATTATGATATTCAATTTCATTTTTAATTTAACTAGAATATACCAAGGATAATTTGCATCCCTCAGTGTTGTTTATAATATTATGTAGTTAGAAAATCCTTTTGCTCTAGCTCTGCTTCCTAGTCTTTCATTCTTAAGAATTTAATTATGAACATTCTTGTGTACAGAAAAATAAGCATCTACCTGACAAATCAGTTTTATAGGTTTTTCAAGAATACTAAACAGTCTGGCCATTAATAGGCAACTTTTTCTAAAATAAATTATGTTTCTGTAAAATTGAAATCAAGTAGAAAATGTTTTATTATCTTACTCAGTGATTTTAAAGACAGTCAAGTTTATATTTACTGCCCTGTAAATATGTGGATTTAATTATATATATATATATATATATATATATATATATATATATATGAAATTTATAACATTTTATTAAGGCAATGTATTTGTATATTACACTGTGTTCTTCAATGTGCTTTTGTATATATACATGCAGTATTCTTCAGAAGCACAAGTATAATTAATAAGAGTTTTGATATGTAATTTAAGCACCATATATGCAAATGTTGGGTAAATGGAAATAAAAGATTCAGTTTCAAAGTAAAATTCCAGTACAGATTTAGGTGAATAAATTTGTTAGAATTATTACTGAATTAGTATTTTTGCATTATTATTAGAAGACTATAAGAGTTATGATATAATAATGAGAATTTGTTAACAGAAAACATATCAATATTTAGATGAACAAATGTGATTTTCACAATATTATAGCAATTTATGATAAGATTTGGATAGCTATAAAAAGAAACAAATTGAAATATATTATGTGTGCTGTCCTAGAAATCCCAGGAACTGTTATAGCAGTCACCCCTTATCTGAGGTTTTGTTTTTTATTGTTGCAGTTACCTACAGTCAACCATGGTTTAAAAATATTATATGGAAAAATCCATAAGTAAACCATTATAAGTTTGAAATTTTGTGCTATTCTCAGTAACGTGATGAAATCTCACACTGTCCCTCTCCCGCCCATTTGGGACATGAACCATCCCTTTGTCAAGCATGTCTATGCTATGTAGGCTACTAGCCCCTTAGTTCCAGGAAGGTTATCAGATCGAATGTATCAACAGTGCAGTGAATGGTAGTCTTCAAATAACCCTTATTTTACCTAGTTCTCCAAAGTGCAAGAGTAGTGATGCTGGCATATTGTTATAATCATTCTATTTTATTATTGGTGATGTTAATCTGTTACTCTGGCTAATTTATAAATTAATTTATCATAAGTGGGTATACATTAAGAAAAATGTCGTATATGGATAATTCAGTACTATTCCTAGTTTCAGACATCCACTGAGGGTCTCACAATGTATCCCCCATGGATAAAAGAGAACTATTATAATTATTACTGTTTCTAAAAGAAAAATACATTATATGTGATGACACTAGATTTTTAGTTATATATAGAAAACATTATAGAAACATTAACACAAAACTTTTTTTGGATAACATAATTTATTCTAATCTATCTTAGAATTTGATGGTATAAACTGAGTTTAAGAAGTGTTATTGTTACTTTTGTCTAATCACATAATATTAGATTTTGATAATTTTTCTGTGGAAAATTCAATATAAATTTTTATCAGTATTTTGTTTTTAATAGATTGTGGTTATTTGTGGTTATGTTTTTGGCTCTATATTTAGTATAGTTTGCTCTTTAGAGTTGGTGCCATGTGTATTCTACAGTAATCTATAATTTCTTACAACTATAATTGTGAGAATATTTTAAGGGCCTTAGTAATCAGTATTGATCGCTTAATTCTACAAATTTAAAACTGCTTGTTAAAAACTGAGAAAGAAACCTAAATACCTAAATACAGTAATAAATAATGTAGATGCAGCATGAATATAATACTTTGAAGTTATATGGCCAATTATTTAGTGAAAAAGACATGTATACAAAACACATTACAAAAGTACTATAGCTTGCTATAACTGATAGGGTAACTACAGTCAACAAAAATTACTGTACATTTAAAATAACTCAAAGAGTGGAATGGGATTGCTTATAACACAAAGAGGGAGAAATATCTGAGATGATGTATACCTTTTACCCTGATGTTATTATTATGCATTGCAAGCCAGAATAAAGATATCACATGTATTCCACAAACATATATACCTACTATGTACACAGAAAAATTATAAATAAAAATGAAATCTATATTACAAAATAAAATATAAATTATATTTTAATATGTATTTTATTATATATAATATTAAGTATAATATATATGCCTATTATTTATATAATATACACCTATACCTATAATTATTTCTGTTTTCATAAGGCAAAATTTTGTATGTTATATGTGATGACTCTAGATTTTCAATTACAGATAGAAAACAAATTTCTGGATAACCTAATTTATTCTAATCTAATATATATATTTATATATATATTCTAATCACATATATATATATACACACACACACATATACACACACACATATATACACATATGCATACATATATATATATATATATATATGCATACATATACACATACACACCTGATAAGGGAGGCAATTATTTAGAACAGTTTGGGAGAATTTTACTCCACTAAATTGACAAAATTTTGACTTGACTAATTTATGTTAGTAAGGTATTTATAATTTTATAATTACATTGTGTTGTGTCCAGAAACTGCAGGTGGTAAAGAAAACTAAAAATCCCAGATAAACTCTTTGCAGCGAATAGATGCAGTAAGTAAATGGTATAACCATAAGAATGAATCATACATTTAGATGATATCTGTGAGCCCTGGATTTGCATTCTGATTGCTGACTTGCTAGAAAACATTAGAAAATAAAATAAGAGCATTTGGATGGCTATTTTTTTTTTAAAGAAAAGCACACCTTTGGGGAAAAATTAAGAAATATTATTTTACCTAGAAAATGTAACAGCATCTAATTCAGCCAAAAAGAATTTAACTCTTCTGTCAGAGTAAACCTTGAGTAAGTTTATAAGGATACATTTGACTTTAACATGTTTTGCTCATAGTGAATTTCAGGCAAAATATTTTTTAATAGCTCTTCTCTTCCACAGAAAATATCACCTCTCCTATAAATTAATGACGATTTAAATCGTAAAATACTGTGTTTATTTTCAGATTTTTCTTTACCACAAACCATGGGATCCTTTTCATATTCACTTTTGCCTCTCATCTAACTCTCTTTTAGACTGGAGTATTGGCAACTGGTTATTTCTTTAAGAACTCTTGCTGGAATATTATTGATTTAAACCAAGGCTTCTGTTTTCTCCACATCCTCTACAACACTTATTATCTTTCATATTTTTTATAATAATCATTTTGATACTAACCTCTGTGAGGTTATATTTCATTGCGGTTTTAATTTGGATTTCACTAACAATGAGTGATACTGACCATTTGTTTCATAAATGTTCACCATTTGTTTTTGTTTTTGTTTCTTTTTAAATAAAAGCAAGTTTATTAGGAAAGCAAAGGAATAAAGAATGGCTACTCCATAGGCAGAGCAGCACTGTTTGCTATTTGCATGTTTCCTTTTGAGAAAAGTCTATGTAGGTCATTTGCCCATTTTCAGTTGTACTTTTGTTGTTGCTGTTTGTTTTTGTGCTATTGCTTTGTTTGAATTACTTATGTGTTTGGGATATTAACCCTTTACAAGACATTCAGCTTATCTTATTAATGTTTTCTTCCATTCTGTAGATTGCCTCACATTGTTTTTACTGTTCTTTGTTTTATGAGATCCCACCTTTTGATATTTGGTTTGTTGCCTTAACTTTCAGGATCAAATCCAAATAAAATAAAATAAAAATTATTGCCCAGAACAATGTTGTATAGTTTTCCCCTATAATTTTTTCCAGTGATTTTTTTTTTGATTCAGGTCTTATATTTAAGTCTTTGATGCATTTTGAGTTGATTTTATTGTGTGGCATGAGATGGGCTCTAATTTAATTTCTCTTCATAAGGATATTCCAGTTTTTCCAACATCCTTTCCTGAAAAGAATGCTCTTTTGCCTTTGTATATTCTTGACACATTTGTCAAAAATCAACTGTCTACAAATGAGTTAGTGCACTTCCAGGTTCTTTGTTCTGTTCCATTGGTCTACATGTCTACGGCAGGGATGTGGAGAAAAGGGAATCCCTGTACACTGATTTTTGGCAACATGGATAAACGTGAAGGCTGTTATGTTAAGTGAAATAAACCAGGCATAGAAAAATAAAAGCTGCATGATCTCACTTATATTTGTAATCTAAAATAATTTAAACACATAGAAACAGAGATCAGAATGGTGTTTATCAGATATCGGGCAGTGAGGGAAGTGGAGAGATGTTGGTCATAAGGTAGAATGTTTCACTTAGGAGGAATAAAGGATAAGTTTTTAAAGTGATGGGCAGGTTTATTAGCTTGATTCAATCATTCCACATTGTATATATACATAATGTCATATTTTGTTCCCCATAAATATATAGTTATCATTTGCCAATATCTAAAAAATTAATAAAAATAAAGATAGCTGGAATTCTTTATAATTACATTTCATCCTATGGTTCATATTTTTCACTGAGTTCCGAGTTTTCAACTTCTATTTTACAGTACAGAAAATGGGCAATCAATCAGAATATTTTAGGAGTCATACTCAATATAAGAAAGAGTATAATCAGCCTATTTCAGAAGCATATCTTTTCCTGAGATTTATATATAAATCACATCGTGTGCTTTATTGCAATAATATGTAAATACACAAACATACTTCAGAACATTCTTGATGTTTGTGATAAAATAAGAGTAAATATTATAATAAAACTTTTATAATCACATTTGTACCAAGTGTGAGTATCTCTAAGGAAAATAGAATATATTTAAAATTTGATGGGTCTTCTAAAAGCAAATATATGTGAAATATGTTTTTGCAGTTTGAACAGTTTCTACAAATGAATTTCACATATTCCTTACATCTTTTGAGATCAAATACTTCTAATTAAACTGTAAGTATATGTCTTTCAGAGGCACAGTGAACTAAAGATAAGCAAATTCAGGTGATGACTACGCAGTTCTGGGAACTAAAGTCATTATTTAATGTTAGACATTTGTATTGATTAGTTTGTTCTGTCTACATGCTACAAAATAAAAAGTAAAAAAAAAAAGTACCACAACCACATTATATCATTTGGATTTAAATTTCAATGTATATATGTTTATTAAAACGTTAGTAATAGTAATAGACTATTTAGTTTTAAAGGTTAGTTCACAAATATTCATTAAATTCTACCTTATTCTAGAAAATGTGCTAAGTACTGTAAACTAATCTATAAATATTTCTAATAAGCAAGACCAACTTTTAAAAATGTATACACTGTAAGCAAGACCAACTTTTACAAATGCATACACTAAAATTGTTTGTATGCATATAATAAGAAATGTACACAGTAAAATTTGTGTAATTATTAAAATAATGTGTTGAAGTCACAGAGAAGAACACTTACTCTCGTCTCAGAAGACCCCTAGACACACATGTGGACAGACTCACAGAGGCTGAGTAGGAGTCAGTTGGGTGAAGATGGGCTGAGGAGCACCCAGACAAAGTGATCAGAATGACCACAGACATGGAAATGTGACTTAGATTAACGTAGGGGCTTACCATAAGTTACAAAATAATACTTGAACATAAATTACAGACCTGAGAGTGAAGAGCTAAGTCTGATTTGCTGGGAGGGAACAATTCATGAATAGCCTTTATGTCATGCTAACTCTGTAGGAATTTATCAGTGGTTCCAAAACTTTAGAATAGCTAAGAGTAATCTGGGCTATTATTAAAATACAGAGTACCATGATCTACTCTCAGACATTTTAATGGGTTTTAATGTAAGTCAGAGGTGGAGTTTACAAATGTCTATCTTTATCAGGTAAGCAAGATGATTCTTAGTTATGTGGTTTTGATAATCATTCATCAAAGGATTTTAAACAGGAGAAGTGACATTTAGAAAGATTACTCTCATTGTAATGTGAAAAATGGATATGAGATAAACAACATTGTAGTAGAGAAATTAGTTGTAATCTAATACAGTAATTCTGACAAGACATAAAGCATTACATTATGGCAGTAGGCCAGAAACAAACAGGAGAAATAGATTCTAAAATAATTGAGAAATTTATATTTATGAAACATAAGGATTTTTCAATTTAAGAGATGAAGAGAATGCCTGCTAGTCCTCTGGCTCATGTACTTGGCTAGGTAGTCATTACATTAAATTAAATAAGGCAAATGGCAAATTTCTGGGATTAAGCTGGTAGATTTGTCATATATTTCTCTTTTCTCATATGAAATTCAAGATAAATTTTTTACATAAGTAAATAAATAAATGTAGCAACACTCAAACCATCCATAAATTAAAAAGTGGAGGAATTTTTTGAAAGGTAAACTGCAGGCAGAGAACACCCACCATACATGTAGAAGAGGTTTTCTTCTTTTTTTTTTTTTTGAGACGGAGTTTTGCTCTTGTTGCCCAGGCTGGAGTGCAATGGCGCGATCTCGGCTCACTGCAACCTCCGCCTCCTGGGTTCAGGCAATTCTCCTGCCTCAGCCTCCCGAGTAGCTGGGATTACAGGCACGCACCACCATGCCCAGCTAATTTTTTGTATCTTTAGTAGAGACGGGGTTTCACCA